>CM048749.1:206580860-207783718 GCA_026315105.1 Locusta migratoria
GTGAGTTACAACAAACTGTGACGTGCGAAAATTTTTCGAGTTTAGGAAAAGTAATAAAATCTCATCTGATCGGTCTTCATTACCACAACAATGGCTAGAATGGTCCTAAAGCTAAAGGCAAGAATTGAAAAAATAGGTTTTATAGCCAGTGACCACATAAACACGGATATGGCTACTCTCAAAACAAAGAGAAAAATTCTCCTTCTCCCCGTCTTTTCGAACAGGGGCGGCAGACCTGTCACTACGTCTGATGACGCAGCACCACCTAGAGAGAAGGCCGCGACGCTCTCGTGTGACGTCAGGCGGAGTAGGCTGCGCGCGCATAGCTGACTGGCACGCTGCTTCGGCACAGTGGGCCGTGCCCCAGGGGCTACCCAGTCAGCTATGCGCGCGCAGCGTACTCTGCGTGACGTCACACGAGAGCGCCGCGGCCTTGTCTCTAGGTGGTGGTGGTGGGTGACGTGCGTTGCGCCGGCCCTGGCAGCATGCGTTAAGACAGTGACGTACGGTGATGTCGTGCGGCGGCACGCTGCCGTCGGTGTAGCGGCAGAGCAGGTCTGCGGGCAGGCAGTAGGACTGTCGCAGCTTGGCGGCCACCAGCAGGCAGGCGCAGGCCACGGCCTGCAGCTGCGCGCGCCGCACGCACGTGCCGCACAGGAAGCGGTCCAGCAGGTTCACCGCCTGCGGGAACACCGCCGCCGCCGTCTGCGTCTCCTGGCACACCTGCAACACACCGGACACACAATCTGTTACCTCTGTCTGCACACTGGTTTCCAGCAAGCAGATTAAATATGGGGAGGCAGCGCAACTAGAGAGTCTGTATAGCACACTTGCACATAATAGTTCGCGATCGGGAGCGCTCACTTTAGTTCGCGATCGGGAGCGCTCACTTTGGTTCGCGATCGGGAGCGCTCACTTTGGTTCGCGATCGGGAGCGCTCACTTTGGTTCGCGATCGGGAGCGCTCACTTTGGTTCGCGATCGGGAGCGCTCACTTTGGTTCGCGATCGGGAGCGCTCACTTTGGTTCGCGATCGGGAGCGCTCACTTTGGTTCGCGATCGGGAGCGCTCACTTTGGTTCGCGATCGGGAGCGCTCACTTTAGTTCGCGGCTCAGCCGCGAACCAGTTCGTCCGCTCCCAGTGACGGCTGAGCGGCGTGGTCTGCGCGTGCAGGTGGAGGGGGAAGTCCCCCCCCCCTAGCTGCTTCATGCGCTTGCTGCTTGAGCCCCCTAACGATATCACGCGAACCAAAAGAAACAGTTTGTGGATAATTTCTCGCGTTTAAGTTTAAAGTTATCTCTATATCTTGGCATTATGGAATTTATTAGTCAGATGTTGCAGAGTGGAAAACATAAATTTTGTAGCACTGAACTATGTAATCTAGCAGGCAGACGCTCACCTCGAAATGGCTCTCATCAGCAGAAGGCAAACGCGTGATTTTTAATTCTGCAGCGCCCTCTTTCGCTATTGCCCGTCAGTCTTCGGAAAAGAATCCAACGAACTAAGAAGCGAGATACCTTCGGCATAATAGTTCGCGACCTGTAACGCATATTTTAGTTCGCAGCTCAGTCGCGAAGTAGGTCGCTCTTTTTAGTTCGTCCGCTCTTTTTGCCTTTTGCTACCGCTACTGAAAGAGCTCTTTTGTTATGACCAATTTTTGGGCAATTATACATCAAATACATAAGCAAATGAATCAGTTATTTACACGAATGGGTGATACAATGGTATTCAACTACTTTGCATACCGGGTACTCGTAAATATTATTTAGACCCTGCTGAATACCTTAGAAAATTTGTGGCAGTGAACTATGAAACACAGCTGAGCTGCATCTCAGCTCAAAATGACGGCAATTGGCAGATGGGAATCACGCGATTCTGCGCGCTCTCGCGTCCTCTCGTTGTTCCCCGTTAGTCTTCGGAAAAGGCGCGAACGAACTAAGAGGCGAGGGATCTGCGAACTAGTTCGCGTAGTTCGCCTGTGGGAGCGCTCTTCGTTCGCGAACTACACAATACCATTGTATAGGGAGAGTGGCCAACCGGCCGATGACCGCCATGTTTTTACCAGCTTGCCTGCGGGACGTGCACTTACATAGCGATCCTGGCAGAAAGGCAGCCACGTAACGATTGAAACGAGACATCGGTTCCAACCATGGAACCTAAGCACATCTTCTAGCTTACTGGTCAGTACGTGCTTAAAACAAATGCCATTCATTTACGTTTATACAGGCCTAATGAATTTGTAAGAAAATAAATCTGAAGCAGTGACTATGTCTGCCGAAAGGTAATACATGTTTGGCGATGACCTGGTAACTTCGCTAGTTGGCAGTTAGTTAATAAGAAAGAGGTATTTCATGTTACGTATCTCAAAGAAATGCATGCTATTTCCGATTCTTGTCAGCATAGCCATAAATTAGTGAATCATTATCGCTTTCCGCCCCCATATAACGCATTTTGAGTGTGTTCCTGTCGATCTTAACATTTTCGTATACTGGGAAATACGAAAAACGTCATTAAGTGTATACTTTTAGGAACACAGTATCACAGAAAATGGGAAAAAGACCAATACTAAATAAAACAGCGAAGTCTTAGAGAATTTTCCCTCTACCAATTAGGTTATACAATTTTCGTGTCAGATGAACGGTTCGTTCGCAATTACAATTATATTACAAACGACTTTTTGGTATTACTACAGTATTTTTTGTCCGAAAAATTTGAAAAATAGAGGTTCTGGTCTCTGGCGTCCTACAATGATGTCTGTAAAATTTGGTGCTGATCGGTTGAAGGCTTCGTCTTAAAAACAGGGAACACGTTACGGACAGACATATCTCAAACGATATGATATACAAAAAAAGAAACCCATAAGACAGCAAAGTTTTAGAGAATTTTCTACTCTACAAATTCGGTTATTCAATTTTCGTGTCAGATGAATGGTTAAACCGTTATTTTCATTTAAATTTCGAGCTGTCAAAAGACGATCGCAAAGGCCGTAGCCTAAAATGGGCCAAAAAAGGTAAAGCCGTCAACAATCTTTTTTTTTTTTTTGTGGTTTTAGGGCGCACAACTTCTATGGTCATTAGCGCCCAGTCAAAAACATAGATTCGCTATGATCTCAAAAAAGATGGTGACTGTCAGAACATCAAGAAGAGGCTAAAAACGAAAGATAAAAGACAATTAAAAGAGTTAAATAACCTTGGATAAGTTGGCCAAGTTGATAAAACGCAAAACTCTAGCAGCTGCTCGTGTGTCATCAGCTAAAATTTCCTCCAGAGTAGACGGAAAGTGAACGGCTACACGGAGATGATTAAAATTAACACAAGTCAGTAAAACATGTCGCACGGTCAGCAGTTCACCGCAGGAGCACAGCGGTGCAGGGTCGGCGGACAGCAAGTGACGGTGGCTGAAACGGCAGTGACCGATCCGCAACCGGGCCAGGATGACCTCCTCCCGCCGAGAGGGGCGTGAGGAGGTCTCCAAGCGGTCGGGATCGGTTTTACAGTTCGCAATTTGTTGTTGGACATTGAAAACCACGCACTGTGCCATTGCGACACGATACTCCGGCGGAGAGCCCGTTGAACATCGTCAGATGGGACGCAAAAGGTAGCCACACGAGGTAAAAGGGCTGCGGCCTTGGCCGCTATGTCGGCCGTCTCATTCCCGGGCACACCTACGTGGCCAGGGACCCACAGGAAAGAAACGTGACAGCTGTCATCTGCTAGCAACTGGAGGGAGCGTTGGATCCGATACACGAGAGGATGGTTCGAGAAAGGGTCCTTAAGACTCTGCAGGGCACTAAGGGAGTCAGAACATATGGCATAGAAAGGTTGGCGGTGGCGGCAGGTGTACAAAACGGCCTGGTGGAGGGCAAAAAGCTCAGCCGTGAAGTTAGAGCACCAGTCAGGGAGCTTGTATTGGAAACGGTTGTCCTCGACGACGAAGGCAGATCCGACACCGGCAGTGCTCTTGGAACCATCAGTGTAAATAAATATGGCGTTATCGACCGCGAACGGAGTTCGACAAGTCTCGAGCGGTATACCAAATCCGGAGTGCTCTCCTTGGGGAACGAACTAAGGTCGAGGTGAGTGTGAACCGAGGCCTTATGCCACGGTGGCAATGGGCTTTCGCTCAACCGAAAGGTGGAAGGAAGGGTAAAATCGAGCCGCTGTAGTAGGCGGCGAAACCGAACTCCAGGTGGAAGCAAGGCAATCGCAGACAACTGATATTGGCGATCGAGTGAGTCGTCAAAAAATAATCGGTAAGACGGATGGTTGGGCATCGACCGCAGGCGGCATGCGTACCGAGACAAAAGTATGTCACGCCGAGTGGTCAAGGGTAATACAGCAGCCTCGGCATACAGACTTTCAACAGGGCTAGTATAAAATGCACCGGTCGCCAGACGTAATCCCCGATGGTGGATAGAGTTGAGACGGCGGAGAATCGACGGCCGTGCAGAAGAGTATACAAGGCTTCCGTAGTCGAGCTTCGACTGAACGATGGCCTGGTAAAGGTGAAGCAGGACGGTACGGTCCGCTCCCCATGACGTGCCACTGAGGACACGAAGGACGTTAAGGGATCGGGCACAGCGGGCAGCCAGGTAGGACACGTGCGTGGACCAGCAAAGTTTACGATCCAACATGAGTCCCAAGAATTTCGTAGTCTCCACGAAAGGGAGAGTAACAGGGCCGAGATGTAGAGAGGGTGGAAGAAATTCCTTGTATCTCCAGAAGTTTATACACACAGTTTTCTCAGTGGAGAATCGGAAGCCGTTTGCGATGCTCCAGGAATATAAACGGTCAAGACAGCGTTGAAGAGAACGCTCCAAGAGGCACGTCCGCTGGGCGCTACAATAAATTGCGAGAGATCCGGAGACGTCGGCTGAAAGGCAATCCACGATCGGATTGATTGCAATGGCAAAGAGCGCCACACTCAAGACGGAGCCCTGTGGTACCCCATTCTCCTGGCAATAGGTATCTGACAAAACAGAACCCACCCGTACCCGGAACTTGCGATCCGCCAAAAACTCTTGAAGGAAAAGAGGAAGGCGGCCCCGAAGGCCCCATCTGTGCAATGTGCGGAGAATGCCCGCTCTCCAACAGGTATCGTATGCCTTCTCCAAGTCGAAGAACACTGCTACTGTTTGACGCTTCCTTAGAAAGTTGTTCATAATGAAGGTCGACAACGTAACGAGGTGATCAGCAGCAGAGCGGTGTCGACGAAAACCGCATTGGATATTAGTCAGGAGGCGGCGAGATTCGAGGAGCCAGACCAACCGAGCGTTAACCATGCGTTCCATCACCTTACAGACACAGCTCGTCAGAGAAATAGGACGATAGCTGGAAGGAAGATGTTTGTCCTTCCCTGGTTTGGGGATGGGGACAACAGTGGCTGCACGCCAACTTGTGGGAACATGACCTTCAGTCCATATGCGATTGTAGGTATTGAAAAGAAAGCACTTGCCCGCAGGAGAGAGGTTCTTCAGCATTTCAATGTGAATGGAATCGGGCCCGGGAGCAGAAGATCGGGACAGGGCGAGAGCACGGTCTAGCTCCTGCATGGTGAAGGCGACGTTATAATTTTCACGATTAGAAGACTGGAAAGAAGGCGGCCGGGCCTCCTCTACCTGTTTGCGAGGGAGAAAGGCAGGGTGGTAATGGGCAGAGCTCGAAACCTCCGCAAAGAAACGGCCCAATGCGTTGGAAACGTCAGAGGGGTCCACGAGGACTGCGTTCTCCACGGTCAGGCCAGGAATCGGGGAGTGGACCTTGATGCCGGATAGACGGCGTAGGCCACGCCAAACAACCGTGGAGGGAGTAAAACGGTTAAAAGAACTAGTAAAAGCAGTCCAGCAAGCTTTCTTGCTGTCGTTCATGATACGACGACATTGCGCTCTCATACGTTTATAATGTATGCAATTCTCCAAAGTCGGGTGGCGGCGGAAGGTGCGTAAAGCACGGCGCCGGGCTCTAAGCGCGTCGCGGCAGGCTGCAGTCCACCAAGGGACCTGGACACGACGTGGAGAAGAAGTACGAGGTATGGAACGTTCGGCAGTTGTGAGAATAACCTCTGTGAGGTAGTCGACCTGACTGTCACAGGTGGGAAAATCCCGATCGTAAAAAACAGCCATGGTAGAATAAAGCCCCCAGTCGGCTTTAGAAATGTTCCAACTGATGGGACGAGGAGATGGGGAATGATGCAGAATGTGGATGATACAGGGGAAATGGTCACTCGAGTACGTGTCAGAAAGTGCATACCACTCAAACCGACCGGCAAGATGAGGAGTGCATATTGCGAGGTCTATATGGGAGTAAGTGTGTGTTGTGTCAGAAAGGAAGGTTGGTGCACCGGTGTTGATGCAGACAAGATCGAGGTGTTGGAGAAGGTCCACCAAAAGGGAGCCTCTCGGACAAGGTGCCGGAGAGCCCCATAAGGGGTGGTGGGCATTAAAGTCGCCTATCAACACGAAGGGTGAAGGGAGCTGATCAACAAGGTGTAGCACATCTGCCCTAGTAAGGGCAGATGACGATGGCGAATAAATATTACAGAGGGAAAAGGTAAATGTGGATAGAGTGATGCGGACGGCAACTGCCTGTAGGTGAGTATGCAATGAAATGGGATGGTAATAGACATCGTCTCTAAGGAGCATCAGAACCCCTCCATGGGCTGGGATACCTTCCATGGGTGGCAAGTCGAACCGCACAGAGGTGTAGTGTGGAAAGTCTGCACGATCACTTGGACGCAACTTAGTTTCCTGGAGGCAGACTAGAAGCGGGCAGTGCAATCGAAGGAGTAGTTTTAACTCCTCCCGATTAGAACGAATGCCGCGAATATTCCATTGAAGGAGCGCCATGATAAAAATGAGAGAAGAAATAAGGATAAAAACCAACTAGCAAGCGGGGTCACCTCGACGGCCGCTGAGGACCCGATTTCGAGGGAGCACTGCTGTCGCTGTCCAGGGGCAAAGGGTCGTGGTCCATAGGTTCGACCAACGCGCCTGCCACCTCCCGGAGTTGATCAGGAGGGGCAGTTTCCGCCGCCGGTAGAGGGCCGGGTGCCCGGCAGACGGAGCGACCCGGTGAAACAGAAGACGGCCGAGGCCGGTAACTGTTGGACGGCGTGACGGATGGGTCACACCTCGGCGGGGAAGGAGAGGAACTCTTCTTCTTGTCAGCTCTTCTGGAAGAGTGACGGCGGGAAGAGGCAGTTGACTGTTGGGAAGCCTGAGAACGCAGAAAATCCTCACGGACGGGTTCCTTTTTCAAGGTCCGGGCATCTTGTTTAGGTGCTCGCGGTTTACTAGAGTTTGACGAAGACTGTACCCTAGAAGCAGCAGGAGGAAGCGGGGACGTGGAACGGCCAATCTTCGGGCTGGCGGATCGCACAACTGTGTCAGCGAAAGTGAAGTCACATGTCTGGGTACTGGAATCCTTGGTAGGTCGAGTTGAGGTGAGTACCTTACTGTATGTACCCGCTGGGAGGACAGTGGGCTTTCGACTCGCCAACAACTTACGAGCGGCAGATGTTGATACCTTCTCCGTAACCCGAATTTGCTGGATTACCTTCTCATCCTTGTATACAGGGCAGTAGCGAGAGGAAGCCGCATGATCACCGTCGCAGTTTAGGCAGTGAGGGGACGGAGGTGGGCAATCCCCCTCATGGGCGTCCCTACCACAAGTGACACACTTTGCTGCATTTGGGCAATGTTCACGGGTATGGTTGTACCTGTGGCATTGAAAACAGCGCGTTGGGTTAGGCACATAAGGGCGGACAGAGATGACTTCATACCCTGCTTTGACCTTCGACGGGAGGTCAACTCTGTCAAACGTCAAAAACACAGTACGAGTCGGTGTCAATTGGTTATCGACCTTTTTCATTACCCTGTGGACGGCTGTCACACCCTGATCGGACATATACGATTGGATGTCTTCATCAGTCAACCCGTCAAGGGATCTCGTAAAAACTACCCCCCGTGACGAGTTGAGTGTGCGGTGCGCTTCTACCTTAACTGGAAACGTGTGCAACAACGTAGTACGTATCAGTTTTGGGCTTGGAAGGCACTTTCCACTTCCAGCAACAATGTGCCATTGCGCTGACGTGAACAGGTTTTAACAGGGCCAGCAATTGCTTCTACAGCTTTCTGTATAACGAAAGGATTGACAGAATTGAAATCCTTTCCGTCGGTGCGAGAGACAACCAGAAATTTAGGTACATTAGGCAGAGTCTTTTTAGGCTGAGGCGAGTCTAACTTACGTTTATGGGTCAACGGCACGAAAGAAGATAAGGAAGTCATCGCGGAAGTGTCCCCCGTGATTACCGGCGTCTCCGATGGCGCGCTCCTTCCTAGTGGGGGCCCTCTCCGAGGGCTTACCCGCCTTAGGTGATTGTTCACACCTCAGGTCACACCTCCCGAGAACTGACGGAGGGACCAATCTGCACGTTCGGAAGGTACCAGCTCGGGTAATCACCCCTCCCTGGGCCTGGCCTTTACCAGGGGGGTACGTACGTGCCCTACTTGTCTACCCGGGGCGGGGAATTACGCGTTACCCCGTCACCTGCTTCGCACGATAATGCGTGGGTCGGCCTTCAGACACACACAGGGAGGAAAGAAGAAGAGGATAGGAAATGAAGAGAAAGAAGGAAGAAGTGTCTCAAACGCCGAAGCGGAGACTAATGAGGAGAAGAAGGCTAGGAGAGTTCAAGGAGAGAAAGACAGAAAACAAAGGGTAAGAAAGGAAGGAACGAAGGAAGAAAAACCACAACAAGAACCACCGTAGCTCACGAAATATGCCCGTCTCCGGGCGAAGGCATAAACCGGGAGGGAAAGTGAAGCAGCCTGGGGCAGAAGAAAGGCTGCTCCGGCTCGGGGCCCCGTGCGCGCCACACACGTACCCACAAAAGAACTGTGGGCCCCCTGGGGGGGTCAACAATCTGAAGATTTGTTTGAACACCACAGTGCTTTACTAGGCGTGGTCCTGTTTGGAGGCGGTATGCCGTTCCCTTCCTCCGACCTACGAACTGACATTTCCATCCAGTTATAGAGGGACCTAAAGTTTATCTTGGGTTCCGAACCACGGTGCTACTCTGTATTTAACACATACAGCAATACTGCCAGAGGTGAAAGAAGTGGAAAGTGACAAAAATCCTAGGACCTGGCGGGGATCGAACCCGCGACCTCGATTTGGGGTCTGGCACTAGCACTGTGCAACTGAGATCTCTACTGAAACAGAAATATAATAGGTAACTGAATATCTACAAGGAATCAATGCCCCCCCCCCCCGCCACTTCTTTCATGTTACATCCCTTAACTAATTATAGGATCGTGAATAACCGACAATACACAGCCAAGAGGGAGGTGCCGTAGTTATGTTAAAACATACCTTGTAGCACGACATGTCAAAAACTAAAACCGTGAACTAACAAAAAGCTAGAAAATACTGGTAAAGTAATTTACCGATTACAAGATTCGAACTCGCGAACTTCGCATTACGAATTCTGTACGCAACCCCGTGGGGGGGGGGGGGGGCACAGCAGGAAATATTTACTTCCCACATACAGGAATAATTAATTCACCTTTACTGTTCCCGCTTTCTCGGTTAACTTCCATCAATTTTTTCGTCTCCTCATTCCTTGCGAACAGAAGGATCTTACAACAATCGTCAGTTTTTACAGCCAACAGCGGAATAACGAGTAATTTCTCTTGACTGACCTTAATGAATATGTAATGCACAGTATAAATTACACTTAGTAAATCACTTCAAATCAACATTTAATTTTAAAAATTGCCGTGAAGTTCTAAAGTTATCGTCAATAACAGAAGAACAACAGGTTAATTTACGCAAATAAAACCGACAGAAGATGTGCAAAAGTAGAGCAGTGCCGACTATAATACAGCCCTTTTATCATATACGAAGCACGCCAGGTTTGGTAAAAACATGGCGTCCTTGTCTCTAAGCCAATGAGCAGCGTCATCACGCATGGCCACTGGCTCCCTATACAGGCTAAGCGCTACTACCCAAAGCCTTCTTGAGGAGCCAAGGAAATTCTTTCAGATTGAAGCACTATGATTCTTGACCTGTTCACTTTCATGTATTTAAATGACTCATCTGAAGTATATATTCAATATAGTATAATTTTGTGGACAAAACAGACCTTCCAGATAGCTGAACTGTGTTTTACGAGGTATATCCACAAAGGAAGCTCCGTTTGGTTATATAAACAAACGTGGAGGGACACAAAAAAAATATTTATTGTACAAAACTCTACAACTGTTAAAATACTTGTCTACATAGCTTCATAGCCTGTGTAATCAACCATGTAGTATGTTCTTTCAGCTCGTCATCGTTTAAGTGTTGACTACAAAGGACAGATTTTAGGTTAAGAAGAGAAAACCATCACCATTGTATCGTGTCAAAAACTTAAGTGCATTGTCCATCCGTTGTTTGTGTTGTTCAGTAAAAATTTTGGGCACCCAACTTGAGCAAAGTTTTCGAAACTTCAGTTTCTCAGTAACAATTTTATGAGTTTGTGATCGTGAGATTTTCGGGACTTCCGTAGCAAGGGCACAAAGTGTATACTCAAGGTGGTGCTTAATCTCTTCAATTGTGTGGACCAATTGAACCACAGACGGGCGTGCACTTCATTCTTCATCGTGCACTTTGTCACGTCCTTCATTTAACAGTGTGACCCATCGTCTAACAATTGAATCACTCCTAGTATTTTGTCCGTAAACCTCGCAGTTTGCGACGAATTTCTTTTGATTTAACTTTGTTTGCATGTAGAAACGAATCGGAGATCTCATTTCACACGCGGCGGCATTTTCAATTACGGCTGACTTTATAAAGAAGCACTACAAAGCACACGCCGGCAGTACATGTCTTCTCCTTCAGACAGAGTAACTGCCGCGCATGCTCGGAACTGCGATCTTAGCGCTGCCACGGATAGGAATAGAAACAGAACTTACTAATTGGACGACCCTCGCATTAACGCGAAAACTCATTCTCTCATAAGTATGACTTACATATGGTTAATACCCTAAAGCTTTACGAGAACTGAAATTGTCAGCTGTAGTAGTACGACCCCGTCCTGAGTATGGCTCAAGTGTTTGGAATCGCCACCAGACCTGTTTAGAGGACAGAGGCAGTTCAGAGACGGGTGGCTAAGTTTGTAACTGGTTGATTCGATCAATGCGTGAGTATTACTGAAATACTTCGGGAACTCAACTAGGAGTCGCTGAAGTGAAGCGACGTTCTTTTCGATAAACACTGTAAGAAATTTAGAGGGCCAGAATTTGAGGCGGACAGCTCAATTATTCATTTCGCGTAAAGAGTACACACAAAATAAGCCAGATTAGGGTTCATGTGGATGCATAGAAGCATTCGTTTTTCCTCGTTTTATATCTAATGGAACAGGAAAGCAAATAACTAGTAGTGGTACTGAGTACCCTCCGCCACGCATCTTTGGATGGATTGTAGAGTATGCATGAGGATGTAGAAATACAGAACAAGATTTTTCGAATAATCGAAGAACCAAGCTATCGTTTTCGAAAGTTCAGTACTGACGAGACGATTTTTACGTTGAATACAAACGAAAATTCTTTCAACAGGTGCCACGTCATTAAATATTTAAACTGAAATACTGCACCAGCAGGTCTTTGAAATTTTAAAGGAAGCTATATCTCGTAGAAAGGTAATTTATTTGAAGTCATTGAAGAAAAAGCATCGATACAAATAGTATTAATTAAGGAACAAAATTTCTCTTTGTAAAATAGATTACTTGTTCTACTTTCAAATCCACAGGTAATGCAAGTTTTTTTTTCTTTTTTTTAGATGAAGTACCACTTTCTACTCGGAATGCACCTTTCACCGCAAATATTAGCTCCGAAATATGCAGAGTGGCTTCACTTCTGTGGTGTGAAGAGAACCGTGCTAAGTTGGGCGCCTGAACGTATGCCTGCTGCCGCTACCCGCCGCGCACAGACAGTGTGGAAATCTCAGCGTTAGCGCTCGTGCGCTCGTTACGAACTTATAACTACTAAGTTACTTTTGTTACGACGATATCCATGTGGAATCCAGTCGCATTCATACAATCACATCTTGGTACTTTGGTGTATTTTTAATACTTTAATCAGTTTAAAGTGGTTTTAAATTATTTATGTGGAATTTAAAGACAAATCTTTACAAATGGAAGATACTAATTTTGTATTTTAAACCACTGATAAGCGAAATGAAAATGTTCTCTATTCCTCAAATCAACTAATAAACTTAAAATTCATTTCGAAGAGTCCCAAATTTGACACACACACACACACACACACACACACACACACACACACACACACACACCGTAATCCAGAACGGTAACTATGAAGAATACAGGTCAAAGCGATACTTACAGAGCCGGTATGGCAATTACATGTCCACATAATACAAAATATATTCTGCGAACATTAGCTATTGCACAGATCCGTGCGCGGACTTAAATCTTCCGAAAAGAAAGTAAAGAAAAAAGTATAGTCCAACGGAGCGAGCCGAGCCAACAAAAAGTGAGCTTAAGAATTCCATACCGTAATCCGAAAAGAGTGGAAATGTTGTTCATTCCGTACTCGTGCGATTCGGGACGCATTGGATGTTGTGCATTCAAGCTTGCGCATATTCCGTATCGGACTTCGTTACAGAGATCGTATAAGGCTGACGCGAGTAACGGAATATATTTGTTGTTGTTGTTGTTGGGTTGTTTAAGGGGGACCAAACTACAATGGTCATCAGTCCCCCACGGAATATATTTATGAGTAATGATACGATACTTCGAGTCTAAGTATTCCTTACCCATTACTGAATACATAATCTCTGCTGCAGCTTTACTCAGCGTCGAGCCACTTCAGCATGGAATTTACGCAGTTTGCTCTAAATCATTTTAATGGAAAGAGGAACACTTTAATGAAATATGTTTGTCGGCCTACAAAATCTACTGCAGAAGATCAGTGATCTGGAATATTGTGTGTATAAAGTCTTAACCCGCCCCACTTTATATTACCTTTTAAGGGCACCATTTACTCCTCTACTGTAAAATTTAAGAAAATGTGGTTACTTTTCGACTATGGGTTTAGAGAAATAAAATGTGTTAATCTTTTTTATTTAAGCAGGCGAAACTTACAAACTATCGCAAAATGCCTTTAAAAACTGAATTCCGGGACTTCTGAACGCACTGCAGCCTTCCAATTCAGGTCTCCTTTAAGGAAACCATTGGCGGCAAATTTACCAGACCGCCGTTTATGCCGACTAAACATTCGCAAGGTGGTTGAGACTGTAAACATCTCTATGACAAATGCGTGATACCCTGCACGGATAATGGCGTTGAACCTGCTATCCAAACACGCATCCAGCACATATCAAGAAAATGCAAATCTGATACTTTTTGCGTGTAATTAAACTGGGCAATGTGACCTGTACAACTCTCGCATTAAATGTATGAGGATTGATAGTAGACGTCGAGCCTATTCCTGAAGTTGCAGAAATGTGTTGCAGCTTTTCCATTAAGTAACTATGGGAATTTAATATCTTACTCTTCACTTGCTTCTAGCAGTAACAACAATAAATCGTGTCAACTCATTTTGAGGGCTGCATGACTTCTGGCTATTTATACTAGGCGTGCTCGGGCAGCACGCCAGGCGCCAGCGCCATCAAACGACGTGTATTTACTTACACTGCTATTCCCTCCACACTGGTAAGAGCTATAGCTTTCGTTCCAGGGATAAAAACAATTTCAGTCATGTTAGTTACATTTAATACGCAGCACCTAAAATGTCTCAAACGTAGCCATCAAACATATACTTCACGCCAAATCCTTTATATTTTATGTGAAATGTTGTGAAATAAGTATTAAAATCCAGAATGACACTTTCACTTTGCAGCGGAGTGTGCGCTGATATGAAACTTCCTGGAAGATTAAAACTGTGTGCCGGAGCTGAATTCGAACCTGGGCCTTTTGCGGGCAAGGAAACGCAGAAGTAAAGCTATGGGGACGGGCAGTGAAACGTACCACAATAGCCCGGTTGACAGAGCGTGTGCTCGCGAAAGAAAAAGCAAAGGTTCGAAATACCGGTCCGTAAGTTTTAATCTGTCAGGAAATTACGTATTAAGAAACAGGAAAATCGAACAAACGCCACACTTCGGCATCAAGCTGTGCTACAAGAGTACGAGATATCACGAAATATGGAAGGCCAGTTTTCATTGAAAAGCTTTAGTTTCTGAAAATGAGGTATACCTTCCTTTTGTTAGAATGATTTATGCATTTTGCAGTTAAGTAATAATGCATTTCAAAAAGGTCTTGCGTAATGAGTTCCATGAATGGAGCTTTCTACAGTACGATAATGGACGGAAATGGAATACTTTTAAAAATATTGTGTGGCATAGTAGAAAGTGTAGCAGGAATGGCTGAAGATAGATCGATACCGCCTGCAGGAAAATAAAAGCTATATTTGGAGACAAAGCAGTGATGTGAGTATCAAGAACTCAGATGGAAAACCAGAACTAAGCAAAGAGGAGAAACGCTTTTAACTAAAAAATATGTTCTATTGCATTTTTTACCTGTATAATATTTCAGTTTAATGTTTGATCTTGTCTACTATATTTTTTTAAGTACACAAAAGTTATCACGCATTTTCATTCATGACGGTATTATCTTAATTGTTAATGTCACATAATACAGTCCAGCAGTCTTGCTGCTCGCGAATGTGTTACTGATATGATAGGCCACACTGGCATTCGTCACGAAATATTGCGATTGATTCTGACATTCCAGTGCGGGAACAGTACTTAAAATATAGGTCGCGGGTGGGTCGCGCTAACTTTGATCAATTTGTGACAATTTTAATCACGTGGGAAATGGATTGTACTGTTTCTTTCCTCAGTAGCACAATTGCCTCAGAAAGCAGGCGTACAGCAGCTACGTGATAAATTTAAATGTTAAACTAGTATTAACAGTTACATTTTTTTCACGTTTTCAAAGACGATGTAGCGGCTGTATTTCTGGTTGGCACTGCATCGAATTGACGCATGGTGCAGGTAATGGCAATTCAATCTCAATGTAGACAAGTGTAATGTGCTGCGAATACATAGAAAGAAAGATGCTTTATCATTTAGCTACACTTATAGCAGGTCAGCAACTGGAAGCAGTTAATTTCATGAATTATCTGGGAGTAGTCATTAGGAGGGACTTAAAATGGAACAACCATATAAAATTAGTCGTTCGTAAATCAGATGCCAGATTTAGATTCATTGGACAAATCCTAAGGAAATGCAGTCCGAAAACAAATGAAGTAGGTTACAGTACACTCGTTCGCCCACAGCTTGAATACTGCTCACCAGTGTGGGATCCGTACCAGGTGGGATTGATAGAGGAAGTAGTGAAAATCTAACGGAGAGCAGCGCGCTTCGTTACAGGATCATTTGATAATCGTGAAAACGTTACGGAGATGATCGATAAACACCAGTGAAGACTCTGCATTAGAAACGCTCTGTCGCTCGGTACGGGCTTTTGTCGAAGTTTCGAGAATATACTGAGGAGTCTAGTAGTATATTGCTTCCCAATACGTATATCTCGCGAAGAGATCATGAGGATAAAATCGGAGAGATTATAGCCCACACAGAGGCATACCGACCATCTTTCCGCGAACAATACGTGACGGAGCGAGAACCGATAGTGGTATTTAAGGTACTCTCCGCCACACACCGTCGGGTGGCTTGCGAAGTATGGATGCAGATAACGGAAGTAACGATACGTTTGTAACGAGCACTTTATTTTAGTAACGCATACAAGTATTTTCGTTTCTCTCAGCTCTCATGCCTTCTGCTTCGTTGGTTGCGTGCACATTACAGCGCGCGCGCACACACACACACACACACACACACACACACACACACACACACAGATTACCGGCTTTGATGAGAAACTGTCCACTAGCCGGGCCACGCGGGCGCATTTAACCTGCCGTTACTGGAGTGGAGTGCGCTCTCCCTCCCCCTCACCGAACCAAGGTGTGAAATGTCGAGAGAAAAAAAGTACAGAAACGTGCTACTTGCTTGTGGAGGGCAAGCAAGTCCAAGCGGACTGTACTAAGCTGAAAATGCAGCTTTTACAAGGGGACCAGCCACCACACAAATACCGGCACCCGCTCTCCACAACAATCTAGTGAATTATTGAAATACGTACTTTTTGTAGCACCACTCGTTGTATTGTGTAACAAGCTGACTGACGTAAAGATACTTGGCAATTTGTAGTTCATTACGTTACGAGAAACGTTTTGAGTATAGCTCAATCTGAGACCTACCCGGATTCGTGGTTCTCTCTGGTATTTTAATACATCAGAATGATGACGTATGATATTTAATTGATGATAAATACGCAGTGCGACAGTTTTATTTACTGTCAATATTACGTACAAGCTCGAACAGAAATTAGTAAGATCACTGAGTTCGTTTGTGCAACTGCAGTATCACATCCCGGCAAGAAAAATGGCAAGCAGAAAAATTTCAAATTTCTCTCTGTTTCAAATGTTTGTATAGCTTATGGGACTTAACTACGGGGTCGTCAGTTCCTAAACTTACAAACCACTTATGAACTAACTAAGTACTAAGAACGGCACAAATATCCATGCCCGAGGGAAGATTCGAACCCTCGGCCGTAGTGGCCGTGCAGACCGTGACTGGAGCGCATCAGTCCCCTCGGCCACCGCGGCCGGCATATTCCTATATCTTGTCTTCCCGCTCTAGGGCAGTAACGTCAATTTAGTTTAAGACAGGTAATCGCTCCCTATACCTTCAAACTACTTCAACTTACGCCAAGGACAACATATAAATCCGTGCCTGAGTGAGGTCTAACGCCGCCGGGATTAGTTTTAGTGAATATAAGACATCTTCAGTGGTCTGCTTTCATAGATATATAATTTCCCTTAGACGGAAAAACAGTTCGCTAAAAAAACTATCTTTTTACTTCCGCAAATTTATCTGTTTTTCGCTTAGTTCAGGAAGCTTCGTGGCTGTTTCTTCATTGTGCGGTGATACATATTGGTCTATCGTTGCACTATGCATCTTTTATGTAAAACAATACTGCGCAAATTAGAGCAAAACGCGCGTGCAGAACGAATTGCCATGAAAGCTGATACTTATCTACGACGAAAGACCATGATGTGTTTCTGTAGAGGAGAAAATGTTAGCGATCTGTGTGTATACCTGAGAAAACAAATTTAAAATCTCTCATGGCAGACCACTGAACGTCTTTGATATACAATAAAACGAAACGCATCTGATAAAAAATTTCATGACGTAGATCCATAGACGGACTAAAATACCCTTAATTGCGAAACAAGAACGAAGAACATGGCCACACAAAGAATTCAAAGTAGCACTTTTAATTCCCCAGTACTAACAGAAACTGTCCAAAAGACTTAGTGCTTTTGATTGTGACACTCCTTTCATAGATTTTTTCAACTAGATCGTTTTGAGCGTATTAGGACGAGAATGCTGAAAGTATTACAGGCAGTAGAGTCTGCTGATTTGCGGAAGAGATTGTAAGTACACTCAAGCACACCATTTCATAAAATTAGACGGGCGAAATTGAAGAAATTAAATAAAAATTCGTTATTTTGCACAGGTCATCTGCAGCTTCCAAACTGATGTTGACATCTACATACTGAAGCAAATCTATAATTACGCCACCTGAAGATGGGGAAGAAGCCCAAACGCATCTTTAATAAATGAAACCAAAAGTGGTTGATTGCTGAATTTTTTTTAAATAAAATGAAGAAGAAAACAGTTTGCACGATTGTTGAACAGTATTGGGCTACGTGAAAACTTTTTCGATCTACTTAACTACAATCGAATAATATGTATCCAGTATGTATCTCAACACGCACAAATATAGAAAACCAAATCTATTGACACCGAAGTTTTGCAACACTGGAAAAAAGATTGTTCTTAAGTCCAACCTTTTTTATCTACAGTAAGACTTCGTTACACTAATAAAATTAAATGCATTTGGTAGATGATATGAAGTCTTCATTCCTTAAAAAAATTGTACTGAGGAACTCTATACTCTTTCCTTTCCTTCTCTCGCTCCCTTGCGTTAATTTATGAAAAACAGGCGAAAAAATCCTTTAGAAACGACGGTTTTTACGTAATTATTAATTTCATTACAGATTTTATCTCTAGAAACCGCGCACACACAAACCACACGCGCACACACCACACGCGCACACACCACACACACCACCACACACACCACCACACACACACACACACACACCACACACACCCACGTCTCAACTTGCGGCCAGCCTACCAGGTGCAAGCATGTAGCGCTTATGTATCGGTTGTGAATAGTTACCGCTATTTAATTTCCAACTCTCGTATATTACTCATAACCGCGTCCACACATTGGTACCAACGCTGGCGCCAACGTTGGCCAATATTTTTCAGGCAGCGACCACACATTGGAGCCAACGTTCAGTTGAATTCGTCGAGAGCCAACGTAAACATATCTGCATAACTGACACACAACTCGCAAAATGCATTAGCGGTTGTGAGAGTGAACAATTACATTTTGTAACTAAAAACCAAAAAAGGAAACATGTAAAAGATGGGTTGTGTTGTATCACTTCCTACCGAACATTAAAACTTAACTGATTTCGTAATTACAATATGTTACAAGTAATCTATACACATTAAAATTTAGACTTGCGCTTTTAGTGATTGAACTTAAAAAAGGGTACCCATACGTTTTGGAGGGACACTACACTTGCTAAAGTTCTTTTGGTATTGAAGGTTAACTCTTCGTTTTCTTGCTACAGGAGACCGTTATTTTAGAGAGGAAGTGTAGACTTCTAAAACTATGTCATTCATATCACTGCTAGTGCTTGAAGTTTGCAAAGCAATATGTGGAACTTGACAGGAAATGTTAATTTTAAAAATTGCCTTCAGTAATTGTGTCAAAATTAAAAAACTATTTCACTCATCGCGCCTAAGTTTTGCCGTGGCATTTCGATTTTTGTGGTTGCTTTCACAAATGAATCGCTTTCTGATACATTATAATATTTACAGTGCGATTTTAAAACGTTAAAATAAACGGCGTGAAAGGAAACAGTTTCGATACGAGCAGACGACAAAAATAGAATGAAACGTTGGCGCCAATGTGTGGACGACGTACCCACATTGGCCCAACATCCTTCGATGTTTGGCCGAAATACCGACAAGCAACGGAGCCCTACCAACGTTGGTTCCAATGCTATTTTACCGATCCATACATTGGGCGAACACAGTTGGCGCCAACGTTGGTTCCAACGTGAGGATCCGACCATATGCGCAAAACCGACTGTATGGTGAGAAAGCACGTGGAGAACTGAAGGGGTGGGGTGGGTGAGTGTGCCAGTACAGCTCCCATTTGACGACTTGCGCCACTGCAGACCACCCGCGGCGGTGCCCAGCGACTGCTTGTGTGCCCGGTAAAATTCCGTTTCCCAAGGCGCAGCTCTAGTCGGCGACTAAGGAAATTCATGACGAAAATAAAATTTTCGATTTTCTTGCTGTAAATAATACTGCATGTCATAAAGCTACATAAGTTCCTATATTTACTTTTTCGTTACAGATTCTCGTTTTCCTTTAAAAAATAAAAATCACTACTTACGGTTACGCGTGTTATTTCCCTCCTTAGCTACATATCTACATACGTACTCCGCAATCCACCATAATGTGCGTGGCGGAGGGTACACTGTACCACTACTAGGCATTTCCTTTCCTATTCCACTCCCAAATAGAACGAGGAAAAAAGAATGCCTATATGTCTCCGCACGAACCCTAATTTCTCTTGTCTTTGTGATCACTACTCGAAATGTAAGTAGACGGCAGCAAGATCTTACTACACTCAGCTTCAAATTCCGGCCCTCTAAATTTCCTCAACAGAAATTCACGAAAATAACGTCGTCTTTCCTACAGCGATCCACAATTGAGTTGCCGGAGCATTTCCGTGACACTCGCGCATTGGTCGAACCTACCAGTAACAAACCTAGCTGCTCGCCTCTGAACTGCTTCTATCTCTTCCTTTACACTGATCTGCTGCGGGTCCCAAACACACTAGCAATACTCAAGACGTGGTCGAACAAACATTTTATACGCAGTCTCCTTTACAAATGAAGTACATGTTCCCAAAATTCTCCCAATAAACCGAAGTCGGCTGCCCGCCTTACTCACAACTGTCCTTACATGTTCGTTCCATTTCATATCATTCTGCAATGTTACGCCTAGATATTTGAACGACGCGACAGCATCAAGAAGCTCACTGCTAATGCTGTATTCGAACATTATGGGATTGTCTTTGCTATTCAGGCGCATTACCTTACATTTTTCTACATTGAGAGCTAGCTGCCATTCTTCGCACCAACTAGAAATTTTGTCTGCCATCCTCAATGCTATTACAGTCAGTTAAGGCCGACAGCCTCCCATACACCACAGCATCATAAGCAAACAGCCGCAAATTAAAAGCTATTCTGTCCATCAGATCATTTATATAGATAGAAAATAATAGCGGTCCTATCACACTCCCCTGGGGCACGCCTGACGATACACTCGTCTCTGATGAACACTCGCCGTCGAGAACAACGTACTGCGTTTTATTACTTAGGAAGTCTTCCAGCCAGTCTCAAATCTGTGAACCTATTCCATAACCTCGTATCTTCGTTAGCAGTCTGCAGTGTGGCACCGAGTCGAACGCCTCTTTGAAGTCGAGAAAAACACAATCCGCCTGTTGCCCTTCATCCATGGCTGCTTATTACATCTCTGTCGAGTTAGAGGAAACTAACGCGCGAAAAACTTTCGTTTTTGCATATCTTTTAGTTTCATACCCCAGCTTGATAACGAAGTGTATTTTCTCAAAATTCTTCATAGTTATTCAGATACTTAATTTTTAAATAACCTATTGCATTAAACTAAGTGTTGACATCGAAAAATGTAGTCGCTGGCTACTTCGCGTATGGTTCATTTTAGCTCTTACATCGTTGTGGATGAAAAGCTAATAAATCGAAATTTTTAAAGTTGAGAGCAGGACGATACCTGTCTCCGTTTTCGAGATTTTAGCTCATCTACAGTAGGAGAGCGTCGCGACTAGTGCGCAGTTCCCTCCACGTGCAAAGTGTGGTGGCAACCATCATATCTTATAACCTGTTAAAGATATTGAACCCTTTTTAATATCTGATGATGCTCTAACAGCGCGCAAAGCGTTATTGGATGTAATAAAGAATATTGCAACAGAGGCTGCGAATTATTTAATTATTCACCACTGTTGCTGCAAAAGCCGCCGCCGCCGCCGCCGCCGCCGCCGCCACCACCACCACCACCACCACCACCACCACCACGGAATGAAATTTTGCGTTAAAGGTAATTTCGGTAAAAAGATTGGATAGTGTCTGAAAAGTCCGCTAGTATTGAAAAATTGTAATTTTTGATTTGGCTGCAATAACATGCAAAATGCATCAAAATAACACTATCCAAACTTTTTGAACAGAATGAGGGTATAACCACAATTTGTCACTATTGTAGTAGTAAATTTTGGTGGCTGTGTTGAGAAAGTACCAAAGCTTTAAGCTGAAATGAGGACGGAAGCTTATGTTCGTAACGCTGGCTAATACTGTAAGCTCTGCTGAATTTTTTCTACAATTAGCAAATTATGTAAGGAGTTTGTGGGTGTAACTTGTAGCATTTTTATCTCGTGAAAGTATAAATACACGCGGAATGCATATTTGTGTTTGGTAACAATGAAGGTCTTGGTTCGTGCAAGTTACGTGTTGAATGAGATTGTCTTCTGCGAAACACTGTACTGTTAATTATAAAGTTTCTTCCTTGGACGTACCGAATACAACGATTACGACTGCTCTGTCACAATGCTTCCTAGTAGAGTAGTTTCGCTCAGCCTCCAGAGAGCGCAGCACAGTAAACTTCTCGAGAGTACTCGGCAATTTCTCGAGAATTTGCCTTATCGTCGCGCGTTTCTCGAGAGCGCTCACAGCACATCCCTGCGTGTGAAGCCATTGCTAATTCTGTCCAACGCATCAGAACCAATGTTAAGCGCGTTGCATACTGCCAGGGGGCTAGGCTGGCGGTCGAGCTGACCGATTATCCAGCATCACGTCTCTTACGTGTTATGAGTAGACCTCTAATTAGGTTCTAAAAAAATTTTTAATTTTTTTTAATTAGACACCTAAAATAGGTCCTATCACAAAAATAGGTTATAAAAATCGAAAATAGGTAACCAAAGTCAAATTTTACTGTTTAGAAAGACAGATTGAAAAAAGCCACATTTTACTGTCATGTCGATAATTGCAGTCGCAATAAATAACACTTTCTCCAGATTTTCCGTTGAGAAACTGCATCTCATACTGAGTTTAGAAACAATATTTTTGTATTAGTTATTCAATGTGCATGCGTCTGGTTGCAAGTTAACTCGGGAAAAGCAGTGGCATCACTGTTCTCTGAGTGGGCGTAGCAGATAAAAGGGTAAAATTTTTACTTAGGTATTTGTTGCACACACAGCAGTGAATAACTCTCCCGTCTGTTGAGGAATCAGGAAATTCGTGTAATCTCTGACGAATCAGAGATGATTTGTTGCTGGCTACTTTCGGCATGCTTCAAGTCCCACAAATACGCTGTCACTGTGAAATACTTCACCACATCCAAGCAGCACGCTGACCGACTGAAGGCAGACAGTGCAGAGTGCAGGTGTTTTACACAGGCTGTTCTGACGGGGCAGATCGCAAGGCTCCTCTCCCCGTGCCCTGCAGCTGCCGGCCCATTTGACGCTTCACAGCGAGCGACAACGCTCTGCGGGCTAGAACAGCCTGGCGTATGCCGGCGTCTGACTCGCCATTGTTCACGCACGTACACAAATAAGCAGGGAAGACCAGAAGAGTATTTTTAGTCACACAAATTTTATTTGACTGTATTTAAAAAAATTAGATACAGTCAGGTTCTAATATGAAATTAGGCACGTATGTACTACAAATTACAATTTTCGATGAAATATTTGCATAATTCTTAGCTGGGAAGACCGCTAGAGAATTATTGGCATAAAATTTTATTTAATTAAGATTTTAAAAAATTTGGTACAATCAGGTACTAACCTAAAATTAGGTATCTTTATAAAAAAAGTGCGCCTCGGTTTCACAGTGGTAGAGTGCCAGACTACAAATCCAAACGAGGCGGGTTCGATCCCCACCAGGTCCTAGGATTTTTATCTGTCACTTTCCACTTCTTTCACCTCTGGCAGTATTGCTCATGTGAAAAATACCGAGTAGCACTGTGGTTCGGAACCCACGTTAAACTGTAGGTCCCCCTATAACTGTCTGGGCAAGTCAGTTCGAAGGTCGGAGGAAGGCAACGGCAAACCACCTCCAAACAGGACCATGCCTAGTAAAGCACTGTGGTGTTCAAACCAATCTTCGGATTGTTGACTGCTTTACCTTTTTTTAGGTGCTATAAAACTTGCATTTTCGATCATAAATTTGCATAATTCGTGTGTGTACACCTTTTATTGCCTTTATTTAACGAGGAACAAAATATGTTTTTACCTAAAATCCGAGGTCTAGTTATGAGGCATCATCAAGAACATCAGACATTTTCATCACGAATAATGTAATTTCCTCGTTATATTCAGGCGTTTGCGCACGATCAGCACACCCTGATGAGACGCGCGGATTAAAAGTGAAAAAGAAAGAAAAGGAGCTTAGGACTTATACGGGAGACTTGCGAGCCGGCTGCAGTGAGCTGAAGCTGTTTACGCTACACGAAGTGAAAGGCAGCTTTTAGACAAGCTCTGGCTCCCTGCAGCTGACACGCCTGCTACTCGCGTTACACAGAGCCAAATTGGATCTAGCACACGGGAGCGCGCGAGCCGAAGTGGTGGCTTTCGGCGTCCCTTGTTAGTCATTGCTTTTCAGTTGGCAGGATGTCGCATTGAAAAATGGAGAAATTGTTGTCGGTGTTGAATTTATAAGTGGAATTCAGACAAGACCAGCAATTTGGAATTCATAGAAAGCAGATTATTTTAAAAAACCTGAGGTATGGAAGGAGGTAAGCAAAGTTTACAACGCCAATTGTGATGTGCTGCCCTGAGAAGAGCAGAAAATGAAAGGTCAGAATTTGATTTGCGCATATTACAAATTTTTTAAAAATATAACTCATTTGAGGTGCCGACTGAAATGATTATTTCTTTTCTGCGTATTAATTACTACTGTTGTAAATAACTGAAAAAAAAAACAGATTTTATTTCCATTTCCTGTGTTATGATTTACAATAGCTAAAACAGTGCTATGCGTTTTTTTAATTTCGGACGGTACCTCCTAGCGATGTTTCTATTTCTTATGTATTTGTCTTAACTTAGTGGAACCAGTGAGCACCAGAGATTGAAGACAGTACCTGTGTTTTTCATCGCAACTATAATTTGCTGCTGCGGAGGTACCAATGAACGTATTTAAAAATCTTTAGTAGAGAGTTTTATAAGCTGGTAGGAGGGGTTATAAGGTTCAAGAAGTGTGTTCCGGCAACTAAAATTTTAACAATCCAGTACCGGAATTAAAGTTCAGGGTGGTGATATAAAAACATTGCGTTTTGCCGATGACACAGTAATTCTGTCAGACAACAAAGGACCTGGAAGAGCAGTTTAACGGAATGGACAGTGGGCTGAAAGGTTATATAAGATGAACATTAACAAGAGTAAAACTAGGGTAATGGAGTGCAGTCTAAGAAAATCAGGTGACACTGAAGGAATTCGATTAGGTAACGAAACGATAAAGGAGGTAGATAAGTTTTGCTTGGGCAGTAAAATAAATGATGGTCGCAGTTCAGGATATAAAATGCAGAATGGTAATGGTTAGAAAAGCGTTGTTGAAAAAGTGAAATTTGTTAACATCGAATATTAAAGTGTAAGGAAGTCCTTCCTGAAGGCATTTGTATGGAGTGTTGCCTTGTATGGGAGTGAAACATGGACGATAAACAGTGCGGACAGGAAGAGTATAAAGGTTTTTGAAATGTAGTGCTACAGAAGAATGTTGAAGATTACGTAGGGGGATCGCGTAACTACTGAGGTACTCAACAGAATTGGGGAGAAAAGGAATTTCTGGCATACCTTGACTAAAAGACGGGATCGATTGGTAGGACACATTCTTAGACATCAAGGAATTGTGAATTTAGCGTCGGAGGGAAGAGTGTGGGGTAAAAACCGCAGAGGAAGACCAAGAGATGGATACAGTTAGGCAGATTCAGACATGTAGGTTGCCGTTCTTATGTGGAGTTGAAGAGGCTTGACAAGGATAGGGTCTTGTGGAGAGCTGCATCAAACCAGTCTCCGGGCTGAAGACAACAATAACAGTACTGGTACGATGTGTGTTACTTTAAATTTTTAATTATACAATGAGTAGACCTACGCTAAATGAGGGATAAGCGCAATTGCGTGGCACCGGAATCCTAACCTCATCGACTTCCTTGTCTTCGACAGCGACAGTATACTGAGAGACAAACAGCTCAGTGGCGGGGGGTGGGTGTCAGGTGAGTCAGTGGCTGGCTACGGTGAGCCGCCCGTCAGCTGTCTTGAGCAGCTCGCACTTCCCGTGCAAAAGGGCCCGTTTTAAGTCCCGTCGACAGCGTCGTCATTACAGACCGAGCTCACACTTGTTAAGGATGGACGAAGGAAATCAGCTGTGTCCTTTCGAAGGAATCACCCTGACATTTGCCTGGAGTGATTTTGGGAAGGGAAACCTAATTCTGGATGGCCGGAGGTGGATTTGAACCAGCGTCCTCCCGAATGCGAGTCCAGTGTGTTACCCTTGTGCCCCATGACTTGGTCTGATTAAAAGCAGTTCGCAGTTGGCCTGCAATATGAAATAGCAGAAACGCCATACCAGTTGTGGAATGCACAATGACCAGAAGTTGAAGGTTCATATTGTGACAATGTGTTGATATAACAAGTACATTCAAAGAATGAGAGATGACTTCTTGAAAGTAAAACAGAGCACATGACTGGCATGCTCCAAAAGCCGTGTTTTTATGCCCAACGGACATTGGCCTATCACAAACTTTAACGAAGACTACAGTTACTTCGTTACATGTGAGTCTCCAACATTTGCAGCCAAATCATACAACATAAAATTGGTACGGAAATGGGTCTCATTTTCAGAAATGATGCAATATACTGTAACTTCAAATTATCTACGAACGAGGTTAATGTATAATTTATAACAAACTAACGCTATAGCAGTTTCGATACATGTGAACTAAGTTTACAGTTAAGTAATAGTGGAGAAAGACAAAGGGTTTTACCCCATACGACAATGATCAAGTGGTCAAGAAAACTTACGTGAAATCTGAGAAGCAAACTAAAGTTAATGGAGGGAAAGAACTATTCAGGTTTTCCGAAGACAGCATCTTTCTCACTAACTTAAGATGACCAGTTGAATGGAATAGATACTGTCTTGGGGAAGGCAGTTTTAAGCGATTATCCAAGGAAAGTAAAAATGGATGATGAAATATTTTTGCTTAAATACATGCAAGACAACGTCACTACATTACTGAATCGGTATCATCAACGATCACTCTTATCAATCAAGTTTGATGATTTTATGAGAATGTACACTGTTCAAAACAATTAGGGGGATCAGGTGAAATCATATACAATAGACGTACAGTAACGAATTTTATTCATATATTGGTTACAATTTTTATTCATGTGTGTAAAGTAAGATTTCTGATGTCTTAACTTTTTACTCGAGATTTGCACGGCGTTTAATTACAGCGGGTACCATGGGGCTACCACAATAGTGAAAAAGTCATTCTCGTTGCTCTCTAATATCTTGTGTGATCACCTCTAACGGCTAGTGCCATTGCACGCCTGCGAGGTACAGGCAGTATGAGGTTGTCAATCAGCTCTTGAGGGACATTTGGCCATTCTTCCACGAGTGCAGTATCTACCTCTATAACCATCATGGGAGGTGCTGCATTGCGTCTGACAAGTGCATTCCAGATATGCTCCATGGGGTTTAAGCCCCGTGAATAAGCTGGCCTCTCCGTTCAGTTCCCTCCGCTTGAAGCATGTTTTCCACCAGTACAGCTGTGGGGACGAGCGTTACCGTCCACCAGAGGGAACCCATTTCCTATGGCACCAGCGTAGGGCGCAGCACGTCCGCCAATACCGACACCTATCCACACCATTGGTCCACCACCATGATAGGTGATGGATTGTTCAGAGTTCCGCGTACTCTCCATGTGGTGTCGCACAAGTCTAAAGTGCGCGCCACCTACTTTCGCCGCGCGCCGCCATGCACACAGGGCGCGGCGTTCTTACGACGTCAGCCACGAGCACCCTGTGCTGCTATCCCGCTCGTGGCCACCACTGAACGACATCGTTCACTTGGGACTGAGATAGGAATCAGTTAACATTTCGGAATCAGATAGGCTGTTGGAATAACAGGAAATGAACGTTTTGACCAACTGGCGAAGGGGGCTACTACCTCAACCATGCTGGAAATCGGTCTCCAGGAGAGGGATCTCCGGGCGGTGCTCAATCGGAAGGTATTAAGCCTTTGGAATACAGAGTGCGCTGAATCGAACGCACCGAATAAGCTCCGTGCTGTTAAGCCTTCTACGGCAATGTGGAGGTCCTCCCTAAGAGCCTCTCGTAGGGAGTCCGTTGTACTCTGCCGACTACGCATTAGCCATACGTGGTTAACACACGGCTACCTCTTGCGTCGAGAGGGCCCACCAGTTTGCCGCTGTGGCGCCCAGCTGACTGTGGTCCACATACTGTTGTATTGTCCGTTTTTAGCCGCTTTGCGGCAGTCCTTTAAGCCTACCAGCTTCGCTGCCATCAGTTTTAGGTGACAATGCCTCCTTGGCTACTACTGTTTTAAATTTTATTTGCGCATCTGGTTTCTACCCTTCTATTTAATCAGATAGGCACCAGTGAAGACTTGGCTATCGGATAGGCACTAGGCAGGCCTCTAGCTCAACTATGTATCAGCATTCTGCAGTACTGAGCTATGTAAAAGTTAAGTATTACTAAGTGTCTAAGAAATATATATCACGTTCTAATTTACTCTAGTGTTTCTAGTTTCTGCTGTCCCACTGGCTGCTCACCTACATGCACAAGCGTGCATCCTTTATTCCTGTGTCGGTCTTTCTACTCGGCCATCGACACCTACGACGGAAACGAGACACAAAAGCGGCGACGAGGCTGTGACACAAAACTCCAACTGAGGGAACGACGATGGTCCGGCTGAACAACGTCTTGTC
This sequence comes from Locusta migratoria, assembly GCA_026315105.1. Lineage (NCBI taxonomy): Eukaryota > Metazoa > Arthropoda > Insecta > Orthoptera > Acrididae > Locusta > Locusta migratoria. The sequence continues at coordinate 206,609,177 of CM048749.1, forward strand.
TGTGAAAAGAACCCGCCGCCATTCGCTACGACTCCGATCTTGGTGTTCCCCCGCCCATTTTCTGCGGGCTAAAGGGTGTCGTGGTTTTAATGGAACACGCATCATAGGCCTCCGTACGTAGAGGTCAAATTCCCGAAGGCGATTTCCAAATGTGTGCTGCTGCTGTTACCCGTGGACGAACTTGGCCTTGCATTCTTTTAACGGTACCCTTTGTCCGCGTCCAGATGCTGTAAATTACACTCTGGAGCACCCCAATAACTGCAGCCACCTCCCACTGTCTGACCACCTTCCAGCCTTCATATGGCTCTCCATGCAATCTCCACTTCGTACAGCAGACAGAACCGATGACAATACTACAGAATGTAGATATCTTACCCGATCCCCTTTACAATGGCTTAAGGCAGAAATCCGGATTGCGAAATATTAGTATTAATAAAAAAATGAAGAAGCTTGCACAGGGTAAGTTAGCATGTAGAATTTCATTAAACCTGTCTTCTGTCCGAATAAGATGCGATAGAAACGCACATAAACATACGCTGTATTGATTTATAACTAATGTTGAGAACGTTTACGGAGTATATTTGTCCCGATTATCGGCAAGTGGCCGTCAAGAAGTCGGGTTCTTGTCTAGTTTTAAGTACTTGGGTAATAGGATATTTGACTGTTTTCTGGAAATCGTTTTAAATTGTTAATTATGTCATATTAGGGCCCGAACATATCTTTTTACCTCGTGGATTTCAGTCCTTTTTTTTAAAAAAAAAAAGAAATGAAAATCAAGTAATTTGAAAGCCCACTAAAACGCTGCATTTGAGTCACGTGATGCCTGTGACGTCATACAACACACTGCTGCTGCTGCTGCTCTCTTAAGATAAACAAGTACCTGTATATTGTTTGGGCGTTAACGTTTGCATAATGACCTACAAATATTGCTTAGGTGCGCAGTGTACCAATACACCTGTCAAGACCCCAGAAAAATTGTTCTTGCAAGTACCAAAAAATGAGAAGATACGCAAAAGTGGTTGACACTGGCGCGAAGAGATTCAAATAAAATAGCAGCTACTTCATGTGTGTATTTCTGTGAGGATCATTTTGATGTAAGTAAACAATATTATTCCATTGGTAAACTAAACTGTTTAGTATCATTCTCTTTTACTGCATAGGTGTAAAGTAGTATTGTGTAGGTTAATGACCTGATGTTTACATTTCCGAAGTAAAATTTTACACGCCTACGATTTATGTATAATTAAAGCCGTTTCCTAATATTTTTGGTGAAAGAACATGAATATTGTTGCAGCCCACTATAAAAGTATAGCACTGATTATCTCCAGTAAGTGCAATTTTATCACCAATAGCTCTTAGTCAAACAACCGTTTTATACATCGACAACGTCCTTCTGGTTACTTTACAACAACTTACCCTATCGTAATATACGTATATGGGACATGTCTTTAATGCGCTTACTTAGCTTTCAAACTTTCGTAATATGCAAGTGTAAATACGCTTAAAAGTGTTAGTTACCCAAATATGTGTTTATTGAAGCTTTATTGGGTTAAATTTTACTAACTATCCCGGCGGCTTCCTGTGACTTTGTTGGCAACAGATGCTGAATAGCGAGAATCATGAGACGTCGCCATTAGCCAATCGCGTGACAGCGCAAATATTTTGTCGTGAAACCTTTGATTTACGAGGGAAGTTACTTTTACTGACATACAAGAATCACAGCAGGAACACCATTATTTATTTACTTCATGGTCTGTACGATACACTAATCTAGCCATTCTATGTGGTCTGAACATATGGACAAAGATTTTCTATAGTGTTGTTGATGTTGCCAACAAACACTCAAGGCCGCTTGGATAGAAGATAAAAATTTCACCCTTTATTGCATAATATGGTGACTTCAGATTAAATCTGCTGACATCAACAAATAGGGTACTTTTTTTCCAATGGCATAAAATATCTCACGAAATAATTAGCTTTAAAATGTAGCGTTACTTACAATGCAGTTTTCACGTTTCTTAATTCTGGCACGTAAAAATTTGGATTGTTTTTAAAGAATGAAGACACCATAATTGTATCAACTTTAGGGAGGTTTCCGCTGTCAGCCTTCACATAACCATCTTCCATTGTGGCAGAAAAACTGTAAACGCGCTTAGATCACGAAAAAACTGAAAAAGCTGCGAAATGGAGGAAACGCGTACAATAATACAGCTCCGATTTCTAGTTGCCGCGCTGTAGGTGTTCTATGACGTCACCAGTACTTCAGCCAATAACGGAGCGTTTTCGATCACGTGATCTAATCGTGAAATTTGATGATTTTTAAGCTTTAATTACGTAAAAAGAACAGATGTTTTGTAAGAATTATGAGCGAAAATGCTGTCAATGTTATAATCACTCAGAATAACAATAATTCAAACCATATTTTTAACACAGGAAAATACCCTATTGTGCTACCTCGCCTTGCGAGGGTAAACTTTGGGTAAGTATGATTAACCTGAGCAATTGTCTTTGGGTAACTTTTAGGTCTTGGATCATCTGACTCAATTCAATTAGGACCTAGGGCTGTGTCGTTTTATAAGGCAAAAGTCTGAATAAGTTCCAGGTCAGAAATTTCTACATTATAGTAAGATGAAAGTTTTTAGGTGAGGCTTAAATATGTTTTCAACCTGTTATTTTTGGCGTAGAAAGGCAGCTAGGCAGGAAGAGGGCATCGATGCTGTTGAGAGTGTCTCATTCACAGTTGCTGGCTACTGGCAGCGCAAGAGGCTAGAGAGCTTAGCCCACACCAGAGATGAAGACGCAAGGGTGTAGTATTATTCTTCGGCCTCTTATGTATATGTCTGACAAAGCGTACAACTGCACAGCTCGCCCAGATTGTCCAGTGCTGCTCCTCTGTGAGCGTTTTATGTGGTACAATGGTTACAGGTAAGTCACCTAGGCTATCAAAAGCCTTAAGAGTTGTATAATGGGTAATACAAGCGGATTTAATAACCAATCATTCCGCATTTTTCCCAGTAACTCAAATTCGCAAAAGTTGCCTTCAAACGTTAGTTTATAAATCTATCGGACCGATCAGTCCGTAGCTTACAAACTACTTAAACTAAGGTAAACTAACTCAAGGACACACACACACACACACACACACACACACACACACACACACACACACACACACACACACACACGTGTGTGTGTGTGTGTGTGTGTGTGTGTGTGTGTGTGTGTGTGTGTGCGCGCGCGCGCGCGCGCGCGGTTGCGCTTCTCACTCGATTTTGATGAAAGTATGCGGTTAAAAAATCTTATTTTTGGTCACATGATAGTAAAATATCTCAGCTGTCTAATAAATCATAGACCGCTTCGGATCTCCGGGCGGGGACTACTCAGGATGATGTGATCATCAAGAAAGACGACACTGGTATTCTACGGATCGAAGCGTGGAATGTTATATCCCTTAATCGGGTAGGGAGGTTACAAAATCTAAAAAGAAAAATGGATAGGCTGAAGTTAGACATAGTGGGGATTGGTGAAGTTCGGTGGAAAGAGGGACAGGATTTCGGGTCAGGCGAGATCAGGATTATAAATGCAAAATCAGCTGGGGTATTACAGGAGTAGGTCTGAAATAAGAAAATAGGAATGCGGGTAAACTACTATGAACAGCGCAGTGATCGCATTATCGTACTCAAGATAGATACGAAGCCAAAACCGACCACCGTAGTACAGGTTTATATGCCAATTAGCTCTGCCGATGAGATCGATGAACTGTATGATTAAGTAAAGGAAATTATTCAGACAATTAAGGAAGCGGAGAACTTAATTGTGATGGGGGACGAATTCGGTAGTGGGGAACAGAAGTGAAGGAAAAATAGTAGAGGAATATGGACTAAGCAAAAGGAATGATAGAGGAAGTCAACTGGTAGAATTTTGCACGGAACATGATTTCATCATAACAAACACCTGGTTTAAGAATTATGAAAGAAGGTTGTATAGGTGGAAGAGACCAGGAGACACCGGAAGGTACCAGATGTATTTTATAATGGTAAGATTTCGGAATCAGGTTTTAAACTGTAAAACATACCCAGGGGCAGATATAGATTAACCCTATCTTCTTGGTCATGAACTGTAGACAAACTGAAAAAAAAAAAAAAAAAAAAAAAAAAAAAAAAAAAAAAAAAGGCACAAAGGCAGGAAAATAGGAGACGGGACCTGGATAAATTGAAGGAACCTGAAGTTGTTGAGAATTTCTGAGGGAGCTTGACGCAACAACAGACAAACATGGGGAAATAAAACAATAGAAGAGGAATAGGAGCATTGAGAGATGAAATAGTGAGTGCAACAGAGGAAAAAATAGGTAGAAGCTATGACCTACAAAAATCCTTGGATATCGCAGAAAATTTAAATTTAATTGATTAGAGGAGAAAATATAGAAATGCAGTAAATGAAACAGGCGAAATGGAATACAGACGTCTAAGAAATGAGATTGACAGGAAGTGCAAAATAGCTAAGCAGGAGTGGCTGGAAGGCAAATTCAGGTTTGTAGAAGAATGTTTAAATAGGGGAAAAATAGATACAGTTTGGAGACGAGAAAGGCAGCTGTATGAATATAGAGAACTTGGACGGAAAACCAGTTCGCAGCAAAGAAGGAAAAGCTGAAAAGAATATACAGAGGGGATCTATAAAGGAAATGAACTTCTACACAATATTGTGGGAAGGATAGAAGAAGTAGGCCGAGATGAAGATGAAATAGAAGATACTACACTGAGAGAAGAATATTATAGAGCACCGAAAGACCTAAGTCGAAACAAGACCCTAGAGTGGACGACAATTCCCTCAGAACTACTAAAGTCTCTGGGAGAGCCAGCAATGAAAACTATTTCACCAGGTCTGTAAGATGTACGAGACAGGGAAAATACCCTCAGACTGTAAGAAAAATGTAATAATCCCCATTCCAAAGAAAGCAGGCGCAGACAGGTATGAAAATAACAGAACCATTAGTTTAATAAGTCATGGTTGCAATAATTTTAACACGAATTACTTACAGAAGGATGGAAAAACTGGTAGAAGCCAACCTCGGGGAAGATCAGTTTCTATTCGGGAGAAATGTAGCAACACACGAGGTGATCTTCACATTGTGGCTTATCTTGGAAAATAGATTAAGGAAAGGCAAACCTAATTTCTAGCTTTTGTAGATATGGAGAAATCTTTTAACAATGTTGATTGGAATACACTCTTTCAGATCTTGAAATCAGCCGGAGTAAAATATAGGGAAGGGGAAGGTTGTTTACAACTTGTACAAAAACCAGACAGCAGTCATCAGATTGAAGGGCATGAAAGGGATGCAGAGATTGGGAAGGGAAGTCCAGTTAATCTGGCCACTCGATTCGTTAAATTCCCTCAGCTTCACGCATGTTTTTCACTAGTGCAGCTCTGTGAAGACGAGCGTTATCGTACACTAGAAGGAACCGATCTCGTAAGGCACCAGAGTAGGGCACAACGGTAGGTCGAAAGATCTCGTCTATATACCTCTGAGCAGTCTAAGCACCATTCTCACGACAGAGGTTATTACGTCCGCCTATACTGACTCCCCCACACTATGTCAAAAAATGTTCTAATGTTTGTAAATCAATGGGGCTTAACTGCATTGGTTATTTGTCCCTAGGCTTACAAACTACTTGAACTAAGTTAAACTAACCTAAGGACGACACACACACACACACACACACACACACACACACACACACACACACACACACACACACACACACAGGACTCTAACCTCCGACGACGAGCAATCGCGCGCTCCGCAGCGAGGCGCATTAGACCACTCGGCTACTCCACCGCGGCCACTATTCGTCCACCACCACGTTCTCTCCAGGTGAGGGGGAAGACGAATGTCTGGATGAACAGAATATCTTATCGCATCTGTTAACACAACCCGGTGCAATTCATTACTAATCCAATCCTGATGTTCCTCAGTCAAGTTTATGCGGGATAAACGGTGTCGTGGTTTTAATGGGACACACCATAGGCCTTTGTGTGTGGAGGCCACATTGCCGAAGGCAATTTCTGACTGTTGATATTGCGCGTCCCGTTGCTATCTGGAGGGAGCTCTGCAGCTGATTTGCATCCAGTCTGATGATTCGAGTTAACAGGAGATAACTCATGTTATCCGTGGACGACCTTGGCCTTAACTTTCCTTCTTCTAACGGTTCCTGTTCTCTGAAATTGTGTCCAGGTTCTGGAATTTACACTTTGGGACACTAATAGCTTCAGCCACCACATGTGCGTGTCACGCTTCCAACCTTCCTATGGCTCTCCATGAAAGTCACGTTGTTGCATTGCGCTACCTGCCGACTACACTATGAATCCACCTGCTTTTTTTACGTCATTTGATACACTAAGACTAAACACCAAACCCCTCTGTAGTAACATTCCGTTATTACCACTATCTCGGTTGCCATAATGTTGCCTCCACTCCGTAGAACCGACTGAAGGACGTAGAAACATTTTAGTTCATTCTGCCGATGACAACACTTAAGAAGCTAGATATCTCAATGCGTTTTATTAAGAGTATCCCGTGCACATACGTGTTGTGTTTGTGATGAGACTCATTTAGTACCATGTAATCTAAAAAAACTGGAAGATACTTCAGAAATTCCTAGCACATTAGAAAAGCGCAAGGACTAGGCTGACATTACGTATCAACGAACAGTATAGATACTGCAGCCATTCCCCCACCCCCTCTTTCTTTTTCGAGCCAGTAAAACCCATCACTGCATAAAATATAACCACGTACATAACTGTTTCAAACTTCTTGGGGGGCACAGTCCAGGGATGGAGGTTTCAACAGAGAGAAACTACGTAATCATAACCAGTAATGTCACCCGCGCGAGGGTACTAGGAGGCATCGCTTGTTTGATAAGAGGAGGGGGTAGGTGGGATAGTCAGGGCATCAGGTATGGCAATTGCATTACGAGACCAATAGTTGGTCCCGTCAAATATGGAGAAAGGCTGGAGGGGGTCAGATCGATTCAGTGATGAGATTACTGCAGTGTTTTTCAGTGTAATATGGCCCCACCATCTAAGCCTTTGTGTTCTAATTGCTTCACCTATAGTGTTAATTCCCAGTTTCTCTGTTTTCTTCATTATGGACAGCCTCCTGTCAATTTAAACACTTTCACCTGTAATTTTGTAGATTAAAGTGCTCTTAATGTAATTCATGTATACAACCATTTGGACACGACCATGGTCACTGCAGCACGTCTCAGATATTGAAAATTATGCCTGTATCTGAGTCGAAAGAACCAGGTGTTATGATACTGACTCGCTATAGTAATATCCAGCGTCAACACGCCGCGCTTTTTCTACTCCTCGTTGTAGAGTTGGGCAACACGATTCTCTTTTAGGAATCTATTCTTGCGATTCAATCCCACATTGTGAATCGATTCCTGCGATTCGTTCACGATTCTTTCGCGATTGTTTAGTCTGCATTGGCGCGATTTTTACTTCTACATCTTGCTCATATATGGCAATACATGTCTGTGTCATGCATGTTGGAATCTTAACCTTTTGCATCGGTTCCTACGATTCGTTCACGATTCTTTCTCGTCTGCGACGGCACGATTCTTACAAAATGCCGAAAAGGTGACAATATAGGTATCGCATTTTTTTAAATATTTATGGTGCGTAAAGTTCAGATTTAAAATAATAATGAGGCAAAGCAATTCGATTCAGCTCTCGAGTAAATGGTCTGAAGTTTTGCGAACGGTTATAAATACATATTACACTACCAACTATTTCTGCTGTCATCATAGCTCATTAGTAGCGTTGTAGTTTTAGTAAACGTAGGTCACTTATTTCGAATGCTGCTGTAACCTTATAAATTATTTTTTCGTTCTGTTTGAATACTTCAGCCATTTAAATATACATTTAATTAAAACTATGGCAATTAACAGATATCTAATCATTATAAAATACTATTCAATTAGTTTAAGGAAACACGAAATAAACATTAAAAAATCCGTCTCCAAATATTAAATTTCTTTCTAGATGCAAAAAATTCACGTTTATTAATTTTGTTGTTGTTGTAAAATCGGTTTCTTTCAGGAAAGCTGATAACGTAAAAACGACGGTAAAAAAGATTTTTGAGGTGGCTTTAAAAAGATTTAAAATCGCGTTTTTATATAAAAAAATATTTCTGTGAAATTGAGTTTTTACAAAAACTACAACTACCTAGATGAACTGTAAAAGCTTGAACCTCTCTAAACACACAAAAGTGTAAGGATTGCTCATTTAAATACATAATATGTAAACTGTATAACCGACGTATATTCGTATGTATTGGCAGCTGTGTATTTCGCTACGTTTTGTTTCTGTCATCTGTAATTCGTGAATAGGCTAATAATTAACAGCTCACCATCTTCGTTCTGTGCTTCCCTTGTTCACACACTTTCTGGCTTTCGTGATTATTAGGCACGATTCGCCACTTGCTTTCGAATCATGAATCGTTGGATCTTGGAATCGTCACGAGACAGGCGATTCTTTTGAACGACGATTCGTCCCCCTTTTCTCTCCGGCATTCGGCACGATTCGGCAGTCGCCTTCAAATCGTGAATCGTTGGAACTTGGAATCGTCACGCGGCAGACGATTCTTTTGAACGGCGATTCGTCCTGATCACGATTAGATTCTTACGATTCTTTATTTGTATTCGTTCAAATGAACGACTCATTGACGCATCGCCACAACTCTACCTCGTTGTGAGTAATTAGCTTTACATTCGTCCGTTAGCATGTGTGTCCCACAAGACACGCTGTTCCGGCCTCCACTGAGCTGCGCAGCGCTCCCTGCTCTACTCGCAGTGAACAGTCAAATGGGGCGGTGGGCACTTGGCACACGCCAGGCAGCTCGCACACCGAGTTTTCCGCCCCGCAGCTGGGCTCGTATGCTCTTAACTAATGCTTAGCGACATGGCATCTCGGGGAAACTGAAATGATCATATGGCTTTAATTGGTCAGGTTTGGCCGCCTACTGCAAGTCTTTACTGACGCCACTTCAGCGGCTAGTGTGTCGATTATGAAAGTGGTGCTCACTACCAGTGTTGCCAGACGGGAATTTTCCCTACGCGTAGGTACTTTTAAGCACTAAAATCATGTAGGGAATTTTCATTCCAAAGTCCCCAACGCGTAGGTACTTTGTAAAGTTTTACAATCGCCGACACATGCCTAGCGGGTAATGTTAGCAACAGAACAGTTGTCAGCACGCAGGAATGAAGCCGATCAATTGTGGCAAAGTTTGAAGTAGCCAATAATATGTTAGATGATGATGATGATGGATGATGATTAGTGATATAGGGCGCTCAACATCGAGGTCATCAGCGCCCGTGCTCAAACATGAACGGATGGAAGAAAAATGACGCACGTCGGATGTACTTGCGAAACTGAAAATCACACCTACAGCTGTAGGGATAGCTTAAAACAACTCTTAAAAGGGCTAAAACGAAGGATAAAACAGTGACATTATTGTGGCCCGGCGACTACTTAAAAATAAAGGGTGGCCGAGCTACTCTAACACTCATTAAAATCGCACACCCAGTATTTTGGGAAGTAGTCCAGACATTGTACAAAAACGTAGGACACGATCCACAGACGCCTCATCGTCAGCTAAAATAGAGTGCAGGTCCTGTGAGAGACCCAAAGTTGCCCTGGTAGCAGCAAATAGAACGCATTCTGTTAAAATATGTCGTATTGACAATTGTGTCCTACATCGATCACACTCTGGCGGTTCGTCACTGCATAAAAGGAAACCGTGTGTGAGTGGGCAATGTCCTATTCGGAGACGAGTGAGGGCGACTTCATCAGCTCGTCTAGGGCGGAAGGATGTACGCCATGGGCGGACTGAGGATTTCACCGCCCGCAGTTCATTGTCCGCCACATCCAACCACTGATTCTCCCACAATGCCATGGTTCTACGTGTCACAAAGGAGGTGACGGCTTTCAGTGGGACGGAACAGCGTACGGTAAGGGGGGAGAGAACAAGCCTCCCTAGCTGCTGCATCGGCCAGCTCATTTCCCTGGATTCCTATGTGCCCAGGAACCCAACAGAAAACTATCTCCTTGTGTTGACGTTGCAGTGCAAGGAGGGCGTCCTGAATATCCTGCACCATCCGATCTGCAGGATACATTTGGTCGACAGCGAGGAGGGCGCTGTGGGAGTCTGAGCAGATCAGGAATTTCGTACAGTGATGCCTTTTAATCCGTTCTAGTGCCCTCAGGATAGCGAACAGTTCCGCATAGTAAACGGTAAACTGTTCCGGGAGCCCTATCCGAAGGACAGAGTCAGGAAACACAACGGAACAGCCGAGACGATCTCCCTGCTTGGACCCATCTGTGTAGACAATAATTCGCATGGTGGTTTAAAATCTCTAAAAATCTACTTTTATAAAAACTATTCGAGGTACAATGCTTCTTGAAAGCAGTCAGATCTAAAATGAATGTAGGCCTATGAAGGAGCCAGTGAGGACCCCTACTCCACCCCTGGCGTTGAACCGTGATACCCTGCACCTGCAGCAGTTCATGGCTCTCCTGTGCTCTAATCCCAAACGGTCTCGTAGCCTGTGGGCGGTTGTGGAACAAACGTTGGTTGGGCTGCTGCGCTACACAGACAGAAAGTAACGTGTGCGGAGCTGACAGATCTGTAGGCCAGGCGTGCCACGAGCAGAAGACGGCGGATAGACAGCGGGGGTTCACCAGCTTCTGCACACAGGCTAAGTATTGGACTTGTGCGATATGCACCAGTCGCCAGCCTGATACCTTCGTGGTGTACTGGATCCAGGATTTTCAGGTACGAAGGCCTGGCCGATCCGTAGACCTGGTTAGACGCCATAGTTGTTTTTGTCCATAGTAAACAATATTAATTTTAAAACTTTGTTTCAGACACATTAAAATTGATGCTAAATATGATGATTTCAATGTATATCAGTGGAATGGAGAGTCGGTTGGAAACGAAATGTCCGCACAAGAAAAATTCATTGTTTCCATGAACGAAAGAAGTTTTATTACCTTGACAAGACTTATTTACGATATACTAGTTAGTACTTTTAAATGAGAAGATGCTGACAAGAAAACGCTAAAACATTTGCGACAGCCTACGTTATAATCTAATCATGTAGAGTGACGGGCTTCCTTTTTTGTGCTCACTGAACTAAATAATTACTGCTGTTCCTACTCTATGGTTGACAGCGTCTCTATGTATCCTTGTCCGGTCAAGAAATCAGTTATCCTCGTGTAACAGTGCACTCGGAATTAGCGGCATATTTAGGGAAACTAATTAATGCTCTTCCTCTATGGTTGACAGAGTTCTTGATGTACCCTTGTTCGATCGATAAATCAGTAATCCTCTTGTAACAGAGCACTTTGAATTCGCGGCATAATCTACACTTCACCCCATCAATCAGTAACGACCAGTCATATCTAGCAAGTGAAGCATGATGCCAAATATTTATTTTAAAGTTTTTCAAAATAGTAACATGTCACATTAATCAACTGGTTAACTTCTGCTGGCCGGACTCCTGGATTCAGCCCCTCCCAGACCCAAATCCTGGCTACGACCCTGATGTAGGGGCATTAATGAGGTGGTAGGGAGACAGTACATCTACATCCATACTCAGCAAATCACATTTAAGTGCCTGGCAGAGGGTTCATTAACCACTTTCATAACTTTTCTCTGCCGTTCCATTCTCTAATAGCGCGCGGGAAGAAAGAACACCTAAATCGTTCCGTTTTTCGATCTCATTTCTCTTATTTTATTGGGATGGTCATGTCTCCCTAAGTAGGTGGGTGCTAGCAAAATATTTTCACATTCAGAACTAAAAGTCGGTGATTGAAACTTCGCAAACAGATCACGCCGCAATGAATAACTTATTTCTTTTAATGATTTCCACCCCAAATCGTGCAACATTTTCGTGACGCTTTCCCCCCAGTAACGTGATAAAACAAAACGAGCTGCCCTTCTCTGAATCTTCTCAATATCTTCGGTCAGTCTCACCTGGTGAGGGTCCCACAAGGGGCAACAGTACTCCAGGAGGGGACGCACAAGTGTGATGTAGGCAGTCCCTATGGTGGAGCTGGTGCATCTTTAAAGCGTTCTGCAAATGAGACGTAACCTTTGATTCGCCTTCCCCACAATATTTTCTATGTGTTCTCTCCAGTCAAAGTTGTTCGTAATTTTAACTCTTAGGTATTTGGTACCTTAAGGTTTGACTGATTTAACGCGTAATTGAAGTTCAGCGGATTTCTTTTAGTGGTCATGTGTATTACTTCACACTTCTTCATTTAGTGTCAATTGCCAATTTTCGCACCAAGTAGAAATTTTGTCTAAATCGCTTTGCAGTTGCTTTTGATCCTCTGTCGACTTCACTAACCGATAAACGACAGCATCATCCGCGAACAGTCTAAGGGAGCTATTCAGATTGTCTCCTAAATCATTTATAAACACGAGGAACAGTAGGGGACCTATAACGCTTCCCTGTGGAACGCCAGATATCACTTCTGTTTTACTCGATGACTTACCGTCAATTACAACGAACTGTGTCCTTTCTGACAGGAAATCGTGAATCCAATGGCACAATTGGGAAGATATTCCATAAGCACGCAATTTCATTAGAAGCCGCTTGTGGGACCGTACAGTATCAAAAGCCTTCCGGAAATCCAGAAATATGGAATCGATTTGAGATCCCTTGTCGATGGCACTTAACACTTCATGTGAATAAAGGGCAAGCTGTGTTTCGCAAGAGCGATACTTTCTGAATCCGTGTTGACTATTGGATAATAGATTAGGGAAAACGTAGGTACATTTTTGTGTGACTGTAGGTATTTTCTCTCTCTGCCATCTGGCAACACTACTCACGACGAACACACAACACCCAGTCCACTGCCGGCAATCGGGCATGGGGCTATTGCACTGGTGATCAAAGCCGCCGCCACAGCTACGTAGGTGGACAAGGAAATAGGAAAATTATGCATACGTTTAGTGGCCGCCTTAAATTTTCTTATTTCAAAAGCAGCATCTCGCCTATCTCGTCCTGCCATGTCAGTGAAAGACAAAGTGATTTAAAAATTGAGTTTTGAAGATATTTCTGATGAATTCCCTCGTGAAAAAGCAAGGAATATCTTTTTTTGTCAAGTGTGTGAAGCAGAAGACCCTTAGTGGTTATAGCCTACAACTGCAGTAATTTAATCTATATTCGATATCTATATATAAAAGGCTTGTGTGTGTACGTGCTGACAGACTTTTCTCCATGACCACATACTGCCACCCACTCGTGGTTGTGGTGGTAGATACCTCTTGGTCTAATGATGTTAGTAAGGGAGCTTGGTCGCGGTGCGTGGCAGTGGGTGAGTGTGACGAGCAAAAATTCGCAAAATATGTAATAAATACTCTTAGGAAAAGCTATATACTCTGTGACTTACGAACTTTACGGTACGAGTCAAAATCTGTTTATTCTTTCAATCGTCAGAAAATGCGGTCCTTTCAGACTTTAATAACGACGACGAATATCAAATACGCAATTTTTAAGTAGATCACATGTTTCCGTCAACCACACATTACCGACTATGAACAGAGACACAAAACAAAGATAAAAATCCAGATAGACTCAAAGATAAAAATACTCGTGGAACATTGATCACTGTCGTGGAAGCGTGGTGGAAACACAGACATACATTAATGATATAGCCGCGACACACACTGCTGTGAAACTATGCGACGTAGTCCTACTCTTATCCCGGCGGCCTCCTGTGATAATGTTGGCAACAGATGTTGAATAATGAGAATCATGTGACATCGTCGTAAGCCAATCGCGTGACACGCAAATATTTTGTCGTGAAATCAAGCATACAGCAGGAACAGCAGTATTTATCTACACTAAGTGGTTCGGTCATCTTTGCAAAGATTTTATATCGTGCTTTTGATGTTGCCAACATAAAAACACGAGGCCGCCAGGATAGAAAGTAAAATTTTACCGAATCAGATACATCCGTTGTTGTCGCATCTCATTATGACCAGCACTTTCACGCGAAACTCTTTTGTATAGAGTATCATGATTCACACAGTCTTACAATTCATTCTAAATTCCTATTCAAGAAGACATTTTGTGAAAACTGTTACAAATCAATATTCGCACTTATTCAATATCGTTTTCAGAAATGTAATTTGCCAGCCCCTTTCGGCGCTGCTGCTGCAATGTGTAACAAAATTGAGAATAACGACGCATTATTACTATTTCTCATCTCATTGATAGCAATGTTCACAGAAGTTCACGCCAAACATACAATTACACACTGTAGTCTTAACTTGATGAACACAACCTATCATTGATTTTGCGTCATACTTTAATTTCACTTTTTGTTTGAAAAACTTTATGAATATTCATGGTTTTCGACATTTTGGCCAAGAGAACTGAGTTTATTGACAGAGCGATCCAACAAGGATTTTGTTTTAGCTGACCTAGGTCCGAAAACCTAAAAACCACTATATACATAGGTCCTTCGTTAACAACCGTTGCGAAGCACGGGCATATAAGCTAGTTCCTTATAAATACTGAGCATCTCAAGCGGGGAAAACCTGGAAGTGTATATCCTGAACAACAACAACAACAACAGTGAACCTTTTTCGATTTTGAGTCATTGAATTGGAAGGATTCCCATAGCTAAGTTACTTTTAGTTATTTACATTTTAGTAAACATTCCTTCTATGATTGATTATGTTACTATCCTAACAGTAGGTCTGTCGTAAGTCTTTTGATATATTGGGAGTATGTCAATCACGAAACTTGCAATTCTTTTGAACATGACGTACGTGGTGTGTAAGATCTACTGTAAATGGGGGGGGGGGGGGGGATGCCGGAGAACCTCAAGCGGAAGTTTTGCACTTGGCTTGCTAGCGCCGGCTCTGCTTGCTACTTTCATATCCGCAACCTTAACATTATTAATGAGGTAATGTATGTGGACCCAGGTTACATCCCATACAACGAAGTTGGCCGTAAGATTGAACTGTGTTCTGCTTTGACAGACTTTGTATTGACTTCCTTCTTTCTGAAGAAAGTAGATAGTAGCTGAGGACTCACTGAATTAACTTTGCTACTCCTTGATTCCAGTTCTTGTCAGAAAAAACACCCTAAGTAGGTCTCTCTCTCTCCCTCTCTCTATCACACACACACACACACACACACACACACACACACACACACACGCGCGCGCGCGCGCACACACAAGGGTACAAGATGATTGGGATTGATGACAATGGGAGTTTGGTCCAACATGTTTACAAACATTTGGATATATTAAACGAATAAATAAATCACGCGGAAAACATTCCGAAACAAAAATTGTTTACACAGAACTTTCCGTTGAGCACAATGAAGATGTACTTCGACACTTCTCTACCAAGAAGTTGCCATTATGAACGATCAAAATTTCATGATTCGTGTTTTTTAATCAAATAATGGTATATATACATGTGGCGTCTGTTCCAAATAATAGACGTCACTTCTGATCCTGTAGTTGTTATTCTTTCATATTCACTGAATATACGAAAACTGCGATTGAGCAAAGCTGAAAATGTGTACCCAGCCGGAATCCGAACCCGGGTCTCCCGCTTTCTAGGCAGTTGCGCTGACCCCTACACCACTGGGGCCACCGCTCACCGCACCTGCAAGGACTATCTAAGCAGGCCACCCGTCAGATACAAATTCCCAGCTTCACCCTGCCCACAGTACTCAAACTCGTAGCCATGAAACTAATTCCCGTAAGAGTATATATAATATGCCGGTGACGGGCAATGATCCTATCGTTATGGGGAGGGGCGGGTAAGTTTGTTGACCTTACTCTTACGGGAATTATTTTCATAACTACCATCTTTTCGCAAATTATATGTAGAAGGGTCAATATATTGGCTAACGTCTTGGAACGTACTCTATTGTAACTTATAGACCATTCCGTAACTTCGCTTTTCAGCTTGCCACTGGAACTTCGTACATAATACATTAACATGTACGGTATCACAATGCTGTTCTTGGGATATTCTCCATCTCCATCTTCTACATTTATAGGAAAACTATAATCATGAGTATGATTCCAATGAATCGATTTAGCATTTGCCTCAAACCGCGATCAATTTCATGTGGTCGTTCCATGCCAAAAGCTGCAAACGCCTACTCTTCCATATTTTGTGGATGAAACTACTTGCGGCGATTGTTCTGAAATCGTGTAACCTACAGTAATTGTTCCTGTCTATCTAAATTTAGTATCGACACCTTAATATTGTTTACTATTAGGAACAATTCGAATTCCTGAGAAAAAAAAACTTTTAGCTAAAGTTTTCTTTGTACAGAACAGCATCACCCACGAAAACCCTTACGGAATTTGTCGTTATCTACTAATCATTTGCATATTTTGTGCAAAGAAATTATACAACCCTCGCTTGGTCTTAAGACTGAAGATAATTTTGTGTCTTGAGATATCTCCGTTGAGAATGACGTACTATTTGCTGTTTATTCCAATAGCACAATTCGTTTGATATACCTTCCTCTCATTTCGTGCATTATAGGTGTCATTACGAAACATTTTCGAACATACTACGTAGGTCAAGGAACACTACATTTTTTCTTTTCCCATTGTCCATGTATTATTACAGCGGACTGTATGACCGATACGATCAACTGATACAAGCAATCAGATCAACATTAAAGGACAATTTTTACAAATTTATATTTAAGAATACCGTAACTTAAATAGTTCCAGACAGAAAATATAGTAGGAAAGACGAACCAAAGACTGCGTTTCATTGGCAGTACACTCACAAGATGCAACAGTTCTACTAAGGAAACTGTCTACACCACAATTGTGCGTCCTGCTTTGGAGTATTGCTGTGCACTGTGGGATCCCACCTTGTGCGACTGACGGATGATTTAGAGAAAGTTCATGGCAGCTCGTTTTGTATTATCGCGATATAGGGGAGACTGTCGCGGAAATGATGCACGAGTTATGGTGAAAAGCATTAAAAAGGAGTTATTCGTTGCGACGAGATACATTTGCGAAATTTCTTCCACCAACTTTCTCTTCCGAAAGCGAACATTTTGTTAGCAACCACCTAGGCTACATAGGAAGACAAGGTCAACATAAAATAAGAGAAGTCTGAACGAAAACAAAGATTTAGGTTTTCCTTTTTCCCCGCGAGCTTTTAGGGAATAGAACTAAAGAGAAAGATAGTGAAAGCGGTTCGATGAACCATCTGCCATGCACTTCATTGTGACTTGCAGGATATTTACGTATATGGGAGCGTAATTTCCGCCCATGTTGCCGAAAGTTGACTCAATAAATGAGGATTTTCGAACTTGGATGCATGGTTTTTTTCCTTGTTTTGGTATAATCTGAATCTATCCCGAAAAATTTTGAAAACCACCTTGTACATTAAGTAGTCGGTTACGTTGCTGTACGAGGCGTTTATAATGTAGCCAAACTTCCAGACAATGATGGGTTTTCCAAGAATGTGGATCCCTCTCTTAACGGAATTAATTGAACAACTGTAAGCACATTATTCGCATTAGAGAATATAATCCAGTCTCTTTTAGACGATCGGTTAAATAGTCACGATTTACTTTTGCCATCACCGAAGACATCTTCGTAAATATCTTATTTTAACTATTGTTTAATATAATTGAATTCTAATTAACGACTTTTCAAAGCGATAAGCAGTCTTAACCATTCGAGTTGTAAATGCATGAGATAAACGGGCAAAAGCATAATTAAAATCAAGATTGTGCAGGACGAGCAACGGTGCAGTTGAAAAACCAGGCGCAGAGGACTGAAGATATTTACAACCTCTATTTCACAAAATTTGGAAGATTATATTTTGCGATTCGTTTCGTGATTAAAGTTGGACCCCCTCCCCCAAATAAATAAATCTTGGTTTTGGTATGAGACTAATCTATAGCGTAACTCATGGTCCAAGTTAAGCAAAAGGAGAATTTTCTTACTTCTTGCCGAAGCCAACAAATATGAAAGCAAAATGAAGATTGGCAACTTATTGACCGATAGCGAAGCTTAATATTTGCACCTGTCTGTTGACTACAGATGTCGACGGTAGGCAATGACAACATTATTACATTTGCCTGTGAAATGTCAAAATTTCTTTAGCCCTGTAATATATGTTTATTTCTGACATAGAATTCGGGTTCTTCTAACACCTATTATAATTGTACGTGTAACAACTTGCTATATATCCCAACTTTTGAAATGGTAAGGTACCGTTTTTTTCCTCTTGTAAAATGTAAAAATTAGTGAAGATTTCATTGACTCGTCGAAATACTAGGGCTATTTTTCTACTCAAAGGGCATAGTACAAGAATAGTTCCCGAGCCGATAACTATGATTTCATTTCAAATAGATTTCAACATGTGTTCAAGAGGCGGAGCTTGTGTATTACGTTAAGTCACGAATTAACGCTATAGTAGTGTGAATTTTGTTATGTTGCCGAGTTTTTATTCGGCCTTTAAGACAAGTAAACAAAACTAACGAACGTAATATGGAAATTAAACACATGACAAGGTGAGATTGAATATACGTAAATGTAAATTAAGACCAGTACATAATTCCAGTCATCATTCTCAAGACTTATGTACATGGATTTGATAATTATTTTCCACGAAGACGAGTTATTTCAATACGGCAAATCTTTCATTACAGAAGCAGAATATACAGTAACCAGATAACACTTTAGCATCCATTATGAACCAGCTCGACTTGTACACACTGGCTATTGTTGATTTTCAGGTGATAACACGCGACAATCACAGCTGTCCAGGCAGTTTGGACGGTCGTTATAATAAGAACCTATATTACTCGTAGCATCTGTGGGAATGAAAACTAAACGTACCCGTTAACGTAAAGACCAAAATAGTAGTCAAATAATTGTACAATCTTGCAAGACTAGCAAAACGGCCAGAATTCCATCATTATGCGCCAATCGTGATACGGTACACAAATTTTTCTTTAATAGTGCAAAAGCGGAATTATCGCTTTAACTATTATTTCTGCGGAGCGTAATTATTGATGAATCACATTGTTTACATGGAGCAATGTTTGCCTTAATTTGCAAAACTAAGCAATCACCGTGTTACAAATGTAATTAAAAATTAAACGAAGAACTTGCCCAGACAAATATAAACCGAACAACGGGTAAAATTGAGAAATGTTTGCGCTATTGTTTTTTATATGAGCGTTAATGTAATGAATGTTTCAAGTAAAATACTTTTAACAGTTCAGCTGCTCCATGGGGGAGTAGTCTGCCAATAAAACGAAAATCTTGATTCACAGCCGGATAGATTAAAATGTAAACAAAGCAGTACAAAATGCGGTGCAGTTGTTTTGCACTTAAAACGTATAGCACTATCTAACTATAGTATGGAGTATTCCAATTTGGAATGTTAGAAGACGTTTATATATATGTTAAATGAAGTAATGAATACCGGTAATGTAATAATCCACAGGGTACTTACTTCCATCATCCAGGTAGCCACAATCTTCCTCATGAAGGGTTTAATATCTGTCTGTATCTTCGTAAAATAATTTATTGGCGGAATGCTGTTCTTTTCTTCTTCCAAAAGATTTTTAAAGACGCGTGAATCGTCATAAATGACGCTGTCCCTTTCTGCACGTTGATCTTCCTCGAGACGTTCTAGACACAACAAATTCATGACCCTTCACACACACTCTTCAAAATAAGTTTGTACTCTTCGAATAAAATGTCTGCACAAGTAATTACGACGCTGTCACTTCCACTACAATATAAATTCTACACAAACGTATTCCTCGTGAAGGCTTATCCCTCACTGCCTCCACACAACTGACTGTCAACAATTCCACTGCATCGCTGGGGAGTGGGAGAGGGACTACAGCGGAATGCCGGTTGAATGTGATGGCATCTAGCGAGTAGCGGTGGAATTAGCGCACCTGCAAGTGTTACCGTGAACGGCTAACAGGCGGACGCTGAACAGTTTACAAATGTAAAATCATGATTCAACCCAAGGTTCTAATCAAGCAAATTTTTCATTGCAGTTTGTGGATTTTTTTTTATTTTTAAACATAAAAAATCTGTATCATATCTTTACTTGGCAGATTCTCAACTATCTCCTTTTCTCAAATAACAAATCAAAATTAACTGCAAAATGGGAAGGCACTAAAATCCACTGCCTTTGAGGCGTTGCTACAATATTTTGTATCAAATATTTTACAAAGGAATGTGAAGTATTGTTAATAAATAGGCATAGATAAACCATTTACAAGAGGTGCCATTCAAAAATACTTTCAAATATCTCGCTGCCAAGAAACGAAAGAAAAATTATCAATTGGCCCAAATAAATCAAATACCCGACATAATATTATATGGCATGTCTAAACATATTTCCATATCTGAGGGTTCCACTTCCTGCATCACCAATAGTGAGAGACATGCCACGTAACTGCAGATGCAGAAAACGTGCAGAGACCTCGACAGTTAAGATTATTAAGCCTGTTAACAGTGGCGAATCCAGGATATTGTTGGTGAGAGGGGGGGGGGGGGGGGTCGATGAAAAAAAGGCAGCTCGTATTAGGTGTTTCTCGTCTCCCCACTTTCCCATTATGGAGCCTAGTGCAGGATTGACAGAGGTGGTGGATATTTCATGCATAATTTTACCAAAGAGGGTCAGATAGTTCTTGTGGGTAGGCTGAAAATAATCTTAACAGTCTTGGTGAGCTTGAAAAGAGAGCTATTGAAACTTTGGAACAAATGCACACAGGTGCATCTGACTGCCAAATAAGAACTTGTATAGCTCCATGCCAAAACACCATATATGTAAAGTGGGTTTGAAAGAAGATTAGGATCTTAGTTTATCTAATAACTATGGAACACATGCTAACTTACTGGTAGTACAGATGCAGATAGAGTCCAGATGCATCCCAAGAACAGCCATTGTCACCACCTTTAATACATAAGTTCAAGAGGATGTTAACTGTCTTCTCATGGTTAATACTCAATTCATTCATTTCGGAACCACTTACTGGTTGCTGTGAAATGTTCCCTGCTTTACAATTCCCAGGTTTTTTTCCAGATATATTAAAAGTGGTATTATCTGCATAAAGTGTAGCTTTATATAACGTAACAGTGGGCATGTCATTCACAAAAATTATGAAAAGAAGAGTGCCAAGTACTGAACACTGTGGCTCATTGTGCATAATATCTAAGACATTTGATCTCATATTATTTAGCTGCACAATTTTGTTTTCTATCACTCAGATAGTACTTGATTAGAGGTAGTTCTGATTCTATGAGGAACAGAGTTTCTCCACCTAAATTTTGTGGCTAATGGAGTAAAATGTTTTCCCGGAGTCCACAAACGTAGCGTTAACAGTAGTCTCAATTCAAATGATGAAGATATAAATGAAACTGTTATTTCGACAGCATTTATTGTTGACAAGGCAGATCTGAAGTCATATTATGAGTCACTGAGAATATTATTTGTAATGGTGGTTAATTTGGAACCATACGCAAAAGTCCAGTACTTTTGAAGGTATGGGCACAGGAGATATAGTGCCGCAATTATTTGTACATGACTTACCAGCATTTTTGTGCAAAGGAGTAACAACAGCCATTGTTAAGGATGAGGGGAAACTGCCGCAAATAAACATTCAGTTTCTAAGGAAACATAACAGAACTGATACTACATCCACAGGAGTTATGAGGGATCATAGATTTTCTCTAGTTTTGAATGATTTGATTTTGTAATTGCAGTTTCAATGTGGGTTACTTACCAGAGGAACTATAGCTTGAAAATTCTGTAGAAATGAGCTTCTATAATTTGTAATATTTGAGCATATTAACACAAGATCTGAGAAGGCCCTGATTGATTGATTCTTTATTCATCTGGTTGATCAAAATAGTATATTGAAATGTACAGTAAATATTGCATAAGTCAATTATATATACAAAGTTAGCACAAAATAATTACATTGTTGTTAAGAAGATAATTACAATTAACAAAAAAGGGATTGTTATGGTGCTATAGATAATACCTATAACACATACCAGTAGTAGGTAGACAGAAATTTGTGTACAGTTAGCACCAAATAATTACAGTAGTTTAGGGACTGTTACAATTCTCTAGATAATACCTATATTGCAGTAGGTACACAGAAATTTTTGAACAGTGGTTATGATACTCTTGATACTGTTGTTGTGGTCTTCAGTCCAGAGACTGGTTTCATACAGCTCTCCACAAAACCCTATCCTGAGCAAGCCTCTTCATCTCCACATAAGAACGGCAACCTACATCTGTCTGAATCTGCTTACTGTATCTATCTCTTGGTCTTCCTCTGTGATTTTTTCCCCACGCACTTCCCTCCAACGCTAAATTCACAATTCCTTGATGTCTAAGAATGTGCCCTACCAATCTATCCCTTCTTTTAGTCAAGGTATGCCAGAAATTTCTTTTCTCCCCAATTCTGTTCAGTACCTCCTCATTAGTTACGCGATCCACCCACCTAATCTTCAGTATTCTTCTGTAGCACCATATTTCAAAAGCCTCAATCCTCTTCCTGTCCGCACTGTTTATCGTCCATGTCTCACGCCCATACAAGGCAACACTCCATACAAATGCCTTCAGAAAGGACTTCCTTAGGCTTAAATCAATATTCGATGTTAACAAATTTCTCTTTTTCAAGAACGCTTTTCTACCCATTACCATTCTGCATTTTATATCCTCTGTACTGTGACAATCATTTGTTATTTTACTGCCCAAGTAACAAAACTCCTCTACGTCCTTTATTTCTTCGTTTCCCAATCTAATTCCTTCAGCATCACCTGATTTCCTTACACTGCACTCCATTACCCTAGTTTTGCTCTTGTTAATGTTCATCTTATATGCACCTTTTAGCACACTGTCCATTCCGTTCAACTGCTCTTCCAGGTCTTTTGCTGTCTCTGAGATTATTACAATGTCGTCGGCAAAACGCAATGTTTTTAATTCTTCGCCCTGAACTTTAATTCCTTCTCCAAATTTCCCCTTGCTTTCCTTTATAGCTTGCTCAATGTACAAATTGAATAACAATGGAGAAAGACTACAACCCTGTCTTACTCCCTTTCCAACCACTACATCCCTTTCATGCCCTTCAACTCTGATAACCGCTGTCTGGTTTTTGTACAAGTTGTAAATAACCTTACGTTCCCTATATTTTACTCCTGCTTGCTTCAGAACTTGAAAGAGTTTATTCCAATCAACATTGTCAAAAGCCTTCTCCAAATCTACAAAAGCTAGAAATGTAGGTTTGCCTTTTCTTAATCTATCTTCTAGGATAAGCCGTAAAGTGAGTATTGCCTCCCGTGTTCCTACATTTATCCTGAACCCAAACTGATCTTCCCCGAGGTCGGCTTCTACTAGCTTTTCCATCCTTCTGTATATAATTCGTGTTAATATTTTGCACTACGGTCGGGGGTTCGAATCCCCCCTCGGGCATGGATATTTGTGCCGTCCTTAGTATAAGGTAGTTATAAGTAGTTTGTAAGTTTAGGGACTGATGATCCCGTAGTTAAGCCCCATAAGCTTAACAAACATTTTTTTAATATTTTGCAACCATGACTTATTAGACTGATGGTTCTGTAGTTTTCACACCTGTCTGCACCTGCTTTCTTTGGAATGGGGATTATAACATTTTTCTTAAAGTCTGAGGGTACTTCTCCTGTCTCATACATCTTAAGCACCAGGTGAAACAGGTTTGTTACGGCTGGTTCTCCCAGAGACTTCAGTAGCTCTGATGGAATATCATCTACTCCAGGGATCTTGTTTCGACTTAGGTCTTTCAGTGCTCTGTCAAATTCTTCTCTCAGTGCAGTAACTCCTATTTCATCTTCATCTACATCCTCTTCCCTTCCTACAATATTGTCCCGAAGTTCATTTCCTTTGTAGAGCCCCTCTATACACTCTTTCCACCTTTCAGCTTTCCCTTCTTTGCTGAGAACTGGTTTTCCATCAGTGTCCTTGATATTCATAGAGCTGTTTTTCTTATCTCCAAATGTTTCTTTTATTTTCCTGTAGGCTGTATCTATTTTTCCCCTATTTATACATTCTTCTACATCTTTGCATATGCCTTCTAGCCACTCCTGCTTAGCCATTTTGCACTTCCTGTCAATCTCATTTCTTAGTCGTCTGTACTCCATTTTTCCCGTTTCATTTACTGCATTTTTATATTTTCTCCTTTCATCGATTAAATTTAGTATCTCCTGTGATATCCAAGGATTTTTTGTAGGTCTTGCCTTCCTACCTATTTTGTTCTCTGATACCTTCACTATTTCATCTCTCAATTTTACCCATTCCTCCTCTACTGTTTTATTTTCCCCTGTTTCTGTCAATTGTTGCCTAAAGCTCCCTCTGAAATTCTTAAGAACCTCAGGTTCCTTCAATTTATCCAGATCCCATCTCCTTATTTTCCTACCTTTTTGTAGTTTCTTTAGTTTCAGCCTACAGTTCATAACCAACAAGTTATGGTCAGAGTCTATATCTGCCCCTAGGTATGTCTTACACTGTAAAACCCGGTTCCGAAATCTATGTCTTACCATTATAAAATCTATCTGGTATTTCCCGGTGTCTCCTGGTCTCTTCCACGTATAAAACCTTCTTTTGTGATTCTTGAACCAGGTGTTTGTTATAACTAAATTATGTTTTGTGCAAAATTCTACTAGGCGGCTTCCTCTTTCATTCCTTTTGCCCAGACCATATCCACCAACTATCTTCCCTTCCCTTCCTTGTCCTACTACCGAATTCCAGTCACCCATAACAATTAAGTTTTCCTCTCCCTTAATTGTCTGAATAATTTCCTTTAGCTCCTCATATATTTCTTCGATTTCCTCATCATTGGCAGAGCTAGTTGGCATATAAACCTGTACTACTGTTGTCGGTGTTGGCTTCGTATCTTTCTTGACAATGATAATGCGATCACTGTGCTGGTCATAGTAGTTTACCCGCATTCCTATTTTCTTATTCATTATCAATCCTACTCCTGTGATACACCCAATTGATTTTGTATTTATAATCCTGTACTCACCTGATCAGAAATCCTGTTCATCCTGCCACCGAACTTCACTAATGCCCACTATATCTAACTTCAACCTATCCATTTCCCTTTTTAAATTTTCTAATTTTCCTACCCGATTAAGGGATCTAACATTCCACGCACTGACCCGTAGAATGCCAGTATTGTCTTTTCTGATGATCACATCCTCCTGAGTATTCCCCGCCCAGAGATCCGAATGGGGGACTGTTTTACCTCCGGAATATTTTACCCGAGAGGATGCCATCATCATATGTTCATACAGTAGAGCTGCATGTCCTCGGGAAAGGTAACGGCTGTAGTTTCCCCTTGCTTTCAGCGGTTCGCAGTAACTTTGTGGCAAAACCACATTAGCTGATGTTACAAGGCCAGCTCAGTCAATCATCCAGACTGTTGCCCCTGTAACTACTGAAAAGGCTGCTGCCCCTCTTCAGGAACCACACGTTTGTCTGGCCTCTCCACAGATACCCCTCTGCTGTGGTTGCACCTACGGTACGGCTATCTGTATCGTTGAGGCACGCAAGCCACCCCACCTCGGCAATGTCTGTGGTTCATGGGAGTGGACTCTTGATAATACAAATAAAAATAGTAGGAAGACAGAAATTTGTGTACAGTATTAAAATTAAGTATCTATAAATTCCTTTATAGAGCAGAAACAGTGGTTTAAGAGAAATGTTGAAGGTCCAGTTTTCATTTTGCTTGGCTTTTTGAATTCTTCTGGGAGGTGATTGTATATTTTGATTCCCAGGTACTTCACACTGTTTTTTTTATAATTTCATGTTGAATGGTATGACCTCCAACTGGTTTTTATTTCTCGTATCATAGGAATGGCAGTCATTGTTTTTACACAGAGAATGTAAATGTTTAGTGGTAAACCAGGTGATGTTGAGTAAGTACAAACATGGCAGGGGCAGTATTTTATGTTGTTTAAAAAGTGGCCTACAGTGTTCATATTGCTTTTCAAATGAGAGTATCCTTAATGCTTACTTCTGTATTTTAGATACATTAGTGGATTGAGAGCTGTTCCCCCAGAAAATCGCACCTTAACTCATAAGTGATTCAAATAAGAAGTGATATACCAACTTAATGGTAGCTGTAGAGCTTGTATCTCTTACTGATTGTAGTAAGAAACAGGGTTTGCTGAGCTCCTAAGAGATCATGTCTGTATGTAGTTTCCAACTAATGTGTCACTTATAAGTAATCCAAATAATCTGATGTTGCGAATGGTTCTTACATTTTCCCAATATGTGCATCAGGGTATGAGGGAGTGGTGTTTTTTATGTATGAAAACTGATGTTGATTGTTTTTTGGGCATTAATAAGTAAACTGTTGGGGTCATTTATAACATGTTATTCCACCCATCGGCTTTGAGTCAGATGTCAGTATGTCGTGTTGTATGGCGTCATCACATGCAAGTTTTGAGATGTGTTTATTTATATGTTTCATGTGGATTGAGTGGCACTCTCTTGTGGTGGACAAGACATAGAATTGGTATTTTGTCATATGGCCATTCTTCTTTGCATTGTCATATGTGTGGTTGCAATTCATGGTGCTGAGCCATTGAGAAGTGAGTGTGATAATGTTATTTTGTCAGTTCTGTGATTTATTGTTTTAGTGGTGAGTGCTTGTATTTAAGGATCAACGATTAAATATGGTGTCAGTTTCAAAGTTTATTCACTGTGGTGTTTCTGTGATTGTAATTGATTTTTCAGTTATAAGAGGTTTACTACTTTGCTAAGGGGCAAGGGTACACGAGAACCTGTCAACCATGGAGGAGGAACAGCATTAATTATTTACTTCATGGTCGGCATGAAAAAGGTATCCCATAGCTCTTTGATTTGTTCACATAGTACAGTTGTAACACTCATTCTCAATGACCATGCAACACGATTTCTGATTGGCTGCTCTGCTGTTCCTAACCTCGTGAGCACTAGCCACTGAAATCATAGTTTCTGTGACAGACTGATCTGTAGCGCAGCCCAAGGTTTAGGTTACTTTACGAGGCAACAATTTGGTTGTGAGTTGGCAAAGTCAGCAAATGTGAGAGCCAAATGACGGTTGTGGTAACAAAATTGACCCCTGGAATCTTGGCTGTGGTGACAGACTGATCTGTAGCGCAGCTGAGGTTTAGGTTAAGTTGAGATACAACAGTTTAGCTTTGAGCTGGCAAAGCCGGCGAATGTTAAAGCCAAATGACCGCTTTGGTAACAAAATTGACCACTGAAATCTTCGTTGTGGTGACGAACTGATCTGTAGCACAGTTCGATGTTTAGGTTAGATTTGGCTGCAACATTTTAATTGTGAGCTGGTGAAGCCAGTGAATGTGAAAGCCAAATGACGGTTGTGGTAACAAAATTGACTGGTTTCAAAATCAAATGTTTACGCTGCCAAAATATTAAAAATGCAGTTGGGAGGTGGAAGGATTTAATTTTTTTTAATTTCCGCGAAAGGCACAAATTTTTGGGCACAGACCTGTGATCGATAGCAAATTCTGTTGTAATCTGTAATTTACGAGGATAAACACAGATTATTTATTATTTACAGTACATAAGTATTACAATATTATCCCATATACTGGTTTTCCGACACGTTGATATCATGATCAAAGCAGACGGGTGGAATCACATAATAAAATAATGCCTTTGAATTGGTATCGCATTCTTCATTTTAGGAAAATTATAGATCAGTTTTAGTATTTGAAACCATTTTAATGTTAATCAAAATATCGATGGGTGTACTGCCGGTCTATAGTGTCCAACGGGCACGTTGGACACTATAGACTGGCAGTACACCCGTGGATATTTTGATTATCAAATACGCCGGGAGAAACTGAAGAATCACATCATTTTAATGTTGGTGGGAACTGGGAGGGCTTGAATGGTATCGTTTTCTTGATTTTATGTGTAGTATCCATTAATTGAAGTATTCAGTATTATTCTTATGCTATTTGGCAACAATGTTGAATGGTATCGCTTTCTTCATTTGATTTTTAGATCAAGTGAACTATTTGATTCCATGCATATATTTAGGTCGTTTTGGTTTTTTATTTCGCGTATTTTCGTGTGTTATAAAATTAAATTGGTTGGCTTTTTGTCGTATTTTCCCGCATAGAATGTCCTAGCCCAAAACTCCACATTCCCATGCTTGTCCCGTTATTGTCATTTAATGTTATTTTTCACATGTTACGCGAATGTTATGGTCGCCAAATTGGCTACGACTACATACATCATTGCCACCATTTTGATGACATCTTTGGTCAGAGCAGATGGGTGTAATTGCTTTATAAAGTATTTCAAACTGTTGGCCTCAACCATTACTATAGGTGAGAAGTATTTGTTGTATTATGTCTTTGTTATATGATATCATGGATCTGTATCATCTGCATAGAAGAATGTTTTAGCCTTGGAAATGTGTTCTGGAAGGTCATTTGTAACAAGTGTTGATAGGATAGGACCAAGAATAGAGCCCTGTAGAATGCAAAAGGTTGTACAGAGTAAATAGGACCTGTAGGATGCTCCTTGTTTCCAGTTCCTAATTTTAGCAAATTGTATTCTGTTGTCCAGATAGCTTGTAAACCAGTTTTGGGCCACTCCTCGACTTTCTCAAGCATTTTTGGGAGCATTGAATGGTTTACCATATCAAATGCTTTAGATTTGTCTATGAATATATCTATTGGGGCTGTTCATGGTCAATTAAACTTGAGCAGCCGTCAAGGAAGTAATTTATGGTATCGACAGTGGATTTACTTTTTTGGAACACACATTGGAAGGATGAAATAATATTATTTCTGTTTAGAAAATTCTCCAGTCTGATAACAATGGCATATTCAAATACCTTGGAGAAGGCTGAATATATGCATTTGGTCTGTAGTTTCTCACATCTTAAATAATTTTTCCAATTTTTAAGTGGTCAGGATATGATCCTTTTAGAATTAAAATGTTTCTGATACGGGAGAGTGGATTACTAATGAGGTGTGAACATTTTTGTAATAGAAAACATGGGATCATATCATAAAGGCCAGAATACTTTATATTTCTAATCTTTCTTGGCATAACTGAAGACTGTAATACCAACCATCAGCTTTGACCCATGACGTCATCAATATGGGGAAAACCTGGTATATGGGATATCTTAATACTTCTGTATTGTGGATAATAAATAATCTGTAGTTATCCTTATAAATTACAGATAACAGAATGCACCATTGTTCACAGGTCTCCACCCAAAAATTCGCGCCTTTGGCTCTCAGATGCGGGGGGTGGGGTGGGGTGGGGGGAAAGCCACCTCTGTAACCTAACCTATACCTTACCAACAGAGGGAAGTTACAGATAATTTTTTAAACACAGAATATTAATCTATTATCTGTTCTGTTTATAAACAAACTATCATCTTTAACTCAGCCACCACGTAATTACTTATGCCTTCTAAAAACAAGCACGCACCTCAAAACTACCTTGCTGCGTTGACGGCACAGGTCAAAGCTGACGGGTGGTATCCGCATCCTCAGGTGAGCCCCTTTCTTTATATGATGTTTTCAATCTCTTTTGCTTTTGTTGGTAGGAGGAAACGGAAATTTTGGAGAACATTTGTGGTAGAAAATGTGGTTGTAGTTTTCTTGTTATTATGTATAATATTCTGTGCAATTTTTGTGAAATATCTGTTACATTCATTTCCTATTTTATCTTCATTGCCTGTTACCTTTCCATCTATATTTAATACCATGTTGTCTTTAGCTATTTTATTTCTTCTATTATGGTTATTTATAATGTTTCATATTATCTTATTTTTGTTGGAGGATTTTCTAATTGGTGAGTCATTTGACATATTTTTTGCAACTTTTATGACTTTCCTGTTGATATATTTGTAGCTCCTAAAAATGAGCTAAATGGCTAAGTGATTTCTATGTCAAGTTTGCTGGTTCTGTGCAGTAGTCTCATCTTTTGTGATGAAAGTTTGATGCCCTCTGTAATTCAGGCTTTTTCTTTTTTGTAACTAAGGGATTTTACTTTCTCTGAACAGAGGATATTAAAATAATACTGAAAAGTCTGCCTGAAGTTGTCAAACATTTTGTTTACTGTTGGGGAGCTGAGCACACTGTTCCCTTAGCCAGTGCTCACTAATACACAGGGGATGCATGGTTGACAGTGTGTTATTATTAGTAAGAATTTCAAGTTCTCTTACTTTGTTTCTGAGCCCATGGACAGCTTCTCTTGTGCTGCAGTCATTCACCATAAAAATGTTTACTTTGTACTGATGGCAGAGAGTACTGGTATGGCTCACATTACTGTGGTACCAGTTGATTCTGTTTCACTAAGAATAGCCTGCAACTCAATAGGTACCATCTGAGAAGAGGAGGTTGGAAAAGCTTATAGATATAATAGGAGGTGCTAAGGGGAATATGTTTATAGTAATTGGTGTTAGTACTTTATTGGATAAAATCCAATTTATAATTATCTGTACTTGAGTCTCTAAAAAGTAACCACCTTTAAAACAGGCAAAGAATCAAAGTAATTGTCAGCATATTTCATAATTAGCATATTTCAGCATAATATTTTGCTTATGTTAGCAGTGGTGTTGTGTGTAGATGTTGGCAGTGACAGTTGAACGCTCTTAGAAAATTCAATTACATACAATGACGAGAATAACTTTTGTGATGACCATTAAATATATATTACCTTTATTACCATGTCTACATTGTTCACCATCCATGGCCAGACAGCTTGCATCAGTACATAATGATTATATATTCAACCACTGTTAGAACTAAAACTAAGATATGATTACATAACACTTTTATAAATATCATTATAAACAGCACATTTAGCTATTAAATCATGTCCAGTTTTTGACTTCACTTGTAGAGAAAACTTATTCACTGTACATAGTGGCTCTTGCTTGAGCACATGCATTAGGCAATTTCTGAATATGCTTGTTGGTAATGCTCAAACATCTGGTGGAAGATGGTTGTACATCTTAAGGGCAGCTGTGAGAAAACTGTTCAGTGTCTTACCTAAGTGACAACTTGGAATGGCAACATCAGCCTTATTCCGTATGTCGTAGTTATGAATCTCATGTCTCTTGAGGAAGGATCCTTCATTTTCTTTTATATAGACAAGAGAGTAAAAACATACTGACTGTGTATGGTCATTATTCCCAAATGCTTCAAAATGGGTCTGCAGTTATATAATTTCTTGTTAGAAGATATTATTCTTACAGCCTTCTTTTGTAGAAGCAAGATGTTTTTACTTCCAGAAGAGTGTCCCATGAAAACAGTCCATATGTTATGTGGCAGTGGAATAGTGTATAATATACACTAAATACTGCTGCGGTGGAGGTAGCTGAGCGGTCTAAGGTGTCTTGCTGCGGAGTGCACAGTTGCTCGCCGTCGGATGTTCGAGTCCTCCCTGGGGCAAGGGTGTGTGTGTTGCCCTTAGGTTAGTTTACCTTAGTTTAAGTAGTTTGTAGGCTACGGTCTGATGACCAAGCAGTTTGATCCAATAGGTTTACAAACATTTGAAACACATTTGATTAAATACTGCTCTGTTATTACACTTTTGAGCTTCCTGAGGAGATAGGTAACTCTAGTGAGCTTAGAACACACTTGTGAAGTGTGTCAGCTCATGTCAATTGTAAGCACAGCAGAGTGAGCATAGGAATGATTAAAAATGTTGTTGATACTACTGTTCCAGTTCTCACAGACATCTTCAACCTCTCTCTCGTCAGTAGCACATATCCCACTGAGTGGAAGCAAATTTTAATTCAACCCATACCCAAGACTGATAACCCAAAGTCGCCAGGTGACTACAGGCTGATCAGCATATTACCTGCAATATCTAAAGCATTAGAATATATTCACAAACAGCTGATGGATTATCTCAAAAATTATAATATCCATGCTAAATATCAATCAGACTCCCGAAAGCACCACAATACAGCAACTGCGTTATTCAAAGTTACCAGCTATGGATAGATGTAAAGCTACTATCTTGACACTGCATGGCATTAGTAAGCCTTTTGATGTGGTTGACTTTGATATTCTACTAATAAAAATGAAACAGTTGAATTTCTCAAACAGCACAATACAATGGTTCAACAGCTACCTCAAAAACAGAAGTAAACAAGTCAATTGTGTGTTGGAGAAGTCATCATGAAAAAAGTGTGCTCTTGAGTTCCCCAAGGCTCCGTCCTTGGTCCGTTACACTTTGCACTGTATATCAATGATATTTCTTCAGTTATTCACTCTTGCAACTACCATCTATATGCCGATGACATCCAACTGTACATAAGTGCCAGGCCTAAGAACATTGATGATGCAGTAGCTGGTTTGAATGCAGACCTTTGCTCTGTTACACAATGGGCAAAAAACCTAGGTCTTAAATTAAACCACAATAAATTCTAGGTCATCCTCATATCTCACCCAAAGCTAATCAGCCTGTACTTTCATCAGACTGTCCCTGGAATACACCTCAATGGTACCCAATTCCCATATCAAAAATCAATGAAAGGCCTTGGGATAATCTTGGATGAATACCTAAACTGGGAAGAACAAACAGTTGTAGCATGCAGGAAATCTCTCTCATCCCTCTATTCAATCCAAAATTTAGGAATTTATTTCCAACTTAAGTTAAACAAAAATTAGTCCAAACACTTGTCTTACCAAATCTTTACTACTGTGATGTAGTTCAACATGGCACAACATGGCACAAGACGTCTTGAGCTAGTGATGAATGCTTGCGTTAGGTACGTGTGCAATATACGGTTGTACGATCATATCAGTCCTTCATACGCCCAGCTAGGTTGGATGCCCCCATATAAGTGGTGCAATTTTCAAATGCTGTGCTTACTTCATTTATTTCTCAGCCACAAGTGTCCCCAATATTTATCTTCTCACATTAAACAGCTATCATCATTCCACAACCGAAGTACCAAATTGGAAACGTCTAGCATCTTGGCTGTACCTTCACACAACACTAAATCTCTCTCCGTGTCATTCTCCATCTCAGCCATATGACTATGGAACACACTGCCATGTGATCTATGTCTTACACTAAACCACTCGACATTCAAGAAGAAACTCAAAATTCATATATAAACAATGGCATAGCCTCCATTGTTACCCTGCTCTCAGTTCTTTCTCTACATCATAGCTTTAAATCTTACCATTCTATATCTATTCCTCTAATCAGTCTACCTCTTGGACATCTCTCTCACCGCATTCTATCGTCTTATGCCTCTGCTTGATGTGAATAACTCACAATCTGTCAGAACATTACGAGGCAATTCCAAAATTATAATACGGCTGAAGTTCACAATATGAAATATGCTTACTGTACCTTGCAAAGTCATTATTATTATTGTCACTATTATTATGATTATAATTTTTGATTCTTCTAAATTAACTAAGTATTGTTGTTACAACTATATTCCATTAATAATCTATAATATTGCCGCGAGAGACCATGAACACCAACTGCCAGCGTGGCGCAGGGGACAGCGTCACGGACTGCGGAGCAGAAGGTCGCCGGTTCAATCCCGCCCACCGGCAAAAATTTATTTCTTTGTAACTTACAATTCCAGAAGGTTTTACATCTTTCTTATGTTCACTTGTAAATTCTACTTGTTTCTTATGTTAACTGTTCTTCTAATTTCTGGTAAATTCTGTCTGTGTATAAATAGCAGAGCACTCTGCCTGAGAGGCAGTCAGTGCTGCGTGTATGTTGAGTTCGTAATAAACATCTTTCAGTATAAGTGCTGTGTTTAGTTGCCTTCGAAGTCAAGCCTGCTTCCATTGCAACGCGACATTGTTTGGTGGAGGCGCCGGGTACACTGTGCAACAGCTGCATCACCGTGGCTCCGATTAGGCAACGTAAAAGCCGTCGCTTACACGGACTGGAACCGGAATACAAGGGATACACCGAGTACGTCCTTCCAAGAGTCCGTATCATCAGACGAACTATGGAAACGAAACAGCAGTAAGCCAGCTACACATCAGGCACTCGTCGGCGTTCTCTGGAGACACTGGACAAGACCCAAACTTTTGTGTCCCAGCCTCGTCGCCGCTTTTGTGTCTCGTTCCGTTGTAGGTGTCGGTGGCCGAGTGGAATGAGACCGACACAGAAATAAAGATAGCACGCTGGTGCACGTACGGAGGGGAGCAGCCAGAACTATAAACACTAGAGTAAATTAGTATGATATATATATTGCACAGAATTTATACAATACTTAACTTTTACATAGTACTGCAGAATGTTGATACATAGTTGAGCTAGAGTCCAGCCTAGTGCCTAACTGATAGCCAAGTCTTCACTGGTGCCTATCAGATTCCGAAGTCTTTACTGGTTCCTAACTCAGTCCCAAGTGAACGATGTCGTTCAGTGGTGGCCACGAGCGGAGTTCCAGCAGAGGGCGCTCGTGGCTGTCGTCGTAAGAATGCCGCGCCGTGCGTGCATGGCGGCGCGCGGCGAAAGTAGGTGGCGCGCACTTTTGACTTGTGCGACACCACACCCCTCCCCCCCCAAACCGCAGCGCCGTCGTGGCGTAGGGCTGAGAGCCACGGCGACGGCACTGGGAGGAGGGCTTGGGCGGGGGCGTTACTGGTGGGACGGGCGTCGTAGCTGAGGCCGGGATCAAGACGCCGTCCGCGCCCCGGCATCCGCCTTGCGATCCTCCAGGAAACCCGCCGAAACCTGGGGAAGGGCGCACGCTTCCGCCCAGATTGAGCAGGTCATCTTCTTCTGAGGTGCGTGGCCCAAGCTGGGGGGGCCTGCACGGTCCCGGAGTCCCTCTCGGTGACGCTGTCAGCTGAGGCGGCGACGGAGGCGGAGGGGCCGACTGCGTAGGAGGCGCGTCGACATCCATCGGTATCTCGTAGCCCGGGGACGAACGATGTGGCTGTGCTCCCTGGCGGTGAACTGGGTCTGGTATCAAGAAACCCGAGACAGGATCGCGCGGCCTGTGCAGGCGCAATTGGTTTGCGTGGCGCCGCAGCTCCGACCCTGTGGAAGAACGTACAACATACATATTGCGACCGAGCACGCGCTGAATGGTGCCCGGCGTCCATCTTGTCTTGTTGCCAGCAAACACCCTGTACAACACCGGCGTAGAAACCTGAAAACGCGAAGCGCCATACGAACCGACTCGGTGCGTGGGAGGCTGCAGCAGGTGAAGGAGAGTGCGGTGACGGCGGCCGTGTAGCAGCTCGGCAGGAGACGGGCCGTCACGTGGCATGCACCGATACGTAGACAGGAAAATTTGAAGAGTTTGCTGCCTGGAGTGCTGACCTTTCATCTTTCCCATGTGTGACTTGAATGTTCGGACGAAACGTTCTGCTTCACCATTAGACTGAGGGTGAAAAGGTGCGGTGGTGATATGCTGAATGCCATTCACACGACAAAACTGTTGAAATTCCGCACTAACAAACTGAGGTCCATTGTCACTGACGATAGTTTCAGGCAAGCCTTCGATGCAAAACACTGATATTAAGGCACTGATTGTACTAGAAGCTGTCGTTGAGTTCATGGCAATCACAAAAGGAAACTTGCTGAAAGCGTCTACAACAATTAACCAGCGCGTATTCCAGAAAGGTCCGGCAAAGTCAATATGTAAACGTTGCCATGGTCCCTTGGGGCGTGGCCAGTCTGAGAAACGCTGTGGAGGAGCCGCCTGATGCTCCGCACAAACTGTACACTGTGATGTCATGCTCTCAATCTGAGCGTCCATACCAACCCAGGTACAATGACGTCTGGCCAGTTGCTTTGTTCTAACAACGCCCCAATGTCCTTGATGCAGGAGGCGTAACACTTCTCGTTGCAGGGAACGAGGAACAATCACTCTTGCTTGGTCGTTGTCGGTATGCAACAACAGTACACCCTGACTTACAGATAATGCATGACGTTGTGCAAAATAGCGTCGAACCAGAGGCCGATCAATGTCTTTGGCTCTGGCAGGCCACACTGAGCGAACAAAACGTGCTCCCACACTTAAGTCTGCATCCGCAGCTGTTTCCTGTGCAACCCGACAAGGAAAGTCTGCGACAGTGGAAGCATCTCTGGAGTCTATCTGACAACATGCCATTTCTGAAGAATCAAATGATACATCCTGGCCAACCGGAAGTCGGGAAAGTGTGTCCGCGTTGGCATGTTTAGTGGTAGGACGGTACAAAATCTCATACTGATAATTTGACAATATCA
Organism: Locusta migratoria; assembly: GCA_026315105.1. Taxonomy (NCBI): domain Eukaryota; kingdom Metazoa; phylum Arthropoda; class Insecta; order Orthoptera; family Acrididae; genus Locusta; species Locusta migratoria. The sequence goes on from CM048749.1 coordinate 206,645,499, forward strand.
AGGACCATCTCTGAAGCTTTTGTGCCGTTCGTGGCGGAATTGGCTTTGTGGGTGAGAACAACGACGTGAGAGGCTTGTGGTCTGTCAACAAATAGAATTTTCTGCCATAGAGATAATGATGAAACTTTGTGACGCTGTAAATGATTGCTAAGGCCTCCTTTTCTATCTGACTGTAATTCTGTTGCGTCGGCGTCAGTAGCTTGGACGCAAAGGCAATAGGACGATCGTGAGAACCAATACAATGTGACAAAATTGCACCCACACCGTACGACGAGGCGTCAACTGCTAGCACTACAGGCTTCTGTGGGTCAAAGGGAATCAAACATGCATCACTGAGTAGTGCAGACTTTAATTTGTCAAAGGCTACTTGGCAATCTTTAGACCATACAAAAGGAACATTCTTCCTACGCAAGTGATGCAGTGGAGCTGCAATCTGAGAGGCATTGGGAATAAATCTGAAATAATAGTTCAGCTTTCCCATTACTGCTTGCAATTCGTGCACATTCTTCGGAGGAGGCAAGTCTTTGATTGCTCGAAGATGTGACTGTAAGGAATGTATTCCTTGGGCATTAATCACATGGCCTAGGTACTCTATTTCAGTTTGAAAAAACGAACACTTTGCTTTATTGCAACGTAGACCTGCTGCAGTCAAAACTTTGAAAAGGCACTCCAGGTTTGCTAAATGTTCTTCAACTGTACGTCCGGATACCACAATATCATCTAAATAGTTCGAACAACACGGTACAGAAACTGTCAGCTGTTCCAAAAAGCGCTGAAAAATAACACGGGCGGAAGAACTGCCAAAGGGTAGGCGTTGAAATTGAAAAAGGCCCATGTGAGTATTAATGACGAAAAACTTTTTTGACTCGTCATCAAGTGGAATCTGTAAGTATGCCTCTGCTAAATCAATCTTAGAAAAGAAACGAGACTGTCCTAATTTGTCCATTAGTTTGTCAGGTCTGGGCAGGGGATAAGTGTCTACAATTGTTTGACTGTTCACTGTTGATTTGAAGTCCGCACAGAGACGAAGTTTTCCTGACGGCTTGGGTATAATTACTATAGGCGAGGCCCACTGACTCGCAGAAACAGGAGAAATCACCCCACTATCTTGCCAACGTTTAAGTTCTCCTGTATCACGCATTGCGATAGGCACTGGTCTAGCTTTACGAAATTTTGGAACTGCAGATTCTTTTAAAGTTACATGTGCCACGAAGTCTTTTGCACAACCTAGTTCCGGCGAAAACAAGTCACTATATTTTTCACACAATGCATTGATTTTGTCCTGAGGCACTACTGACGAAATTTGAAGCACATCCCTTTGAATAGATAAACCAAACAAGTCGAATGCATCTAGTCCAAAAATGTTCTGTGTAGATTTGGCCTGAAGAACTACAAACGCAACTGTTTTTGTTACACCTTGAAAAGAGGCGGGCAGGCTACACGTTCCTAGCACGGGAATATTTTGACCTGTGTATGCTGTTAACACTTGTTGACACGGCGACAATTTTAGTGAACCCAGAAGTTCATATGTGTCTTTATTCATTAATGTGACAGCGGAACCAGTATCAAGCTGAAATTGCACAGTCTTATTTTCTATGTAGAGTGTCACAAACAGTTTTTGCTTGCGGCGCTCGACAGGTGCGCGAATGTGGGCAACGTCTGCTACGGTTTGTTTACTGCGCTTGCGCGGGCCGCGTAGTGAAGTAAGCGGCGCAGACTCGGCACGCAGCGGATTAACAACACTGTCACTAGATGGCACTACCGCCGGATCGGCGTCCGCGCAAGCATGCGAAGCTACTCCAGATGTACTAACTACTGCACTACACTTTTGAGTAGCTACTTGATGTCTACTGTCACTAGCTACACAGTACTGGGCACTATTACAAGGAGCAGTTGCAGAAGGCACTATTTTCACTACAGGAATGCACTGTTCATAGTCATTTTGCTTGTCCCGAACCCTTTTCCGTTGCACTGTTTTACGCGCTCGTCGGCGCTTGCTACGTGGTGCACTATATAGTTTTGCCATAGGCGCAGAACTACTTTCTTGCAAGTGAGATCCAAGGAAAGCACTGTTCAATTCCACAGCCCATATAACATTTACAGAATGAACTGTTCTCGCACTCTGCGAAGCACTGTTTCGAACGGTACCGTTCTTGGAGTTTTTAATTTGCATACACACAGACTGTACATGTCCTGATTTGCCACATTGATAACAGGTTGCGTTGTGACTAGGGCAATGAGCACGCTTGTGGCGAGACACACACTGGGGGCAAGATTTACGTACATTTTTCTGAAATGAGCGTTGGCGCCCATTATTCAAATCACTGTTTCTAACACGACGGGGCGACCTTTGTGTCACACTTTTACACTGGCTACTGTTCACTGTCTGTTCAGCACGGCCTGTACTATTGTAAGAATCACTAGTGCTACACTGAGAACTACGGCTAGGAAAGCGTCCGTTACGGCGCACTGAATTAACACTGTGGCTTTGCATTTCTACATCTGCTAATTCAAAAGTATCATGCGCTTCTATAAGCTGCAGTACACTGTCTAATGAGGGGTCAGACTGTTTCAGAATTGCTGGTCTAATTCTGGGGTCCTGAATATTCTGCGTAATCGCATCCCTCAACATCATGTCACTATACGAAAGTCCACAAGAGCAAGTAAATTTACATTTGCGGGTTAAGCCCTTCAATTCCGTAATCCACTCTTGGTGTGACTGCTGCGGTAATTTTTTAAGTCTGAAAAATCGGTACCGTGCCGCAGCTACGAGAACTTTTCTCTCATAATGAGCATTTAGTGCCTCTACTATTTGTTCAAAGTCTACATCACGAGGAGATACGTCGGGGAAAAGTTTTTTCAGTAACACGAAGGTGTTGGTGCCCACCACAGATAATAGCAGATGCTTCACTTTCTGACCTGTAATTTGATGAGCCGCGACGAGTTCTTGAAACTGTGCGAAGTAGTCGCTCCATTCTTCCTCACGTTCGTTGTACTGGCGAAACGTAGGAAGCGGTGCGGCGGCAGGTGTGGGCTGCTGAAGGGGCGGCTGTTGTTGTTGGTTAGCTGCTTGCGCTGTGAGCTGGGCCACAGCCTGCAGGAGTTGTGTTATTTGCGCCGTCTGTAACTGAATAATTTCCATTAAGTTTGGGTTCAGGGTAGTGGCCATGCTGACCGATTAGGCGCCGCGCATACAAGTAAATTATAACAAAACACAAATGCAATATGATAGAGGACGCGCTGCAACAAAAAAGTCTACAAAACACGTAACAAAATATCTTCCCCCAAAATTCTTATAATAAGGGTGGGTGGGCGGGAGCAATTTCTGTGTGCTCCGACTACTACTGCTGTCTGGCTGCTGCAAGCGGGCTGGTCCACGGATCGTCTATCATTCCTCGTCGCCACTTTTGTGTCCCAGCCTCGTCGCCGCTTTTGTGTCTCGTTCCATTGTAGGTGTCGGTGGCCGAGTGGAATGAGACCGACACAGAAATAAAGATAGCACGCTGGTGCAGGTACGGAGGGGAGCAGCCAGAACTATAAACACTAGAGTAAATTAGAATGATATATATATTGCACAGAATTTATACAATACTTAACTTTTACATAGTACTGCAGAATGTTGATACATAGTTGAGCTAGAGTCCAGCCTAGTGCCTAACTGATAGCCAAGTCTTCACTGGTGCCTATCGGATTCCGAAGTCTTTACTGGTTCCTAACTCAGTCCCAAGTGAACGATGTCGTTCAGTGGTGGCCACGAGCGGAGTTCCAGCAGAGGGCGCTCGTGGCTGTCGTCGTAAGAACGCCGCGCCGTGCGTGCATGGCGGCGCGCGGCGGAAGTAGGTGGCGCGCACTTTTGACGTCAGGTGGGATCATACGATGTGCTTGGCCAACGTTTACTTCTATCTGGATGGAACAGCCCAGCAATGGTTCGAGAACAACGAAGACAAGTTGAATGCCTGGGAGACGTTCCAGGAGGAACTGAAGAAGACGTTTGGAGACCGCCAGCGTCAAATCCGCTCGGCGGAAGAACAATTGAAGAACCGGGCCCAACGACATGGTGAGCCGACACAATCGTACATACCGAATGTTCTGGCCCTGTGTAACATAGTCAATCCGAAAATGACTGAGGCGGACAAAATCATGTACCTGATGAAGGGAATTGCAGAAGATATGTACCAAGCTCTTCTGATAAAAGACGTCACTACGACAGAAGAGTTCATCAAGTGGTGCCAGCGTATTGAAGAGATGCAACAAAGGAGGGTTGGACGCAAGAAGTATGACAGACTCCCAAATGTAGTCCCTATGGCCGTTGTGGAAGACCAGCAGGACTTGGCTTCTCTCATACGACAAATTGTGAGAGAAGAATTACAACAGTGCATGGCAGCCGGGACTATTAGACCGAGCAAGCATTAGATTATGGCCATGGATGTGAGTCCTGTAAGTCGCGAGGTAGCCGACGCCGCTGAGGATGAGGTATTACAAACATTAGCTCCTGTCTGTCCCGTCAATCGCACCCGACATGAAGAATGGCATCGCCCAGCTATGACTTACGCTGCAGCCACCAAATGGCAGCCCATGAACCGACCGATGCGACCACAGTCAACTCCCCCGGTAACTATGACACCCCGCAGAAGAACAGACATCTGGAGGACAGAAGACAACACACCAATGTGTTTCCACTGTGGACGCCCTGGACATGTCGTATGCTACTGCACAGAAAGGAGAACCGACCAATGGAGAGTTCCAACTTATAAACAGAACATTGTACAAGAGCAACTACGATCCACTGGGTCCCAAATGGCTACTTGTTGTTCCAGCTCATCTCCAGCCAGCTATTCTCAAATATTTCTATGATGCTCCAGTATCCGGTCATCTGGGATTCGTGAAGACCCTAGACAGAATCAGACACAGGTATTACTGGAAAGGTCTCTACCGATCTGTCAAGCACTATTTGAGTCACTGTAAAGAGTGCCAGTGACGGAAGCATGTGCTGCAATTACCTCCAGGACAACTCGTACCAATTCTGCCGGCAGCAGCTCCATTCCACCGAGTTGGGATCGATCTTTTAGGGAGATTCCCGAAGTCGACAACCGGTAACCATTGGATAATAGTCTGCACTGACTACCTCACGCTGTCACCAAACCTGTGCCGACTGCAGAAGCTCCAGAGATCGCAAAATTCCTTGTAGATGACATTATTTTGAAGCATGGAGCACCACGTGTCATGATATCTGATCGTGGAAAAGTATTCCAGTCAAAACTAGTATCAGAGGTAATGTCACGGTGCAACATTGTCCACAGAATGACAACTGCATACCATCCTCAGACAAATGGTCTTACAGAACGTTTTATCAAAACGTTAGCCGACATGCTGTCGATGTACGTCGATGTTGAGCAGAAGGATTGGGATACAATTCTGCCAGTCGTGACATTTGCTTACAATACCGCAAGACAAGACACCACAGGCTTCACTCCGTTTTTCCTGCTCCATGGCTGTGAAGCTGAGACGACAATGGATACACTGTTCCCGTTCCAACCGGACAACACTCAGGATGACTATGTTAAACAGCTCATCACCAGGGTCGAAGAAGCAAGACAGCTGGCTCGGATACAGACACTGGATGTCCAGGAGAAGGATCGTCAGCGGTATAACGACAAGTACAGGCCTGTTGTGTACAGCCCAGTGGATCTGGTATGGATATTTACCCCTGTAGAGAAGGTTGGGCTGTAAGAACAGTTATTTAAGCGATACTTTGGTCTGTATCGTGTCATATGCCGCCTGTCAGACGTCACATATGAAGTTGAGGATTATGAGCTGTCGTCGAAACGTCAAAAACGAAGAGACATTGTTCACGTCCTGCGCATGAAGCCTTACTACGATCCTGAAGAGCAGGTAGACGACAATGTCTTCTTGTTCAAGGACTTTAAGGATGGTAATGTTCCTGCTGAAGACACGACAGGAACGTCTGCCGTCGATAATCGCGGAGAAGGGAAGGATTCTCTTGAACTGTCATAGAGAGGACCCATGACACAGTCAAGATCCAGGACATTGCAGCTGGCTCCACAGGGATCATAGCAGCGGGTCGCTGTTTCTCCAGGAGAGGGAGCAATGCCGCGAGAGACCACAAACACTAACTGCCGGCGTGGCGCAGGGGACAGCGTCACGGACTGCGGAGCAGGAGGTCGCCGGTTCAATCCCGCCCACCGGCAAAAATTTATTTCTTTGTAACTTACAATTCCAGAAGGTTCTACATCTTTCTTATGTTCACTTGTAAATTCTACTTGTTTCTTATGTTAACTGTTCTTCTAATTTCTGGTAAATTCTGTCTGTGTATAAATAGCAGAGCACTCTGCCGGAGAGGCAGTCAGTGCTGCGTGTATGTTGAGTTCGTAATAAACGTGCTTTCAGTATAAGTGCTGTGTTTAGTTGCCTTCGAAGTCAAGCCTGCTCCCATTTCAACGCAACAATATACATTGTCTGTCGATAATGTACTAAAGAAATTGTTCACCTTTAGTAAGCCTGATTAAGTGTAAGAAAGGGCCTGAAGGCCCTAATCTTGCCAGGTAAAATAAATGCACAAATAAATAAATAATACCCAGAAGTTTTACACTCTCAATACTGGATATAGATTGACAGTCAGCAAGGCTGCATAATATTTTATGGGTTTTATCTTCATTTAGTTTTACTTTGTTTGCTTCGAACCACTTTTCGGCTACTTCAAATAGGATATCAACATACTTTAGTATCTCAACAGAATTTCTGAAATTAATGTTGTGTCATTTGTATCACCACCAAAGAACAGGGTAAGACCATAACAACTCAAATCAGTGACAAATATTAGGAAGAGCAGAGGGCCAAGTACGGAGCCTTGCAGTACACTGTGCTCAAGTGGTATTTTATATGACATCGCTCCCTGGATACAAATACTCTGCTGCCTGTCTCTCAGGTAAGATGACAAAGTCTCAAAAATGACACCCTTTATACCATAAGTTTTTAACATTTCCAACAGAATCTTATGATAAATGCAACTGAATGCCATACTTAGGTCACAAAGAGTTAAAGTCAAGCATTCTTTTCTTCAAGTGCTTCCATTATTTTTCTTGTTACATTAAGCATTGCGGTGAATGTAGATTTGCCTCTTCTAAATCCATGTTGTTTACCCAGTAATAGGATGCTGTCTTCAAAATAATACAACAGTTGGTTCTTCATTTAGTTTCAATCACTTTTGCTAACACAGGTATCATTGAAATTGGTCTACAGCTGGATGGACTATTAGGATCACCTTTCTTATACACTGGTACTGTTTTCCCTGTTTTAAGAAGTCTTGGAACATACCAATCTCCAGACATTGGTTTATGACAGCAGCCAAAGGTTCATAAATTACAGACACAATACCCTTCAGAACACCACAAGACATGCCATGTATATCAGTGCTAACAGAATGATTAAAACCTTTCACAATTTTCAATATGTCCTCTTGGAGCACTTTGTTCTTCTTGGTCAATGTGAAACTATTGCTATTACTTTCATTCTCTGTTTCCAAATCTGGTACTCCTGTTACATTTTTTCCCAACAATATCAGTAGAATATTTTTTTTAATCATCTGGGCTGCAGGCAGCGGCGTACTTGGGGGGGGGGGGGGGGGGGAGGCACAGGGTGGGCAAACCACTATTTATTTATTTTTAGTGTTCTTGACTTCTTGTTTTCGGAAGTGATTTTTCTTAGATTGTCCAGTTCCTCTTGTCATGGGGGCCTCCAAATCTCAAAAGTTATTACTACCCCTCAGGGGCTCAGCATTAATTTGCTGAGTACGGGCTTGGCGAACCCAGGGTCCTGAGCTGTGGGCTGTGTTGCGCCAGTCCGCTACACCGTAAGCTCTGTGCGTGCTTCAACGACCATCGTTCGGCGCGACGGTGGAACGTTGGACGTTTCAGAGCCTGGGGATCTTGGCTTAATCGCCCGGGTCACAAGGACGGTACAAACCTCTATAAAAAAACCCTCAATCTCAAGGTGTGCTACATGCCGAGGAGATGCATGGCTGTTGAGGTTGAACAGTCATTAGCGAGCAACCTCTGAGGAATCTGCCGCACCTCAGTTGTATAAGGCTTACCCAGGCAAGCGGGGCTCTGTCTGGGTGGACCTTTAGATCCCTAGCTGCTCATGGGAACAAAATGAAATGAGCAAAAGAAAACGTTGGTGGACGTATAACCACCGTCTCAAAGCGTGGGAAGTTCCATGCCTCTTCTTATGACCCCAAGTCGTTCCCTTCCTTGGCCACGCCCTGGGAGGAACGCAGGGCTGCTACCGGAAATGAGCCATTTTTGCCTCGATATTTAGTATGTACAAGGGTTGATGGGGAAACATTTACGACAGTGAAGCCTCAGTTCTTTGTAGACCATCTGGAGGAGAAGTTTGGAGATGTGGAGTCCCTCTCCAAGATGCGTAATGGCTCTGTGTTGATTCACACCGCATCCCCTGCCCAGTCGCAGGCGTTACTTGCTTGCGATAAGCTGGGAGATATCGCGGTCAACGTTGCACCACATAAGTCCCTCAATCTGGTCCAGGGCATTATTTTTCACCGGGATCTCCTCTTACAATCTGATGAGGAGTTGCGCGCCAACCTTGAGCAGCGAGGTGTTAACTTCATCCGGCGCATCCATCATGGGTCGAAAGATAATAGGGTTGCCACCGGTGCCTTCATCGTAGCCTTTGAAGGCGATACACTGCCGGAGAAGGTGAAGGTGATGTGCTACCGGTGTGATGTGCTGGAAGTTTGGGCATATGTCGTCCCGTTGCCCTTCCAGCGCCACTTGCCGGGATTGTGGATGTCCAGCCCACCCGGACGCCCCATGTACTCCGCCGCCCATCTGCGTGAACTGTGGCCAGGAGCATCCTCCCTGCTCTGGAAAGAAAGAAAAATCATTGAATATAAGACCTTGGACCAGTTGACCTATACTGAGGCGAAAAAGGTAACTGCCTTGGGAGCAACCTCCACCCTTCTGCCGGAGAAACAACAACCTTCTCTGGCACCTCTCGTTCGGAAGGGGTCCCTTGGGACACTCCCTTCCGAGGGTTCCGCCCGACACACGCCAGCAGCAAGCAAAACCGAAGGCTGCTGAACGCAGGGCCTCGTGCTCCTCCTCAGTCCCTGCGGCTGAGTCTGAGAAGCCAGCCCTGCCAGCGAAGCCCCCGAGGGGCAAGAAGGATCAGAGGAAAAAAGTAGAAAATGACGACTTGAAGGATACCATGGTGGCTCCCGAGCCACCTCACCTCTCCACCTCACCTCGACCTCTGGGGACGAGGTGGAGATTCTAGCATCCCCGGACGACCTCGCCGTCGGGGACATCTCAGAAATAATGGATGCTGAGCCAGAACACCGGCAGTCAGCAGCTTTGAGTGACGCTGAGTTGTAATTTTCATGTCTTCCCAGTTTTCAGACAGCATTATCCTCCAGTGGAACTGCGGCGGTTTCTTCCCCCATCTGGCTGAGCTACGACACCTTTTAAGCATAACACCTGCTTTCTGCATTGCCTTACAGGAAACGTGGTTTCCAGCAATGCGGACCCCAGCCCTTCGCGGCTACAGGGGATATTACTGTAACCGTAGCTCATACAACAGGGTCTCAGGTGGTGTGTGTGTTCATAGTGAACCTGTGCCCCTTCGTACACCACTACAAGCAGTGGCTGTCAGGGTAAAGACAACACAAGAGTTTACCATCTGCAGCCTTTATCTCCCTCCAGATGGTGAAATTTCTTTGAATGTTTTGGCTGCACTTATTTCGCAACTCCCTCTGCCTTTCTTCCTATTGGGTGACTTTAACGCCCATAATCCATTGTGGGGTGGTACTTCACTTTCTGGCTGGGGCAGAGTAGTCGAGTCTTTACTTTCTCAACTCGACCTCTGCCTCTTAAATACTGGTGCCCCCACACACTTTAGTGTGGCGCATGGCACATTCTCGGCCATTGATTTATCAATCTGCAGCCACAGCCTTCCACCATCTGTCCACTGGAGAGCCCACGACGACCTTTGTGGCAGTGATATAAGACCTCTTTTTTTGTCACTCCCACATCGTCAGCCCCCAGGGCGCTCCCCCAGGTGGGCTTTCAGCAGGGCTAACTGGGAAGATTAGATGTCCACTGCTATTGTTCGACCTCCCCCACTCGATACTATCGATGTGGTGGTCGAGGGCGTCACTCACACCATTGTTTCTGCTGCAAAAGCAACAATTCCATGCTCCACAGGGTGCCCATGGCATAAGACACTGCCATGGTGGTCGCCGGAAATAGCTGAGGCTATTAGAGATCGTAGGCGGGCCTTACAGCGCTATAAGTGTCACCCCTCTCAGGAGCATCTCATCGATTTTAAACGGCTTCGCGCTCGTGCTCGCCAGTTAATAAGACAAAATCAGGAGTGCTGGGAGAGGTACGTCTCCACTATAGGGACGGGTACCTCCGCCTCACAGGTCTGGGGTAGAATCAGGTGGTTAAAGGGAATACAGTCTCCAGTGGGAATACCTGGATCTCCACAAATGGAGTTCTATGTACGGACCCGGCCACTCTTGCAGAGATGTTCGCCGAGCATTATGCCCGCGCTTTTGCCTGTGCAAATTATCCTTCGGCCTTCCGTACAGTAAAGGAGAGGGTAGAACGCCAGTCTCTCTCCTTTCGTACCCGCCGCTCTGAATCCTACAATACTCCTTTCACTGAGTGGGAGCTCCTCAGTGCTCTTAACTTATGTCCTGACATGGCGCCTGGGCCTGATAGCATCCATAACCAAATGCTGAAGCACCGTTCAGCTGACAGCCGGCGTAATCTTCTTGCAGTCTATAACTGCATTTGGTGTGATGGTGTTTTCCCATCACAGTGGCGGGAGAGTATCATCATTCCAGTGCTTAAACCAGATAAACATCCTCATTCCTTGGATAGCTATCAGCCCATTAACCTGACTAACGTTCCCTGCAAACTGTTGGAGCAGATGGTTAGTCGGTGGTTGTGTTGGATTCTGGAGAGTCGAGGCTTACTGGCTCCATGGCAGGGCGGTTTTCGCCATGGTCGATCTACCACCGACAATCTGGTGCATCTCGAGTCTGCAATACACACAGCCTTTACCAGGCGCCATCATCTTGTGGCCGTCTTCTTTGATATGCACAAAGCATACGATACCACCTGGCGACGACACATCCTCAACACTTTATCTGACTGGGGCCTCCGGGGTGCCCTGCCGATTTTTATCCAGAATTTTTTAGCTGTTCGTACCTTTCGTGTTCAAATTGGTGCTTCCCTGAGCTCCTCTCATATCCAGGAAACAGGGTTCCTCAGGGTTCTGTTTTAAGCATTCCATTATTTTTAATTGCCATCAACAGTTTAGCGACAGCGGTTGGATCATCGGTGTCCCCTTCACTTTATGCTGATGGCTTTTGTCTCTCTTTTAGTTCCTGCAGCACCCAAGTTGCCGAGCGCAGGTTGCAAGGTGCTATTCGGAAGGCGCAGAACTGGGCGCTTACCCACGGCTTTCAGTTTTCCGCCACCAAGACCAGAGTGATGCACTTCTGTCAGCGTCGGACTGTCCACCCGCACCCTGAACTTTATCTTAATGACGAACTACTTACTGTAGTGGACACTCATCGTTTTTTGAGGCTTGTTTTCGACTCAGGGCTGACGTGGCTCCCCCACATCCGTCAACTAAAACGGGAGTACTGGCGCCACCTCAATGTCCTCCGCCACCTGAGCCATACTTCCTGGGGAGCCGACCGCTCCACCCTGTTGCGGCTCTATCAGGCTCTGGTGCAGTCCCGTTTAGATTTTGGATGTGTCGCCTACGGTTCTGCCTCACCCTCAGCATTGCGCTTGCTGGACCCCATCCACCACTGTGGGGTTCGCATCGCGACGGGTGCCTTTCGTACCAGCCCTGTGACTAGCTTGCTTGCTGAGGCCGGGGTACCACCTTTGTCGATCCGTCGCCGACAACTGCTTGCAGCCTATGCAGCGCTCGTGCACAGCTCATCAAGCCACCCGAACCACCGTGTTCTTTTCTCCCACATGGTCATTCATGACCAACGACGACGACCCAGGTCGGATCATACGATCGCCTTCAGGGTTCAGTCGCTGCTGCAGGAACTTGAGTCTTACCCCCTACCACCTCCATATCGGGTCCACACACGCACGCCTCTGTGGTGCCTGCCTAGGCCGTCTATTTGCCTGGACTTGGCCTGTGGACCCAAAGACTCAGTTCCACCTGCAGCTCTCTGTCACCAATTTTTAGCACTCGTAGCTAGATTTCCTGGACACGACCTAATTTACATGGATGGTTCGAAAATTGAGAGCCGGGTTGGTTTTGCATTCGCTCATGACACCCATATCGAACAACGCTCTCTGCCGGCTGGCTGCGGTGTCTATACTGCAGAGCTGGTGGCTATTTCCTGCGCTCTCGAGCATGCCAGGTCCTGCTCAGGTGAGTCCTTTCTCATCTGCAGTGACTCCCTGAGCAGCCTTAGAGCCCTTGACCAGTGTTATCCACGATCTCCTCTGGTGTTGGGAATTCAGGAGGCCCTATCTGCCCTTGACAGGTCCGGTCGATCAGTGATGTTCCTCTGGTCCCCGGGCCATGTCGGTATTCCGGGCAATGAACATGTTGATATGCTGGCCAAGCAGGCTGTTGAGGCGCCTGTTTTAGAGATCGGCTTCCCAGCTGCTGATCTGTGGACGGTGCTGCGACAAAGAGTGCATGAGCTCTGGGCCACCGAGTGGCGTAGTATGGCAACAGTCAACAAACTTAGGGCTATAAAGGGGACGATGGCTGTGTGGCGTTCTTCAATGCGGGCCTGCCGCCGGGACTCCGTAGTCCTGTGCCGGCTCCGCATTGGCCATTCATGGCTAACTCACGGCCATCTCCTTCGTGGTGAGGAACCGCCTGTGTGTCGTTGTGGCGCGCGCCTGACGGTTGCGCCCATCTTAATGGAATGCCCTATTTTAGCCCCTCTGTGGCGGAGTTTTAATTTTCCCGCGCTTTTATCCCAAGTTTTAATTGACGATGCCAAAATGGCTGATACTGTTTTAAGTTTTATTCGGGACAGTGGTTTTTACCCCTCCATTTAAAGCTTTTCTTCAGTGTCTGTGTCCGTCCTGTCATGACTTCCAATTAAAGGTTTCCCTTTGTTTCCGTGTGGCTGACTTTTCCTGTTTTTAGTCTCACGGTCGGTCAGCCACAGACGTCGGCTTTTACATTTTATTTTCTGTTGTTCGTCGGTTATACTGTGTGATTGTCATTGTTTTAGTTGTCTCTTGCCGACTTTGTTGTCCTTTCACTGACTCGGGGGATCTTCCTCCCCCCTAGTTTTTCTCCACTCTAGGCTTCTTTGCCCTTTCATGTCCTTTGTTGTGCCACCTAATGATGGAATGGGGGACTGATGACCTCCGTAGTTTTGTCCCCCTAAAACATTCAAACAACAACAACAAGTTATTATTATAGTAATATGTGTATTTCCAAGTGGACTGGGGGCCTCATTTTGTTTTGCTGCCGCCCCGGGTTTCCGACAGCCTTAGTCCACCACTGCCTGATGGCATTCAGTGGGGCAGTAGGTCTTTTTCTATGTTTATTAACCAATGCCCAGGCTGCTTTGCATGGGTTGTGGGCTTCAGATATGTGCCTAACATTGTATTACTTCTTCCCTGCTTCTACTTCCTTCCTGTAGACTCTTTTGGCATTCAGATAAAAACACTGATATGTATCTTTGACCTTGGTATCTGTTGCTGTTTTAACTTGGTCATTTAGCAGTAAAATGGCACACTTTTAAGTTTTCCAGCTTGGGATTGTACCATGCTTTCTCTGCCCCCCTTTTCTTTCATTTTTTTTTTTTTTTCAAGTTTATCTGTGGGATTCCTTATGGTTAATGATGAGAAATAGTTGTCAAAATTTGTTTTGAGAATCTGGAAAATACAATTAAAAGCATTAGTTGGTCCCAGTTCTTCACGTACAGACTGCCAATCAATCCTGGCAAACATATTTTTGAAGATCTTTACTCTTTCCTCTGTGATAATCCTTTTGTTGAACGTATAGTCAGAGTATCACATATTAGCTTTTCAATTAATATCCCTTTGATTTTTATATGGACAACTAATGTGTCATAATGTGCTAACAATGGATCCACTCAGTGGCGCAGTCACGGGAGTGGGGTGGGGGGTCTAATGTGGATATTGCCCCCCCCCGGACCATCCAATGATTTTTAAAATATTATTATTTTTTATTTTATTGCTTTACGCAGGCCAGCATCAGAAACTTGAAATAGTACACATGTAATAAATCACGATGTAACTATAATTTGCCAGGCACAAGTTAATGTGACTATGGGTTGCCAACCTGATTCTGTCTCTGAGAACATGTGCTGCTGTTATTGAGAGTGGTTTTAATGCCATCACGACCTGCACCTATGCTGCCGCTATTGTTACTGCTATGCTGAAGGTACGAGTTGAGTGTCCAAATGCGGCAACCAGCTGCTTAGCAGGTCAGCGGTGCCACCATGTGGAATGTTAGAAGGCTGCCAAAAACTTAGAATAACAGTAGTGTTATTTTAGTTCAATTTTTACACACAGAGTCTCATGTTAGTTAAACAGTTACATCATAGGTGAGCTTCTTATATTACTGATAGTGAATGATAAGAACCTGTACCATTAATAAATTCAGTAGGATTTATTAAAAAAAAAAAAAAAAAAAAAAAAAAAAAAAAAAAAAAAAAAAAAAAAATGAGCGCCCCTCCCAAACCAAATCCTGGCTGTGCCACTGGATCCACTACTCTTAATTTAGAGTCCCAAGTGTTTTAGGTTGATGATAATATTGTCAAGGTAGGCCTCACCCCTTGTTGGTTCATGGTTAGCCATGTACAAGCCATAACTACTCACTACGTTCTTGAATGTTTTCTCCTAGGTGCTGCCTTGAAGTTGAAATCAATACACATCATAATTTTTAAATTCATCTGCATAAGGCAGCACAAACAGCTGTTCTCCTTTGTGAGAAAATCAGACACATCAACAATATTTAAATTACTGAGTTTTAATGCAGCCAACTCTATATCCCGGTCAACACAAAACTTACTTAGGTCACCTTCCTGGACACTCAGACTGATATTTGCACAAACAGATACCCTACCATGGAAAGCTGATTTACAATATCAAGCACTCTTCATTTCAGGGTGTTCCATATGTCTATAAAAATACCCTTTATGCTCAGATAGCCATTGTTCACTGATGCACATAACATCAGGTTTCAATTGATCCACAAAGATTGTTAAAGTGTTTAGTTTTGTTCTGATACACTGGATATTTACACTTGCTGTTACTCCTGCTCTACATCTGACAGGTTCTTGTATGTAACCCTGGCTACTCCGTAAATTAATCTATCTCTATATATAAAAGGAAGTGTCCCGATTGACTGACTGACCGACTCATCATCACCCAGCCCAAACCACTGAAGATAGAAACTTGAAATTTGTGGAGGGTGTTGATCTTACTCTGTAGGCATCCTTTAAGAAGTGATTTTTCGATATTCTGTCCGCAAGGGGGTGAAATAGGGGATGAAACGTTTTTTGAAAATACGTACCTATTTAGGCAATTTTGAAGCTAGAACTACAAAATTTCGGATTTTAATTCAGGGTTCGAATTTAAAAGATGCGTGTTTCGGTATTTTTGAAAATTCGACCAATAAGGGGGTGAAATACGAGGTGCAGAAATTGATTTTCAAAAATATGATGCTGTTAACTCAAATTTCAAGCTATAACTATGAAACTTAAAATATGGATTCGTCATCAGGATTAAAAAGAAACAACTGGTGAGGACCAACCAGCCTACGCATACGAAGCAAATTCAGCTAGTGTTCTTTATATAAAAGGAAGTGTTCCGATTGACTGACTGACTGACTCATCATCGCCCAACCCAAACCACTGAAGATAGAAACCTGAAATTTTTGTAGGGTATTGATCTTCCTCTGTAGGTGTCATTTAAGAAGCGACTTTTTGATATTCCGTCCGTAAGGGGGTGAAATATGGGATGAAACGTTTTTTGAAAATACGTAGCTATTTAGGCAATTTTGAAGCTAGAACTACAAATTTTCGGATTTGGATTCTGGGTTCGAATTTAAAAGACACGTGTTTTGGTATTTTTGGAAATTCGGCCAATAAGGGGGTGAAATACGAGATGCAAAAATTGATTTTCAAAAATATGGTGCTGTTAACTCAAATTTCAAGCTATAACTACGAAACTTAAGATATGGATTCTGCATCAGGATTAAAAAGAAGCAACTGGTGCAGACCAACCATCCTATGCATGCGAAGCAGTGGGGGTTCAGCTAGTTATCCTCATAAAGCAAACAGTTTGTTGCCAAACATTAGCACAGTACACTGCTACTCTTGTAAGTAAAATTTAACCATAAAGAGTACCACAGATAGAGTTACTGAAGATCTTGTAGATGTTGTCTCTGACGTTATTGATACATTATAGCACCATTTACATAATGTGATTTTTCATAGGCTTCCTATACTGGGATACAAAATTAACTAAATTTCAATGAATTCTTTGTGGAGAGAGGAAGTGGGCATATGCATAAAAGTAGCATTCCTTTTGGATGTCTTGGTGTTTGAAAGCAGTACACTAATCAGGTCTTTGCATGGTGTGTAGAAATAGTTAAATTTAGTGAAACTAAACTTTTAATTATAGTTATCTAGACGGTCCCTAACTCGGATAATCAGGACATTTATTATCAAGTGAGAGAGTTTTCACTTTATGGGAAATACCAACCATTAGATTTATGGGTGACTTTGATATTAATTTTATAAATGACTTTGCAAGGGAAAAATGTTGGAAAATCTCCAAACTATATTTCATTTTGTTGTAGACTGTATATTTCCACCCAGAGTTCATAAGAACATTGAGAGAAATGTAGACAACATTTGTTCATTCTTCATTGCTACACAGTCATTCCATTATTAAAATTTGGATGGGCTTCCAGCTCATGTTGAAAAATGTTAACACTGAAAGCAGTGAGTGCTCATATGCTTAAATGTAATTACACATTATTTTTAAATCTAAATCCACTGACATCACAGTTTTTTTGAAACTCATATTTATAGTGCTTGTAAGATAGATGACAAAAGTAATTCAGTACTCAACAAGTTTCTGTCTCTAATGACCATAATGTCTACTGGACATTAAACATCAATCCTTCTTGTTTTAACAAATTTCTCAAGCTCTTTGAAAATTGCTTTCCAGAGGGGAAATAAAAATATCAGACCAACTTGGGTTGAAACTAGTAGGGTAAGAAGATCATAGATCGAAATGGGGATTATATCACAACCTTAAAAATAATCACAACTGAGTTGCAGTAGCCTCTTACAAACATACCATAAAGCACTTACTATACGGAAGGTGACAAACATGTATTTGCAAACAGAATAGATGATTCTCAGGATGAAATTAAAATAATCTGGTTACTCATGAAGGAAGGGTTTGGCTAACAGCAAGATGTTGAGGATGTAAAGTCTGTAGGCTATGCAATAAAAATTTTACTGATAAATTACAATATATGCATTATTTAACAATTACTTTCCAACGTAGCAGGTGACTTAAATAAAAAATTGTTTCTACAGGAAATCATCACTTCATATATATTCAAAGTGGTTTAACAAGTAAAAATTTTGTATTATCTTTTCTATGAGAGTCTGGCAACTGGAAAGGTTTAAAAGTTGGGAACCTTGAGCATTCGCTTACAGAGTATCTGCATATCATGCTTATGTATACCCAGTAGACACTACTTAGGTATGGCATCATTTTTAGGAAACAAATTTGAAAGGCATGAAGTCTGTTTTTAAGATTACGAAAAATCCATATGAATTATTACTAATAGCAATAAATGGGCACACTGTACTGAATTATTTAGAAAACTGAAAGTCTCAGCTGCACCTTTGGACACTTAGCCATTATAAATCTACATAATACTATGAGTATTTCCACTCCATTATGTCCTATGAAGTCACTTTCGGGGAATTAAGCTAAAGTAAAAAAAAAAAAAAAAAAAAAAAAAAAAAAAAAAAAAAAAAAAAAGGATGAGTATGCTTTGAGTAGAACCTATCACAACTATAACACAACAGAGAGGGGAAATTTTCATTATGACCTCAAGAACTTTACACTGGTTCAAAGAGATGTCAAATAGTCTGGCTCCAAAATGTTTTAACTCTCTCCCCGAGCAGATAAAATATTACAGAGGCAATAAATTTCTACTTAAATATAATTTCAGAAGAATGCTTTGGTGAGGCGAGTGTCAACAGCCGTAATATATTTCATAAAATGCATTTTTATAAACACCATCAGCTGTTTATTAAAAACCTTATTCATCTACCAGTTTCGGTCATGGACCATCTTCAAGGATGAAAAGGTGTTAACACAGAATGGTAAAATGCATCAAATAAAATACATACAACTGAGATAAACAGGAGTCAGTATAACTAAAAGTGTAAAAAATTACTATGGTCATCTTAGATAAAATCTATCAGTCAAACATGACATAAAAGGTGAGAACGGTCTATGAATAAAAATGGAGGGAGTGGCTTGTGCTAATTGCATCAGCCACAAGCGTATCTGCTTGCAATCGTTCATAACTGTTCACTGTCCTATACACACCCTAATCTCTCCGTCCGAGCAAGTGCAACGTGAACTTATCCCGCTCTCTGCTGCCAGCCGCCACACACACTTGAAATTGTCCGTCGCGTCCGCACACTTGTTTGCAACTGTTCGTAACTGTTCACTGTCCTATACACACCCTAATCTCTCCATCCGAGCAAGTCCAACGTGAACTTATCCCGCTCTCTGCTGCCAGCTGCCACACACACTTGAAATTGTCCGTCGCGTCCGCTCACTTGTTTGCAACTGTTTGTAACTGTTCACTGTCCTATACACACCCTAATCTCTCCGTCCGAGCAAGTCCAACGTGAACTTATCCCGGACGAGCCCCCAAATGCGAGGCATGAAGGTCGGGGTGAGAGTTTAAAATAGGAAAAGATTAATTTCTAAAACTCACAACCACCAGCTGCGAACCAAATTCCTAAACACGCAAAAACACTGGAACTGTTATTGCGACTGTTTGACTCGTTTTCTAGGGGATGATATCACACGTTCGCAGCTTTCCTTCCCTGCATATGATTAACAAAACAAATTCATAATAAATTCAAGTTCATGAGAGAAAAGGGTGTACTAACTACTATTTTTGAAAACATGTGAAAGTTCACTTTATGTTGTTTATTTCACAATACTTGAACCCTGTGGCTGTCGCGTCTGTACGTCGGTAAAAGTACCAAATAAAGTTATAGCTCGTGAGCCCCCAGACAAAATGAATATTTGTCGTGAATTGATTTCACACCACGTGGCTGTCTCAAACACCGTTTATGTTCATGCCTATGCGACGACACGTGTTACATTAACAAATCACAGTCACTTTAATTCAATGCGATGCACACCTTGTTGCACCGACTAAATATTCACAAACACACAGTAGCACTCGATTTAACTTGGTGCAGTCTACGACGAGCAACCACACGTGGCGATTGCCACAGCCAAATCTCAAGTCACCACCTCGAGATCCACATGCCGACTGAGGCAGAGCGACCCCGCCCGACCAGCTACACCACGTGGTCTGGAGTCCTCACTTCCTGCCCAGGCGCGCGCGCGCCATTAGCTCAACTGCCGGGGTTTTTTCCCCTACGTTATCAACTTCCCCATGTGAACTGTTCTAACCGATTTGCCAACGTACAGCGCTCAGCCAATACATTTCTAAAACTTTACTTAAAATCAAAATAATTACACTACACATTAAACAAATATTTTCTTACGTTTTTATATTAGTATAAACATCCTTTGTACTGTTTATCATAATCGTGCAATTTCTTATATCACAGATAACAGATTTAACTGAATATTTCAAGGTAAAATACAAAAGATTGAAAATAAAATGAAAAATAGTTAATATATTATTTTTATAAACAAACATTGCCATGCTAGTTGTGTAACTGTCTTGTCTTCGTTGGTAATTTATTACTTTTCATTGTCAATTAAATATATTACGTTAGATGTGACTATATCAGCTAATGTATTGTTTATTTATCAACAGGCTATTTTGTAATGAGGGCCTTAAAGGTTCCTAACTGCATCGTATTACTTCAAATGCCAGTAGTATTACAATATTTGTGCACTGCACTGTGCCTGGCACTCGCCATTGTCCCTCTCTCCCCTCACCGGAAACGAACTGTAAAATCCTAAGTTGGAACAAGCCACCAACATCGGCCTGCTCGCTGGCCTCCCGTCAGCTACAAGCACACAGCAAATCTCAACGTGGAGAATTTCTACCTATGGCTTAACTATAAATGTTGTCACCCAACTGTGTACATACATTGCTACCTTAATAAGATTAAAATTGTGTAACATTTAGTGCATTGGCATGGTCAATGTTTGCAGTGAACTTCATACTGTTTAATTATCAAATGCTATTAATTACCAGTATTTTTATTGGGCTGTAATCTCACAATACCCCCACTTGCGGCATCCAAACCATGTGCAGGATGGCGCAAGTAGCACCAAAATTAATACATTCAAATGAACAAAATTTTTAAATTACATAATTATTGAATCGGATTGGCTCAAACACTATGCCAATTATGACCTCAACTAATGCAAAAAATAAATAAATAGATAAATAAAAAATAAACAGGGCAGTGAGATAATTTCCCAATATTTGTACCATTAAGACCACTTATAGTGTGTGCATATTTTTAAGAAAAGAATCCTTATAACTAATTACATCTATGAATTTTAAGTGTGCCTGTTGTTTATATACAGTATTGGCACCAAATTTATAATAGTATTAACCTTTAGTCTTTAGAGGACCTTGTTCTACATGGAAAAACTAGAATCATCACTATAAAAAACTTTTGACGATGTACACTCCACTTGTTTGAAGGAAATCTCTCACCATTTTGACACTGAGAACCTCAGAGTCATCGTTGCAGCAACTCTGGTCCATGGTGTACGGTCCTATGTCTCCGTCATTTCAATCAACATGCTGTTGCAGCTTAGATTCATGGCACTGGATCAAGCATTCTTGTTGACACACGTCATATGCACCCTACATGGAACAGGAAGAGCAGAAGGCACTCATGAGTCAACATAGACAAAAGTTTGTCTGGACACCAGGATTCGGTTGGATTTGTATCCCACCCCCCTGCCATCCAGACTTGGTGCAATTGAAACTAAGCATTGAGACATGTACAGTAACATGTAAATCAACAGAATTAAGAACTGAAAGTGGCTGTTGTTAGTCATTATCAGATTAACCCAAACCACCATGCCTGCACTCTCATCAGCCATAGCTTCAGATGAAACAGACAAGAGAATATGTGGCCTACTTGGAGTGTTACTCCATCAAAAAAAAAAAAAAAAAAAAAAAAAAAAAAAAAAAAAAAAAAAAAAAAAAAAAAAAAAAAAAAAAAAAAAATAAAAAAAAAATAAATAAATAAAAAAAAACAACCTGCCTATGTCAAAAATATATCTTAAAGTTCAAATAATGCTACCAAAAGGATGTTATCATAGAGAATTTTCTCTTCTATCAAAATGAGACCAACAAGCATAAATACAAATCCTACCCCCTCGCACCAAAAAAATTAATTTTTTTTTTGGTGTGAGATTTAAATTTGGATCCCTGTCATCAGCTTCATGTGCTTTCCACAAGTACTCCCCACAATAAAATATCTAAGTTTAAAGTCTAATTTCAAAATTAGTTTCTCACAAAACATCTACATTTTTTAAATAAAGTATCACCAAACCCTATTGATACTCAGGCTAGACAGAAAAATAGTTCTCGTCAACTGTTGTTGCAGAAATTGTTCAGTCAACAGTTGAGCACCATTAAAGAAACCAAAATGTGTTATCAGAATCAGTTTAATATAACAATATAGAGAGCATTCCCTATTAGACACATTACCTACCAAACACTCAAAGAGACAGACATTAAAGAGCAAACACTTTCTTTCATTGAAACATTTCTCAATCCAACCCACCTTTAGCCAAAACAGCCACAACAAACATACATTCCTCACTTCTGACCCATATGGTCAGTCACACCCGCATATGCAACACTGTCAGCTGACATTTTCATCACAATTTATCTAAGCCACAGACCCCACTGCCTGCATCAATGTCCACCACTTTCTCATTCTCCGAGTCACCCCACAACTCACATCACATATCCAGCCCTGCTCACATATACACACATATAAACAGTACACTCCCACTTCCTCTATCCTTTGGTGTTGGCATACATACATACTTATTTACCTCATGTACCACTGTTGAACTGCAAATCTGATACAAGCACATGTTTTAACACAAACAACAAAAGAAAAACATTTACAAAGATTACTTGTAAACTTGACCCCAATGCTTAAATCTAAACACACAAGTAGATACTAACACAGACCACAGAATAAATATACACAAATTCTTAACCTACTATTTACAATGCATTGAATCTCATACTTCATGACAGTTACTTGTGTAAACATGCCATTAAATCTTTATCACTTATAAAAGTTTTGAATTTCACCCTCTTCATGCATTCCTCCAGACTCAATTTTAACACTTTATCTTTATACTTCAACTGAGCTTCATATTTGCACGGGAAATCACTTCCTAACATTAAATTTAAACAAAGTCCCTTTATGACTAATGAATCTTGAATAAACAGCTCCTCCTCAATGATTACTTCAAATTCTGGGTTCCCTTTCATATAGTTTGGTTCGTTCAAGAATTCATTTTGTATCTTAGCTTGCTTGGCCTCCCCCCAATACTTACTTAAAAACAATTTTTCAAACGCCTCAAAAGTTACAAATTTATCAGCACACTGATTTGCCCAAGTTTGAGCAGAACAGTCAAGCATTCTCTTTGCTAACTTCATTTTACACTGGTCTGACATACCAGGCACAAATTGGTCCTTACATGCAGCCAAAATTTCTACTGGACGATAATTTCCCACTCCTGAAAACTTTCTTCCACTAGGTGTCTGCACCATGGACCAATTAGTGTTTCCTGATGCAGTACACAATTCTAGACTATTTATTCTAGTGTTCACCTTCTCAATCTCAGTATAGTTTAGTGTCACTACTTGTTCTATCTTTTTCGTAAAGTTACGTTCTGGATTCTCTAATTTTCCTGGCAACAAAGTTTTTGTTTCCTCAATACCTGCCACCATCCTCTTGTCAACCTCAGCCAACGCTTGCATAGTGCCCTCATTCCTGTGATCACATATTTGTTTCACAGCATCTAACTTGCCTCCTACCTCAGTCTCAATAGCACCAATTCTGGCATGTATCTCCTTTTCCCTATTTTCAAACCGTTCTGTTAGACTTTCTATCTTTTTGTCAATGTCTGTGATTATTTCTGTCTTTAATCCAAGCGTTGAATTTTGTAGTGCCCCAATGTCTGCCTTAAAGTCTGCTTTCAATTCTGATTTTACAGTTTCTATTTCTGATTTTACAGTTCCTATTTCTGATTTTAAATTTGAGTTTGAATTTTGTATTTCTGATTTTAAATTTGAGTTTGAATTTTCTATTTTTGATTCTAAATTTGAGCTAATACTCGCTAACATGGCTGCGAACATCTCCGCTGTCAACAACATTCCCCCAGTATTTGCCCTCTCTGGACTTTCTGGTATGCTACCCTCTGAATCTACGTTGCTTGGCGATTTTTTAAAAATCTGCTCCATTTTGTGTGCCACAAGAAAGCTTGATTAACACACAAGAATTTATAGCGCCAGCTGCTTTACTTATCTTTTAATCCAGACGTTGCTGCAACGAGCTGCGACGTCCCCAACGCTCGCTGCCGTCTGTTGTAGAAGCTGTGGCTGGAATATGTCCTCACTGCATTCCTTATCCTTTGTAGAATCGAAGCTGCTGGACCCCGACGCTCCGTTGGCGACTTGCGAAGTCCCCACGATCACTGCCTTCCGTTTCAGAAGATGAAATTTGAGTGCGTTGAACCCACGCGCCACCGCTCACTGCTGCCGGTCCGATGCGCCGTCGATCGCCGGTTACGGATGCCCGCGACCAAACTCTGCGTCACTAACCGTCGTTAAACGCGCGACTCGATTGCGTATCTGCTTGCAACCATTCGTAACTGTTCACTGTCTTATACACACCCTAATCTCTCCGTCCGAGCAAGTCCAACGTGAACTTATCCCGCTCTCTGCTGCCAGCCGCCACACACACTTGAAATTGTCCGTCGCGTCCGCACACTTGTTTGCAACTGTTCGTAACTGTTTACTGTCCTATACACACCCTAATCTCTCCATCCGAGCAAGTCCAACGTGAACTTATCCCGCTCTCTGCTGCCAGCTGCCACAAACACTTGAAATTGTCCTTCGCGTCCGCGCACTTGATTGCAACTGTTCGTAACTGTTCACTGTCCTATACACACCCTAATCTCTCCATCCGAGCAAGTCCAACGTGAACTTATCCCGGACGAGCCCCCAAATGCGAGGCATGAAGGTCGGGGTGAGAGTTTAAAATAGGAAAAGATTAATTTCTAAAACTCACAACCACCAGCTGCGAACCAAATTCCTAAACACGCAAAAACACTGGAACTGTTATTGCGACTGTTTGACTCGTTTTCTAGGGGATGATATCACACGTTCGCAGCTTTCCTTCCCTGCATATGATTAACAAAACAAATTCATAATAAATTCAAGTTCATGAGAGAAAAGGGTGTACTAACTACTATTTTTGAAAACATGTGAAAGTTCACTTTATGTTGTTTATTTCACAATACTTGAACCCTGTTGCTGTCGCGTCTGTACGTCGGTAAAAGTACCAAATAAAGTTATAGCTCGTGAGCCCCCAGACAAAATGAATATTTGTCATGAATTGATTTCACACCACGTGGCTGTCTCAAACAGCGTTTATGTTCATGCCTATGCGACGACACGTGTTACATTAACAAATCACAGTCACTTTAATTCAATGCGATGCACACCTTGTTGCACCGACTAAATATTCACAAACACACAGTAGTACTCGATTTAACTTGGTGCAGTCTACGACGAGCAACCACACGTGGCGATTGCCACAGCCAAATCTCAAGTCACCACCTCGAGATCCACATGCCGACTGAGGCAGAGCGACCCTGCCCGGCCAGCTACACCACGTGGTCTGGAGTCCTCACTTCCTGCCCAGGCGCACGCGCGCGCCAGAAGCTCAACTGCCGGGGTTTTTTCCCCTACGTCATCAACTTCCCCATGTGAACTGTTCTAACCGATTTGCCAACGTACAGCGCTCAGCCAATACATTTCTAAAACTTTACTTAAAATCAAAATAATTACACTACACATTAAACAAATATTTTCTTACGTTTTTATATTAGTATAAACATCCTTTGTACTGTTTATCATAATCGTGCAATTTCTTATATCACAGATAACAGATTTAACTGAATATTTCAAGGTAAAATACAAAAGATTGATTGAAAATAAAATGAAAAATAGTTAATATATTATTTTTATAAACAAACATTGCCATGCTAGTTGTGTAACTGTCTTGTCTTCGTTGGTAATTTATTACTTTTCATTGTCAATTAAATATATTACGTTAGATGTGACTATATCAGCTAATGTATTGTTTATTTATCAACAGGCTATTTTGTAATGAGGGCCTTAAAGGTTCCTAACTGCATCATATTACTTCAAATGCCAGTAGTATTACAATATTTGAGCACTGCACTGTGCCTGGCACTCGCCATTGTCCCTCTCTCCCCTCACCGGAAACGAACTGTAAAATCCTAAGTTGAAACAAGCCACCAACATCGGCCTGCTCGCTGGCCTCCCGTCAGCTACAAGCACACAGCAAATCTCAACGTGGAGAATTTCTACCTATGGCCTAACTATAAATGTTGTCACCCAAATGTATACATACATTGCTACCATAATTAATAAGATTAAAATTGTGTAACATTTAGTGCATTGGCATGGTCAATGTTTGTAGTGAACTTCATACTGTTTAATTATCAAATGCTATTAATTACCAGTATTTCTATTGGGCGGTAATCTCACTCTCTCTCTCTCTCTCTCTCTCTCTCTCTCTCTCTCTCTCTCTCACACACACACACACACACACACACACAATATATATATATATATATATATATATATATATATAGGAAAAGGAAATGATGAGGGTTTTAAGGAAGGGGGGTAAGGAGCCATTCCAATCCCGGGACAGGAAAGACTTACCTTGGGGGAAAAAATGGAAGGTAAATAAATGCACATACACCCACACATTTACACAGACACAAGTACACTTAGGCAGACATACTGTAGAACTGTAGAAAGCAAAGAAGTTAGAAGTTAGACAGAGATGCCACTTGAGGCAGAGGCTCTGTCCAGAGAACCAAGGCAAAGATGTTAAGATGGTGGGTGGGAATTCGAATTTAGCAGAGTTTGAGACCAGGTGGGCAACGGGAAGAGAGAATATGCTGAAGGGCTAGTTCCCATCTCCGGAGTTCTGAAGGATTGGTGTCAGTGGGAAGTATCCAGATAACCCGGACGGTGTAGCACTGTGCCAACACAGGCAGACAGTGTTTGTTGGTAATGAGGATCACCCTGTGGCTAAACATGCCTTGATGCATGGTCAGCACATCTTGGCACAGTGCTACACCGAATTCCCACCCACCATCTTAACATCTTTGCCTTGGTTCTCTGGACAGAGCCTCTGCCTCAAGTGGCATCTCTGTCTAACTTCTAACTTCTTTGCTTTCTATAGTTCTACAGTATGTCTGCCTAAGTGTACTTGTGTCTGTGTAAATGTGTGGGTGTATGTGCATTTATTTACCTTCCATTTTTTCCCCCAAGGTAAGTCTTTCCTGTCCCGGGATTGGAATGGCTCCTTACCCCCTTCCTTAAAACCCTCATCATTTCCTTTTCCCTCTCCTTCCCTTCTGCCTGATGAAGCAGCTAGGCTGCGAAAGCTAGCATTTGTGTGTGTGTGTGTGTGTGTGTCTGTGTGTTTATTTGTTGCTATTACTGCCTGTGCCCTTTCGCCTGGTAAGTGTACTTCATCTATGCAAGGGGTTGTGGAGAAGTTGCTAATGAATAAGTGAGTTGCAAAGGCAGAGGTGGAGAAGTTAATGTAAGTTTAGACCATGTGTATAGCTGGAGGAGAGGATGTGTTGCAGAGCAAGTTCCCACCCCTATAGCTCTGAGCGACTGGTGCAAGGAGGGAGTACCCAAATGGCACATGTGGTGTAACATGTATCAAGGTCCCTGGAACTGTGATGTAGGGCATGCTCTGCCACAAGATATTGATTGCCCCCCAGGTGAACAGTCTGTCTGTGACCATTCATCCAGTGACAGAAAATGCCTTCCATTATGGTTCTAGGGATCTTGGCACATGTTATACCACACATGGCATTTGGATACTCCCTCCTTGCACCAGTCCCTCAGAGCTACGGAGATAGGAACTTGCCCTCCAACACATCCTATCCTACCGCCATTATCCTGGTCTAAACTTACGATAACTTCTCCCCTTCCACCCTCTGCAACTCACTTATTCATTAGTAATTTCTCCCCATCCCTCATGTGTCTCTGTGTGTGTTTACATGTTTCTAATTTTTCCTTTTTAATTATTTTTTATCTCCCCACCCCCAACCCCAAATGCCACTCAACATTATTCAGTTCACTTCTTGATCTGTCCTCTTTGGTTTGCATTGGCATGTCTCAGTATGTACCATGCAATATCTCTGAAGATGCAACATCTCTGATGTCCACAGTCATCCAATCACCTCATGACCTAGGTTGTGAGTAAACTTTCCCTTCTGACCCCATTCTCTTTCCTCCTCCTACCTAATGAAGGAAGTATAAGCTTTCAGAAGCTAGTGGAAACCTTTACTTTCATTGCCTTTGTGTGTGTGTACTATCAGCGGCGCAAAACTATGGTAAGTACTGGCCTGACCCTCTATCTCTTTTGCACATTATTTTCAAATCTCAGTAGAGAATTTCCATAATTGATTGAATATCAATTTTTTGTAATCAAAGAAGTGTACTTTTAATTTTTCTAACTTAAAAGATATAAAATTGTAGTACTGCTGCTCATTGGTGTAAGTAATTATAGCAATTTCCTTTTACTTATACATTATTTTGTTATGTTATTTAATTTTTTTATTTTAGTGTTAAAAATTACAATTATGTAAAACATTTTTATGTAAAGAAGTTTTTTATTTTTATTTATCTATTTTATTTTTTATGCATGTTGTCTTGTATAATTTACTCATTCTAAATCTCATGTGACATGCTCACAAACAGAAATTAACAGAACATGAATAAAATAAATAAATTAATAAGTACATTGTACTCACTGTATTGTAGACCTATAATATAAAATATATATAACTCAGTATGCCACAAACAGTGTTGTGACAGTATGTCATAAATTCAAATTTGCCGCAGTGCATAATGCATGCAAAGTAATGTAGGGGCACTACAACAACCTGCCTAAGTGAACTGGGGCTCACCTGTGACTCAGAAGAGCATGGCAGTCATATGAATGTTTATCTGCATGTCCTCTATGTGTTCATAAACCATTCATTCGATTGCAATGAAACTTTGGTGAACTGTTCACTGTATGTCCACGAAGGTTCCTGACCCAAAAACAAAAGAGCATGACACATAGCTCAGGAGATATGATGTCGTAAATAATGAGAGGTCACCTCGTGAGAATACCCATGCATCAATTATTGGAAAACGGAAGTAGTTAGGGACCTGCAACAAAGTTTGCATTAATTTCGGACATTTATAAAGCGTTTTGTAACTGAACCACCCCCTCCCTGCCCCCACAAAATGATGATACGAGAAAAAGTATTTCTCACAACAGTTTTGCTGTAGGTGCCGTAAAACTGTCACATCAGGCATGAACTTATATCAAATAAAATTAGCATTGCAGATTTGCATGTTACTATTTATTTTTGTCTGCAAGTCTCCCTTAATTCTCTTGCATCCAAAATTAAGCAATCCGTTTTCTTAATCTCTATCTATATAAAAGCAAAAGGACACCCACTCATTCACTGACTAAACACAAAATCTTGAAAACTACTTTACCTATGAAGCTGAAATTTGGCAGGAATATAGTTTATAGGTAGAAAACGTCAGGTAAGAAAGTGTTTTCTGACAGGTAAATGGTGGAGCATACTTCTCCTACAGTTTCACGAAATCTACAGTTTCATTCCAATTTTTATGAAATTTTACACGCTTGACTTTCAAAACAAGAGGAATGTCACCGTTTACCTTAAGTTTCATACGATGCATGGCGGGAGGGTACATTGCAACATAAAAATGTATCCCTAAATACCTTGATTGCGCCATAAATTGAGAACTGCTTGACTGATTTCACAGATCTTTCTTAGTTGTTTTCGTTATTCTCAGAACAAGGGTTGTATGAAATAAAACTGGAATATTTAAGAACAACAAAGTGCATTTTTCAATGTGACACTGCGTTTCTATTGCATAGAAATCTATGGTTCTGTTCCAATATTGATGAAATTTTGCACACTATGCCTTAAAAACAAGAGGAATGTAACTGTCTGTATAAAATTTCATTCCGTGCATGGTGGAGGGTACTTTAATTATGGAATTTTACAAAAGGCATAGCTTTGCTCCAGTTTTTATGAATTTTTGCACATATGACCTTTAAACCAAGAGGAAGATCACTGGGTACATAAATGTTTGTATGGTACATGACAGAGAGTACCTTGTAGAAAACGTTGCCGAGAGAGGGAAAGGTGGAAAATAACAGAGAGATGGATGCAGATAAAGGAGGAAAAAGTGTAGGATAAATAAACACCCGGGCAATACCGGTTTTACAGCTAGTAAAGTTATAACACTAAAGTGGCGCTGAGTTATGAAGTACTCCATGTGTTGTTATCAGCGGTGTCTTGATGTGGAGACTTTAGACCAGTTATTTCACATACTCATTGAGCAACAGAATGCTCTAGTAGTATCTTTATGTGACTTACCACAGATGCTTAGGTGAGTTGGGTCAACATTGTTGACTAGTT
Source organism: Locusta migratoria (assembly GCA_026315105.1). Lineage (NCBI taxonomy): Eukaryota > Metazoa > Arthropoda > Insecta > Orthoptera > Acrididae > Locusta > Locusta migratoria. The sequence goes on from CM048749.1 coordinate 206,675,621, forward strand.
GGGTCACACCGTGTTCTCTGCCTCCATTCCCTCTATACAAGGAAGCTACAGAAGAATGGGAGGACAATGAGAAGTGTCTGTGGCAACATTTTGTAGCTCTTAGCATTGTTGATGACCAGCTCTCCGAATCTCTGTTTCGTCTGAAGGTGTATCAACTATTGTCTCAGCTAGCCCCCTTGCGGATCCGGCATCATTTTCTTTTACTTAAATGTGTGACATGCTCTCTAAATACCATCACAAAAACATTTATGTTGTTGCCTCCCAGGTGCCTGTTTACAAGTACCACAAGCAGTCGTATCAGTCATACCTTGCATGGGCCGTAGAATTACACGGCCTTAGTGGAAATGTCAGTTTGTTATGGATATGCATCATGAGTCAGTTGCTGATTCCATGGTTCAAGACACTGTACTTCAGTTAGCTCCAGATAAGGAAATCAGACAAAAGCCCTCCAGCTACCAAACTCCTCTTTATCTGAAGTATTGAGTACTGCACAATCATATGAAATCACTTGTGCCACTGGCGGCCAAATTAACATCCGTGTTGTGCAGTCTGATCCTGCGGCTGACGGCACAACTGTTTTGTATGATGATGGGGAAGTTGCTGCTATCCGCACACATCAACAACGATGAGCATTAAGAAGAAGCAACAGTGGCAGGCACAGCAGCACTTCCATCCTGTCCATGTTGCTTTACCAAACATGAAAGAGTGATTGTCCCCAATTTTGGGCTACATGTCACTCCTGTAACAAGAAACATCACATTCCTTCTGCCTGCAGACCTAACAAGATGCCTGCTGTTGTGGAAGATGATGACCCTGTCATAAATGTGAATTGTGTGCTCTCAAACGCTAGCAAGTTATACATAGATGTTCAGGTCTTTGACAAAAATATTCACATGCAGGTCGACATGGGTTTTTCTGCTATTCTCATAAATTGCCACACATACTTGGCATTGGATTCTCCACTCTTGCGGACATACAACAAACAGAAGATTCCGATTATCAGCCAGCTTGAGGCATCTACTTCTTACAAGTCATTTGTTCATTTTCTCACCTTTTTTGTTGCTGATCATGCAAGAATGGAAACTTGTTGTGATATGATGCCTTTCAACTTTTTGGATACTTCATTACAGACAATGTACGTCTTGTATCTGGTGATATTCCTTACACTCAGTTAGGTGCATTGTGTGCAGAATTTTCATCCATTTTCTCTTCGGGCTTGGGCTGTGCTGTCGATTGTGAGGTACATATAATGCTCAAACCAATGGCCCACCAAAAGTTTTTCTGTGCCCGCCTCCTTCTGGTGGCATTACATGAACCAGTCAGGGTTGAATTGCACAGTTTGGCATTTTTGGGGGCTCTCTTCCCTGTTATGCCCAGTGAATGGGCATCCCCTTGTTTTGGTTTGCAAACCCAATGGCAATTTACAGCTGTGCGGTGATTTAAAAAAAACCATCAACATGCAATGTCTTGTTGATACTTATCCAATTCCTCATCCTGACTAGTTGTTTGCTAAACTTAAGGGTGGACAATTCTTCCCCAAAACCGATTTATTGGAGGCATATCACCAGCTGCCCTTGGATGCTGATTCCAAAAAATTTCTCATCTTAAACACTCCTTTTGGCCTATATCAATACCAATGGTTGCCGTTTGGCATTGCCAGCATGCTGGCTATATTTCAGTGTCTTTTAGAACAGCTGACAGCTTCCGTGCCTGGCTGTATAAACTATCAAGATGATTTTGTGTCACAGGTGTTTCTACAGATGAGCACCTTTCAATCTTTGCATGCTTTTTCAAGTTCCCCTGTCAAGCATTGTTAAAGTGTAATCTTGCTAAATCTAATGTTTTTCAGTCTTCTGTTGAGTACCTTGGGTTTCTACTTTCACGTGACAGGATCCGTCTCTCAAGTCAGCACACTGATGCTATCGCTGCCCGTTAAAGAGCTTCTGGTATTTCTTGACAAAGTTGCACCTGCAACTATCTGTTCATGCCAGGGTGATCCTCCTCTCTACGTATGGAGCATAGTCGAGGGTAGTGGTTTCTGCTTCTCTGTGCCAGCGTGTCCTTCAGCTGTTACACCCGGGACAGTGGGGCATTTCCCACAGTAAAATTCTGGCTTGCAGACATGTTTAATGGCAAGTTCTGGGTAGGTCCTACTGTCTGGGTCCGGCAGTACGGCTCTCAAAGGAGCTATCAAAAAGTTTCAGGGCTGTCAGTTGTGTGACGTCTGTACTGACGAAGGAATGGTTGTTCGCCATTTTGACCAGATGCGTCCACGGGTGGTGTAACTGACGTTGTCGACATTGTCTCCACCCAGGACTGTTACTACTGCTTCAGAAACCCATAGACACTATCTCTGGTTCCTACGTTTACTGCTCAGAATTTCGAGCACCCAACCTACTTATGCAGAAGATGTACTACCTTCACATGAGCCAACTGTGCGGGGAAGTGTGCCAGTATCACAGTCGCATGCACCAGAGGCATCGCAGTTGTCACCCATCATCTCATCCTGGGGACATGTGCCTCCAGCAGAGAGCATGCTGACGTCTCCGTCACCTGCAGCCGATACTTCAGAGATGTCACTCATCATTCAGTCATGGGGAACTGTGCGGGGAAGTGTGCCAGTATCACAGTCGCATGCACCAGAGGCATCGCAGTTGTCACCCATCATCTCATCCTGGGGACATGTGCCTCCAGCAGAGAGCATGCTGACGTCTCCGTCACCTGCAGCCGATACTTCAGAGATGTCACTCATCATTCAGTCATGGGGAACTGTGCGGGGAAGTGTGCCAGTATCACAGTCGCATGCACCAGAGGCATCGCAGTTGTCACCCATCATCTCATCCTGGGGACATGTGCCTCCAGCAGAGAGCATGCTGACGTCTCCGTCACCTGCAGCCGATACTTCAGAGATGTCACTCATCATTCAGTCATGGGGAACTGTGCGGGGAAGTGTGCCAGTATCACAGTCGCATGCACCAGAGGCATCGCAGTTGTCACCCATCATCTCATCCTGGGGACATGTGCCTCCAGCAGAGAGCATGCTGACGTCTCCGTCACCTGCAGCCGATACTTCAGAGATGTCACTCATCATTCAGTCATGGGGAACTGTGCGGGGAAGTGTGCCAGTATCACAGTCGCATGCACCAGAGGCATCGCAGTTGTCACCCATCATCTCATCCTGGGGACATGTGCCTCCAGCAGAGAGCATGCTGACGTCTCCGTCACCTGCAGCCGATACTTCAGAGATGTCACTCATCATTCAGTCATGGGGAACTGTGCGGGGAAGTGTGCCAGTATCACAGTCGCATGCACCAGAGGCATCGCAGTTGTCACCCATCATCTCATCCTGGGGACATGTGCCTCCAGCAGAGAGCATGCTGACGTCTCCGTCACCTGCAGCCGATACTTCAGAGATGTCACTCATCATTCAGTCATGGGGAACTGTGCGGGGAAGTGTGCCAGTATCACAGTCGCATGCACCAGAGGCATCGCAGTTGTCACCCATCATCTCATCCTGGGGACATGTGCCTCCAGCAGAGAGCATGCTGACGTCTCCGTCACCTGCAGCCGATACTTCAGAGATGTCACTCATCATTCAGTCATGGGGAACTGTGCGGGGAAGTGTGCCAGTATCACAGTCGCATGCACCAGAGGCATCGCAGTTGTCACCCATCATCTCATCCTGGGGACATGTGCCTCCAGCAGAGAGCATGCTGACGTCTCCGTCACCTGCAGCCGATACTTCAGAGATGTCACTCATCATTCAGTCATGGGGAACTGTGCGGGGAAGTGTGCCAGTATCACAGTCGCATGCACCAGAGGCATCGCAGTTGTCACCCATCATCTCATCCTGGGGACATGTGCCTCCAGCAGAGAGCATGCTGACGTCTCCGTCACCTGCAGCCGATACTTCAGAGATGTCACTCATCATTCAGTCATGGGGAACTGTGCGGGGAAGTGTGCCAGTATCACAGTCGCATGCACCAGAGGCATCGCAGTTGTCACCCATCATCTCATCCTGGGGACATGTGCCTCCAGCAGAGAGCATGCTGACGTCTCCGTCACCTGCAGCCGATACTTCAGAGATGTCACTCATCATTCAGTCATGGGGAACTGTGCGGGGAAGTGTGCCAGTATCACAGTCGCATGCACCAGAGGCATCGCAGTTGTCACCCATCATCTCATCCTGGGGACATGTGCCTCCAGCAGAGAGCATGCTGACGTCTCCGTCACCTGCAGCCGATACTTCAGAGATGTCACTCATCATTCAGTCATGGGGAACTGTGCGGGGAAGTGTGCCAGTATCACAGTCGCATGCACCAGAGGCATCGCAGTTGTCACCCATCATCTCATCCTGGGGACATGTGCCTCCAGCAGAGAGCATGCTGACGTCTCCGTCACCTGCAGCCGATACTTCAGAGATGTCACTCATCATTCAGTCATGGGGAACTGTGCGGGGAAGTGTGCCAGTATCACAGTCGCATGCACCAGAGGCATCGCAGTTGTCACCCATCATCTCATCCTGGGGACATGTGCCTCCAGCAGAGAGCATGCTGACGTCTCCGTCACCTGCAGCCGATACTTCAGAGATGTCACTCATCATTCAGTCATGGGGAACTGTGCGGGGAAGTGTGCCAGTATCACAGTCGCATGCACCAGAGGCATCGCAGTTGTCACCCATCATCTCATCCTGGGGACATGTGCCTCCAGCAGAGAGCATGCTGACGTCTCCGTCACCTGCAGCCGATACTTCAGAGATGTCACTCATCATTCAGTCATGGGGAACTGTGCGGGGAAGTGTGCCAGTATCACAGTCGCATGCACCAGAGGCATCGCAGTTGTCACCCATCATCTCATCCTGGGGACATGTGCCTCCAGCAGAGAGCATGCTGACGTCTCCGTCACCTGCAGCCGATACTTCAGAGATGTCACTCATCATTCAGTCATGGGCAACTGTGCGGGGAAGTGTGCCAGTATCACAGTCGCATGCACCAGAGGCATCGCAGTTGTCACCCATCATCTCATCCTGGGGACATGTGCCTCCAGCAGAGAGCATGCTGACGTCTCCGTCACCTGCAGCCGATACTTCAGAGATGTCACTCATCATTCAGTCATGGGGAACTGTGCGGGGAAGTGTGCCAGTATCACAGTCGCATGCACCAGAGGCATCGCAGTTGTCACCCATCATCTCATCCTGGGGACATGTGCCTCCAGCAGAGAGCATGCTGACGTCTCCGTCACCTGCAGCCGATACTTCAGAGATGTCACTCATCATTCAGTCATGGGGAACTGTGCGGGGAAGTGTGCCAGTATCACAGTCGCATGCACCAGAGGCATCGCAGTTGTCACCCATCATCTCATCCTGGGGACATGTGCCTCCAGCAGAGAGCATGCTGACGTCTCCGTCACCTGCAGCCGATACTTCAGAGATGTCACTCATCATTCAGTCATGGGGAACTGTGCGGGGAAGTGTGCCAGTATCACAGTCGCATGCACCAGAGGCATCGCAGTTGTCACCCATCATCTCATCCTGGGGACATGTGCCTCCAGCAGAGAGCATGCTGACGTCTCCGTCACCTGCAGCCGATACTTCAGAGATGTCACTCATCATTCAGTCATGGGGAACTGTGCGGGGAAGTGTGCCAGTATCACAGTCGCATGCACCAGAGGCATCGCAGTTGTCACCCATCATCTCATCCTGGGGACATGTGCCTCCAGCAGAGAGCATGCTGACGTCTCCGTCACCTGCAGCCGATACTTCAGAGATGTCACTCATCATTCAGTCATGGGGAACTGTGCGGGGATGTGTGCCAGTATCACAGTCGCATGCACCAGAGGCATCGCAGTTGTCACCCATCATCTCATCCTGGGGACATGTGCCTCCAGCAGAGAGCATGCTGACGTCTCCGTCACCTGCAGCCGATACTTCAGAGATGTCACTCATCATTCAGTCATGGGGAACTGTGCGGGGAAGTGTGCCAGTATCACAGTCGCATGCACCAGAGGCATCGCAGTTGTCACCCATCATCTCATCCTGGGGACATGTGCCTCCAGCAGAGAGCATGCTGACGTCTCCGTCACCTGCAGCCGATACTTCAGAGATGTCACTCATCATTCAGTCATGGGGAACTGTGCGGGGAAGTGTGCCAGTATCACAGTCGCATGCACCAGAGGCATCGCAGTTGTCACCCATCATCTCATCCTGGGGACATGTGCCTCCAGCAGAGAGCATGCTGACGTCTCCGTCACCTGCAGCCGATACTTCAGAGATGTCACTCATCATTCAGTCATGGGGAACTGTGCGGGGAAGTGTGCCAGTATCACAGTCGCATGCACCAGAGGCATCGCAGTTGTCACCCATCATCTCATCCTGGGGACATGTGCCTCCAGCAGAGAGCATGCTGACGTCTCCGTCACCTGCAGCCGATACTTCAGAGATGTCACTCATCATTCAGTCATGGGCAACTGTGCGGGGAAGTGTGCCAGTATCACAGTCGCATGCACCAGAGGCATCGCAGTTGTCACCCATCATCTCATCCTGGGGACATGTGCCTCCAGCAGAGAGCATGCTGACGTCTCCGTCACCTGCAGCCGATACTTCAGAGATGTCACTCATCATTCAGTCATGGGGAACTGTGCGGGGAAGTGTGCCAGTATCACAGTCGCATGCACCAGAGGCATCGCAGTTGTCACCCATCATCTCATCCTGGGGACATGTGCCTCCAGCAGAGAGCATGCTGACGTCTCCGTCACCTGCAGCCGATACTTCAGAGATGTCACTCATCATTCAGTCATGGGGAACTGTGCGGGGAAGTGTGCCAGTATCACAGTCGCATGCACCAGAGGCATCGCAGTTGTCACCCATCATCTCATCCTGGGGACATGTGCCTCCAGCAGAGAGCATGCTGACGTCTCCGTCACCTGCAGCCGATACTTCAGAGATGTCACTCATCATTCAGTCATGGGGAACTGTGCGGGGAAGTGTGCCAGTATCACAGTCGCATGCACCAGAGGCATCGCAGTTGTCACCCATCATCTCATCCTGGGGACATGTGCCTCCAGCAGAGAGCATGCTGACGTCTCCGTCACCTGCAGCCGATACTTCAGAGATGTCACTCATCATTCAGTCATGGGGAACTGTGCGGGGAAGTGTGCCAGTATCACAGTCGCATGCACCAGAGGCATCGCAGTTGTCACCCATCATCTCATCCTGGGGACATGTGCCTCCAGCAGAGAGCATGCTGACGTCTCCGTCACCTGCAGCCGATACTTCAGAGATGTCACTCATCATTCAGTCATGGGGAACTGTGCGGGGAAGTGTGCCAGTATCACAGTCGCATGCACCAGAGGCATCGCAGTTGTCACCCATCATCTCATCCTGGGGACATGTGCCTCCAGCAGAGATCATGCTGACGTCTCCGTCACCTGCAGCCGATACTTCAGAGATGTCACTCATCATTCAGTCATGGGGAACTGTGCGGGGAAGTGTGCCAGTATCACAGTCGCATGCACCAGAGGCATCGCAGTTGTCACCCATCATCTCATCCTGGGGACATGTGCCTCCAGCAGAGAGCATGTTGACGTCTCCGTCACCTGCAGCCGATACTTCAGAGATGTCACTCATCATTCAGTCATGGGGAACTGTGCGGGGAAGTGTGCCAGTATCACAGTCGCATGCACCAGAGGCATCGCAGTTGTCACCCATCATCTCATCCTGGGGACATGTGCCTCCAGCAGAGAGCATGCTGACGTCTCCGTCACCTGCAGCCGATACTTCAGAGATGTCACTCATCATTCAGTCATGGGGAACTGTGCGGGGAAGTGTGCCAGTATCACAGTCGCATGCACCAGAGGCATCGCAGTTGTCACCCATCATCTCATCCTGGGGACATGTGCCTCCAGCAGAGAGCATGCTGACGTCTCCGTCACCTGCAGCCGATACTTCAGAGATGTCACTCATCATTCAGTCATGGGGAACTGTGCGGGGAAGTGTGCCAGTATCACAGTCGCATGCACCAGAGGCATCGCAGTTGTCACCCATCATCTCATCCTGGGGACATGTGCCTCCAGCAGAGAGCATGCTGACGTCTCCGTCACCTGCAGCCGATACTTCAGAGATGTCACTCATCATTCAGTCATGGGGAACTGTGCGGGGAAGTGTGCCAGTATCACAGTCGCATGCACCAGAGGCATCGCAGTTGTCACCCATCATCTCATCCTGGGGACATGTGCCTCCAGCAGAGAGCATGCTGACGTCTCCGTCACCTGCAGCCGATACTTCAGAGATGTCACTCATCATTCAGTCATGGGCAACTGTGCGGGGAAGTGTGCCAGTATCACAGTCGCATGCACCAGAGGCATCACAGTTGTCACCCATCATCTCATCCTGGGGACATGTGCCTCCAGCAGAGAGCATGCTGACGTCTCCGTCACCTGCAGCCGATACTTCAGAGATGTCACTCATCATTCAGTCATGGGGAACTGTGCGGGGAAGTGTGCCAGTATCACAGTCGCATGCACCAGAGGCATCGCAGTTGTCACCCATCATCTCATCCTGGGGACATGTGCCTCCAGCAGAGAGCATGCTGACGTCTCCGTCACCTGCAGCCGATACTTCAGAGATGTCACTCATCATTCAGTCATGGGGAACTGTGCGGGGAAGTGTGCCAGTATCACAGTCGCATGCACCAGAGGCATCGCAGTTGTCACCCATCATCTCATCCTGGGGACATGTGCCTCCAGCAGAGAGCATGCTGACGTCTCCGTCACCTGCAGCCGATACTTCAGAGATGTCACTCATCATTCAGTCATGGGGAACTGTGCGGGGAAGTGTGCCAGTATCACAGTCGCATGCACCAGAGGCATCGCAGTTGTCACCCATCATCTCATCCTGGGGACATGTGCCTCCAGCAGAGAGCATGCTGACGTCTCCGTCACCTGCAGCCGATACTTCAGAGATGTCACTCATCATTCAGTCATGGGGAACTGTGCGGGGAAGTGTGCCAGTATCACAGTCGCATGCACCAGAGGCATCGCAGTTGTCACCCATCATCTCATCCTGGGGACATGTGCCTCCAGCAGAGAGCATGCTGACGTCTCCGTCACCTGCAGCCGATACTTCAGAGATGTCACTCATCATTCAGTCATGGGGAACTGTGCGGGGAAGTGTGCCAGTATCACAGTCGCATGCACCAGAGGCATCGCAGTTGTCACCCATCATCTCATCCTGGGGACATGTGCCTCCAGCAGAGAGCATGCTGACGTCTCCGTCACCTGCAGCCGATACTTCAGAGATGTCACTCATCATTCAGTCATGGGGAACTGTGCGGGGAAGTGTGCCAGTATCACAGTCGCATGCACCAGAGGCATCGCAGTTGTCACCCATCATCTCATCCTGGGGACATGTGCCTCCAGCAGAGAGCATGCTGACGTCTCCGTCACCTGCAGCCGATACTTCAGAGATGTCACTCATCATTCAGTCATGGGGAACTGTGCGGGGAAGTGTGCCAGTATCACAGTCGCATGCACCAGAGGCATCGCAGTTGTCACCCATCATCTCATCCTGGGGACATGTGCCTCCAGCAGAGAGCATGCTGACGTCTCCGTCACCTGCAGCCGATACTTCAGAGATGTCACTCATCATTCAGTCATGGGGAACTGTGCGGGGAAGTGTGCCAGTATCACAGTCGCATGCACCAGAGGCATCGCAGTTGTCACCCATCATCTCATCCTGGGGACATGTGCCTCCAGCAGAGAGCATGCTGACGTCTCCGTCACCTGCAGCCGATACTTCAGAGATGTCACTCATCATTCAGTCATGGGGAACTGTGCGGGGAAGTGTGCCAGTATCACAGTCGCATGCACCAGAGGCATCGCAGTTGTCACCCATCATCTCATCCTGGGGACATGTGCCTCCAGCAGAGAGCATGCTGACGTCTCCGTCACCTGCAGCCGATACTTCAGAGATGTCACTCATCATTCAGTCATGGGGAACTGTGCGGGGAAGTGTGCCAGTATCACAGTCGCATGCACCAGAGGCATCGCAGTTGTCACCCATCATCTCATCCTGGGGACATGTGCCTCCAGCAGAGAGCATGCTGACGTCTCCGTCACCTGCAGCCGATACTTCAGAGATGTCACTCATCATTCAGTCATGGGGAACTGTGCGGGGAAGTGTGCCAGTATCACAGTCGCATGCACCAGAGGCATCGCAGTTGTCACCCATCATCTCATCCTGGGGACATGTGCCTCCAGCAGAGAGCATGCTGACGTCTCCGTCACCTGCAGCCGATACTTCAGAGATGTCACTCATCATTCAGTCATGGGGAACTGTGCGGGGAAGTGTGCCAGTATCACAGTCGCATGCACCAGAGGCATCGCAGTTGTCACCCATCATCTCATCCTGGGGACATGTGCCTCCAGCAGAGAGCATGCTGACGTCTCCGTCACCTGCAGCCGATACTTCAGAGATGTCACTCATCATTCAGTCATGGGGAACTGTGCGGGGAAGTGTGCCAGTATCACAGTCGCATGCACCAGAGGCATCGCAGTTGTCACCCATCATCTCATCCTGGGGACATGTGCCTCCAGCAGAGAGCATGCTGACGTCTCCGTCACCTGCAGCCGATACTTCAGAGATGTCACTCATCATTCAGTCATGGGGAACTGTGCGGGGAAGTGTGCCAGTATCACAGTCGCATGCACCAGAGGCATCGCAGTTGTCACCCATCATCTCATCCTGGGGACATGTGCCTCCAGCAGAGAGCATGCTGACGTCTCCGTCACCTGCAGCCGATACTTCAGAGATGTCACTCATCATTCAGTCATGGGGAACTGTGCGGGGAAGTGTGCCAGTATCACAGTCGCATGCACCAGAGGCATCGCAGTTGTCACCCATCATCTCATCCTGGGGACATGTGCCTCCAGCAGAGAGCATGCTGACGTCTCCGTCACCTGCAGCCGATACTTCAGAGATGTCACTCATCATTCAGTCATGGGGAACTGTGCGGGGAAGTGTGCCAGTATCACAGTCGCATGCACCAGAGGCATCGCAGTTGTCACCCATCATCTCATCCTGGGGACATGTGCCTCCAGCAGAGAGCATGCTGACGTCTCCGTCACCTGCAGCCGATACTTCAGAGATGTCACTCATCATTCAGTCATGGGGAACTGTGCGGGGAAGTGTGCCAGTATCACAGTCGCATGCACCAGAGGCATCGCAGTTGTCACCCATCATCTCATCCTGGGGACATGTGCCTCCAGCAGAGAGCATGCTGACGTCTCCGTCACCTGCAGCCGATACTTCAGAGATGTCACTCATCATTCAGTCATGGGGAACTGTGCGGGGAAGTGTGCCAGTATCACAGTCGCATGCACCAGAGGCATCGCAGTTGTCACCCATCATCTCATCCTGGGGACATGTGCCTCCAGCAGAGAGCATGCTGACGTCTCCGTCACCTGCAGCCGATACTTCAGAGATGTCACTCATCATTCAGTCATGGGGAACTGTGCGGGGAAGTGTGCCAGTATCACAGTCGCATGCACCAGAGGCATCGCAGTTGTCACCCATCATCTCATCCTGGGGACATGTGCCTCCAGCAGAGAGCATGTTGACGTCTCCGTCACCTGCAGCCGATACTTCAGAGATGTCACTCATCATTCAGTCATGGGGAACTGTGCGGGGAAGTGTGCCAGTATCACAGTCGCATGCACCAGAGGCATCGCAGTTGTCACCCATCATCTCATCCTGGGGACATGTGCCTCCAGCAGAGAGCATGCTGACGTCTCCGTCACCTGCAGCCGATACTTCAGAGATGTCACTCATCATTCAGTCATGGGGAACTGTGCGGGGAAGTGTGCCAGTATCACAGTCGCATGCACCAGAGGCATCGCAGTTGTCACCCATCATCTCATCCTGGGGACATGTGCCTCCAGCAGAGAGCATGCTGACGTCTCCGTCACCTGCAGCCGATACTTCAGAGATGTCACTCATCATTCAGTCATGGGGAACTGTGCGGGGAAGTGTGCCAGTATCACAGTCGCATGCACCAGAGGCATCGCAGTTGTCACCCATCATCTCATCCTGGGGACATGTGCCTCCAGCAGAGAGCATGTTGACGTCTCCGTCACCTGCAGCCGATACTTCAGAGATGTCACTCATCATTCAGTCATGGGGAACTGTGCGGGGAAGTGTGCCAGTATCACAGTCGCATGCACCAGAGGCATCGCAGTTGTCACCCATCATCTCATCCTGGGGACATGTGCCTCCAGCAGAGAGCATGCTGACGTCTCCGTCACCTGCAGCCGATACTTCAGAGATGTCACTCATCATTCAGTCATGGGGAACTGTGCGGGGAAGTGTGCCAGTATCACAGTCGCATGCACCAGAGGCATCGCAGTTGTCACCCATCATCTCATCCTGGGGACATGTGCCTCCAGCAGAGAGCATGCTGACGTCTCCGTCACCTGCAGCCGATACTTCAGAGATGTCACTCATCATTCAGTCATGGGGAACTGTGCGGGGAAGTGTGCCAGTATCACAGTCGCATGCACCAGAGGCATCGCAGTTGTCACCCATCATCTCATCCTGGGGACATGTGCCTCCAGCAGAGAGCATGCTGACGTCTCCGTCACCTGCAGCCGATACTTCAGAGATGTCACTCATCATTCAGTCATGGGGAACTGTGCGGGGAAGTGTGCCAGTATCACAGTCGCATGCACCAGAGGCATCGCAGTTGTCACCCATCATCTCATCCTGGGGACATGTGCCTCCAGCAGAGAGCATGCTGACGTCTCCGTCACCTGCAGCCGATACTTCAGAGATGTCACTCATCATTCAGTCATGGGGAACTGTGCGGGGAAGTGTGCCAGTATCACAGTCGCATGCACCAGAGGCATCGCAGTTGTCACCCATCATCTCATCCTGGGGACATGTGCCTCCAGCAGAGAGCATGCTGACGTCTCCGTCACCTGCAGCCGATACTTCAGAGATGTCACTCATCATTCAGTCATGGGGAACTGTGCGGGGAAGTGTGCCAGTATCACAGTCGCATGCACCAGAGGCATCGCAGTTGTCACCCATCATCTCATCCTGGGGACATGTGCCTCCAGCAGAGAGCATGCTGACGTCTCCGTCACCTGCAGCCGATACTTCAGAGATGTCACTCATCATTCAGTCATGGGGAACTGTGCGGGGAAGTGTGCCAGTATCACAGTCGCATGCACCAGAGGCATCGCAGTTGTCACCCATCATCTCATCCTGGGGACATGTGCCTCCAGCAGAGAGCATGTTGACGTCTCCGTCACCTGCAGCCGATACTTCAGAGATGTCACTCATCATTCAGTCATGGGGAACTGTGCGGGGAAGTGTGCCAGTATCACAGTCGCATGCACCAGAGGCATCGCAGTTGTCACCCATCATCTCATCCTGGGGACATGTGCCTCCAGCAGAGAGCATGCTGACGTCTCCGTCACCTGCAGCCGATACTTCAGAGATGTCACTCATCATTCAGTCATGGGGAACTGTGCGGGGAAGTGTGCCAGTATCACAGTCGCATGCACCAGAGGCATCGCAGTTGTCACCCATCATCTCATCCTGGGGACATGTGCCTCCAGCAGAGAGCATGCTGACGTCTCCGTCACCTGCAGCCGATACTTCAGAGATGTCACTCATCATTCAGTCATGGGGAACTGTGCGGGGAAGTGTGCCAGTATCACAGTCGCATGCACCAGAGGCATCGCAGTTGTCACCCATCATCTCATCCTGGGGACATGTGCCTCCAGCAGAGAGCATGCAGACGTCTCCGTCACCTGCAGCCGATACTTCAGAGATGTCACTCATCATTCAGTCATGGGGAACTGTGCGGGGAAGTGTGCCAGTATCACAGTCGCATGCACCAGAGGCATCGCAGTTGTCACCCATCATCTCATCCTGGGGACATGTGCCTCCAGCAGAGAGCATGCTGACGTCTCCGTCACCTGCAGCCGATACTTCAGAGATGTCACTCATCATTCAGTCATGGGGAACTGTGCGGGGAAGTGTGCCAGTATCACAGTCGCATGCACCAGAGGCATCGCAGTTGTCACCCATCATCTCATCCTGGGGACATGTGCCTCCAGCAGAGAGCATGCTGACGTCTCCGTCACCTGCAGCCGATACTTCAGAGATGTCACTCATCATTCAGTCATGGGGAACTGTGCGGGGAAGTGTGCCAGTATCACAGTCGCATGCACCAGAGGCATCGCAGTTGTCACCCATCATCTCATCCTGGGGACATGTGCCTCCAGCAGAGAGCATGCTGACGTCTCCGTCACCTGCAGCCGATACTTCAGAGATGTCACTCATCATTCAGTCATGGGGAACTGTGCGGGGAAGTGTGCCAGTATCACAGTCGCATGCACCAGAGGCATCGCAGTTGTCACCCATCATCTCATCCTGGGGACATGTGCCTCCAGCAGAGAGCATGCTGACGTCTCCGTCACCTGCAGCCGATACTTCAGAGATGTCACTCATCATTCAGTCATGGGGAACTGTGCGGGGAAGTGTGCCAGTATCACAGTCGCATGCACCAGAGGCATCGCAGTTGTCACCCATCATCTCATCCTGGGGACATGTGCCTCCAGCAGAGAGCATGCTGACGTCTCCGTCACCTGCAGCCGATACTTCAGAGATGTCACTCATCATTCAGTCATGGGGAACTGTGCGGGGAAGTGTGCCAGTATCACAGTCGCATGCACCAGAGGCATCGCAGTTGTCACCCATCATCTCATCCTGGGGACATGTGCCTCCAGCAGAGAGCATGCTGACGTCTCCGTCACCTGCAGCCGATACTTCAGAGATGTCACTCATCATTCAGTCATGGGGAACTGTGCGGGGAAGTGTGCCAGTATCACAGTCGCATGCACCAGAGGCATCGCAGTTGTCACCCATCATCTCATCCTGGGGACATGTGCCTCCAGCAGAGAGCATGCTGACGTCTCCGTCACCTGCAGCCGATACTTCAGAGATGTCACTCATCATTCAGTCATGGGGAACTGTGCGGGGAAGTGTGCCAGTATCACAGTCGCATGCACCAGAGGCATCGCAGTTGTCACCCATCATCTCATCCTGGGGACATGTGCCTCCAGCAGAGAGCATGCTGACGTCTCCGTCACCTGCAGCCGATACTTCAGAGATGTCACTCATCATTCAGTCATGGGGAACTGTGCGGGGAAGTGTGCCAGTATCACAGTCGCATGCACCAGAGGCATCGCAGTTGTCACCCATCATCTCATCCTGGGGACATGTGCCTCCAGCAGAGAGCATGCTGACGTCTCCGTCACCTGCAGCCGATACTTCAGAGATGTCACTCATCATTCAGTCATGGGGAACTGTGCGGGGAAGTGTGCCAGTATCACAGTCGCATGCACCAGAGGCATCGCAGTTGTCACCCATCATCTCATCCTGGGGACATGTGCCTCCAGCAGAGAGCATGCTGACGTCTCCGTCACCTGCAGCCGATACTTCAGAGATGTCACTCATCATTCAGTCATGGGGAACTGTGCGGGGAAGTGTGCCAGTATCACAGTCGCATGCACCAGAGGCATCGCAGTTGTCACCCATCATCTCATCCTGGGGACATGTGCCTCCAGCAGAGAGCATGCTGACGTCTCCGTCACCTGCAGCCGATACTTCAGAGATGTCACTCATCATTCAGTCATGGGGAACTGTGCGGGGAAGTGTGCCAGTATCACAGTCGCATGCACCAGAGGCATCGCAGTTGTCACCCATCATCTCATCCTGGGGACATGTGCCTCCAGCAGAGAGCATGCTGACGTCTCCGTCACCTGCAGCCGATACTTCAGAGATGTCACTCATCATTCAGTCATGGGGAACTGTGCGGGGAAGTGTGCCAGTATCACAGTCGCATGCACCAGAGGCATCGCAGTTGTCACCCATCATCTCATCCTGGGGACATGTGCCTCCAGCAGAGAGCATGCTGACGTCTCCGTCACCTGCAGCCGATACTTCAGAGATGTCACTCATCATTCAGTCATGGGGAACTGTGGGGGGAAGTGTGCCAGTATCACAGTCGCATGCACCAGAGGCATCGCAGTTGTCACCCATCATCTCATCCTGGGGACATGTGCCTCCAGCAGAGAGCATGCTGACGTCTCCGTCACCTGCAGCCGATACTTCAGAGATGTCACTCATCATTCAGTCATGGGGAACTGTGCGGGGAAGTGTGCCAGTATCACAGTCGCATGCACCAGAGGCATCGCAGTTGTCACCCATCATCTCATCCTGGGGACATGTGCCTCCAGCAGAGAGCATGCTGACGTCTCCGTCACCTGCAGCCGATACTTCAGAGATGTCACTCATCATTCAGTCATGGGGAACTGTGCGGGGAAGTGTGCCAGTATCACAGTCGCATGCACCAGAGGCATCGCAGTTGTCACCCATCATCTCATCCTGGGGACATGTGCCTCCAGCAGAGAGCATGCTGACGTCTCCGTCACCTGCAGCCGATACTTCAGAGATGTCACTCATCATTCAGTCATGGGGAACTGTGCGGGGAAGTGTGCCAGTATCACAGTCGCATGCACCAGAGGCATCGCAGTTGTCACCCATCATCTCATCCTGGGGACATGTGCCTCCAGCAGAGAGCATGCTGACGTCTCCGTCACCTGCAGCCGATACTTCAGAGATGTCACTCATCATTCAGTCATGGGGAACTGTGCGGGGAAGTGTGCCAGTATCACAGTCGCATGCACCAGAGGCATCGCAGTTGTCACCCATCATCTCATCCTGGGGACATGGGCCTCCAGCAGAGAGCATGCTGACGTCTCCGTCACCTGCAGCCGATACTTCAGAGATGTCACTCATCATTCAGTCATGGGGAACTGTGCGGGGAAGTGTGCCAGTATCACAGTCGCATGCACCAGAGGCATCGCAGTTGTCACCCATCATCTCATCCTGGGGACATGTGCCTCCAGCAGAGAGCATGCTGACGTCTCCGTCACCTGCAGCCGATACTTCAGAGATGTCACTCATCATTCAGTCATGGGGAACTGTGCGGGGAAGTGTGCCAGTATCACAGTCGCATGCACCAGAGGCATCGCAGTTGTCACCCATCATCTCATCCTGGGGACATGTGCCTCCAGCAGAGAGCATGCTGACGTCTCCGTCACCTGCAGCCGATACTTCAGAGATGTCACTCATCATTCAGTCATGGGGAACTGTGCGGGGAAGTGTGCCAGTATCACAGTCGCATGCACCAGAGGCATCGCAGTTGTCACCCATCATCTCATCCTGGGGACATGTGCCTCCAGCAGAGAGCATGCTGACGTCTCCGTCACCTGCAGCCGATACTTCAGAGATGTCACTCATCATTCAGTCATGGGGAACTGTGCGGGGAAGTGTGCCAGTATCACAGTCGCATGCACCAGAGGCATCGCAGTTGTCACCCATCATCTCATCCTGGGGACATGTGCCTCCAGCAGAGAGCATGCTGACGTCTCCGTCACCTGCAGCCGATACTTCAGAGATGTCACTCATCATTCAGTCATGGGGAACTGTGCGAGGAAGTGTGCCAGTATCACAGTCGCATGCACCAGAGGCATCGCAGTTGTCACCCATCATCTCATCCTGGGGACATGTGCCTCCAGCAGAGAGCATGCTGACGTCTCCGTCACCTGCAGCCGATACTTCAGAGATGTCACTCATCATTCAGTCATGGGGAACTGTGCGGGGAAGTGTGCCAGTATCACAGTCGCATGCACCAGAGGCATCACAGTTGTCACCCATCATCTCATCCTGGGGACATGGGCCTCCAGCAGAGAGCATGCTGACGTCTCCGTCACCTGCAGCCGATACTTCAGAGATGTCACTCATCATTCAGTCATGGGGAACTGTGCGGGGAAGTGTGCCAGTATCACAGTCGCATGCACCAGAGGCATCGCAGTTGTCACCCATCATCTCATCCTGGGGACATGTGCCTCCAGCAGAGAGCATGCTGACGTCTCCGTCACCTGCAGCCGATACTTCAGAGATGTCACTCATCATTCAGTCATGGGGAACTGTGCGGGGAAGTGTGCCAGTATCACAGTCGCATGCACCAGGGGCATCGCAGTTGTCACCCATCATCTCATCCTGGGGACATGTGCCTCCAGCAGAGAGCATGCTGACGTCTCCGTCACCTGCAGCCGATACTTCAGAGATGTCACTCATCATTCAGTCATGGGGAACTGTGCGGGGAAGTGTGCCAGTATCACAGTCGCATGCACCAGAGGCATCGCAGTTGTCACCCATCATCTCATCCTGGGGACATGTGCCTCCAGCAGAGAGCATGCTGACGTCTCCGTCACCTGCAGCCGATACTTCAGAGATGTCACTCATCATTCAGTCATGGGGAACTGTGCGGGGAAGTGTGCCAGTATCACAGTCGCATGCACCAGAGGCATCGCAGTTGTCACCCATCATCTCATCCTGGGGACATGTGCCTCCAGCAGAGAGCATGCTGACGTCTCCGTCACCTGCAGCCGATACTTCAGAGATGTCACTCATCATTCAGTCATGGGGAACTGTGCGGGGAAGTGTGCCAGTATCACAGTCGCATGCACCAGAGGCATCGCAGTTGTCACCCATCATCTCATCCTGGGGACATGTGCCTCCAGCAGAGAGCATGCTGACGTCTCCGTCACCTGCAGCCGATACTTCAGAGATGTCACTCATCATTCAGTCATGGGGAACTGTGCGGGGAAGTGTGCCAGTATCACAGTCGCATGCACCAGAGGCATCGCAGTTGTCACCCATCATCTCATCCTGGGGACATGTGCCTCCAGCAGAGAGCATGCTGACGTCTCCGTCACCTGCAGCCGATACTTCAGAGATGTCACTCATCATTCAGTCATGGGGAACTGTGCGGGGAAGTGTGCCAGTATCACATTCGCATGCACCAGAGGCATCGCAGTTGTCACCCATCATCTCATCCTGGGGACATGTGCCTCCAGCAGAGAGCATGCTGACGTCTCCGTCACCTGCAGCCGATACTTCAGAGATGTCACTCATCATTCAGTCATGGGGAACTGTGCGGGGAAGTGTGCCAGTATCACAGTCGCATGCACCAGAGGCATCGCAGTTGTCACCCATCATCTCATCCTGGGGACATGTGCCTCCAGCAGAGAGCATGCTGACGTCTCCGTCACCTGCAGCCGATACTTCAGAGATGTCACTCATCATTCAGTCATGGGGAACTGTGCGGGGAAGTGTGCCAGTATCACAGTCGCATGCACCAGAGGCATCGCAGTTGTCACCCATCATCTCATCCTGGGGACATGTGCCTCCAGCAGAGAGCATGCTGACGTCTCCGTCACCTGCAGCCGATACTTCAGAGATGTCACTCATCATTCAGTCATGGGGAACTGTGCGGGGAAGTGTGCCAGTATCACAGTCGCATGCACCAGAGGCATCGCAGTTGTCACCCATCATCTCATCCTGGGGACATGTGCCTCCAGCAGAGAGCATGTTGACGTCTCCGTCACCTGCAGCCGATACTTCAGAGATGTCACTCATCATTCAGTCATGGGGAACTGTGCGGGGAAGTGTGCCAGTATCACAGTCGCATGCACCAGAGGCATCGCAGTTGTCACCCATCATCTCATCCTGGGGACATGTGCCTCCAGCAGAGAGCATGCTGACGTCTCCGTCACCTGCAGCCGATACTTCAGAGATGTCACTCATCATTCAGTCATTGGGAACTGTGCGGGGAAGTGTGCCAGTATCACAGTCGCATGCACCAGAGGCATCGCAGTTGTCACCCATCATCTCATCCTGGGGACATGTGCCTCCAGCAGAGAGCATGCTGACGTCTCCGTCACCTGCAGCCGATACTTCAGAGATGTCACTCATCATTCAGTCATGGGGAACT
Source organism: Locusta migratoria (assembly GCA_026315105.1). Classification (NCBI taxonomy): domain Eukaryota; kingdom Metazoa; phylum Arthropoda; class Insecta; order Orthoptera; family Acrididae; genus Locusta; species Locusta migratoria. Next base: position 206,695,528 of record CM048749.1, read on the forward strand.
GTGCGGGGAAGTGTGCCAGTATCACAGTCGCATGCACCAGAGGCATCGCAGTTGTCACCCATCATCTCATCCTGGGGACATGTGCCTCCAGCAGAGAGCATGCTGACGTCTCCGTCGCCTGCAGCCGATACTTCAGAGATGTCACTCATCATTCAGTCATGGGGAACTGTGCGGGGAAGTGTGCCAGTATCACAGTCGCATGCACCAGAGGCATCACAGTTGTCACCCATCATCTCATCCTGGGGACATGGGCCTCCAGCAGAGAGCATGCTGACGTCTCCGTCACCTGCAGCCGATACTTCAGAGATGTCACTCATCATTCAGTCATGGGGAACTGTGCGGGGAAGTGTGCCAGTATCACAGTCGCATGCACCAGAGGCATCGCAGTTGTCACCCATCATCTCATCCTGGGGACATGTGCCTCCAGCAGAGAGCATGCTGACGTCTCCGTCACCTGCAGCCGATACTTCAGAGATGTCACTCATCATTCAGTCATGGGGAACTGTGCGGGGAAGTGTGCCAGTATCACAGTCGCATGCACCAGAGGCATCGCAGTTGTCACCCATCATCTCATCCTGGGGACATGTGCCTCCAGCAGAGAGCATGCTGACGTCTCCGTCACCTGCAGCCGATACTTCAGAGATGTCACTCATCATTCAGTCATGGGGAACTGTGCGGGGAAGTGTGCCAGTATCACAGTCGCATGCACCAGAGGCATCGCAGTTGTCACCCATCATCTCATCCTGGGGACATGTGCCTCCAGCAGAGAGCATGCTGACGTCTCCGTCACCTGCAGCCGATACTTCAGAGATGTCACTCATCATTCAGTCATGGGGAACTGTGCGGGGAAGTGTGCCAGTATCACAGTCGCATGCACCAGAGGCATCGCAGTTGTCACCCATCATCTCATCCTGGGGACATGTGCCTCCAGCAGAGAGCATGCTGACGTCTCCGTCACCTGCAGCCGATACTTCAGAGATGTCACTCATCATTCAGTCATGGGGAACTGTGCGGGGAAGTGTGCCAGTATCACAGTCGCATGCACCAGAGGCATCGCAGTTGTCACCCATCATCTCATCCTGGGGACATGTGCCTCCAGCAGAGAGCATGCTGACGTCTCCGTCACCTGCAGCCGATACTTCAGAGATGTCACTCATCATTCAGTCATGGGGAACTGTGCGGGGAAGTGTGCCAGTATCACAGTCGCATGCACCAGAGGCATCGCAGTTGTCACCCATCATCTCATCCTGGGGACATGTGCCTCCAGCAGAGAGCATGCTGACGTCTCCGTCACCTGCAGCCGATACTTCAGAGATGTCACTCATCATTCAGTCATGGGGAACTGTGCGGGGAAGTGTGCCAGTATCACAGTCGCATGCACCAGAGGCATCGCAGTTGTCACCCATCATCACATCCTGGGGACATGTGCCTCCAGCAGAGAGCATGCTGACGTCTCCGTCACCTGCAGCCGATACTTCAGAGATGTCACTCATCATTCAGTCATGGGGAACTGTGCGGGGAAGTGTGCCAGTATCACAGTCGCATGCACCAGAGGCATCGCAGTTGTCACCCATCATCTCATCCTGGGGACATGTGCCTCCAGCAGAGAGCATGCTGACGTCTCCGTCACCTGCAGCCGATACTTCAGAGATGTCACTCATCATTCAGTCATGGGGAACTGTGCGGGGAAGTGTGCCAGTATCACAGTCGCATGCACCAGAGGCATCGCAGTTGTCACCCATCATCTCATCCTGGGGACATGTGCCTCCAGCAGAGAGCATGCTGACGTCTCCGTCACCTGCAGCCGATACTTCAGAGATGTCACTCATCATTCAGTCATGGGGAACTGTGCGGGGAAGTGTGCCAGTATCACAGTCGCATGCACCAGAGGCATCGCAGTTGTCACCCATCATCTCATCCTGGGGACATGTGCCTCCAGCAGAGAGCATGCTGACGTCTCCGTCACCTGCAGCCGATACTTCAGAGATGTCACTCATCATTCAGTCATGGGGAACTGTGCGGGGAAGTGTGCCAGTATCACAGTCGCATGCACCAGAGGCATCGCAGTTGTCACCCATCATCTCATCCTGGGGACATGTGCCTCCAGCAGAGAGCATGCTGACGTCTCCGTCACCTGCAGCCGATACTTCAGAGATGTCACTCATCATTCAGTCATGGGGAACTGTGCGGGGAAGTGTGCCAGTATCACAGTCGCATGCACCAGAAACATCGCAGTTGTCACCCATCATCTCATCCTGGGGACATGTGCCTCCAGCAGAGAGCATGCTGACGTCTCCGTCACCTGCAGCCGATACTTCAGAGATGTCACTCATCATTCAGTCATGGGGAACTGTGCGGGGAAGTGTGCCAGTATCACAGTCGCATGCACCAGAGGCATCGCAGTTGTCACCCATCATCTCATCCTGGGGACATGTGCCTCCAGCAGAGAGCATGCTGACGTCTCCGTCACCTGCAGCCGATACTTCAGAGATGTCACTCATCATTCAGTCATGGGGAACTGTGCGGGGAAGTGTGCCAGTATCACAGTCGCATGCACCAGAGGCATCGCAGTTGTCACCCATCATCTCATCCTGGGGACATGTGCCTCCAGCAGAGAGCATGCTGACGTCTCCGTCACCTGCAGCCGATACTTCAGAGATGTCACTCATCATTCAGTCATGGGGAACTGTGCGGGGAAGTGTGCCAGTATCACAGTCGCATGCACCAGAGGCATCGCAGTTGTCACCCATCATCTCATCCTGGGGACATGTGCCTCCAGCAGAGAGCATGCTGACGTCTCCGTCACCTGCAGCCGATACTTCAGAGATGTCACTCATCATTCAGTCATGGGGAACTGTGCGGGGAAGTGTGCCAGTATCACAGTCGCATGCACCAGAGGCATCGCAGTTGTCACCCATCATCTCATCCTGGGGACATGGGCCTCCAGCAGAGAGCATGCTGACGTCTCCGTCACCTGCAGCCGATACTTCAGAGATGTCACTCATCATTCAGTCATGGGGAACTGTGCGGGGAAGTGTGCCAGTATCACAGTCGCATGCACCAGAGGCATCGCAGTTGTCACCCATTATCTCATCCTGGGGACATGTGCCTCCAGCAGAGAGCATGCTGACGTCTCCGTCACCTGCAGCCGATACTTCAGAGATGTCACTCATCATTCAGTTATGGGGAACTGTGCGGGGAAGTGTGCCAGTATCACAGTCGCATGCACCAGAGGCATCGCAGTTGTCACCCATCATCTCATCCTGGGGACATGTGCCTCCAGCAGAGAGCATGCTGACGTCTCCGTCACCTGCAGCCGATACTTCAGAGATGTCACTCATCATTCAGTCATGGGGAACTGTGCGGGGAAGTGTGCCAGTATCACAGTCGCATGCACCAGAGGCATCACAGTTGTCACCCATCATCTCATCCTGGGGACATGGGCCTCCAGCAGAGAGCATGCTGACGTCTCCGTCACCTGCAGCCGATACTTCAGAGATGTCACTCATCATTCAGTCATGGGGAACTGTGCGGGGAAGTGTGCCAGTATCACAGTCACATGCACCAGAGGCATCACAGTTGTCACCCATCATCTCATCCTGGGGACATGGGCCTCCAGCAGAGAGCATGCTGACGTCTCCGTCACCTGCAGCCGATACTTCAGAGATGTCACTCATCATTCAGTCATGGGGAACTGTGCGGGGAAGTGTGCCAGTATCACAGTCGCATGCACCAGAGGCATCGCAGTTGTCACCCATCATCTCATCCTGGGGACATGTGCCTCCAGCAGAGAGCATGCTGACGTCTCCGTCACCTGCAGCCGATACTTCAGAGATGTCACTCATCATTCAGTCATGGGGAACTGTGCGGGGAAGTGTGCCAGTATCACAGTCGCATGCACCAGAGGCATCGCAGTTGTCACCCATCATCTCATCCTGGGGACATGTGCCTCCAGCAGAGAGCATGCTGACGTCTCCGTCACCTGTAGCCGATACTTCAGAGATGTCACTCATCATTCAGTCATGGGGAACTGTGCGGGGAAGTGTGCCAGTATCACAGTCGCATGCACCAGAGGCATCGCAGTTGTCACCCATCATCTCATCCTGGGGACATGTGCCTCCAGCAGAGAGCATGCTGACGTCTCCGTCACCTGCAGCCGATACTTCAGAGATGTCACTCATCATTCAGTCATGGGGAACTGTGCGGGGAAGTGTGCCAGTATCACAGTCGCATGCACCAGAGGCATCGCAGTTGTCACCCATCATCTCATCCTGGGGACATGGGCCTCCAGCAGAGAGCATGCTGACGTCTCCGTCACCTGCAGCCGATACTTCAGAGATGTCACTCATCATTCAGTCATGGGGAACTGTGCAAGGAAGTGTGCCAGTATCACAGTCGCATGCACCAGAGGCATCGCAGTTGTCACCCATCATCTCATCCTGGGGACATGGGCCTCCAGCAGAGAGCATGCTGACGTCTCCGTCACCTGCAGCCGATACTTCAGAGATGTCACTCATCATTCAGTCATGGGGAACTGTGCAAGGAAGTGTGCCAGTATCACAGTCGCATGCACCAGAGGCATCGCAGTTGTCACCCATCATCTCATCCTGGGGACATGGGCCTCCAGCAGAGAGCATGCTGACGTCTCCGTCACCTGCAGCCGATACTTCAGAGATGTCACTCATCATTCAGTCATGGGGAACTGTGCGGGGAAGTGTGCCAGTATCACAGTCGCATGCACCAGAGGCATCGCAGTTGTCACCCATCATCTCATCCTGGGGACATGTGCCTCCAGCAGAGAGCATGCTGACGTCTCCGTCACCTGCAGCCGATACTTCAGAGATGTCACTCATCATTCAGTCATGGGGAACTGTGCGGGGAAGTGTGCCAGTATCACAGTCGCATGCACCAGAGGCATCGCAGTTGTCACCCATCATCTCATCCTGGGGACATGTGCCTCCAGCAGAGAGCATGCTGACGTCTCCGTCACCTGCAGCCGATACTTCAGAGATGTCACTCATCATTCAGTCATGGGGAACTGTGCGGGGAAGTGTGCCAGTATCACAGTCGCATGCACCAGAGGCATCGCAGTTGTCACCCATCATCTCATCCTGGGGACATGTGCCTCCAGCAGAGAGCATGCTGACGTCTCCGTCACCTGCAGCCGATACTTCAGAGATGTCACTCATCATTCAGTCATGGGGAACTGTGCGGGGAAGTGTGCCAGTATCACAGTCGCATGCACCAGAGGCATCGCAGTTGTCACCCATCATCTCATCCTGGGGACATGTGCCTCCAGCAGAGAGCATGCTGACGTCTCCGTCACCTGCAGCCGATACTTCAGAGATGTCACTCATCATTCAGTCATGGGGAACTGTGCGGGGAAGTGTGCCAGTATCACAGTCGCATGCACCAGAGGCATCGCAGTTGTCACCCATCATCTCATCCTGGGGACATGTGCCTCCAGCAGAGAGCATGCTGACGTCTCCGTCACCTGCAGCCGATACTTCAGAGATGTCACTCATCATTCAGTCATGGGCAACTGTGCGGGGAAGTGTGCCAGTATCACAGTCGCATGCACCAGAGGCATCGCAGTTGTCACCCATCATCTCATCCTGGGGACATGTGCCTCCAGCAGAGAGCATGCTGACGTCTCCGTCACCTGCAGCCGATACTTCAGAGATGTCACTCATCATTCAGTCATGGGGAACTGTGCGGGGAAGTGTGCCAGTATCACAGTCGCATGCACCAGAGGCATCGCAGTTGTCACCCATCATCTCATCCTGGGGACATGTGCCTCCAGCAGAGAGCATGCTGACGTCTCCGTCACCTGCAGCCGATACTTCAGAGATGTCACTCATCATTCAGTCATGGGGAACTGTGCGAGGAAGTGTGCCAGTATCACAGTCGCATGCACCAGAGGCATCGCAGTTGTCACCCATCATCTCATCCTGGGGACATGTGCCTCCAGCAGAGAGCATGCTGACGTCTCCGTCACCTGCAGCCGATACTTCAGAGATGTCACTCATCATTCAGTCATGGGGAACTGTGCGGGGATGTGTGTCAGTATCACAGTCGCATGCACCAGAGGCATCGCAGTTGTCACCCATCATCTCATCCTGGGGACATGGGCCTCCAGCAGAGAGCATGCTGACGTCTCCGTCACCTGCAGCCGATACTTCAGAGATGTCACTCATCATTCAGTCATGGGGAACTGTGCGGGGAAGTGTGCCAGTATCACAGTCGCATGCACCAGAGGCATCGCAGTTGTCACCCATCATCTCATCCTGGGAACATGTGCCTCCAGCAGAGAGCATGCTGACGTCTCCGTCACCTGCAGCCGATACTTCAGAGATGTCACTCATCATTCAGTCATGGGGAACTGTGCGGGGAAGTGTGCCAGTATCACAGTCGCATGCACCAGAGGCATTGCAGTTGTCACCCATCATCTCATCCTGGGGACATGGGCCTCCAGCAGAGAGCATGCTGACGTCTCCGTCACCTGCAGCCGATACTTCAGAGATGTCACTCATCATTCAGTCATGGGGAACTGTGCGGGGAAGTGTGCCAGTATCACAGTCGCATGCACCAGAGGCATTGCAGTTGTCACCCATCATCTCATCCTGGGGACATGGGCCTCCAGCAGAGAGCATGCTGACGTCTCCGTCACCTGCAGCCGATACTTCAGAGATGTCACTCATCATTCAGTCATGGGGAACTGTGCGGGGAAGTGTGTCAGTATCACAGTCGCATGCACCAGAGGCATCGCAGTTGTCACCCATCATCTCATCCTGGGGACATGGGCCTCCAGCAGAGAGCATGCTGACGTCTCCGTCACCTGCAGCCGATACTTCAGAGATGTCACTCATCATTCAGTCATGGGGAACTGTGCGGGGAAGTGTACCAGTATCACAGTCGCATGCACCAGAGGCATCGCAGTTGTCACCCATCATCTCATCCTGGGGACATGGGCCTCCAGCAGAGAGCATGCTGACGTCTCCGTCACCTGCAGCCGATACTTCAGAGATGTCACTCATCATTCAGTCATGGGGAACTGTGCGGGGAAGTGTGCCAGTATCACAGTCGCATGCACCAGAGGCATCGCAGTTGTCACCCATCATCTCATCCTGGGGACATGTGCCTCCAGCAGAGAGCATGCTGACGTCTCCGTCACCTGCAGCCGATACTTCAGAGATGTCACTCATCATTCAGTCATGGGGAACTGTGCGGGGAAGTGTGCCAGTATCACAGTCGCATGCACCAGAGGCATCGCAGTTGTCACCCATCATCTCATCCTGGGGACATGTGCCTCCAGCAGAGAGCATGCTGACGTCTCCGTCACCTGCAGCCGATACTTCAGAGATGTCACTCATCATTCAGTCATGGGGAACTGTGCGGGGAAGTGTGCCAGTATCACAGTCGCATGCACCAGAGGCATCGCAGTTGTCACCCATCATCTCATCCTGGGGACATGTGCCTCCAGCAGAGAGCATGCTGACGTCTCCGTCACCTGCAGCCGATACTTCAGAGATGTCACTCATCATTCAGTCATGGGGAACTGTGCGGGGAAGTGTGCCAGTATCACAGTCGCATGCACCAGAGGCATCGCAGTTGTCACCCATCATCTCATCCTGGGGACATGTGCCTCCAGCAGAGAGCATGCTGACGTCTCCGTCACCTGCAGCCGATACTTCAGAGATGTCACTCATCATTCAGTCATGGGGAACTGTGCGGGGAAGTGTGCCAGTATCACAGTCGCATGCACCAGAGGCATCGCAGTTGTCACCCATCATCTCATCCTGGGGACATGTGCCTCCAGCAGAGAGCATGCTGACGTCTCCGTCACCTGCAGCCGATACTTCAGAGATGTCACTCATCATTCAGTCATGGGCAACTGTGCGGGGAAGTGTGCCAGTATCACAGTCGCATGCACCAGAGGCATCGCAGTTGTCACCCATCATCTCATCCTGGGGACATGTGCCTCCAGCAGAGAGCATGCTGACGTCTCCGTCACCTGCAGCCGATACTTCAGAGATGTCACTCATCATTCAGTCATGGGGAACTGTGCGGGGAAGTGTGCCAGTATCACAGTCGCATGCACCAGAGGCATCGCAGTTGTCACCCATCATCTCATCCTGGGGACATGTGCCTCCAGCAGAGAGCATGCTGACGTCTCCGTCACCTGCAGCCGATACTTCAGAGATGTCACTCATCATTCAGTCATGGGGAACTGTGCGAGGAAGTGTGCCAGTATCACAGTCGCATGCACCAGAGGCATCGCAGTTGTCACCCATCATCTCATCCTGGGGACATGTGCCTCCAGCAGAGAGCATGCTGACGTCTCCGTCACCTGCAGCCGATACTTCAGAGATGTCACTCATCATTCAGTCATGGGGAACTGTGCGGGGATGTGTGTCAGTATCACAGTCGCATGCACCAGAGGCATCGCAGTTGTCACCCATCATCTCATCCTGGGGACATGGGCCTCCAGCAGAGAGCATGCTGACGTCTCCGTCACCTGCAGCCGATACTTCAGAGATGTCACTCATCATTCAGTCATGGGGAACTGTGCGGGGAAGTGTGCCAGTATCACAGTCGCATGCACCAGAGGCATCGCAGTTGTCACCCATCATCTCATCCTGGGAACATGTGCCTCCAGCAGAGAGCATGCTGACGTCTCCGTCACCTGCAGCCGATACTTCAGAGATGTCACTCATCATTCAGTCATGGGGAACTGTGCGGGGAAGTGTGCCAGTATCACAGTCGCATGCACCAGAGGCATTGCAGTTGTCACCCATCATCTCATCCTGGGGACATGGGCCTCCAGCAGAGAGCATGCTGACGTCTCCGTCACCTGCAGCCGATACTTCAGAGATGTCACTCATCATTCAGTCATGGGGAACTGTGCGGGGAAGTGTGCCAGTATCACAGTCGCATGCACCAGAGGCATTGCAGTTGTCACCCATCATCTCATCCTGGGGACATGGGCCTCCAGCAGAGAGCATGCTGACGTCTCCGTCACCTGCAGCCGATACTTCAGAGATGTCACTCATCATTCAGTCATGGGGAACTGTGCGGGGAAGTGTGTCAGTATCACAGTCGCATGCACCAGAGGCATCGCAGTTGTCACCCATCATCTCATCCTGGGGACATGGGCCTCCAGCAGAGAGCATGCTGACGTCTCCGTCACCTGCAGCCGATACTTCAGAGATGTCACTCATCATTCAGTCATGGGGAACTGTGCGGGGAAGTGTACCAGTATCACAGTCGCATGCACCAGAGGCATCGCAGTTGTCACCCATCATCTCATCCTGGGGACATGGGCCTCCAGCAGAGAGCATGCTGACGTCTCCGTCACCTGCAGCCGATACTTCAGAGATGTCACTCATCATTCAGTCATGGGGAACTGTGCGGGGAAGTGTGCCAGTATCACAGTCGCATGCACCAGAGGCATCGCAGTTGTCACCCATCATCTCATCCTGGGAACATGTGCCTCCAGCAGAGAGCATGCTGACGTCTCCGTCACCTGCAGCCGATACTTCAGAGATGTCACTCATCATTCAGTCATGGGGAACTGTGCGGGGAAGTGTGCCAGTATCACAGTCGCATGCACCAGAGGCATTGCAGTTGTCACCCATCATCTCATCCTGGGGACATGGGCCTCCAGCAGAGAGCATGCTGACGTCTCCGTCACCTGCAGCCGATACTTCAGAGATGTCACTCATCATTCAGTCATGGGGAACTGTGCGGGGAAGTGTGCCAGTATCACAGTCGCATGCACCAGAGGCATTGCAGTTGTCACCCATCATCTCATCCTGGGGACATGGGCCTCCAGCAGAGAGCATGCTGACGTCTCCGTCACCTGCAGCCGATACTTCAGAGATGTCACTCATCATTCAGTCATGGGGAACTGTGCGGGGAAGTGTGTCAGTATCACAGTCGCATGCACCAGAGGCATCGCAGTTGTCACCCATCATCTCATCCTGGGGACATGGGCCTCCAGCAGAGAGCATGCTGACGTCTCCGTCACCTGCAGCCGATACTTCAGAGATGTCACTCATCATTCAGTCATGGGGAACTGTGCGGGGAAGTGTGCCAGTATCACAGTCGCATGCACCAGAGGCATCGCAGTTGTCACCCATCATCTCATCCTGGGAACATGTGCCTCCAGCAGAGAGCATGCTGACGTCTCCGTCACCTGCAGCCGATACTTCAGAGATGTCACTCATCATTCAGTCATGGGGAACTGTGCGGGGAAGTGTGCCAGTATCACAGTCGCATGCACCAGAGGCATTGCAGTTGTCACCCATCATCTCATCCTGGGGACATGGGCCTCCAGCAGAGAGCATGCTGACGTCTCCGTCACCTGCAGCCGATACTTCAGAGATGTCACTCATCATTCAGTCATGGGGAACTGTGCGGGGAAGTGTGCCAGTATCACAGTCGCATGCACCAGAGGCATCGCAGTTGTCACCCATCATCTCATCCTGGGAACATGTGCCTCCAGCAGAGAGCATGCTGACGTCTCCGTCACCTGCAGCCGATACTTCAGAGATGTCACTCATCATTCAGTCATGGGGAACTGTGCGGGGAAGTGTGCCAGTATCACAGTCGCATGCACCAGAGGCATCGCAGTTGTCACCCATCATCTCATCCTGGGAACATGTGCCTCCAGCAGAGAGCATGCTGACGTCTCCGTCACCTGCAGCCGATACTTCAGAGATGTCACTCATCATTCAGTCATGGGGAACTGTGCGGGGAAGTGTGCCAGTATCACAGTCGCATGCACCAGAGGCATTGCAGTTGTCACCCATCATCTCATCCTGGGGACATGGGCCTCCAGCAGAGAGCATGCTGACGTCTCCGTCACCTGCAGCCGATACTTCAGAGATGTCACTCATCATTCAGTCATGGGGAACTGTGCGGGGAAGTGTGCCAGTATCACAGTCGCATGCACCAGAGGCATCGCAGTTGTCACCCATCATCTCATCCTGGGGACATGGGCCTCCAGCAGAGAGCATGCTGACGTCTCCGTCACCTGCAGCCGATACTTCAGAGATGTCACTCATCATTCAGTCATGGGGAACTGTGCGGGGAAGTGTGCCAGTATCACAGTCGCATGCACCAGAGGCATCACAGTTGTCACCCATCATCTCATCCTGGGGACATGTGCCTCCAGCAGAGAGCATGCTGATGTCTCCGTCACCTGCAGCCGATACTTCAGAGATGTCACTCATCATTCAGTCATGGGGAACTGTGCGGGGAAGTGTGCCAGTATCACAGTCGCATGCACCAGAGGCATCGCAGTTGTCACCCATCATCTCATCCTGGGGACATGTGCCTCCAGCAGAGAGCATGCTGACGTCTCCGTCAACTGCAGCCGATACTTCAGAGATGTCACTCATCATTCAGTCATGGGGAACTGTGCGGGGAAGTGTGCCAGTATCACAGTCGCATGCACCAGAGGCATCGCAGTTGTCACCCATCATCTCATCCTGGGGACATGGGCCTCCAGCAGAGAGCATGCTGACGTCTCCGTCACCTGCAGCCGATACTTCAGAGATGTCACTCATCATTCAGTCATGGGGAACTGTGCGGGGAAGTGTACCAGTATCACAGTCGCATGCACCAGAGGCATCGCAGTTGTCACCCATCATCTCATCCTGGGGACATGGGCCTCCAGCAGAGAGCATGCTGACGTCTCCGTCACCTGCAGCCGATACTTCAGAGATGTCACTCATCATTCAGTCATGGGGAACTGTGCGGGGAAGTGTGCCAGTATCACAGTCGCATGCACCAGAGGCATCGCAGTTGTCACCCATCATCTTATCCTGGGGACATGTGCCTCCAGCAGAGAGCATGCTGACGTCTCCGTCACCTGCAGCCGATACTTCAGAGATGTCACTCATCATTCAGTCATGGGGAACTGTGCGGGCAAGTGTGCCAGTATCACAGTCGCATGCACCAGAGGCATCGCAGTTGTCACCCATCATCTCATCCTGGGGACATGGGCCTCCAGCAGAGAGCATGCTGACGTCTCCGTCACCTGCAGCCGATACTTCAGAGATGTCACTCATCATTCAGTCATGGGGAACTGTGCGGGGAAGTGTGCCAGTATCACAGTCGCATGCACCAGAGGCATCGCAGTTGTCACCCATCATCTCATCCTGGGGACATGTGCCTCCAGCAGAGAGCATGCTGACGTCTCCGTCACCTGCAGCCGATACTTCAGAGATGTCACTCATCATTCAGTCATGGGGAACTGTGCGGGGAAGTGTGCCAGTATCACAGTCGCATGCACCAGAGGCATCGCAGTTGTCACCCATCATCTCATCCTGGGGACATGTGCCTCCAGCAGAGAGCATGCTGACGTCTCCGTCACCTGCAGCCGATACTTCAGAGATGTCACTCATCATTCAGTCATGGGGAACTGTGCGGGGAAGTGTGCCAGTATCACAGTCGCATGCACCAGAGGCATCGCAGTTGTCACCCATCATCTCATCCTGGGGACATGTGCCTCCAGCAGAGAGCATGCTGACGTCTCCGTCACCTGCAGCCGATACTTCAGAGATGTCACTCATCATTCAGTCATGGGGAACTGTGCGGGGAAGTGTGCCAGTATCACAGTCGCATGCACCAGAGGCATCGCAGTTGTCACCCATCATCTCATCCTGGGGACATGTGCCTCCAGCAGAGAGCATGCTGACGTCTCCGTCACCTGCAGCCGATACTTCAGAGATGTCACTCATCATTCAGTCATGGGGAACTGTGCGGGGAAGTGTGCCAGTATCACAGTCGCATGCACCAGAGGCATCGCAGTTGTCACCCATCATCTCATCCTGGGGACATGGGCCTCCAGCAGAGAGCATGCTGACGTCTCCGTCACCTGCAGCCGATACTTCAGAGATGTCACTCATCATTCAGTCATGGGGAACTGTGCGGGGAAGTGTGCCAGTATCACAGTCGCATGCACCAGAGGCATCGCAGTTGTCACCCATCATCTCATCCTGGGGACATGTGCCTCCAGCAGAGAGCATGCTGACGTCTCCGTCACCTGCAGCCGATACTTCAGAGATGTCACTCATCATTCAGTCATGGGGAACTGTGCGGGGAAGTGTGCCAGTATCACAGTCGCATGCACCAGAGGCATCGCAGTTGTCACCCATCATCTCATCCTGGGGACATGTGCCTCCAGCAGAGAGCATGCTGACGTCTCCGTCACCTGCAGCCTATACTTCAGAGATGTCACTCATCATTCAGTCATGGGGAACTGTGCGGGGAAGTGTGCCAGTATCACAGTCGCATGCACCAGAGGCATCGCAGTTGTCACCCATCATCTCATCCTGGGGACATGTGCCTCCAGCAGAGAGCATGCTGACGTCTCCGTCACCTGCAGCCGATACTTCAGAGATGTCACTCATCATTCAGTCATGGGGAACTGTGCGGGGAAGTGTGCCAGTATCACAGTCGCATGCACCAGAGGCATCGCAGTTGTCACCCATCATCTCATCCTGGGGACATGTGCCTCCAGCAGAGAGCATGCTGACGTCTCCGTCACCTGCAGCCGATACTTCAGAGATGTCACTCATCATTCAGTCATGGGGAACTGTGCGGGGAAGTGTGCCAGTATCACAGTCGCATGCACCAGAGGCATCGCAGTTGTCACCCATCATCTCATCCTGGGGACATGGGCCTCCAGCAGCGAGCATGCTGACGTCTCCGTCACCTGCAGCCGATACTTCAGAGATGTCACTCATCATTCAGTCATGGGGAACTGTGCGGGGAAGTGTGCCAGTATCACAGTTGCATGCACCAGAGGCATCGCAGTTGTCACCCATCATCTCATCCTGGGGACATGTGCCTCCAGCAGAGAGCATGCTGACGTCTCCGTCACCTGCAGCCGATACTTCAGAGATGTCACTCATCATTCAGTCATGGGGAACTGTGCGGGGAAGTGTGCCAGTATCACAGTCGCATGCACCAGAGGCATCGCAGTTGTCACCCATCATCTCATCCTGGGGACATGGGCCTCCAGCAGAGAGCATGCTGACGTCTCCGTCAACTGCAGCCGATACTTCAGAGATGTCACTCATCATTCAGTCATGGGGAACTGTGCGGGGAAGTGTGCCAGTATCACAGTCGCATGCACCAGAGGCATCGCAGTTGTCACCCATCATCTCATCCTGGGGACATGGGCCTCCAGCAGAGAGCATGCTGACGTCTCCGTCACCTGCAGCCGATACTTCAGAGATGTCACTCATCATTCAGTCATGGGGAACTGTGCGGGGAAGTGTACCAGTATCACAGTCGCATGCACCAGAGGCATCGCAGTTGTCACCCATCATCTCATCCTGGGGACATGGGCCTCCAGCAGAGAGCATGCTGACGTCTCCGTCACCTGCAGCCGATACTTCAGATATGTCACTCATCATTCAGTCATGGGGAACTGTGGGGGAAGTGTGCCAGTATCACAGTCGCATGCACCAGAGGCATCGCAGTTGTCACCCATCATCTCATCCTGGGGACATGTGCCTCCAGCAGAGAGCATGCTGACGTCTCCGTCACCTGCAGCCGATACTTCAGAGATGTCACTCATCATTCAGTCATGGGGAACTGTGCGGGGAAGTGTGCCAGTATCACAGTCGCATGCACCAGAGGCATCGCAGTTGTCACCCATCATCTCATCCTGGGGACATGTGCCTCCAGCAGAGAGCATGCTGACGTCTCCGTCACCTGCAGCCGATACTTCAGAGATGTCACTCATCATTCAGTCATGGGGAACTGTGCGGGGAAGTGTGCCAGTATCACAGTCGCATGCACCAGAGGCATCGCAGTTGTCACCCATCATCTCATCCTGGGGACATGTGCCTCCAGCAGAGAGCATGCTGACGTCTCCGTCACCTGCAGCCGATACTTCAGAGATGTCACTCATCATTCAGTCATGGGGAACTGTGCGGGGAAGTGTGCCAGTATCACAGTCGCATGCACCAGAGGCATCGCAGTTGTCACCCATCATCTCATCCTGGGGACATGTGCCTCCAGCAGAGAGCATGCTGACGTCTCCGTCACCTGCAGCCGATACTTCAGAGATGTCACTCATCATTCAGTCATGGGGAACTGTGCGGGGAAGTGTGCCAGTATCACAGTCGCATGCACCAGAGGCATCGCAGTTGTCACCCATCATCTCATCCTGGGGACATGTGCCTCCAGCAGAGAGCATGCTGACGTCTCCGTCACCTGCAGCCGATACTTCAGAGATGTCACTCATCATTCAGTCATGGGGAACTGTGCGGGGAAGTGTGCCAGTATCACAGTCGCATGCACCAGAGGCATCGCAGTTGTCACCCATCATCTCATCCTGGGGACATGGGCCTCCAGCAGAGAGCATGCTGACGTCTCCGTCACCTGCAGCCGATACTTCAGAGATGTCACTCATCATTCAGTCATGGGGAACTGTGCGGGGAAGTGTGCCAGTATCACAGTTGCATGCACCAGAGGCATCGCAGTTGTCACCCATCATCTCATCCTGGGGACATGTGCCTCCAGCAGAGAGCATGCTGACGTCTCCGTCACCTGCAGCCGATACTTCAGAGATGTCACTCATCATTCAGTCATGGGGAACTGTGCGGGGAAGTGTGCCAGTATCACAGTCGCATGCACCAGAGGCATCGCAGTTGTCACCCATCATCTCATCCTGGGGACATGGGCCTCCAGCAGAGAGCATGCTGACGTCTCCGTCAACTGCAGCCGATACTTCAGAGATGTCACTCATCATTCAGTCATGGGGAACTGTGCGGGGAAGTGTGCCAGTATCACAGTCGCATGCACCAGAGGCATCGCAGTTGTCACCCATCATCTCATCCTGGGGACATGGGCCTCCAGCAGAGAGCATGCTGACGTCTCCGTCACCTGCAGCCGATACTTCAGAGATGTCACTCATCATTCAGTCATGGGGAACTGTGCGGGGAAGTGTACCAGTATCACAGTCGCATGCACCAGAGGCATCGCAGTTGTCACCCATCATCTCATCCTGGGGACATGGGCCTCCAGCAGAGAGCATGCTGACGTCTCCGTCACCTGCAGCCGATACTTCAGATATGTCACTCATCATTCAGTCATGGGGAACTGTGGGGGAAGTGTGCCAGTATCACAGTCGCATGCACCAGAGGCATCGCAGTTGTCACCCATCATCTCATCCTGGGGACATGTGCCTCCAGCAGAGAGCATGCTGACGTCTCCGTCACCTGCAGCCGATACTTCAGAGATGTCACTCATCATTCAGTCATGGGGAACTGTGCGGGGAAGTGTGCCAGTATCACAGTCGCATGCACCAGAGGCATCGCAGTTGTCACCCATCATCTCATCCTGGGGACATGGGCCTCCAGCAGAGAGCATGCTGACGTCTCCGTCACCTGCAGCCGATACTTCAGAGATGTCACTCATCATTCAGTCATGGGGAACTGTGCGGGGAAGTGTGCCAGTATCACAGTCGCATGCACCAGAGGCATCGCAGTTGTCAACCATCATCTCATCCTGGGGACATGTGCCTCCAGCAGAGAGCATGCTGACGTCTCCGTCACCTGCAGCCGATACTTCAGAGATGTCACTCATCATTCAGTCATGGGGAACTGTGCGGGGAAGTGTGCCAGTATCACAGTCGCATGCACCAGAGGCATCGCAGTTGTCACCCATCATCTCATCCTGGGGACATGTGCCTCCAGCAGAGAGCATGCTGACGTCTCCGTCACCTGCAGCCGATACTTCAGAGATGTCACTCATCATTCAGTCATGGGGAACTGTGCGGGGAAGTGTGCCAGTATCACAGTCGCATGCACCAGAGGCATCGCAGTTGTCACCCATCATCTCATCCTGGGGACATGGGCCTCCAGCAGAGAGCATGCTGACGTCTCCGTCACCTGCAGCCGATACTTCAGAGATGTCACTCATCATTCAGTCATGGGGAACTGTGCGGGGAAGTGTGCCAGTATCACAGTCGCATGCACCAGAGGCATCGCAGTTGTCACCCATCATCTCATCCTGGGGACATGGGCCTCCAGCAGAGAGCATGCTGACGTCTCCGTCACCTGCAGCCGATACTTCAGAGATGTCACTCATCATTCAGTCATGGGGAACTGTGCGGGGAAGTGTGCCAGTATCACAGTCGCATGCACCAGAGGCATCGCAGTTGTCACCCATCATCTCATCCTGGGGACATGTGCCTCCAGCAGAGAGCATGCTGACGTCTCCTTCACCTGCAGCCGATACTTCAGAGATGTCACTCATCATTCAGTCATGGGGAACTGTGCGGGGAAGTGTGCCAGTATCACAGTCGCATGCACCAGAGGCATCGCAGTTGTCACCCATCATCTCGTCCTGGGGACATGTGCCTCCAGCAGAGAGCATGCTGACGTCTCCGTCACCTGCAGCCGATACTTCAGAGATGTCACTCATCATTCAGTCATGGGGAACTGTGCGGGGAAGTGTGCCAGTATCACAGTCGCATGCACCAGAGGCATCGCAGTTGTCACCCATCATCTCATCCTGGGGACATGTGCCTCCAGCAGAGAGCATGCTGACGTCTCCGTCACCTGCAGCCGATACTTCAGAGATGTCACTCATCATTCAGTCATGGGGAACTGTGCGGGGAAGTGTGCCAGTATCACAGTCGCATGCACCAGAGGCATCGCAGTTGTCACCCATCATCTCATCCTGGGGACATGTGCCTCCAGCAGAGAGCATGCTGACGTCTCCGTCCCCTGCAGCCGATACTTCAGAGATGTCACTCATCATTCAGTCATGGGGAACTGTGCGGGGAAGTGTGCCAGTATCATAGTCGCATGCACCAGAGGCATCGCAGTTGTCACCCATCATCTCATCCTGGGGACATGTGCCTCCAGCAGAGAGCATGCTGACGTCTCCGTCACCTGCAGCCGATACTTCAGAGATGTCACTCATCATTCAGTCATGGGGAACTGTGCGGGGAAGTGTGCCAGTATCACAGTCGCATGCACCAGAGGCATCGCAGTTGTCACCCATCATCTCATCCTGGGGACATGTGCCTCCAGCAGAGAGCATGCTGACATCTCCGTCACCTGCAGCCTATACTTCAGAGATGTCACTCATCATTCAGTCATGGGGAACTGTGCGGGGAATTGTGCCAGTATCACAGTCGCATGCACCAGAGGCATCGCAGTTGTCACCCATCATCTCATCCTGGGGACATGTGCCTCCAGCAGAGAGCATGCTGACGTCTCCGTCACCTGCAGCCGATACTTCAGAGATGTCACTCATCATTCAGTCATGGGGAACTGTGCGGGGAAGTGTGCCAGTATCACAGTCGCATGCACCAGAGGCATCGCAGTTGTCACCCATCATCTCATCCTGGGGACATGTGCCTCCAGCAGAGAGCATGCTGACGTCTTCGTCACCTGCAGCCTATACTTCAGAGATGTCACTCATCATTCAGTCATGGGGAACTGTGCGGGGAAGTGTGCCAGTATCACAGTCGCATGCACCAGAGGCATCGCAGTTGTCACCCATCATCTCATCCTGGGGACATGTGCCTCCAGCAGAGAGCATGCTGACGTCTCCGTCACCTGCAGCCGATACTTCAGAGATGTCACTCATCATTCAGTCATGGGGAACTGTGCGGGGAAGTGTGCCAGTATCACAGTCGCATGCACCAGAGGCATCGCAGTTGTCACCCATCATCTCATCCTGGGGACATGTGCCTCCAGCAGAAGGCATGCTGACGTCTCCGTCACCTGCAGCCGATACTTCAGAGATGTCACTCATCATTCAGGCATGGGGAACTGTGCGGGGAAGTGTGCCAGTATCACAGTCGCATGCACCAGAGGCATCGCAGTTGTCACCCATCATCTCATCCTGGGGACATGTGCCTCCAGCAGAGAGCATGCTGACGTCTCCGTCACCTGCAGCCGATACTTCAGAGATGTCACTCATCATTCAGTCATGGGGAACTGTGCGGGGAAGTGTGCCAGTATCACAGTCGCATGCACCAGAGGCATCGCAGTTGTCACCCATCATCTCATCCTGGGGACATGTGCCTCCAGCAGAGAGCATGCTGACGTCTCCGTCACCTGCAGCCGATACTTCAGAGATGTCACTCATCATTCAGTCATGGGGAACTGTGCGGGGAAGTGTGCCAGTATCACAGTCGCATGCACCAGAGGCATCGCAGTTGTCACCCATCATCTCATCCTGGGGACATGTGCCTCCAGCAGAGAGCATGCTGACGTCTCCGTCACCTGCAGCCGATACTTCAGAGATGTCACTCATCATTCAGTCATGGGGAATTGTGCGGGGAAGTGTGCCAGTATCACAGTCGCATGCACCAGAGGCATCACAGTTGTCACCCATCATCTCATCCTGGGGACATGTGCCTCCAGCAGAGAGCATGCTGACGTCTCCGTCACCTGCAGCCGATACTTCAGAGATGTCACTCATCATTCAGTCATGGGGAACTGTGCAGGGAAGTGTGCCAGTATCACAGTCGCATGCACCAGAGGCATCGCAGTTGTCACCCATCATCTCATCCTGGGGACATGTGCCTCCAGCAGAGAGCATGCTGACGTCTCCGTCACCTGCAGCCGATACTTCAGAGATGTCACTCATCATTCAGTCATGGGGAACTGTGCGGGGAAGTGTGCCAGTATCACAGTCGCATGCACCAGAGGCATCACAGTTGTCACCCATCATCTCATCCTGGGGACATGTGCCTCCAGCAGAGAGCATGCTGACGTCTCCGTCACCTGCAGCCGATACTTCAGAGATGTCACTCATCATTCAGTCATGGGGAACTGTGCGGGGAAGTGTGCCAGTATCACAGTCGCATGCACCAGAGGCATCGCAGTTGTCACCCATCATCTCATCCTGGGGACATGTGCCTCCAGCAGAGAGCATGCTGACGTCTCCGTCACCTGCAGCCGATACTTCAGAGATGTCACTCATCATTCAGTCATGGGGAACTGTGCGGGGAAGTGTGCCAGTATCACAGTCGCATGCACCAGAGGCATCGCAGTTGTCACCCATCATCTCATCCTGGGGACATGGGCCTCCAGCAGAGAGCATGCTGACGTCTCCGTCACCTGCAGCCGATACTTCAGAGATGTCACTCATCATTCAGTCATGGGGAACTGTGCGGGGAAGTGTGCCAGTATCACAGTCGCATGCACCAGAGGCATCGCAGTTGTCACCCATCATCTCATCCTGGGGACATGTGCCTCCAGCAGAAGGCATGCTGACGTCTCCGTCACCTGCAGCCGATACTTCAGAGATGTCACTCATCATTCAGTCATGGGGAACTGTGCGGGGAAGTGTGCCAGTATCACAGTCGCATGCACCAGAGGCATCGCAGTTGTCACCCATCATCTCATCCTGGGGACATGTGCCTCCAGCAGAGAGCATGCTGACGTCTCCGTCACCTGCAGCCGATACTTCAGAGATGTCACTCATCATTCAGTCATGGGGAACTGTGCGGGGAAGTGTGCCAGTATCACAGTCGCATGCACCAGAGGCATCGCAGTTGTCACCCATCATCTCATCCTGGGGACATGTGCCTCCAGCAGAGAGCATGCTGACGTCTCCGTCACCTGCAGCCGATACTTCAGAGATGTCACTCATCATTCAGTCATGGGGAACTGTGCGGGGAAGTGTGCCAGTATCACAGTCGCATGCACCAGAGGCATCGCAGTTGTCACCCATCATCTCATCCTGGGGACATGTGCCTCCAGCAGAGAGCATGCTGACGTCTCCGTCACCTGCAGCCGATACTTCAGAGATGTCACTCATCATTCAGTCATGGGGAACTGTGCGGGGAAGTGTGCCAGTATCACAGTCGCATGCACCATAGGCATCACAGTTGTCACCCATCATCTCATCCTGGGGACATGTGCCTCCAGCAGAGAGCATGCTGACGTCTCCGTCACCTGCAGCCGATACTTCAGAGATGTCACTCATCATTCAGTCATGGGGAACTGTGCGGGGAAGTGTGCCAGTATCACAGTCGCATGCACCAGAGGCATCGCAGTTGTCACCCATCATCTCATCCTGGGGACATGTGCCTCCAGCAGAGAGCATGCTGACGTCTCCGTCACCTGCAGCCGATACTTCAGAGATGTCACTCATCATTCAGTCATGCTGAACTGTGCGGGGAAGTGTGCCAGTATCACAGTCGCATGCACCAGAGGCATCGCAGTTGTCACCCACCATCTCATCCTGGGGACATGTGCCTCCAGCAGAGAGCATGCTGACGTCTCCGTCACCTGCAGCCGATACTTCAGAGATGTCACTCATCATTCAGTCATGGGGAACTGTGCGGGGAAGTGTGCCAGTATCACAGTCGCATGCACCAGAGGCATCGCAGTTTTCACCCATCATCTCATCCTGGGGACATGTGCCTCCAGCAGAGAGCATGCTGACGTCTCCGTCACCTGCAGCCGATACTTCAGAGATGTCACTCATCATTCAGTCATGGGGAACTGTGCGGGCAAGTGTGCCAGTATCACAGTCGCATGCACCAGAGGCATCGCAGTTGTCACCCATCATCTCATCCTGGTGACATGTGCCTCCAGCAGAGAGCATGCTGACGTCTCCGTCACCTGCAGCCGATACTTCAGAGATGTCACTCATCATTCAGTCATGGGGAACTGTGCGGGGAAGTGTGCCAGTATCACAGTCGCATGCACCAGAGGCATCGCAGTTGTCACCCATCATCTCATCCTGGGGACATGGGCCTCCAGCAGAGAGCATGCTGACGTCTCCGTCACCTGCAGCCGATACTTCAGAGATGTCACTCATCATTCAGTCATGGGGAACTGTGCGGGGAAGTGTGCCAGTATCACAGTCGCATGCACCAGAGGCATCGCAGTTGTCACCCATCATCTCATCCTGGGGACATGTGCCTCCAGCAGAGAGCATGCTGACGTCTCCGTCACCTGCAGCCGATACTTCAGAGATGTCACTCATCATTCAGTCATGGGGAACTGTGCGGGGAAGTGTGCCAGTATCACAGTCGCATGCACCAGAGGCATCGCAGTTGTCACCCATCATCTCATCCTGGGGACATGTGCCTCCAGCAGAGAGCATGCTGACGTCTCCGTCACCTGCAGCCGATACTTCAGAGATGTCACTCATCATTCAGTCATGGGCAACTGTGCGGGGAAGTGTGCCAGTATCACAGTCGCATGCACCAGAGGCATCGCAGTTGTCACCCATCATCTCATCCTGGGGACATGTGCCTCCAGCAGAGAGCATGCTGACGTCTCCGTCACCTGCAGCCGATACTTCAGAGATGTCACTCATCATTCAGTCATGGGGAACTGTGCGGGGAAGTGTGCCAGTATCACAGTCGCATGCACCAGAGGCATCGCAGTTGTCACCCATCATCTCATCCTGGGGACATGTGCCTCCAGCAGAGAGCATGCTGACATCTCCGTCACCTGCAGCCGATACTTCAGAGATGTCACTCATCATTCAGTCATGGGGAACTGTGCGGGGAAGTGTGCCAGTATCACAGTCGCATGCACCAGAGGCATCGCAGTTGTCACCCATCATCTCATCCTGGGGACATGTGCCTCCAGCAGAGAGCATGCTGACATCTCCGTCACCTGCAGCCGATACTTCAGAGATGTCACTCATCATTCAGTCATGGGGAACTGTGCGGGGAAGTGTGCCAGTATCACAGTCGCATGCACCAGAGGCATCGCAGTTGTCACCCATCATCTCATCCTGGGGACATGTGCCTCCAGCAGAGAGCATGCTGACATCTCCGTCACCTGCAGCCGATACTTCAGAGATGTCACTCATCATTCAGTCATGGGGAACTGTGCGGGGAAGTGTGCCAGTATCACAGTCGCATGCACCAGAGGCATCGCAGTTGTCACCCATCATCTCATCCTGGGGACATGTGCCTCCAGCAGAGAGCATGCTGACGTCTCCGTCACCTGCAGCCGATACTTCAGAGATGTCACTCATCATTCAGTCATGGGGAACTGTGCGGGGAAGTGTGCCAGTATCACAGTCGCATGCACCAGAGGCATCGCAGTTGTCACCCATCATCTCATCCTGGGGACATGTGCCTCCAGCAGAGAGCATGCTGACGTCTCCGTCACCTGCAGCCGATACTTCAGAGATGTCACTCATCATTCAGTCATGGGGAACTGTGCGGGGAAGTGTGCCAGTATCACAGTCGCATGCACCAGAGGCATCACAGTTGTCACCCATCATCTCATCCTGGGGACATGTGCCTCCAGCAGAAGGCATGCTGACGTCTCCGTCACCTGCAGCCGATACTTCAGAGATGTCACTCATCATTCAGTCATGGGGAACTGTGCGGGGAAGTGTGCCAGTATCACAGTCGCATGCACCAGAGGCATCGCAGTTGTCACCCATCATCTCATCCTGGGGACATGTGCCTCCAGCAGAGAGCATGCTGACGTCTCCGTCACCTGCAGCCGATACTTCAGAGATGTCACTCATCATTCAGTCATGGGGAACTGTGCGGGGAAGTGTGCCAGTATCACAGTCGCATGCACCAGAGGCATCGCAGTTGTCACCCATCATCTCATCCTGGGGACATGTGCCTCCAGCAGAGAGCATGCTGACGTCTCCGTCACCTGCAGCCGATACTTCAGAGATGTCACTCATCATTCAGTCATGGGGAACTGTGCGGGGAAGTGTGCCAGTATCACAGTCGCATGCACCAGAGGCATCGCAGTTGTCACCCATCATCTCATCCTGGGGACATGTGCCTCCAGCAGAGAGCATGCTGACGTCTCCGTCACCTGCAGCCGATACTTCAGAGATGTCACTCATCATTCAGTCATGGGGAACTGTGCGGGGAAGTGTGCCAGTATCACAGTCGCATGCACCAGAGGCATCGCAGTTGTCACCCATCATCTCATCCTGGGGACATGTGCCTCCAGCAGAGAGCATGCTGACGTCTCCGTCACCTGCAGCCGATACTTCAGAGATGTCACTCATCATTCAGTCATGGGGAACTGTGCGGGGAAGTGTGCCAGTATCACAGTCGCATGCACCAGAGGCATCGCAGTTGTCACCCATCATCTCATCCTGGGGACATGTGCCTCCAGCAGAGAGCATGCTGACGTCTCCGTCACCTGCAGCCGATACTTCAGAGATGTCACTCATCATTCAGTCATGGGGAACTGTGCGGGGAAGTGTGCCAGTATCACAGTCGCATGCACCAGAGGCATCACAGTTGTCACCCATCATCTCATCCTGGGGACATGTGCCTCCAGCAGAGAGCATGCTGACGTCTCCGTCACCTGCAGCCGATACTTCAGAGATGTCACTCATCATTCAGTCATGGGGAACTGTGCGGGGAAGTGTGCCAGTATCACAGTCGCATGCACCAGAGGCATCGCAGTTGTCACCCATCATCTCATCCTGGGGACATGTGCCTCCAGCAGAGAGCATGCTGACGTCTCCGTCACCTGCAGCCGATACTTCAGAGATGTCACTCATCATTCAGTCATGGGGAACTGTGCGGGAAAGTGTGCCAGTATCACAGTCGCATGCACCAGAGGCATCACAGTTGTCACCCATCATCTCATCCTGGGGACACGGCCTCCAGCAGAGAGCATGCTGACGTCTCCGTCACCTGCAGCCGATACTTCAGAGATGTCACTCATCATTCAGTCATGGGGAACTGTGCGGGGAAGTGTGCCAGTATCACAGTCGCATGCACCAGAGGCATCGCAGTTGTCACCCATCATCTCATCCTGGGGACATGTGCCTCCAGCAGAGAGCATGCTGACGTCTCCGTCACCTGCAGCCGATACTTCAGAGATGTCACTCATCATTCAGTCATGGGGAACTGTGCGGGGAAGTGTGCCAGTATCACAGTCGCATGCACCAGAGGCATCACAGTTGTCACCCATCATCTCATCCTGGGGACACGGCCTCCAGCAGAGAGCATGCTGACGTCTCCGTCACCTGCAGCCGATACTTCAGAGATGTCACTCATCATTCAGTCATGGGGAACTGTGCGGGGAAGTGTGCCAGTATCACAGTCGCATGCACCAGAGGCATCGCAGTTGTCACCCATCATCTCATCCTGGGGACATGTGCCTCCAGCAGAGAGCATGCTGACGTCTCCGTCACCTGCAGCCGATACTTCAGAGATGTCACTCATCATTCAGTCATGGGGAACTGTGCGGGGAAGTGTGCCAGTATCACAGTCGCATGCACCAGAGGCATCACAGTTGTCACCCATCATCTCATCCTGGGGACATGTGCCTCCAGCAGAGAGCATGCTGACGTCTCCGTCACCTGCAGCCGATACTTCAGAGATGTCACTCATCATTCAGTCATGGGGAACTGTGCGGGGAAGTGTGCCAGTATCACAGTCGCATGCACCAGAGGCATCGCAGTTGTCACCCATCATCTCATCCTGGGGACATGTGCCTCCAGCAGAGAGCATGCTGACGTCTCCGTCACCTGCAGCCGATACTTCAGAGATGTCACTCATCATTCAGTCATGGGGAACTGTGCGGGGAAGTGTGCCAGTATCACAGTCGCATGCACCAGAGGCATCGCAGTTGTCACCCATCATCTCATCCTGGGGACATGTGCCTCCAGCAGAGAGCATGCTGACGCCTCCGTCACCTGCAGCCGATACTTCAGAGATGTCACTCATCATTCAGTCATGGGGAACTGTGCGGGGAAGTGTGCCAGTATCACAGTCGCATGCACCAGAGGCATCGCAGTTGTCACCCATCATCTCATCCTGGGGACATGTGCCTCCAGCAGAGAGCATGCTGACGTCTCCGTCACCTGCAGCCGATACTTCAGAGATGTCACTCATCATTCAGTCATGGGGAACTGTGCGGGGAAGTGTGCCAGTATCACAGTCGCATGCACCAGAGGCATCGCAGTTGTCACCCATCATCTCATCCTGGGGACATGTGCCTCCAGCAGAGAGCATGCTGACGTCTCCGTCACCTGCAGCCGATACTTCAGAGATGTCACTCATCATTCAGTCATGGGGAACTGTGCGGGGAAGTGTGCCAGTATCACAGTCGCATGCACCAGAGGCATCGCAGTTGTCACCCATCATCTCATCCTGGGGACATGTGCCTCCAGCAGAGAGCATGCTGACGTCTCCGTCACCTGCAGCCGATACTTCAGAGATGTCACTCATCATTCAGTCATGGGGAACTGTGCGGGGAAGTGTGCCAGTATCACAGTCGCATGCACCAGAGGCATCGCAGTTGTCACCCATCATCTCATCCTGGGGACATGTGCCTCCAGCAGAGAGCATGCTGACATCTCCGTCACCTGCAGCCGATACTTCAGAGATGTCACTCATCATTCAGTCATGGGGAACTGTGCGGGGAAGTGTGCCAGTATCACAGTCGCATGCACCAGAGGCTTCGCAGTTGTCACCCATCATCTCATCCTGGGAACATGTGCCTCCAGCAGAGAGCATGCTGACGTCTCCGTCACCTGCAGCCGATACTTTAGAGATGTCACTCATCATTCAGTCATGGGGAACTGTGCGGGGAAGTGTGCCAGTATCACAGTCGCATGCACCAGAGGCATCGCAGTTGTCACCCATCATCTCATCCTGGGGACATGGGCCTCCAGCAGAGAGCATGCTGACGTCTCCGTCACCTGCAGCCGATACTTCAGAGATGTCACTCATCATTCAGTCATGGGGAACTGTGCGGGGAAGTGTGCCAGTATCACAGTCGCATGCACCAGAGGCATCGCAGTTGTCACCCATCATCTCATCCTGGGGACATGTGCCTCCAGCAGAGAGCATGCTGACATCTCCGTCACCTGCAGCCGATACTTCAGAGATGTCACTCATCATTCAGTCATGGGGAACTGTGCGGGGAAGTGTGCCAGTATCACAGTCGCATGCACCAGAGGCATCGCAGTTGTCACCCATCATCTCATCCTGGGGACATGTGCCTCCAGCAGAGAGCATGCTGACGTCTCCGTCACCTGCAGCCGATACTTCAGAGATGTCACTCATCATTCAGTCATGGGGAACTGTGCGGGGAAGTGTGCCAGTATCACAGTCGCATGCACCAGAGGCATCGCAGTTGTCACCCATCATCACATCCTGGGGACATGTGCCTCCAGCAGAGAGCATGCTGACGTCTCCGTCACCTGCAGCCTATACTTCAGAGATGTCACTCATCATTCAGTCATGGGGAACTGTGCGGGGAAGTGTGCCAGTATCACAGTCGCATGCACCAGAGGCATCGCAGTTGTCACCCATCATCTCATCCTGGGGACATGTGCCTCCAGCAGAGAGCATGCTGACGTCTCCGTCACCTGCAGCCGATACTTCAGAGATGTCACTCATCATTCAGTCATGGGGAACTGTGCGGGGAAGTGTGCCAGTATCACAGTCGCATGCACCAGAGGCATCGCAGTTGTCACCCATCATCTCATCCTGGGGACATGTGCCTCCAGCAGAGAGCATGCTGACGTCTCCGTCACCTGCAGCCTATACTTCAGAGATGTCACTCATCATTCAGTCATGGGGAACTGTGCGGGGAAGTGTGCCAGTATCACAGTCGCATGCACCAGAGGCATCGCAGTTGTCACCCATCATCTCATCCTGGGGACATGTGCCTCCAGCAGAGAGCATGCTGACGTCTCCGTCACCTGCAGCCTATACTTCAGAGATGTCACTCATCATTCAGTCATGGGGAACTGTGCGGGGAAGTGTGCCAGTATCACAGTCGCATGCACCAGAGGCATCACAGTTGTCACCCATCATCTCATCCTGGGGACATGTGCCTCCAGCAGAGAGCATGCTGACGTCTCCGTCACCTGCAGCCGATACTTCAGAGATGTCACTCATCATTCAGTCATGGGGAACTGTGCGGGGAAGTGTGCCAGTATCACAGTCGCATGCACCAGAGGCATCACAGTTGTCACCCATCATCTCATCCTGGGTACATGTGCCTCCAGCAGAGAGCATGCTGACGTCTCCGTCACCTGCAGCCGATACTTCAGAGATGTCACTCATCATTCAGTCATGGGTCCATGCAAAGTGTCCCGTCCAGGGTACTTTCGCCCATACATTTGGGAGGCACCACGTGACTTGTCACAACATATCAAGAGCTGATGGATGTCTCCACACTGTACAACACCTCCACAATGTTAAGTGAATTTCCAAAAAAGGGGGAAAGTGTTGTGACTGTGTGTCGTAAATTCAAACCTGCCGTCGTGCATAATGTGCATAAAGTAATGTGGGGGCACTACGGCAAACAGACTGCCCCACCTAAATGAACAGGGGCTCACCTGCGACTCAACGAAGCATGGCAGTCTGAAGACAACTATGATACTATACACTTAATGTAAACAGTTTGTTTTCCTTGTGTTAATAAAGTTATAACAAAAGGCTCCATTCATTATCATGTTACAAGAAAGAGAGAAATTACATCTAGGGAAAAAAAGAAATAATTGGAAAAAGTGCAGGGTATAAATTTGTGTAAGAACTTGCCAAATTTTATTTAGGAAATACCTGATATCCCCCATTCTTGTACCTAGTTTAGTACTACTTTGTGTCATACTTGTGTTAACCCATTTTATCCCATTGTTTCATTTTTGGTACTAAAGTTTGTAATTTCTATTTTTATTTTTTATTTTTTTATTTATTTTTTTTTTTTTTTTTGTGCAAAGGGATTTCAGTTTTTGGTAAGTTTGTCACATTGCTGACCTTCTAAATGAGCCTTGCTTTTGCACAAAACTGCCAGTTTTGCTGCGAGCATCTGCATAACAACATTGTTGTTGCTATAGTAATTGCTGTTTATGGAAAAATGACTAGAAGGAAAGGGTAAGTAAGTTTTATTACATTTGACAGTGGATACCTATATTAGAGTTCTTATATATGATGTATATATACAAGAATGATAGTGTGTGTGTATTATTTGTTCATATTCGGTCTCAATAATGGGTTATAATGTCTTATAGCTGAGTGCTCCATATTTGGAACAGTGAGATGGAATGGGTGCACTTACATTTTAGGTTGACTGCTAATGAAATTATAGTATTATTGGAAGACTATATTGATTTTTTAAATGCTGATTTGTGTATAAATCCCCCGAATAACCCATGGTGGTCACATGAAGATTCAGGTGACGAGTGGAAAAGTGATATAAATCAGCTAAGATATGTTGCAGAACCGAAACTTACAAAGCAACAGCTTATCCAAATATGACAGATTTCAAAAGTGAGACTTGTGCCATTAACTGATTGTAGATTGATGGTTCTTGATGTTGAAGATCATTGCTCTCAGAAGCTGTGGCTGAAATCTCATGGGGCAAAAACTAATTCACTACAAATGACGAAGGCAACACACAGAATTGCAGTTCCTTGACACTTTTAATGATTTATAAATGCCCAGTTGTACCCACTTAAGGCCAGCTTACATGTCTCATTAATTACATCCATTAATGCCAGGCATGCACGTTCCAACATCAATAATAAACATTTACATAGTTCATGTGTGGAACACTCAAGTCTGAGGTATACGTTGTAATGTGGCACAAATATCAATTAACCACTGTAGATATACTTTCTACATGCTTAACATTGAAGAACTTTTACATAATTATTCAAATTTAAAGTCCAAGCTGATGTGGCTTGTGCCTCAGATCGCGGCTGAAACAACAAACACTACATGGAACTGACATAAGTTGTACACCTGACAACTGACAAAACAATGATCAAGCATGGATTGTGCCTCTGACAACTGACTAAACAATACTCTATTACATGCTGTGAATGCATCCTATTTGTATCTTTCAAACAATGTCATCGAAAATTAAGTATTGTTAATTGAGTTTTTGGTGTCCCGTAAATTGATATTACACACGGGAGCCAAAAGTAACCTCTTTGGAAGAGGTATATGATCTCTGCCTCAGCAGCAAGACAGTCAGTGCAGCCGTACAAACTGCTAACGATGCCCGGTCTTTGTGATCAGTGGCCCTTGGTGGGACCTCAGTTGGACATCACTTGTGCTTCCCAAAGCAGCCACCATTGGACAAATCTAATCCTATAACATGGTTCGTGTTGGTGGAATCTATCTTTGAGTTACACGACATGAGCAAGAATGCTTGATTCTTGTGTTTAGTCACACACCTCCATGACCAGATGGACTTGGCCCATGATATCATCCTATCGCCTCCACCCGCACTGACATTGTGCAACAAAAAAGAGATTCTTCTATGATTCTTGTCACACTCGCTGGACAAGGCATTGACTCACATTGTCAAGTAGGTAAACATTGGTGACTACACCCCTGGACAGCTCTGGTGCCGCCTGCGGTCTCAAGTGGATCACTCCTTTCTACCAGACCCAGTGGTGTGGGCTATCTGGTTACTGAAACTGCCAGCCGAGTTACAAATCCAGCTCTTAGCACTGTCGACACAGCCACATGATGCTCGTCTGGCATACACTGACAGGGCATAGCAAGTGATGCGCCACCACCAGTTGATTTCTGATTCACTGGAAACACCTCTTCTGCCTCATTTTCTGGCGATTGGATGTTCCATGCAGCGTGCCGTTCAACAGACAGTAGAGAAGCCTGTCGGCAAAAGGCCGTTACCATTGTCATCACGGCCAACGCCACTTCCATGCCTTCACAGCTGGGCACGCCATCTGCCACATACACCACAACTACTCCCAGCTGTGTTGGTTTCACAAAGCATGCAATTGAAGGCCACCATGTGCAGCAGTGTCAAACTCTTGGCGTAGGGATTACATGGCGCTGCCTCCTGTGCAACTTCTCAAAGGCACCACTTGACTGCTCTGCCTTTGTCCTATCCGGACACTGGTGGACTCTACATTACTGACATGTCCTCACAAATCCCTTTCCTGGTGGACACTGGCGCTGAGGCCAGAGTTATTCTCGCAACCTGACACCACCAAACATCAAACCCAGCCCAGGTCTGTTACGAGTTGTCGACAACTCACCCAAATGAGTTTACTGCACTACTGAACTACAACTACAGTTTGCACAGGACGCTATATTTCCTTGGAGTTTCTTCATTGCTGAGATTGACACCTGTGCTAGGAATTGACTTTCTGAAGCATTATCAATTTTCATTTGACCTTCAAATGGCATCCATTCATCACGCCTCTTCTCAATGATGTTTCCGTGGTCCGTTTGCACCTGCAAAGTCACAGTATAGTGACAAGATGATCTTTCATCAACTGCTTATGAGTGCGCTCGCCTCTCCGTGAAACTGGCTACTGTTGTTATGGACATCACTCGCATCCGCACCGATTGAGACATTTTAGACATTTTACAATGCGTAAATGATGTCACTCGCCGCTGACTTGACGTCATCTCCAGCGCACTGGTGAGCTATTGCGCGAGGGTGTCCACAACTGCAGCAGCATCAGAGTGTACCACCGCACTGCCTGCCTCTGCCGCCAATGCTCCCGATGCCACACAGATTAATAATTCGCTTGCTGCAGCGCAACCGCTAGTATCGAGTGTGAGAAACGGTACCCTCCACAGACTTAATACGACCGAGGGCTCCCCAGTGCATCACAAGGCAAGATGTTTATTGGCACATCAATTGTAGGTCACAAAACTTACAGTGCAGGAGCTTCTAGACAGCAGGATGTTGCATCCCTCTGACAACAACTGGTCATCCCCCATTCATTTGGCAAAAAAGAAAGACGGCACTTTCTGACTGTGTACTGACTACTGCAAGCTTAATTCCAGAAC
The DNA here is from genome assembly GCA_026315105.1 of Locusta migratoria. Classification (NCBI taxonomy): domain Eukaryota; kingdom Metazoa; phylum Arthropoda; class Insecta; order Orthoptera; family Acrididae; genus Locusta; species Locusta migratoria. The sequence goes on from CM048749.1 coordinate 206,727,275, forward strand.
AATAATTGACAATTACCCAGTACCCCACATTCAAGATTTCGCACAGCAGCTTCACGGGACTAAAGTTTTCTCAGTGGTCGATTGTCACAAGGCATATCATCAGATTCCGATAGCACCAGATGACATACAAAAAATTACTATCATTACTCCTTATGGACTCTTTGAATATTATTTCATGCCTTTCGGCCTAAAGAACACTGTCCTGTAAAAACCTACGGGCTTGGCGCATAAGGAACAGCAGTCAGCCTACACGATCTATGGGATTGTGCCAAGAGTGTTAAGAGTGGATGTACATACCTTATTGAGCATGTAGAATATTTTATGTGCTTTTGTCACAACTGTAATTTTTAATTAACTAAAGTCATTTTTAAATTTAATAGATAAATTTAAAAATTGGAATGCAGTAAAATGTATGAACAGTGCTCTATTAGACAGACTGTAAGTGAAGTTTGTCACAAAACACTTCATGGTTTAGTTTCAAAAAATTTTCAAACCCCCCACCCCACTTTTTTTAAAATCATTATATTTTTCTTGAAGCCAGAGGAATTTCCCCAAAGTGAGTCACTGGAGAATGATCATATCAAACTTCACACCACTAACACCCACTCCCCTCACCTTTATATGATACCTTCATGTAACATTCATTAAAATAATTCAGTTACATTACTTTTTTTTGGGGGGGGGGGGGGGCGGCGAGCAGCATATGCCTGCTTTTTTGTATAGGCCCTCTATATATATTTCCTCCACCTTTCAGCTTTCCCTTCTTTGTTTAGTACTGGTTTTCCATCTGAGCTCTTGATATACATGCACCTGCTTTTCTTGTCTCCAAACATCTTTCTTACTTTCTTGTACGGTGGTATCTATCTTTCCCCTCATTATACACTCTTCTATGATCTTGCATGTGTCCTCAAGCCACTCCTGCTTAACCAATCAGTACTTCCTGTCAACCTGATTTTTCAGCCGTCTTTATTCCTTTTTGTCTGCTTCACTTGCTACATTTTCATATTTGCTCCTTTCATCAGTTAAGTTCAGTTTCTCCTGTGTTATCCAGAGATTTCTATTAGGCCTTGTTCTTCTTCCTATATGATACCCTGTGGCCTTCACTACTGTCTCTCAGAGTTACCCATTCTTCATCTACTGAATTATTTTCCTTCACTTCCTTTTTCTACAACTGAGTTCCAGTCTTCCATGACAATCAATTTTTCCTCTCCCTTAAATGTATTAATAATTTCTTTGATCTCATCATACATTTCTTCAATCTCCTCATACCGGCAGATCTAGTTGGTACATACTCTTGTGCTACTGTGGTCAGTGTTGGCTTCATCTCTACCTTTGTTTTGATAGTGCATCCACTATGCTGTTCATAGTAACTTACTGATACGTACATTACTGTTTCCTTATCATTTTCAACTTGTAATAATCTGCTACTCAACCCTTTCACTGTGATGTTGGGAAAGCATGTGCAACACCTGTATGTGGTGCCAGAAACAGCGTTTCTCGCAGTATTTTTTTTTTTTTTTTTTTTTTTTTTTTTTTGCTGTTGCGCCAGGAAAGCGGTGTTATACGCAGTCAATTATTTTTTCACATCAAAAGAAAAACATTACACTCACGAGCAGCTAGATATGACAAAGTAATTTTTTTTTTCTTTTTTTCTTTTTTCTTTTTTTTTTTTTTCAAAATCATGTACTAGGAATTTCTACCATGAATGATACATTTCTACCATGAAGGATGCATTTGAAAAGAATTAATAATACACAAACTGACAGTGCACTTTGTACTTTGATATCTCATGTCCCGTCTTCTTTTTGGAGCCAGTTGAGTATTGGAACAAATGTAACAAGTAACAATATTTTTGAGGGATTTGTTTTCCTCCAGGTATGGGTGGAAGTAACTGTGGAAAGTGGTAGTCAGTCTCGTAGGCAAGTCATCAGAAGGGACCCTAATAGTTTTTTTTTTTTTTTCCTTGACTGGTTGCCATACTTCTTGATGAGCTGTCTTATTAGTTCTAATTGAAATTTGGCTAATGGTAGCTTTGACCCTGTTTTTAATTTATACACAGCATGAGAATTCACCACAGTGAAGTCTATAAGATGGAAAAATCCTTTTTTGTGCCACTTCATTGTTTTATGTAAACATTCAACTGAACTTGGCAGCATATTGATTTTGTCTATGGTTCCTTTTGTGTCCCGACTTCGTCGCCGCTTTTGTGTCCCAGCCTCGTCGTAGGTGTCGGTGGCCGAGTGGAATGAGACCGACACGCTGGTGCAGGTACGGAGGGGAGCAGCCAGAAACTATAAACACTCGAGTAAATTAGAAAGAGATATATTGCACAGAAAGTAACAATACTTAACTTTTACATAGTACTGCAGAATGTTGATACATAGTTATTAGAAGCCTGCCTAGTGCCTGTACAATAGCAAGTCTTCACTCGTGCCTATCGGATTACGAAGGTCCTAACTCGTTGCTATCTCAGTGCGAAGTGCGAAGTGCGAAGTGCGAAGTGCGAAGTGGCCGATGTCCTTCAGTGGTGGCCACGAGCGGCGTTGTACCAGAGGGCGCTCGTGGCTGTCGTCGGAAGAACGCCGCGCCGTGCATGCATGGCGGCGCGCGGCGAAAGTAGGTGGCGCGCACTTTGTACTTGTGCGACACCACACCCCTCCCCCCCAAACCGCCGCGCCGTCGTGGCGTAGGGCTGAGGGCCACGGCGACGGCACTGGGTGGAGGGCCTGGGCGGGGGCGTTACTGGTGGGACGGGCGTCGTAGCGGAGGCCGGGATCGAGACGCCGTCCGCGCCCCGGCATCCGCCTTGCGATCCTCCAGGGAACCCGCCGAAACCTGGGGAAGGGCGCCCGCCCCCGCCCAGAGGGAGCAGGTCATCTTCTTCTGAGGTGCGTGGCCCAAGCTGGGGGGGCCCGCACGGTCCCGGAGTCCCTCTCGGTGACGCTGTCATCTGCGGCGGCGACAGCGGCGGCGACGACTGCGTCGGATGTACGTCGACGTCCATAGGGATCTCGTAGTCCGGGGACGAACGATGTGGTTGTGCTCCCTGGCGGTGAACTGGGTCTGGAATCAAGAAACCGGAGACAGGATCGCGCGGTCTGTGCAGGCGCAATTGGTTTGCGTGGCGCCGCAGCTCCGACCCTGTGGAAGAACGTACAACAAACATATTGCGCCCAAGCACGCGTTGAATGGTGCCCGGCAACCATGTCTTCTTGTTTCCAGCAAACACCCTGTACAGCACCGGCGTGGAAACCTGAAAACGCGTAGCGCCATACGAACCGACTCGGTGCGTGGGAGGCTGCAGCAGGTGAAGGAGAGTGCGGTGACGGCGGCCGTGTAGCAGCTCGGCAGGAGACGGGCCGTCACGTGGCATGCACCGATACGTAGACAGGAAAATTTGAAGAGCTTGCTGCCTGGAGTGCTGACCTTTCATCTTCTCCATGTGAGACTTGAATGTTCGAACGAAACGTTCTGCTTCACCATTGGACTGAGGGTGAAAAGGTGCGGTGGTGATATGCTGAATGCCATTCACACGACAAAACTGTTGAAATTCCGCACTAACAAACTGAGGTCCATTGTCACTGACGATAGTTTCAGGCAAGCCTTCGATGCAAAACACTGATGTTAAGGCACTGATTGTACTAGACGCCGTCGTTGAGTTCATGGCAATCACAAAAGGAAACTTGCTGAAAGCGTCTACAACGATTAACCAGCGCGTATTCCAGAAAGGTCCGGCAAAGTCAATATGTAAACGTTGCCATGGTCCCTTGGGGCGTGGCCAGTCTGAGAAACGTTGCGGAGGAGCCGCCTGATGCTCCGCACAAACCGTACACTGTGACGTCATGCTCTCTATCTGAGCGTCCATACCAACCCAGGTACAATGACGTCTGGCCAGTTGCTTTGTCCTAACAATGCCCCAATGTCCTTGATGCAGGAGGCGTAACACTTCTCGTTGCAGGGAACGAGGAACAATCACTCTTGCTTGGTCGTTGTCGGTATGCAACAACAGTACACCCTGACTTAAAGATAATGCATGACGTTGTGCAAAATAACGTCGAACCAGAGGCCGATCAATGTCTTTGGCTCTGGCAGGCCACCCTGAGCGAACAAAACGTGCTACCACACTTAGGTCTGCATCCGCAGCTGTTTCCTGTGCAACCCGACGAGAGTTCAAAGGAAAGTCTGCGACAGCGGAAGCATCTCTGGAGTCTATCTGACAACATGCCATTTCTGAAGAATCAAACGACACATCCTGGCCAACCGGAAGTCGGGAAAGTGTGTCCGCGTTAGCATGTTTAGTGGTAGGTCGGTACAAAATCTCATACTGATAATTAGACAGTATTAAGGACCATCTCTGAAGCTTTTGTGCCGTACGTGGCGGAATCGGCTTTGTGGGTGAGAACAACGACGTGAGAGGCTTGTGGTCTGTCAACAAATAGAATTTTCTGCCATAGAGATAATGATGAAACTTTGCGACGCCGTAAATGATTGCTAAGGCCTCCTTTTCTATCTGACTGTAATTCTGTTGCGTCGGCGTCAGTAGCTTGGATGCAAAGGCAATAGGACGATCGTGACACCCAATACGATGTGAGATTACAGCGCCTAGGCCGTACGATGAGGCGTCAACTGCTAACACTACAGGCTTCTGGGGGTCAAAGGGAATCAAACATGCATCACTGAGTAGTGCAGACTTTAATTTGTCAAAGGCAACCTGACAATCTTTGGACCATACAAAAGGAACATTCTTCCTACGTAAGTGATGCAGTGGAGCTGCAATCTGAGAGGCATTGGGAATAAACCTGAAATAGTAGTTAAGCTTTCCCATTACTGCTTGCAATTCGTGCACATTCTTAGGAGGAGGCAAGTCTTTGATTGCTCTAAGATGTGACTGTAACGGATGGATTCCTTGGGCATTAATCACATGGCCTAGGTACTCTATTTCAGTTTGAAAAAACGAACACTTTGCTTTATTACAACGTAGACCTGCTGCAGTCAACACTTTGAAAAGGCACTCCAGGTTTGCTAAATGTTCTTCAACTGTACGTCCGGATACCACAATGTCATCTAAATAGTTCGAACAACATGGTACAGAAACTGTCAGCTGTTCCAAAAAACGCTGAAAAATAGCGGGAGCGGAAGAACTGCCAAAGGGTAGGCGTTGAAATTGAAAAAGGCCCATGTGAGTATTAATGACAAAAAACTTTTTTGACTCGTCATCAAGTGGAATCTGTAAGTATGCCTCTGCTAAATCAATCTTGGAAAAGAAGCGAGACTGTCCTAATTTGTCCATCAGTTCCTCAGGTCTGGGCAGGGGATAAGTGTCGACAATTGTTTGACTGTTCACTGTTGATTTGAAGTCCGCACAGAGACGAAGTTTTCCTGACGGCTTGGGTATAATTACTATAGGCGAGGCCCACTGACTCGCAGAAACAGGAGAAATCACCCCACTATCTTGCCAACGTTTAAGTTCTTCGGCAACTGTATCACGCAAGGCGATAGGCACTGGTCTAGCTTTACGAAATTTTGGAACTGCAGATTCTTTTAAAGTTACATGTGCCACGAAGTCTTTAGCACAACCTAGTTCCGGCGAAAACAAGTCACTGTATTTGTCACACAATGCATTGATTTTATCCTGAGGCACTATTGACGAAATTTGAAGCACATCTCTGTGAATTGATAAACCAAACAAGTCAAAAGCATCTAGTCCAAAAATGTTCTGCGTAGATTTGGCCTGAAGAACTACAAAAGAAACTGTTTTCGTTACACCTTGAAAAGAGGCAGGCAGGCTACACGTTCCTAGCACGGGAATATTTTGACCCGTATACGCTGTTAACACTTGTTGACACGGCGACAATTTTGGTGAACCCAGAAGTTCATATGTGTCTTTATTTATTAATGTAACAGCGGAACCAGTATCAAGCTGAAATTGCACAGTCTTATCTTCAATGGAGAGAGTAACAAACAGCTTGTGCTTCTGGCGCACGACCGGTGCGCGAATGTGGGCAACGTCTAATACATATTGTTTTCTGCGCTTGCGCGGGTTGCGTGCGGTAGGAAGCGGCGCATACTCGGCACACAGTGGATTAACCACACTGTCACTAGATGACACTACCGCCGGATCGGCGTCCGCGCAATGCGAGGCTACTGCACTAATATTACTTTGAGTAGCTACACCAATTCTACTGTCACTAGCTACACAGTACGGGGCACTATTACAAGGAGCAGTTGCAGAAGGCACTATTTTCACTACAGGAATGCACTGTTCATAGTCATTTTTCTTGTCCCGAACCCTTTTCCGTTGCACTGTTTTACGCGCTCGTCGGCGCTTGCTACGTGGCTCACTATATAGTTTTGCCATAGGCGCAGAACTACTTTCTTGCAATTGAGATCCAAGGAAAGCACTGTTCAATTCCTCAGCGTGTATAACATTGACTGTATGCACTGCTCTCGCACTGTGCGAAGCACCGTTTCTAACGTTACTGTTCGAGTTTTTAATTTGCATACACACAGACTGCACATGTCCCAATTTGCCACATTGATAACAGGTTGCGTTGCGACTAGGGCAATGAGCACGCTTGTGGCGAGACACACACTGGGGGCAAGATTTACGTACATTTTTCTGAAATGAGCGTTGGCGCCCGTTATTCAAATTACTGTTTCTAACACGACGGGGCGACCTTTGCGTCGCACTTTTACACTGGCTACTGTTCACTGTCTGTTCAGCACGGCCTGTAGAATTTAAAGAATCACAAGTGCTATACTGAGAACTACGGCTAGGAAAGCGTCCGTTACGGCACACTGAATTTACACTATGGCTTTGCATTTCTACATCAGCTAAGTCAAAAGTATCATGCGCTTCTATAAGCTGCAGTACACTGTCTAAGGAGGGGTCAGACTGTTTCAGAATTGCTGCTCTAATTCTGGGGTCCTGAATGTTCTGCGTAATTGCGTCCCTCAACATCACATCACTATACGAAAGTCCACAAGAACAAGTAAATTTACATTTGCGGGTTAAGCCCTTCAACTCGGTGATCCACTCTTGGTGTGACTGTTCAGGTAATTTTTTCAGTCTGAAAAATCGGTATCGTGCAGCGGCTACAAGAACTTTTCTCTCATAATGAGCATTCAGTGCATCTACAATTTGTTCAAAGTCTACATCACGAGGAGATGCGTGCGGGAATAGTTTTTGCAGTAACACGAAAGATTTGGGGCCCACCACAGACAATAAAAGATGCTTAACAGTCTGACCTGTAAGTTGATGAGCCGCGACGAGTTCTTGAAACTGCGCCAGATAATCACTCCATTCTTCCTCACGTTCGTTGTATTGGCGAAACGTAGGAAGTGTTGCGGCGGCAGGTGTGGGCTGCTGAAGCGGCGGCTGTTGTTGTTGGTTAGCTGCCCGCGCTGTCAGCTCGGCCACCGCCTGGAGCAACTGGGTGATTTGCGCCGTCTGTAACTGAATAATTTCCATTAAGTTTGGGTTAGGGGTAGTGGCCATGCTGACCGATTAGGCGCCGCGTATACAAGTAACTTATAACAAAACACAAATGCAATACGAAAGAGGACTCGCTCTGCAACAAAAAAGTCCACAAAACACGTAACAAAATATCTTCCCCCAAAATTCTTATATTAAGGGTGGGTGGGCGGGAGCAATTTCTGCGTGCTCCGACTGCTGCTGTCTGGCTGCTGCAAGCGGGCTGGTCCAAGGTTCTATCACTCCTCGTCGCCACTTTTGTGTCCCGACTTCGTCGCCGCTTTTGTGTCCCAGCCTCGTCGTAGGTGTCGGTGGCCGAGTGGAATGAGACCGTCACGCTGGTGCAGGTACGGAGGGGAGCAGCCAGAAACTATAAACACTCGAGTAAATTAGAAAGAGATATATTGCACAGAAAGTAACAATACTTAACTTTTACATAGTACTGCAGAATGTTGATACATAGTTATTAGAAGCCTGCCTAGTGCCTGTACAATAGCAAGTCTTCACTCGTGCCTATCGGATTACGAAGGTCCTAACTCGTTGCTATCTCAGTGCGAAGTGCGAAGTGCGAAGTGCGAAGTGGCCGATGTCCTTCAGTGGTGGCCACGAGCGGCGTTGTACCAGAGGGCGCTCGTGGCTGTCGTCGGAAGAACGCCGCGCCGTGCATGCATGGCGGCGCGCGGCGAAAGTAGGTGGCGCGCACTTTGTACTTGTGCGACACCACAGTTCCCATATTTTTGTTATATTCTTGAACACACAGAGGTTTCCTAACTGGTTCTCCAGTTTTTTGGTTTGTTTTACCATTTGGTACCATTGTGTCAGCATGAATAATAGTCAACATGCTGACAACTTTTCAGTCAAGCCATTTCACTATCATAATATGTCCACAATTTTTACTCCGTGACTCTCCTTTTAGTTGTGGTTTCTCAATGGCAGGCAGTTTTTTCCTATCACTTCTAACTGTTACACACAGATTCGTTTGGTTTCTGTGCATAACACCTGCAAGAAGTGGGCTCATATACCAGTTGTCTGTGTATAGACTATGACCTCTGCCAAGGAATGGCTGCATGAGTTGCAAGACAACAGAGCCAGAAATTCCCAGTGTTTTATCAAATACACTCAGCCATGTTGATGCACCTGTATAAATTATAAAGTCTCAGATATACTCCATTTTGACACTGGCTATCACAAAAATTTTTGCACCAAATGCCTTTTTGTCTTTATATACTCTTTGAAGGACAAACGTCCTTTGAAAAGCACTAAAGACTCATCTATGCAAAGATTCTAAAAAGGATAAAAATTTTCGCTACACATTTTTCTAATGTCATTCAACACCATGTCTATCTTATACAGTTTATTATTTGGTTCTTGTTGCTCATTATCACAGAAATGCAGGAGCCTAAGTAGCAGCAAATAGCAGTCTCTCAGCATTGTCTCACCAAAATTTGGAGTGTGCAGTAATTTGTCGGTAGACCAACAGTCGTTCAGGCTCAGCTTTTTATTCCTAGAAATTAGCATCATTACTGCTAAAAACAAGTAAATTTCCTTGGAGTTTGTGTCTTTCCATTTATGTAGTCTAGATGACAGTGCTGGATCTGTATTAGAAATCAAGTACTGAAAATATTTGTTCATCTCGAAAGCTATTTTACCCTTTAGTTCTGGAGTAACAAAATATTCGAAATAATCTATTATTTCAGATGCATCGTTTACACAGCAAAAAACATCTTTGAATCCAGAATTTGTTTCAGTAAATTTATGGGCTTTTGGATGCTTTGCTTTCTACAGTATGTCTGCCTAGGTGTACTTGTGTCTGTGTGAATGTGTGGGCATGTGTGCATTTGTTTACCCTCCATTTTTTCACCCAAGGTAAGTCTTTCCTCTCCCGGGATTGAAATGACTCCTTACCCCCTTCCTTAAAACCCTCATCATTTCCTTTTCCCTCTCCTTCCCTACTGCCTGAAGACGCAACTGGGTTGCGAAAGCTTGCGATTGTGTGTGTGTGTGTGTGTGTATTCATTTATTTATTTGTGATGCTGTCACACCTGTGCTCCTTCGCCTGGTGAGTAATCTTCGTCTATTTTTTACATTTTATTTTTCCTGCTATATATATATATATATATATATATATATATATATATATATATATACGATTAATGATGAAAATTCTCCTCAGAGATAATAAATATTGTTGAAATGAGATAGAATGGCTGGCCAGTACTTACCATTGTGCTGTACCGCCGATAGTAACACAAAATGAAAAAACAGAAAAAAAGGGACAAAGGGACAAGCTTTCGGAACAGAGTTCCTTCGTCAGGTGGGAGAGAAGGGAAGAATAAAGGATGGGAATAGAAGGGAAAGGTGGTTCACGACCTAGGTCATGAAGGTGGTGTTTCGGAAGTGTGGGCGTCAGAGATACTGCATGTATGTACTGAGCCAAGCCAGAGAGGATAAATATAACTAAAAAGGAAAGATCAAGTAGTAAAGAGAAGAGAAGAGAGTGAAATTAATGAAGCTGAGGGGTGTAGGAGGGGCGGGGGGGGGGTGTCTAAAACGTTTTTCATAAACAGGGAAATATGGATGGATACACACACACACACACACACACACACACACACGGAGAGAGATAGAGAGAATGACAGAGAGAGCGAGAGGGCGGTAGAGAGAGAGGGGGGGGGGGGTAAGGAACGGATAATGAATAGGTGAGCTGAGGATGGAGGAAGGGGAGGGGTTAGCGTAGATTTAGGCCAGGGGGGTGGCGGGAGGAGAGGATATGTTGGAGGGCAAGTTCCCACCTCCGTAGCTCTGAGGGACTGGTGTTTGTTGGTACTATCCAAATGGCACGTGTGGTGTAACACGTGCCCAGGTCCCTGGAGTTATGCTGGAGGGCATGTTCTGCCACAGGATATTGGGTGTCCCCCAGGCGAACAGTTCGTCTATGCCCATTCATCCGCTCAGCCAATTTGTTGGTAGTCATACCAACATAAAAGGCTGAACAGTGGACACATGTCAGCTGGTATATGACATGCGTTGTCTCACATGTGGCCCTGCCTTGAATTGGGTAGGTTTTTCCTGTGGTGGGGCTGGAGTATGTGGTAGTGGGAGGATGCATTGGACAGGTTTTGCAGCGGGATCGGTTGCAGGGGTAGGAACCATTAGGTAGGGAGGGTGGTTTTGGGATGTTGTAAGGTTGGACAAGGATGTTGCGGAGGTTGGGAGGACGGCGGAAGGCTACTCTGGGTGGTGTGGGAAGAACTCCAAACTGTTCTTCCCACACCACCCAGAGTAGCCTTCCGCCGTCCTCCCAACCTCCGCAACATCCTTGTCCAACCTTACAACATCCCAAAACCACCCTCCCTACCTAATGGTTCCTACCCCTGCAACCGATCCCGCTGCAAAACCTGTCCAATGCATCCTCCCACTACCACATACTCCAGCCCCACCACAGGAAAAACCTACCCAATTCAAGGCAGGGCCACATGTGAGACAACGCATGTCATATACCAGCTGACATGTGTCCACTGTTCAGCCTTTTATGTTGGTATGACTACCAACAAATTGGCTGAGCGGATGAATGGGGATAGACGAACTGTTCGCCTGGGGGACACCCAATATCCTGTGGCAGAACATGCCCTCCAGCATAACTCCAGGGACCTGGGCACGTGTTACACCACACGTGCCATTTGGATAGTACCAACCAACACCAGTCCCTCAGAGCTACGGAGGTGGGAACTTGCCCTCCAACATATCCTCTCCTCCCGCCACCCCCCTGGCCTAAATCTACGCTAACCCCTCCCCTTCCTCCATCCTCAGCTCACCTATTCATTATCCGTTCCTTACCCCCCCCCCCCCCCCCCCTCTCTCTCTACCGCCCTCTCGCTCTCTCTGTCATTCTCTCTATCTCTCTCCGTGTGTGTGTGTGTGTGTGTGTGTGTGTGTGTGTGTATCCATCCATATTTCCCTGTTTATGAAAAACGTTTTAGACACCCCCCCCCCCCCCGCCCCTCCTACACCCCTCAGCTTCATTAATTTCACTCTCTTCTCTTCTCTTTACTACTTGATCTTTCCTTTTTAGTTATATTTATCCTCTCTGGCTTGGCTCAGTACATACATGCAGTATCTCTGACGCCCACACTTCCGAAACACCACCTTCATGACCTAGGTCGTGAACCACCTTTCCCTTCTATTCCCATCCTTTATTCTTCCCTTCTCTCCCACCTGACGAAGGAACTCTGTTCCGAAAGCTTGTCCCTTTGTCCCTTTTTTTCTGTTTTTTCATTTTGTGTTACTATCGGCGGTACAGCACAATGGTAAGTACTGGCCAGCCATTCTATCTCATTTCAACAATATTTATATATATATATATATATATATATACGGGCACCGCTCCTGATGTGTAGCAGCTACCACCCATATATATATACGAGCATAGCAGTGAAAGGGTTAATTGAAAATAAAACTTGATAGAACTAGAGCAAAAGCTTCTATTGTTTAATAATTTATCATCAAAATAAATAAAACAAACTAATTACAACAAAATTTTATTTCAGTGAAGCATAAACCATTTAAATAAGTAACAACTTATGACGATCCCTCTTTGAATAAGGTGATCGCCAGATTTAATAATTAATTTCTTATAAAATTTGAACTTGATGATAAATATTAATTGTGAAGGGGTGTTTTTCAAAAAGAGCAAATACTTCTTCGAAATCCGCTTCGATTTATTGCTACAGACAAGATACAAATGGCTTAACTGAACTCTAATTCTGAAGTACAGCAACTGACTGACCACTAATTCCCGCGCATTACATGTATTTATTCCGTTATTAACAATGTTAAGTGATGCATAATTATCGCAATGATAATTTATGAATCGGTTCTTTTATAAACAACAAATTCATGTAATTTGTATTTTTTATACAATGTCAATGTATTAGTATAACAAATAACTGATTAAATAGTTTTAATATTTCATAAATGAAGTGAAACCTATTGTTTGGTTGAAGTTAAATAATCTGCTTTACAATGAACTACAATGTCTGACAATTAGCCATAATGACAATCAGATGTAACAACAAGTTTAAATTACAATTTGTACTGGAATTTGGTCAAGCCAAAAATATTAGGAAAATTAATTTAATCTTAATAAAGGAAATGAAAGGAAATAAATGCTGCAAAACTAATACTACGAAATTACTGGGGTTTAATAATGGGAACAATGGTAATAGAGCATTACGAAATTTATGAGGTTTGATAATGGGAAAATATGGTAATAGAAATTACGAAGTTATAGAAATTTAGTAATGGGCATAAAAGCTGTAATTACTATGAAATTAATGGATTTATTAATGGGAATAAAATGAGGTAAATACTTAGTGACATAAACAATGTAGTAGTAGTTGTTGTTGTTGTTGTTGTTGTTGTGGTCTTCAGTCCGAAGACTGGTTTGATGCATCTCTCCACAATACCCTATCCTGAGCAAGCCTCTTCATCTCCACATAAGAGCGACAACCCACATCTGTCTGAATCTGCTTACTGTATCTATCTCTTGGTCTTCCCCTGCGATTTTTTCCCCATACACTTCCCTCCAACGCTAAATTCACAATTCCTTGATGTCTAAGAATGTGTCCTGCCAATCTATCCCTTCTTTTAGTCAAGGTATGCCAAAAATTCCTTTTCTCCCCAATTCTGTTCAGTACCTCCTCATTAGTTACGCGATCCACCCACCTAATCTTCAGCATTCTTCTGTAGCACCATATTTCAAAAGCCTCAATCCTCTTCCTGTCCGCACTGTTTATCGTCCATGTCTCACTCCCATACAAGGCAACACTCCATACAAATGCCTTCAGAAAGGACTTCCTTAGGTTTAAATCAATATTCGATGTTAACAAATTTCTCTTTTTCAATAACGCTTTTCTACCCATTGCCATTCTGCATTTTATATCCTCTGTACTGCGACCATCATTTGTTATTTTACTGCCCAAATAACAAAACTCATCTACCTCCTTTATTGCTTCGTTTCCCAATCTAATTCCTTCAGCATCACCTGATTTTCTTACACTGCACTCCATTACCCTAGTTTTGCTCTTGTTAATGTTCATCTTATATGCACCTTTCAGCACACTGTCCATTCCGTTCAATTGCTCTTCCAGGTCCTTTGCTGTCTCTGACAGAATTACTAAGTCGTCAGTAAAACGCAATGTTTTTAATTCTTCCCACTGAACTTTAATTCCTTCACCAAATTTCTCCTTGCTTTCCTTTATAGCTTGCTCAATGTACAAATTGAACAACAATGGAGAAAGACTACAACCCTGTCTTACTCCCTTTCCAACCACTGCATACCTTTCATGCCCTTCAACTCTGACAACCGCTGTCTGGTTTTTGTACAAGTTGTAAATAACCTTACGTTCCCTATATTTTACTCCTGCTTGCTTCAGAACTTGAAAGAGTTTATTCCAATCAACATTGTCAAAACCCTTCTCCAAATCTACAAAAGCTAGAAATGTAGGTTTGCCTTTTCTTAATCTATCTTCTAGGATAAGCTGTAAAGTGAGTATTGCCTCCCGTGTTCCTACATTTCTCCTGAACCCAAACTGATCTTCCCCGAGGTCGGCTTCTACCAGCTTTTGCATCCTTCTGTATATGATTTGCGTTAATATCTTGCAACAATGACTCATTAAACTGATGGTTCTGTAGTTTTCACACCTGTCTGCACCTGCTTTCTTAGGGATGGGGGTTATTACATTTTTCTTAAAGTCTGAGGGTATTTCACCTGTCTCATACATCTTACACACCAGGTGAAACAATTTTGTCATGGCTGGTTCTCCCAAAGACTTCAGTAGCTCTGAGGGAATATCATCTACTCCAGGGGTCTTGTTTCGACATAGGTCTTTCAGGGCTCTGTCAAATTCTTCTCTCAGTACAGTATCTCCTATTTCATCTTCATCTACATCCTATTCCCTTCCTACAATATTGTCTCGAAATTCATTTCCTTTGTAGAGGCCCTCTATATACTCTTTCCACCTTTCAGCTTTCCCTTCTTTGCTGAGAACTGGTTTTCCATCAGTGTCCTTGATATTCATAGAGCTGTTTTTCTTATCTCCAAATGTTTCTTTTATTTTCCTGTAGGCTCTATCTATTTTTCCCCTATTTATACATTCTGATACATCCTTGCATTTGCATTCTAGCCACTCCTACTTAGCCATTTTGCACTTCCTGTCAATCTCATTTCTTAGTCGTCTGTACTCCATTTTTCCCGTTTCATTTACTGCATTTTTATATTTTCTCCTTTCATCGATTAAATTTAGTATCTCCTGTGATATCCAAGGATTTTTTGTAGGTCTTTCCTTCCTACCTATTTTGTCCTCTGCTACCTTCACTATTTCATCTCTCAATTTTACCCATTCCTCCTCTACTGTTTTATTTTCCCCCGTTTCTGTCAATTGTTGCCTAAAGCTCCCTCTGAAATTGTTAAGAACCTCAGGTTCCTTCAATTTATCCAGGTCCCATCCCCTTATTTTCCTACCTTTTTGTAGTTTCTTTAGTTTCAGCCTACAGTTCATAACCAACAAGTTATGGTCAGAGTCTATATCTGCCCCTGGGTATGTTTTACAGTTTAAAACCTGGTTCCGAAATCTATGCCTTACCATTATAAAATCTATCTGGTATCTTCCGGTGTCTCCTGGTCTCTTCCACGTATACAACCTACTTTTGTGATTCTTGAACCAGGTGTTTGTTATAACTAAATTATGTTCCGTGCAAAATTCTACCAGGCGGCTTCCTCTTTCATTCCTTTTGCCCAGACCATATGCACCTACTATCCTCCCTTCCCTTCCTTGTCCTACTACCGAATTCCAGTCTCCCATCACAATTAAGTTTTCCTCTCCCTTAATTGTCTGAATAATTTCCTTTAGCTCCTCATATATTTCTTCGATTTCCTCATCATCGGCAGAGCTAGTTGGCATATAAACCTGTACTACTGTTGTCGGTGTTGGCTTCATATCTATCTTGACAATGATAATGCGATCACTGTGCTGGTCATAGTAGTTTACCCGCATTCCTATTTTCTTATTCATTATCAATCCTACTCCTGTGATACCCCCAATTGATTTTGTATTTATAATCCTGTACTCACCTGACCAGAAATCCTGTTCATCCTGTCACCGAACTTCACTAATCCCCACTATATCTAACTTCAACCTATCCATTTCCCTTTTTAAATTTTCTAATTTTCCTACTTGATTAAGGGATCTAACATTCCACGCTCCGACCCGTAGAATGCCAGTATTGTCTTTCCTGGTGATCACATCCTCCTGAGTAGTCCCCGCCCGGAGATCCGAATGGGGGACTATTTTACCTCCGGAATATTTTACCCAAGAGGATGTCATCATCATGTGTTCATACAGTAGAGCTGCATGTCCTCGGTAAAGGTAACGGCTGTAGTTTCCCCTTGCTTTCAGCCGTTCTCAGTAGCTGTGTGGCAAAGCCACATTAGCTGATGTTACAAGGCCAGCTCAGTCAATCATCCAGACTGTTGCCCCTGTGACTACTGAAAAGGCTGCTGCCCCTCTTCAGGAACCACATGTTTGTCTGGCCTCTCCACAGATACCCCTCCGCTATGGTTGCACCTACGGTACGGCTATCTGTATCGTAAAGGCACGCAAGCCACCCCACCTCGGCAATGTCTGTGGTTCATGGGAGTGGTTGTTATAATGTAGAAATGAATACGGGTGGTATCACAAACTTTACTACATGATAGAAAGGTTTAAAGGTGGTATCATAAACTTTACTACAGGAAAGAAAGGCATCCGGAGCTTCAGTATATAGGAAATGGTATGCTAAACTACACTATAAGAAAAGAAGGGTATCCTGGGTTTCAGTAAAGAGAGGTATTGTATACTACATTAGTTGGAGGCTCATGTTGTTACATTACAAACTATAAGACCAATTGTAGAGCAGTGTGAATTATGTCCTCAATATGAAAAATTCATATCTTTGTTCACAGCACAGCGGCTATCAGATATTAATTTTTAAATACTTTTTTTTCAGGTTAAAATAACTATTTTCCAGGTATTCACATAACTTATTTTTTGCTCAGTAAATTAACAAAATATACTATACTTAAAAGATCAAGTTACTTTATTTTAAATATATGTCCAATCTGAACCATGCCATGTACACCATGTGTAATCAACTAGTAAGTCAAGTTTGCACAGTTTAATAATAATAATAATATTTTATTGTTGTTAGGCTTACAAAAGCAAAAAGCAACATCAAGTTACAAAGTAGGTAAACAATTATATACAAGAGTTTGGATTTCTACTTTTACAATGGTTTTGTAGTGGTCAATAGACAGGATATACCATATAAATAAATAGAGTAATAAAACCAATCAATCAAAATGTGCCAATACAGAAAAAAAAAAAAAAAACAGAGTACAGGAAAACATATGATATACAAAGAGATATTTACATCAGTTTTATGAGTATCTGTTACAACTGTTACAGAGAAAAATCAAAATTAATACTTATTACTAATGCTATTAATATAGGGAATATAGGATACTGCACATCATAATGACACACTGTTATGGGAAGGAAGAAGGAAGCTTAAGATTTAATGTCCTGTCAACAGCCTGGTCTTTAGATACATAACTTACACTTGGATTTTTGGGTAAATTGCCCTTGCCCTTTCAAAGAAACCATCCCAGCTTTTACCTAGAGTGACGTAGAGAAATCAGGGAAAACCTAAATCAGGATGGCTGTAAGTGGATTTGAACCACTGTTCTTCCGAATGTGAGTCTAGTGTGTTACAATGGCACCACCTTGATTAGTACACAGTTGTATTTACATTGCATACCATACAAAAGACAGTACCAGGAAGGACTGGAATTAACACAACCAGTTTCATTTTGGAGATGAGGTGTACAAAGATCACATGATTGAAAATACACACCTATGTAAAGTGAGGAAGATGATTAAATCAGATTGAGTGTTGTCACCATTGTTGGCTATAACTGCTGCTACAAGCCTTGGCAATGAATCAAAGAGGCTCTGGACATTTTTTTTTGGGGGGGGGGTGTATCAGTCTACCTTGCTTCCACATATTTCCAAATTTGATCAACCATGCATTTTAGATCGGCGAGAAATTGGGAAAACAGGAATTTGAGGGCAGCAGTGCAATCTGATGGGTGACAAAATAGTCTTTAACATTACATGCTATTTGTGGTTGTGCATTATTTGGTCACAATATAGCAGTTGTAGCAGTAGGTATAGGAGGACAACAGACTCCTTCACTTCATAGATGTAATGCCACACTAGTTAGTGTACTGGCAGTGCATACTAGTATGGTGCATGAGTGGAATCCAATACCACTCCGAACCATAACTTGGCTGCAGGAACAGTGTGGCAGAGCTGAAGGCATCACTTCATGAGTTTCACACCAAGACTCTAATCTGACCATTGTGATGGTGCAGGCAGAATTGGGATTCGTTGGTAAAAACAATGTCATTCCAATCCCAATTTTGTCCAGACCATCACAATGGTCAGTTTGGAGTCTGGGACAATGGTGAGAGACTGTCTGTTGCCATACAGGCCCTGCACTCAGTATTTTTCTTTAGGGTGAAATAGGATTCCACTCCCCCTCATTAACCAATCAGCTTTATATCTATGACGTGTTAGAGCTTGTTGTCCTCTCATATCTTTGGAGCTTACCGATAGCCACATTGCAACATATGTGACCACAATTACCGACCAACTTTCAAGACTTCATTGTTGGCCAAAGGATTTCATAGCTGCCTTGGTCTCCCTGTTTTTCTGCTCTCTTGTCGGTCAAAAACATATTGTCAGTGATTGTGGAACAACTGGTCCATGTTACAGCAGCAGCTGCTCTACCAGATAAATTTTGGCAATATATGAAACCAGCCTGGAGTGCTCTACCACAACAACTTGTTCAGAGCCTCTTTGACTCAATGCTGAGATGTACAGCAGCTGCTACAGCCAGTAATAGTAGGAGCACACTTCAGATGGATCAGTATTGTTAATCAAGTTATCTTAGTGCAACATGTTACCTGCCAAATAAATGCTATGATACTTGGTGGTGCATTGTGGATGGTGAGCAATTACTATTAAATTCATTTGTGCAATGCTATCTGTTCATTTAAACTGGAATTCTTATGATCAACTGATGGTTTTACACAACTGATGTGTGACAGAAATGAAAAAGGCCAGGCACATTAAAAAACATAGTGATATATCATCTAATAAACATATATTTTTGCTCAGATTGATGCGCTAGGGTGTAACATTTTATATTTTTAATGCTCATATAATTCTGATTAATACCTTTCTCCCTACATCTGTTCAGAGTGAATCAAGGAAATAGTTGAACAAAAACACCTACATTTCAGTCGTTCATCTAAGATGGTAACATCATGACAATAACCAAAACCTATATTTGATTGATAAAAATAGGCTTCATTGTTTATCTGATTTGCAACAGAATTTCCATTGTGCCAAGTTCAAAGCATTGAATAAGTATATTTACTGTAATCAAGTTCCATATGTTTGCAAAAGGTTATGTGCTTGCCTACTGGCATGGCTGTCCAAAGTACTTTTTCACATGGTCAAAGTATTCATAGTTACTTTGCACCAAGAGCGTAGTGAAATCATATGTAATTTGGTGTCACATAATCCATGGATAAACTAACTTGTGTAAGTCCTGGTATTGAGTGATATTCTGTTTAGGCACAATTAAACAACATCCCACTATAAAACATGTTACGAATGTGGTCAACTGTGTGTACACAATTAAGTTGAGTCTCACACTATACGTATCCTCTGTATCAGATGCTGCATGTACTTCAGTTCACAATAAATTTCCTTTTAGTGTAAGTGCTGTGTTCAGTTGACAACCCTGCCTTCAAAGTCAAGCCTGCTTCCATTTCAACACAACAATATCACCCAGGACTGGAGCAGTTAAACCACATTCTCTGCCAGGCTTTTGACTACCTTTCATCCTGCCCTTAAATGAGAACTACCCTACCCATATCGTCCCTCCCCTCTCCCACACCTACAGTGGTTTTTCACCGCCTGCCAAACCTACATAATGTCCTTGTCCATCCCTACTCCATCCCTGCTCCCAAACCCTTACCCCATGACTCATATCCCCGCAACAGACCTAGATGCAAAACTTGTCCTATCCACCATCCCACCACCACCTACTCCATTCTTGTCAGAGGCATTTCCATAAAAGACAGTTCAAGCTGTGAAAGCAGTCATGTTATCCACAAACTGAGCTGCAACCACTGTGCAGCTTTCTAAGCTTACTACACGGACATGACCAGCACCCAGCAGTTGATCCAAATGAATGGCCAGTGTCAAGCTGTGGCCAATAGACAACTAGACCATCCTGTTGCAGTGCTGCATAGTCTGACTCACTTTAGTGACTGCTACACAGCCAGTGCTGTATGGATCCTCCCCACAATTACCACCTTTTCTGAATTGCATGAATGGGAACTCTCCCTACAATATATCCTATGCTTCCATAATCCCTCAGGCATAAACCCTTGCTAGTTCCTGCCTCTACCACCTATCCCTTCCACACTTTATCCTTACATTCTTCTCCCATCCCGCCACACATTTCAGTCCCTTCCCTTCCTTCCGCACTGTCAGACAGCAATGGCGTATTCCCCCACCCATGCCATGCATCCGAACTCTCCCCTCCTGCTTCCCTCTCCTTGCCACCTCGTCACCCCCACCACTGGTTGCTCTCACTTAGGTTATGCTCAGTGCCGCAGTTTGGCCACAGCGACCATAGATGGCTGAAAGTTATAACGTTATATTCTGTTATTTGTGCCTTTCTGCAGCTCATCGGATGGCTCTGTGGTGAGTAAGCAACTTATCATTCTCAAAAATTTTGTTGAATCCTTCCTGGAATTTCCAGGTTTTAAACTGTAAGACATATTCAGGGCCAGATATGTACTCTGGCCATAAGTTATTGGTAATGAACTGTAGATTAAAACTTAAGAGACTACAAAATGGTAGAAAACTAAGGAGATGGTAGATGGACAAATTGAAGGAACCAGAGGTGATTGGGGGTTTCAGAGAGAGCATTAGGCAAAGTTTGGCTGTAAGGGGGAAAGTAATACAATAGAAGAAGAATGGGTAGCTCTGAGAGAGAGAGTAGTGAAGGCCGCAGAGGATCATATAGGTAGAAGGACAAGACCTAATAGAAATCCTTGGATAACACAGGAGATACTGATATTAATTGATGATAGGAGAAAATATAAAAATGCATCAAGTGAAGCAGGCAAAACGGAGTACAGACATCTGAAAAATGAGGTTGACAGGGAGTGCAGACTGGCTAAGCAGGAGTGGCTTGGGGTGAAATGCAAGACCGTAGAAGAATGAATAACTAGAGGAAAGATAGATACTGCCTACAGGAAAATAAAAGAGACATTTGGAGACAAGAAAAGAGTGGTATGAATATCAAGACTCAGATGGAAAACCAATACTAAGCAAAGAAGGAAAAGCTGAAAGGTGGAAGGAATAAATAGAAGGCCTGTATAAAGGAAATGGAAGATGAAATAGAAGTAGATGAGATTGGAGATACTATACTGCGAGAAGAATTTGCCACAATCCTAATTTTCTTGCCGGAGATGGCCAAATCTATCCACATCAGTCGTTCATTTACATACCTTATTGCAATCGTGCTGGGTTCAATTGCTTTCCTGATGTAGAACCCTACACTCCACTGTGCTCTTCCTACTTTGACTCCTGACAGGTAGACTTTGTGTTCTCCGACTTCGTCCTCTTTCTCTCCCCTTACTCTAACGTCACTAACAGCTAAAACATCTAACCCCATCTTACTTGAAGCCTCCGCCAGCTCTACCTTCTTCCCATTGTAATCCCCATTGATATTAATAGCTCCCCATCTCATTCCAGATCATTTGCCAAGTCGTATCGGAGGAGTCCCTGGTCTGTCAATTAGAAGTGGGACTCCATCACCTTCAAAGGTCCGAGGCATTTTGCTCTGATTGTTGCCAGCATGATACTGAAGTACCTGGGAAGCAGGTTGCTAGCATTACTTGATACACAACAAAATTTAATCATTATTAACACGAATATACAAAATATTTACAAAATGAATGAATGGAAAATTTACACAATTTATCAGTTCACCAAAATTATACACAGAATTTATAAAAGGGAGGAACACTCTTCTCCCTGTCCTACTCTTGTTTGTCATAAATACATACATTATAAATGGGAGGACATTTTATCACTCACTTCCTAAATAACACTTTTAATTTTTCACTTAGTTTCACGGTGGGTCCACGCCTTCATCAGGTCCAAAAATGGTTGTCCCACATGTCACATAGTGTCCTTGTCCTGGAGGTGTCTATCCTCCAGCATTATACATGAAAAATATGCAGAATTTCCTACACTCAACAAAACTTATCACTAGTTACACAAAATATTTAGTGCCTACTGTTGTGACAGTGCATTGTAAATTCAAATCTACCACCGTGCATAATGCGCACAAAGTAATATACGGGCACTATGGCAATTAGACAGCACTGCCTAAGTGAACCAGGGCTCACCTGTGACTCAGCAGTCTATAGTAAACCATGATTAAATACACTCAATGTAAAGAGTTTGTTTTCCTGTGCTAATAAAGTTGTAACACTTTAAGTGGAGACGAGTTATGAAATACACCACACTTTGTCATCGGCAGTGTCTCGTTAAATGTGGAGAATTTAGACAAGCTATTGTGCATGCTTATTGAATAACAGACTGCCCTAGTAGTGCCGTTACATGACTTTCCACAGACGCTTACATCAGTTGTGTCGACGTCATTGTGTAGTCGGGTTGCACCGTTTTCTCTGCCTCCATTCCCTCCATATGAGGAAGCTGCGAAAGAATGGGAGAACTATGAAAAGTGTCTGTGCCAACATTTAGTGGCTTTTGGTGTTGGTAACAATTAGCTCTGCCAAATCTCTGTTTATTTTGTGGATTTCTCCAAAATTGTATCAACTATTGTCTTAGCTAGCCCCCCTACAGAATCTGGAGTCATTGTCTTTTACTGAAATGTGTGACACGCTCTCTAAATACTATTGTAAAAACACCGATGTTGTTGCATCCTGGGTGGCTTTTTACAGGTGCCACAAGAAGCCTCATCAATCATACCGTGCATGGGCCACAGAAATACAAGACCTTAGTCAAAAATGTCACTTCGTTACGAATGTGCATCTTGAGTCTTATGTTTATACTTAGGTGGCTGCAGATATGGAAGTCAGACAACGGGCCCTCCATCTCCCAAATCCCTCTTTATCTGGAGTATAGAGTATTTCTTAGCTTATGAAATTTCTTGTGCCCTCGGCGCGCAAATTGATAAATACATGGATGTCAGTTTGTGCAGTCTGATGCCGCGGCAGATGGTGCATCTTTTTTATATTGCCACATTGAAATGGAAGCAGGGTTGACTTCGAAAGCAGGGTTGTCAACTGGACACAGCACTTATACTGAAAGCAGGTTTATTGCGAACTGAAACATACATGCAGCACTGACTGCCTCTTGGGCAGAGTGCTCTGCTATTTATACACAGAATGTACCGGAAATTAGAATAGTTAACATAAGAAACATGTAGAAATTACAAGTGAACATAAGAAAGATGTAGAACATTCTGGAAATGATAATTACAAGGAAATAAATGTTTGCCGGTGAATGGGATTTAACCGGTGACCTTCAGCACCACATTTGGTGATGCTATCCCTTGCCCCATGCTGGCAGTTGGTTAACTTGGAGTCTTGTGACATTGTTCCCTCTTGTGGAAAAACAGTGACCTACTATTAGGTTCTTTCCGGAGTCAGCTGCAATGTACTGGATCTTGATCTTGTCATGAGTCGTCTGTATTTTGGAGAATCCTTCCTTTCTGCACGATTACTGACAACAAAAGTTCCTGTCGTGGCTTCATCAGTATCATTAACATCCTTAGAGTCCTTGAACAAGAAGCCATTTTCGCCTCTCTGCTCTTCAGGATCATAGTAAGGCTTCATGCGGAGGACGTGAACAATGTCTCTTCATTTTTGTCATTTCGACAATGGCTCATAATCCTCAGCTTCATATGTGACGTCTGACAGGAGGCGTACGACACGATACGGAACAAAGTATCACTTCAATAACTTTTCTGATAGTCCAACTTCCCGTACAAGGTAAAAATCCATACCAGATCTCGTGGGCTGTACACAACATGTCTGTGCTTGTCGTTATACCACTGACAGTCCTTCTGCTGAGCGTCCAGTGTCCGTATGCAAGCCAGCTGTCTTGCTTATTCGACCCTAGTGATGAGCCTGTTTCACATATTCATCCTGAGTGTCGTATGGTTGGAATGAGAACAGCATATCCATTGTCATCTCAGCTTCTTGGTCATAGCAGGAAAAATGACGTGAAGCCTATGGTGTCCTGTCTTGCAGTATTATAAGCAAATTTCATGACTGGCAGTATTGTATCAGAATCCTTCTGCTCAACATTGACAGCATATCTGCTAATGTCTTGTTAAAATGTTCTGTAAGACCATTTGTCTGAAGATGTTATGCAGTTGTCATTCTGTGGACAATGTTGCAGCGTGACATTACCTCTGATACTAGTTTTGACTGGAATACTTTTCCACAATCAGATATCACACACGGTGCTCCATGATTCAAGATAATGTCTTCTACAAGGAATTTTGCGATCTCTGGAGCTTCTGCACTCGGCACAGGTTTGGTGACAGCGTAGCGTTTGGGGTAGTCAGTGCAGGCTATTATCCATCGGTTGGCGGTTAGCGACTTCAGGAACCTCCCTAAAAGATCGATCCCAACTTGGTGAAAAGGAGCTGTTGCAGGTGGAATTGGTACAAGATGTTCTGGAGGTAATTGTCGGTGCATGCTTTCATCGCTGGCACTCTTTACAGTTACTCACCTAGTGCTTAACAGATCGGCAGGGACCTTTCCAGTAATACCTGCATCTGATTATGTCTAGGGCCTTCACGAATCCCAGATGACCGGATATTGGAGCATCATGGAAATACTTGAGAATAACTGGCTGGAGATGAGCTGGAACAACCAGTAGCCATTTGGGGTCCAGTGGATCACAGTTGCTCTTTTACAATGTCTCGATTATAAGTTGGAACTCTCCATTGGTCAGTTCTCCTTTCTCCAAGGCCTCTATGGTTTTTAGTGCTGGATCGTCCCTCTGTTCAGCTGTAACTTCACCTAATTCAGTGAGGGCTGAAATTTTATTCATGCTGTTGTGTTGCAGTAATGGGTCCTCTAAAGGCAGTCGGCATCCTTGTGCTTGCGCCTGTTCTTGAATACCACTGTGACGTCGTACTCTTGGAGTGTTAGTGCCCATCTTGCTAGTCAACCTGATGGATCCTTCAGGCTAGTCAGCCAACACAAAGAATAGTGGTCTGTCAGGACGGTAAATGGTTTGCTGAATAAATATGGCCAGAACTTGTTGATAGCCCAGATAACTGCGAGACATTCTTTCTCAGTTGTAGAGTAGTTTATCTCAGACTTTGAGAGTACTCGTGATGCTTAGGCTATCACCTTTCTAGCACCTTCCTGAACTTGTACAAGCACTGCACCAATCCCATAACCACTGGCGTCTGTGTGAAGTTCAGTTTCCACATTCTCGTTGTACAAGGCTAGAAATGGTGCGGAAGTTAGAGCCTCCTTAAGTGACTGGAAAGCTCTTTCTTTTGTCTCATCCCAGTAAAACTTGGCATCTCCCTGCAAAAGTTCTTGCAATGGGCGTGCCTTGTTACAAAATCCTTTTATGAAACGTCAATAGTATGAGTACAGCCCAAGAAAACTTCTCATGTCTTGAATGTGCTGAAGAGTTCGAAATTCTGTGACTGCCCTTACTTTATCTGTTCGAATGTGGCTGAAGCAATACATAATCCACATGGCATTACTTTGAATTCATAGAGGCCCTCAGGTGTAATTAAAGCCATCTTCTCCCTGTCAGCTTTGTCAACCTCGATTTGCCAATAACCTGTCTGCATGTCCATAGTTGAGACGTATGTAGCTCCTTTCAAGCAGTCTAAGATGTCATCAATGCATGGCAATGGGTAGACATATTTCTTTGTGATTCTGTTCAGCCACTGATAGTTGACACAGAATCACCACGTGCCATCCTTCTTCTTTATGAGGACCAACGGCGATAACCAAGGACTCTCCGAAGGTTGAATAATGTCATTGTGCACCATCTTCTCCAATTCCTCTTGAATTAATTAAATAAATCACAATTTGCGATCGGTTATGGCTTCACTGCACTAGGTTTAGATGGAATACCAAACTGCGGTGAATGAAAATTTATGCCCGGCTAGGATTCGAACCTGGGATCTCCTACTTACTAGGCAGTCACGTTAACCACTCCGCCACTGAGGACACAGTGATCAGCCCGACTGCAGAGGACTGTTCCCTGCACGTCTTCCGCCACACCCAAATCTCCATTCGCCACATTGTCTCTTACCTGATACCAGAGCCTATTTGTTCTGTAATGCTCACAGCCACAATACTGTATTCCCGCATCAGGGAGAACAGACCATGAGGTATCAAGACACAATTCATTGACATCAAGAGCTCAGCCTCAGCTTATATACAATTATATATTTTTGACGATGTTACAGCATTGATTTAATGAAATAACTCGCAATTTACAATCGGTTATGGCTTCACTCTACTAGGTTTAGTTGGAATACCAGCTTGAGATGCCTGAAGGAAGTCCCATCCAAGGACGACATTAGGACTACATTCTGTTAATACGATAAATTCAAACAGCTGAGTCCTGTTGTTGATGGTTACTCTTGCGACACAAGTTCCTGCTGGCTGGACGTACTTTCCATTTGCGACCTTCAGCACATTTGTTCCCATATCAGAAAACATTTTCTTCTTTAGTGTGTGGCGGTAATTATCTGACAATACAGAGAAAGACACTTCTGAATCAACAAGTGCCCGGACAGGTTGGCCGTCGATTATGATGTCGATGAGATTTCCTGACATCTTAGCGACTGTCATCCATGGAGGATTTTCATCTGCGGCGGCCTCACCTCCGTAGATGGTCGCCTCGCTTAGTTTTCCTGGGCGCGGCGGCTAGGGGAGCGGCTGGTACCTCTGTATGGGGATGGTGAACGGCTGCAGCGCTTCGGGGAGCGACCTCGTCTAGGGTACGGTGATGGGCTTCTTCCCATAGGTCGACTGAACTCATCAGTTCTTTACGTCGGGTGCGACTGACGGGGCAAACAGGAGCTAATGTCCGAAATACATCTTGCTGCCATACACACGAGTCAACAATGATGAGTGGGGCAGCCACACATTAAAAAGAAGCAACAGTGGCAGCAGCAGCAGTAAAATCAGATACGTTCGGTGCTTCCATCCTGTCTATGTTGATTTATCAAACATGAGAGGGTAGATTGTCTTCAGTACTGGACTATGTGTAACTTCTGTAATAAGAAAGGTCACATTGCGTCAGTCTGCTGGTCTAATAAGACACCTGCTGTTGATGAAGATGATGATTCTGTTATAACTGTCAATTGTGTACTTTCAAACAAGTAGCAATTTATACATAGATGTTCAAGTCCTTGACAAAAATATTTGCATGTAGGTCGACATAGGTTCTGATGTCACTCCCATAAATTCCCACGTGTACTTGGAATTGGGTTCTCCGCTGTTGTCTCCTGTCACACGCAATGTGTGGACATACAACAAACAGAAAATTCCGATTATCGGACAGTTTAAGGTGTCCACTTCTAACAAGTCAGTTGTTGTTGATCATGCAGGAATGAAAAACTAGTTTGGATATGATGCCTTTCAACTTTTTGGAGTCTCCATTACAGATGATGTACATCTGGTATCTGATGACATTCCTTACACATGGATAGATGCATTGTGTGAGGAATTTTCCTCAATTTTCTCTCCAGGCCTGGGCCATGGTGTCGATTTTGAGGCACATATTTTTCCATGCCCACCCCCTTCTAGTGGCATTATGTGACCCATTCAAGGCTGAATTAGACAGGTTGGCATCTTTGGGGACTCTCCTCATTGTGGTTTGCAAACCCAATGGCAAATTGCATTTGTGTGGCGATTTCAAAAAGACTATCAGTGCCCAATGTCTTATTGATACTTACCTGCTTCCTCGTCCTGACGAGTTGTTTGCCAAACTTGCGGATGGACAATTCTTCTCCAAAATTGATTTATCAGAGGCATATCACCAACTGCCATTGGAAGCAGATTCCAAAAAATTTCTTGTCTTATACATTTCTTTTGGCCTGTATCAATACCAACAGTTGCTGTTCAGTGTTGTTAGTGCTACAGCTATATTTCAGCATTTTTTAGAACAGCTGATGGCTTCCATGCTTGGTTATCAAGATTATATCATAGTTATGGGTGCTTCCATGGATGAGCACCTTGCCAATCTTTGCACGCTCTTTCAAGTTCTTCTGTCAGTGAGGTTGGAGTGTATTCTCACTAACTCTAATTTTTTTCAGTCTTCTGTTGTGTAATTGGGGTTTCCACTGTCACATGACAGGATCCGTCCCTTAAGTCAGCATGTTGATGCTATCGTGGCCCTCCCATGGCCATCTAATGTTAAAGACCTTCAGGTATTTCTTGGCGAAATTGCCTACTATCATAAATTTCTTCCTTCCACAGCTAACTCGGCTTATCCCTTGAATCAGCTGCTCCTCAAGAACATTCCTTTCCATTGGACTGACAAATGCAAATGTGCCTTTGTCCACTTCAAAGATCAATTTCAGTCAGTGCTGTGTCTAGCCACGTTTTGCCTGGGGCGACAACTGGTGTTGGCCACGGATGCGTCCCAATATGGACGTGGGGCCATCCTTGCACAATGATATGACAGTGGATCAGAGCAGCCTACTGCTTATGATTCAAAGACACTCAATGATGCTCAAATGCATTATTCTTAGACTGAGAAAGAGGCATTTTCCATGCCTTAAAAAATGTCATGTTTTCTTGTATGGTTCCAAGTTTCATCTTGTCACCGACCGTAAGCCTCTTGTTTCCTTGTTTAATCCTTTAGCATCACTTACAGATAAGGCTGCATACAGGTTGCAACTTTGGGCTTTATACTTGTCTTGTTTTCATTATGAGATTCATTACTGCCACACAGCCCAGCACACAAATAGTCTCGCCTTATCGTGGCTGCCTATGGGTCCTGACCCCATTTTTGACCACTATGAGTTACTCTGTTTCCACATGGATGAGGATGAACGTCATGTGGTTGATGGTTTTCCAATTACAGGGGACTATGTTACTTCTGCCACAGCTGACAACCCAGTTCTGTGTAAGGTGATTTGGTTCATTCAACAGGGGTGACCTGACAGACCCTATGGCAAGGCATCTGACCCTCTCCATACCTATTACCCCTTGCATTTATGACTGTCTCTTTGTCACGATGGAGCATTTTTGAGGGTAGTGGTTCCTGCTTCTCTGCGTCAACGTGTTTCTCATCTGTTACACCATGGACATTGGGGCGTTTCCCACTCTAAAAATCTGGCTCACAGACATGTTTACTGGCCAGGAATTTATGTGGACATTTTGCACATGTTTACCCTGTGTACCAAATGTGCTCAACAGTCAGCAGACCCCCGAGCTGACCCTTCTCTGTGGCCTGCCCGATGTGCCTGTGGGAATGGGTCCAAGCCCATTTTACCAGCCCTTTTCTTGGTACCTACTGGTTTCTCATAATTGACACTTATTCCAATTTTCCTTTCATGGTTCACTGTGTGTCCCCTTCCACTGCGGCAACCACAAATGCATTGTCAAAGATTTTCACCTTTGAAGGTCTAACCTCTACACTTGTCACAAACAATGATCCTCAGTTTTCCTCACAGGCCTTTGCAGATTCTGTTCCAGCCTCAGTGGCCATCATGTCACAGCACTACCCTTCCATCCACAGTCGAATGAGTAGATTGGAGATCTTGTTCGCATGTTCAAGTGTCAGATGAAGAAGTTCCTCACTGAGTTTTCTACAGACAATGCTTTACTTCACTTTCTAAGCTCTTATCGATTTATGCCCATGGATGATCACAGCCCGGCCGAGCTCTTACATGGCCTTCAGCCACACACATGGTTACATCTTCTTCACTTTTGACAGTCTCAGGCTATTTCTCACCTCCTGACAAGTTCCGGGTAGATGCTCCTGTCTGGGTATGGGTATACGGCTCTTGCCCCAAGTGGATCAAATAAGGCATCAAATAGTTTACAGGCCATCGGTTGTTCGGCGACATCCGTATTGATGAAGGAATGGTTGTTCACCATTTTGAGCAGATACGTCCATGGGTGGTGGAACTGCTGTTGTCAATGTTGTCTCCACACAGGACTATTCATGCTGCTTCAGAAGCCAATAGACACCATCTCTGGGTCCCACCTTTACTGCTCACAACTCCGAACACCCTACATACCCCTGCAGGAGATGTGCTTCCATCACATGAGCTGACTGTGTGGGGAAGTCTGCCAGCATCACAGTCGCATGCACCAGAAGCAACGCAGCTGTCACCCGTCATTCAGTCCCGGGGACTTGTGCCTCCAGCAGAGAGCATGCTGACTTCTCTGCCACCTGCAGCCAATACTTCAGAGATGTCACCCATCATTCAGTCACGAGTTCATGTTCCATGCAAAGGGCCCTGTGCGGGGCACATTCACCCATATGTTCGAGTGGCAGCATGTGACTTGTCTGCAACACATCAAGAGTCGATGGATGTCTCCATACTGTACAACACCTCTGCAAAGTGAAGTGAATTTGCCAAAGGGGGAAAGTGTTGTGACACTGCATCATACATTCAAATCTACTGCGCGCAAAGTAATATAGGGGTGCTATGGCAATTAGACAGCGCCGTTTAAGTGAACTGGGCTCGCCTGCAACTTAGCAGAGCACAGCAGTCTGTAGTGAATCATGATTCAATACACTTGATGTAAAGAGTTTGTTTTCTTGTGCTAATAAAGTTATAACACCTACCATAATGAATTACTATATGGAGCAAGAATAAACCAATATATACTTATTCTAAAAATACCATATACAAAATATTTCAACTCCTATGAAGGAACAGAATGGAAACTGCTTTGTATGACAAAAATCTCTATACAGGCTACATTGATGCAAAAAATGAAATGTAACACAAAAACGTTAAAATCATATTTTTTTCTCCAATACCTAAAATCCAAATTTTATCCTCTTACATTACAGTACCAAGATAAGCAAATGCACTTCTACAAACAGCATATGAACCATAAAATATGACCCCCCACTTTTAAAGATGACAAGTACCGAGGAGCAAACAAATGATCAAAATATAAAATATCAAACTAGTGTCACACCGGAAATTTGCAGAAACATCATATAAAAAATCAGTTGTATCTGCCCAAGGTAACATATATGTGCATCTGTCTAAAATCTCTTGTTTCCAAACTCACAAATTTTTCCTAGTTATCTGTAAGATAGAATCCATAGAAAATCTGTAATAGTAAAAACTGGCTCCCTAACCATTGGCCCTACCTACTCATTATCACTGCTTCATTATACATCATAAATAAATATTCTTCACCATATCTCATCAATTAATATTCATCATTTTATCTCACATTTTATCTATATCCTCATAATATTCCCTTACCTTATTACTCATAATACCTCATTACTCCATCAATATTTATCAAAGAATATATGAACATCCTGTCTAGGCCACAACATATCTCCAGAACAATATGCCACAGTAACTCACCAGCTTTTACTTTCACCACTTCAACACTGACAGAACCGTATCAATTCCACAACTTCTCTTTCCATTATCATACGGCTTTAAATTCATGGTCACAGATACAAATTCCTCACATAGCTACAGATCATTTTGCTCACAATTCACTTGCTAGATCACTACTGCAATAATATAAAGTGTAACACACTGATTTCACCTCAGTAAATACCAAAACAGAACTTTCATTGCACTAAATTCAGATGTTATCTTTTTCTGCTGCAACATATGCTTTACAGAAGATACATAATTCATGTGGATGGTACTGGTTTCACTCAAACATTACATAATAATTACTCTATTGTAATCTACAGTTACACTACTACATCTAACTACACCAAACAAAATATAGTAGGAGAAAATGTACTAACTTACAAACAACCCATATAGTAGTGGAAGAAGAATGGAGTGATCTAAGAAATGAAACATAGGGTCACCCAGCTAAGAAAAGGCATTAATCGCCAAGTAATGTATTCATCAAAGAATGACAAACTTCCTACCTATTTCTGACTTAATCCTTATTTACTATTTGTTCCACCCATTTGCCAAAATCAATGTTACCTAATTTCCTCAACAATTTAATTTGCTGTGGCTCAAGTTTCAAACATCTCACAGGCAATACATATGGTTTCATATGAATAACATTTTTCAAACCAAAAACTACCTGATTTTGTGTTGGCAAGTTCATAGGCATTGTCACATGCAACTCTGCTAAATTTAAATGGATCATGATAGTCATGTAAAAACTTTTTGATTTCATCATTGATCTCACTGGATCTCTCCTTCATTTTTACCAATACTGAGTCATCTACATTAAAACTAGTTGTTTTCACTCCTTTATCATGCCTTTCCTTTCTTGCTAGAGCTTCCTTCTTCATCATCTCCTTGGTGAAACCTAATCTTTTCATTCTTTGTCAGGTCACTCATATTTGAGGAGATGGGTTTCCCAATACAAACATTAGACAGTTTTTCTCCAAACATCAACTCACAAGGGTGTTTAATTCCACAAATTGTTCATAATTTTTTCAAAATTTTGAAAATAGCTCGCCCATGCAGTGTGTTTCTTGCTACAGTATGTCCTGCAAAACCTATTTATTTCCTTCATTACTCTCTCATTCATGTTATCCTGATGAAAGTAGTGGATATCTTAACATGTCGGATGCATTTATGGGGATCGAGACGGGTTTGAGCCCCAGAGATACCACATTTTATGAGCTAGATACGCACTTTATTGTCACTCACTCTAAGTACAGATCCAGACTGTCAATTGCATGACTGATGGAGCTCAGGGAAGCTGGCTCCAAAGATATTGGTTCAAAGATACATTAGTATACACATCATTGTGTACACACAGCCCCCTCCCGCAGTACGGAGTACACTCTGATAAGGCGTGGGGAAGGGGAGCTGGAGATGACAAAGGGGCAATGTGTTGCAGTGACATCAGTAGGCAGGGGCTAGGGATCAATGTCACAATCCTTTCGATGACCTGTCTTATCAGAGGGCACCGTGGCAAGTATTTGTTTCTTTAAGCATGCAATGTTTGTTGTGACAGCACGAGGCGGCACAGTGATACATACGTCAAGGGGCGTGGCACTAGCGAGCCGTCGGAAGGCAGGTCGAGAGCTTCCATGATGACTGAGGAAAGCCAAGACACTGGAATGGTAGCTGCATCGGCCGGAGGTGCGTGCAAGTGTAATGCGACGGCGCGTGATGGCTCGGAAGTTGTCGTGTCAGCCGAGGAGAGCCGAGGCGACGAAGTAGTAGATGAGCTGGCCGGCAGCATGTGCAAGGGCATCACGGTGCAAAGTGATGGTTCGCAAGTTTTTGAGGGGACCGAAGAAAGCCGAGGTGCTGAAATAGAAATTGTGTCGACCATCAGTGCACGCAAGTGTAGTGCTATGGTGGGCGATGGCTCAGAAGTTGTCATGGCAGCTGAGGAGAGCAGAGACGACAAAATAGTAGATGAGCCGGTCAGCTGTGTGCAAGGGCAGCATGGCGGTGGGCAGTAGCTTGGAAACTTTGGGGCAGCCGAGGAAATGAAGTAGTACTCACTTTGGCCAGGGGTGTGTGCAAGGGCAGAATGGCTGCGGGTGGTGGCTCGGAATCTTTTGGGGCAGCCGAGGAGAGCCAAGGTGGCGAAGTAGTACTCGCGCTGGCTGGCAGTGTGCGCAGGGGCAGCAAAGTGGTGGGTGGCGGCTTGGATACTTTCGGGGCGGCCAAGGAGAGCCGAAGTGCCGAGGTAGTTGACACGTTGGCTGCCAGCGTGCATCAGGGAGGCACAGTTGCTAGAGCCAAGGTTACAACGCATGAGATTTGTTTGAGCAGTTCCCAAGACGAACACACTTAGGCGGCGGCATGCCAGTCACAGAAATTTTAGTTTCAGATTCGTGTTCAACTAACAGGGCGGGGGAGGAGGAAACAGAAGAAGAGTAGTGTGAGAGGCAGCCGCTAGAGTAGAATGAGGTGCTGGCAGTGCATCCGAATGAGGCGTTGGCATAGCAACTAAGTTTTGTTTTTAAGCACTCGCGGAAGAGCGGCGCGGGGAAACAGAACTGTCACAAGCCCTGGCAACCATGAGCGTGGGCGTGATGTCACTTATAACACTATCAGGGGAAACACAAATGCTGACCTGGGTTCGATTATCCATTGTAGTTTCTCAACGAGTTGTAATAACTCACTACACGGCGGCCAGCTCGAACACCGGTGAAGAAGGAGGCAGTGAGGCTGGAAATCGGGCAGCAAGTGGGCAACGAGATGAATAAGGTTACTTGCGTGCATCATCTACGTTGTGGGAGCGAACTCGAACAACAGCGGTGGGTGTCGTATATTCTGTCTGCAATTCCAAAGCACTGACAGCATATCAGAAATAGAACCTCGACGAAATTGGAATCACTGCACACTTGTTGAGGAAAGGAATGAAGTTCACGCGGCAAGGCAGATGTCCCCGGCGGGGCAGGAAATGAGAGCAGTAGATCGGAAACACATTGCGGTGCAACAGTGTTGTAGACCGACATGCCAAAGGCACCGGAATGTGCTGCATAAACGGGTAGTCGTGAGTGTCCGAATGTGTCAGTCATGTGCGAGTGTGAAATGGACTGTTGTGGTCATGGTGTGGAAACGCATCACATGACATGGTACAAGGCTGAACATTGTCACAGGACACAGGATTTGAAAATGCAAAGTCATGACAGTGATAGTTTGAAGCAACTACACTGTTGCTGTTCACACACGGGAAAGACTGTTGTGTGTAACTTGCAGCTAAGGCATTGTCTGGGATGTTCATTGCGCATGCAGAAAAACGCATGCTCGATAAAACTGAGAAAACTGATTTGAACTGCAAGAATAATTCATAGGAAAATTTGAAAATGCACAATCACTAAAGTCACTGTGTCCCGACGGGAGAATAAAGTTCGACTGTGGCGGCAGTGTAGCACATTGTTGACTGGTTACATAGCCGGCGGTTGCAAGTCCATTGTTCAAATTTTGCAATTCAGAAAAATATACATTTGAAAAATTAGCATCACATGGCAGAATGTTCAATTGTTTCTTGGCACTAAATAAAGGTGAAACATCATGAATCACATTGAGCATAGCAAAGTCAGAGTCGTTACAATATGTGACTGCACTTTTAGGAAGCAGAGTGTCAAAAAAATCTTGTGGTGAGGCGATGATAAAGCCCTTGTTATACCATGCAGATTCTGCACACATGGAACACATAGAGGTTTGAAGTGAAATCCGGACAAAGTCTGAAATGGCAAAGTCATTGTGGCCGTTGATTGTTGGCTGGTGGCACGTCATATTTTCAGTGAAAAATCGTTGTGAATGTTGCGGATTTCCCTTGTGCAGTCAAATAAACATAAAAAGAAACTCGGAGTCATCACTTTGGGGATCGTGAGGGGTTTGAGCCCCAGAGATACCACATTTTATGAGTTATAAATGTACTTTATTGTTACTCATTCGAAGTACAGATCCAGACTGACAGTTGCATGGCCGACGGATATCACACCTATTGTTTTCACTCTCTGACACTTATCACACCCCTCTAGTCTTTGTTTAACCCTTCTCCGCAGATTGTTGAAAATAACTGTCTCTTGAACCTTTGCAACCATTTTCCTAGCATTATAATGAGCATAACTCTTGTGAAGATAGTCTATAAATTTGTCTATGTGTTGGTTAGGGAAACACATTTCCCACTCCTGGCTGTCCAAAGATTTCCTTGTAAATAGCACACCATTGTGTATTGTATAGACTGCTTTCATTTTGGAATATTATCTGAATGGTAATACTGCTTAATCAACCTCAAATTTGGATCCTCATTCTGTTCTCTCCTGTTCTGTTTACAAATTTTTCTGATTACCTTCTTATCTTACACTGCCTGCAAATCGAATAACCTAATTTGATCGTGTTCCTCCAGTCTGAAATGATCTTTCCTTCCTACTGGCATTCTGGACAGAGCATCGACAATGATATTGTTCTTACCACTAACATGCCTTACCTCAAGATGAAAGTGTTGCAGGTACATGGCCCACCTCTTTAATTTGCTACGTCTCGACTTACACTTCTGTAGGTAACTTAAAGCCTGTGTACACAGATCTGTGTATACAATTACCTTATGCCCTTCTGACACCCAAAAACTATGGCTAAAGCCTCCAATTCTGATATATAATTCTTTTCCTGTTCATGCAATGTTCGACTGGCAAATGCAGTTGTCCTATGTTCAATACCTGTTTCTGATGGTATTAGCTGAAAAATCTCTACCCCCCCCCCCCCCCCCGACCACAAATAGTTGCATCAGTGCTCATACAAAAAAGGTTGTGAGAAATCAGTTAAAGAGTGCTTCAAAATTTTCAGTTCATCCCAAGGTATTCTAAAACAGTGAGTTGTATGAGTGCAGTGAAGAATCTATATCTTTACAGGGTACTGCCTGAGATACTAAATGAACTTCTCTCACAGTTTGGAATCCAAAAAAGGAAAATTTATAGACTCCTAAGATATTCTGCACCAATGGTGAATTGACTGCCAACAATGGAAGTCACCGTTCAACATTTTTATAATGTGCCAAGATGGTGAACTGCCCTCTTAATAGCACTCCTTGTTTACTATACAACACCACTTGATGAAGTGGTCACTGCAACACTGGGCAATGGATGTATCTATGTGTCAAAGTTAATGAGACTGACTGTCACCCCTGTGTCTATCTGAAATTTGAACTGCCATCTGTCTTCTAACAACACACAAACATTTGCTGTGGCAACACTTGCAAGGTGTACAAGTCAGTGCCTAGGGTTAGTAAAAATACTGGCATGTCTGACACCCAACTTTCAGCTTGCTGATCATCACAGACAGTTGCTAAATGACTAATCTCTTGGCACATCCCACAAATGGCCTCCAATTGAAGGCATTATGCAGGACATTCTGCAAATGACACTCAGGACCAGACCGCCAAGTCCCCAATGGGAAGAAGGAAAACACCACTAAAACATGCTCGGGTGGGAAATAATGATGATGTGATCACTGTGAATCTACTACACCTGCTGCTGCATAAAAATGAGCCGCTCTGCAATATCCCAGCACTTTCCTCGTCCCATGTCAACACATTTTGACTTAGCACGAGGCATGGACACCTGGCAGACTTTATGGGAGGTATGTGGCTGTTTATTAGACAACTCCAATTCAGTCACTTGCCAATTATTGGAAAGGGCGTCGATTTCATGATCAGAGCCACCTCAGCCAATGAGCGGTTGCACAAAGTCTGGACTGAGGGATCCAGTACTAACCATACAGTCACATCTTGTATTAGAGCAGAGGTGGACACAAATTGGCTCAAAGAGCAGCGCTCCGGCTCAGGCCGGAAAAAGAGCAGCGTTCGCGCTCGGCCAGTAGTTATCCTAGTTGCCACTAGAGGTCTGCATGCTTGCTGGCGCACCTGACAGACGTTCATACGACGAGTTATAGTACGCCACGATACACTCAAACTTGCGAAAGAAAGTGATAACTGTGGACATAGTTCATCTGCTACGACTTCCAAACTCTGCTTCACAAATTCACCGTCACAAAATGGTTGGGAAGTATGGGCTATCAGCAAAGCTATTCTGTAACTAGCACGAACAGCTGCATCACATTCCTGTGTAAGAAATTAACAGAGTTATCATTTCAAAGGAAAATTGGTTTTATTAAACAAAACACTGTGATTAAGTTATCTTGTAAGTAGGTACAGCATTATAATACATACCTCTACATTACTTCCTTCCTCGCGTATTTTATTAAGAAGATTAAGTCGCATTTCACCTTCTACATTTCCATACTGGTTGAAGTGATGTGTTCTATAGTGGCGTTCTAAATTGTACTTTTTTATGCCTAGTATTTTACCATATACCAAACATTTTGCTCCTCCTTCGCTTTCAGTGAGCAAGTAATCACACTCCCAACTAGAGTTGAACTGGAAAATAGAACGCCGCTTTACCATGCCGATTTCACTAGCCATTTCAACTCCATAGTGTAATGTACCATAACGTAATATCATAGATTATAATGGAAAACCCTGGAGTACAAAACTCGAACTAACAGATGGCATTGTTAACGGTGTCTTCAGAAACAAAACAAAAAGTCGTTCTTATCTTTATAAGATATTTGCCGCCTCGACTGCACGCGCTCGACGTTTTAGAGAAGAGTTTCCAGTATTATGTTTATAAGTTACTTACTTATAAACATAATAGCATTTTTCAGGAGATACCCCTAGCAGTGGAATCTGTTCATTTGTGTTGGATACTACAGAGTTTGCACTATTATCTTTATAAGTTATTTTATAAAGCAGTCAGCCAGATGCATTTCTGCGGCTACATTAGCGTGTTGGCTGCGCATAACACCATCTAGTCTTTCCAGCAGGAACTATGTGATGGACGCCAGCTGCTCGCGGCTATATATATATATATATGTCTATACATGTCTGCCTAAGTGTGTTTGGATGTGGATATGTGTGAGTGTGTGTGTATTTGTTTACCTTCCTTTTTGTCCCCTAAGGTAAGTCCTTCCACTCCTGGGATTGGAATGGCTCCTTTTCCACTTCCTTAAAACCCGTATCCTTCCCTTTCTCCTCTCCTTCCTCCCTCTTTTTCCCGAAGAAGCCACCACTGGTGGCGAAAGCTCGAATGGTTGTGTGTTTTTGTGTGTGTTTAGTGTTCCTATCGACCAGCCTGTACTTTAGGTAAGTCAAAAATCTTTATTTTATACAATTTTCCTACCTGGAAGGTCTCCTTCTATAATATTATATATATATATATATAAATGGTATAAAATAAAGATTTTTGACTTACCTAAAGTACAGGCTGGTCGATAGGAACACTAAACACACACAAAAACACACAACCATTCGAGCTTTCGCCACCAGTGGTGGCTTCTTCGGGAAAAAGAGGGAGGAAGGAGAGGAGAAAGGAAAGGATACGGGTTTTAAGGAAGTGGAAAAGGAGCCATTCCAATCCCAGGAGTGGAAGGACTTACCTTAGGGGACAAAAAGGAAGGTAAACAAATACACACACACTCACACATATCCACATCCAAACACACTTAGGCAGACATTTGTATGTATATATATATATATATATATATATATATATATATATATATATATATATATACTAGTGTCTAATTAATAAGATAAAACATATCTCTGTCACAGAGCCAAATCCAACTTCTTTAACCACTGTACAGCTTCCTGACTGACTTCCTGACTGACTATATGGAGTTCGGTCATCCCTCCTGAGAATGATTGTAATGGGCAATTAGTAATTATGTGGGTCATCGTTTGTATGTCTGCTCCACAGTCACATGACTGGTCGTCTGTCTGTCTCCATTTGAATTTCCAATAGTTACAGCGACCAACACCAGTTCGGAAGCGGTTGATCAAAGACCATTCTCTCCTGGAAAGGTCCATTCCTTGGACCTTCTTAGAGGGATCGTCTATCCAGATGCTGTTTTTTCCATTAAACGAATCCTAAGTTCTTGCCCAGTTTGATTCAGGCGAGAAGCCACTCTCATGTAGTTGCACAGCTGTTTTAAGAGGTGGGTTACGTGATTTCAGCCGGCTTACCTGTGGTGGAAGGTCTTGCAGGATAGGAAGCTCAGGAGTGGACAAGATCTTATAATACTCTCTCATTAAGGCTTCCTTCAGTCTTAGATCAGGAGGAACAATGTTGCATAATATTGAGAGCCATTGAAGTGGTGTAGCCATCAGAGTGCCACTGATAAATCTCATTGCTCTGTTTAATTGTACATCAATGTCTCTCACATGAGCACTGTTGAACCAGACAGGAGAAGAGTATTCAGCTGCAGAGTAAACTAGGGACAAAGCTGTTGTACGCAAAACCTTAGCACTGGCTCCCCAAGATGATCCTGCTAAGTACTGCAATATGTTATTCCTAGTTTTAACTTTGTCTGCTGTTTTATGAAGGTGGTACTTAAAAGTAAGAGATCTATCCAAGATGACTCCAAGGTATTTTGGATGTTCATTATGTTCAAGTTGAACACCATCAAATGAGATATTAAGTTTATAGTCGGCCATCCTATTATTGAGATGGAAACAAGCTACTTCCAATTTATTTGGGTTTGGCTTTAGTTTCCACATTACGAAGTAATTTCTGAGGAGAGTTAGGTCAGATGTTAAAGTAGTTTCCGTCACATGGATGTCTCTGTGTTGTGACGCTATGGCAATATCATCGGCATAAATGAATTTTCTACATTGTTGACAGAACTACAATCACACCGCCACATCATGGATTTGATGCCCGATATACTGCGTAAGTAATTGACATAATACCTCTCTGGTAAAAGGCTTCAAGGTCTGAAAAATTTCATATGACCCCACACTACTGAACAGTAGCAACACAGCTTTGTCCTGTGGGTCCACAATTCGTCTCACTTGTCAATACAGCAAGAACTTCCACAAGTAATTCTCCACCTTTTCTGTTGCCTCATTGAAGTCGGCAAACAGCTTTGAGATTGGAGGAATTGGGAAGGGCAACTGCCCCACCAGCACCTGGTTGGCCATTTGCGTAGTATGTGTACACTGTAACTCCACGTTCTGATTTAACCATTTGACTGCGCAGACCTGTTAACTCGCCCTGTCTCACCATTCCCCTGGTGCTGCAGACATGTTTGGGTTGACCTACAGCACTAATGACATCTACGACCATACTCCGCAAGCCAACCAACAGTGTGTGGCAGAGGGTACCTTGAGTACCACTATCAATTTTCCCTCCTATTCCTATTGTTCGCAGAAAGAAGGATTGTCGGTATGCCTCTGTCTGGGCTCTAATCTCTCTGATTTTATCCTCACGATCTCTTCGCGAGATATACATAGGAGGGAGCAATATACTGCTAGACTCCTCAGTAAAATAAGTTCTCGAAACTTCGACAAAAGCCCGTACTGAGCGACAGAGCGTCTCTCCTGCAGGGTCTTCTACTGAAGTTTAGTGATCAGCTCCGTAACGCTTTCATGATTACCAAACGATCCTGTAACGAAGTGCGCTGCTCTCCGTTGGATCTTCTCCACTTCCTCTATCAATCCCACCTGGTACGGATCCCACACCGGTGACCAGTATTCAAGTTGTGGGTGAACAAGTGTACTGTAACCTACTTTTTTTGTTTTCGGACTGCATTTCCTTAGAATTCTCCCAATGAATCTAAGTCTGGCCTCTGCTTTACTGACAATTGATTTTATATAGTCGTTCCATTTTAAATCTCTCCTAATGACTACTCCCAGATAATTTATGGAATTAACTGCTTCCAGTTGCTGACCTGCTATAGTATAGCTAAATGATAAAGGATCTTTCTTTCTGTGTATTCGCAGCACATTACACTTGTCTACATTGAGCTTTAATTGCCATTCCCTGGACCATGCTTCAATTCGATGCAGGTCCTCCTGCATCTCAATACAATTTTCCATTGTTACAACCTCTCTATATACTACCGCATCATCCGCGAAAAGCCTCGGTGAACTTCTGAATGTTATCCGCAAGGTCATTTATATATATCGTGAACAGCAACGGACCCACGACACTCCCCTGTGGCACACCTGACATAACTCCTACTTCGGAAGACTTCTCTCCATTGAGAATGACCTGCTGCTTTCTGTTATCTAGGAATCCCTCAATCCAATCACACAATTGGTCTGATAGACCATATGCTCTTACTTTGTTCATTAAACGTTTGTGGGGAACTGTATCAAATGCTTTGCGGAAGTCGAGAAACACAGCATCTACCTGAGAACTCGTGTCTATGGCCCTCTGAGTCTCGTGGACGAATAGCGCGAGCTGGGTTTCACACGAACGCCTTTTTTGAAACCCATGCTGATTCCTACAGAGCAAATTCCTAGTCTCAAGAAATGTCATTATATTCAAACATAATACATGATCCAAAATTCTACATGTT
Source organism: Locusta migratoria (assembly GCA_026315105.1). Classification (NCBI taxonomy): domain Eukaryota; kingdom Metazoa; phylum Arthropoda; class Insecta; order Orthoptera; family Acrididae; genus Locusta; species Locusta migratoria. Next base: position 206,768,988 of record CM048749.1, read on the forward strand.
GACACGTCTGGTGCCACTGGCCCCCACACTGATACAAATGAGTTTAGGTGCACTGAGTCACAGCTTCTTGAGTGCTACTAAAGTGCGAACACACAGGGCTGTCAATAGCTGTTCAGTGTTATGACTATATAGTTCGAGAGTGCATGTAAGTTTGTTGCTGTATTTCCAGCCATTAAACTGTGACTTTGACTCGAGTGCAGACACGAATGTCACCTAAATACTGACTCAAGCATTCTTTCATTTTTTGTGATATTTATGTCTAAAGAACTATTGCAATTAATTGAAAACAAAACAAATCAATTTTATGTTTACACCAGAGAAAATAATACAGAATTTGTGAATTTTTGATGGTAAAAGTGGGGCTCTCAGGAAATGTATTGTTTTGTTGCTATTTGCCTCATAATGGCACAAGCTAAGAAGTTAAAATTAAGTGATTATTGGTCCAGAGATACACTTCTGAATACACTAATTTCAGCTAAATTATGTCTACTCTTGAGAATGCTGCACTTCAATGATAACTCTGGAGGTGACAGACTGTTCAAAATTACAATTGTTGACAAAGTTCGTGAGACATTTCACAATTAATTTTGTCCACATCACAAGCTTTGAATGGATGAAAGTCTCTTGCTGTTCAAAAAAATATTTTCTTTTAAGTAATATATTCCATCCAACTGAAGTAGATTTGGGATAAAGACATTTGTATTGTGTGACCGTCAAAGTGGGCACATTTTGGATTTTAATGCACATACAGGCTCAACAACAGAAATCGGGTTCCACAATTTAGGGAAAAGTGGCAACTCTTATGGGACCATATTTGAGAAAGGATCATATTCTGTTTGTCGATAATTGATAGTCCAGCTGCAATGGAACAGCTGCATGAGACATGGTTCGTAAGAACATGTGCAACATGCCAAAATTGCAGAAGAAATTAAAATGAGGAGAAACTGAGTTCATGTCCACTGATAAAATCCTTGCTATCAAGTGGTGCGATAAGAGAGAGGTGTTGATGTTGACAACAGCACACACCACAAATGGTTGAAACAGAGAAGACTGACAGAAATACTGTCAAAAAAATAAGTAAAACGCAATTTATTGTAGATTACAATTTGAGTATGGGTTCAGTTGCCCGTTTTGACATGTTAGTGAGCTCAGTGGGATTGGTCGGTAAGACTGATACAGTACAAGACATATTTTTTCCACATTCAAATTTTTGCATTTTAAATGCTCGTGCTCTTGATGGGTCGGTAACAGGGTGAAAAATGGCACTCACAGAATTTCACCTTTCTCTCATAAGGGAGATTGTAGAAAAATATTCCACTGAATGGAAGAAAGCTGGTAGGGGAAGGATGAAAATCCTGTGCATTTCAAAGGGAGACATTTTCCCAGGTGTTATTGTGAGTGAACGTTCCCAGAAAAGTACATTAATGAGCAGATGTGTTGTTTGCAAGAAACAGAAAGTGTGACGGGAAACTAGATACCAATGCAAAACTTGCAATATTCCAATATGTGTTGTACCCTGCTTCGAGATTATCATACAAAGAAAATTACTATCCATTGGAAACTAAATCAGAGAGAATTTGTTGACACACTGAATGAATTTTTAAGAATAGAAAAAAAGAACTTGTGGTGGCGTATCCACATCAATATATATACTAATGTGTATTTTTGGGCTAAAACTTTGGAGCCAGCTTATCTGTGCTCCATTGCCCATCAAGTCAGTCTGGATCTGTACTTGAAGCTATCAAGAATAAAGTGCATTTCTTGATAATATGTGTGGTTTCTCTGGGGCTCAAACCCCTCATGATTCCCATACTGGTGACCCCAAGTTTCTTTTTTCATCCATTTGACAGCACAAGTGAAATCCACAACTTTCACAATGGTTTTTCTAAAAAAATATGATGTTCCACCATCCAACAATCAACGGCCATGATGACTTCACTGTTCCAAACTTTCCCCAAATTTCACTTCAAACTTCTACATGTTCCACAAGTGCTGAATATGCATGGTATAATGAGTGTTTCATCATCGACATCGCCGCAAGATTTTTTTGCCACTCCGCTTCCTATGAGTGCAGTCATGTATTGTAATGACTCTGGCTTTGCTATGCTCAATGTGCTTATGAAGTTTCGCCTTAATTTAGTGCTGACAAACAATTGAACATTCTACCATGTGGTTCTAATTTGCCAAATGTATATTTTTCAGATTTGCAAAATTTGAACAATGGACTTCCAACTGCCAGTTACATAATCGGTCAACAATGTGCTACACTGCCACCACACTCAAACTTTATTCTCCTGTTGGGACACAGTGACTTTACTGATTACACAAATTCAAGTTTTGCTACAAATTATTATTTCAGTTCGGATCAGTCTTGTTGCGCTCCAAGCGTGCCTTTTTCTGCATACACAATGAACATTCCAGACGATACCGTTACTGCAAGTTTCGTGCAATAGTCGTTCCCATGTATGAACAGTGAAAATGTTGTTGCTTCAAACTACCACCGTAGTGACTTTGCATTTTCAAATCCTATGACAGTGTTTTTTATATGCAGCTATGTGCCCCATCTGCCACGCGATGACCACAACAGTCCTTTCCGCACTCGTACATGACTGACACATTCGAAGACACCTGATCGCCCGTTTATGTGGCGCATTATGGTGCCCCTGCTGCGTCGGACTACAACCCCGTCGCAATGCACTATGTTTCTGGTTTACCACTCTCATTTCCTATACCACTGGGTTTATCTGCTGTGTTGCTTTAACTTCATACCTTACCTCAACAAGTGTGCCGAAATTCCGCGATCGTCGAGGCTCTATTTCTGACACCCTGTGAGTGGCTTCGAGTTTCAGACAGAATATACGATGCCACTCTTGTAACAACCATCAAAATCTACTTGTGCCTACGCTGCATTAAACACCTCACTTACCTCCTGTCATTCGAGGTCACTCCCGCAACTTAGACGACACACACAAATCACCTTACTCGTCTCACTGCCTACTTGCTGCCTGAGTTCCAGCCTCACCGCCTTCTTCGTTGGTGTTTGAGCTGGCCACGCTGCAGCTAGTTATTATGACTTGTCGAGAAACTTCAAAGGATAATCGCACCCTGGTCAGCATTTGTGTTCCCCCGCTAGTGTTATTAGTGATGTCACGCCCGTGTGCAGGGTTACCAGTGCTTCTGACAATTGTTTCCCCGCGCTGCTCCTACACAACTAACGTGAGCAAACAGAACTTGGTTGCTATGCCAACCCCTCGCTCGGACGCACGGTCAGTGCTTCGTTCTACACTAGCGGCTGCCTCGCACATTACTCTTACTCCTCCTGCGTGGCGATCTTCTTCTATTTCGTGCTCTCTCGCCTGTTGGTCGAGCATGAATCTGGAACCTCAACTTCTCCGACTTGCATGCGCCGCCATCTTGTGCTTTCACAACAGTGCACTGTGGCGACCGACAAGTCAACCACCTCAGCACTTTGGCTCTCGTTGGCTGGCCCGAAACCTTCCGAGCCACTGCCCGCCACCATGCTGCTCTCATGTGCACCACTGGCTGGTGCGACTACTGCTTCGTCACGCCAGCTCTTCTTCACTGCCCCACAAGCTTCTGAGCCACCGCCCACTGCCATGCTGCCCTCTCATGCACCGTTGGCCGGTGTGAATACTACTTCGTCACCTCAGCTCTCATCGGCTGCCTCAACTATTTCCGAGCCATCGCCTACCACTACGCTACCCTTGTGCACACCAGTGGCCGACGCACCTACTATTTCAGTGTCTCAGCTTTCCTTGACCTCTCTGGAAACTTGCGAACAGCTGCCTGCCGCCGTCCTGCCCTCATGCGCACCACCGGCCGATGCCACTACTACTTCGGCACCTTGGCTGCACAATTGCTCCCGAGCCACCGCTCACTGCCATGCTGCCCTTGTGCACCTGCAGGTGATGCAGCTACTACTTCAGCACCTCTGCTTTCCTCAGCCATCACGACCACCATGCCTCCTTCACATGTGCATTAGCCTCAGGCAGCTGCTGGCTTTCACGTAAAGTAATTTATTCAATTCCAGTCAAACCAAATGAACCAGCTACTTAAAGGGGTTCAGTACCTGATCACCATGCAATCTGCTGCTACTTGAACTACAAGCTTGGCACCATCCATATGCATTTCACCATTCTGAGCTTTTGGCAACCAATGGGAAGATATCAACAGGTGGTATCTGCAACTTGACACTCATTGCATCACACATCAGATTCAAGGGACTGTGAAATTACATTACTTACCACAGGCAAAACCATTTATAGGCTTGTGCAGAAGTTGTTTCCGACTTTATGTCCAGAGTTGCTTCAATTTAATGAATTAATTAGAGCCCTTATGCAATATTACGTGGATCAGGTAAAGGTTCTTGCTGCTTGTTAGAAGTTTTTTTGTTTGCAAAGTGTTTGTGGACAGTATTATGCAGATGTTATGATCGCGATGTAATTGCACACAATGTACCGGATAGTCACATTTGCGAGTACATTCTCAAGCATGCAGCTCTCATTTTGAAACAAGTAGAGCTTCAGAATTAATGTGAAAATGCCGCAGTAAACTTTGAGGCAGCCCCTATTTTTCCTTTCACAAATAGTGATGAACATGGACAGCCACCACACCACATAAAGTGTAAAAAGAACACGCTGAAAGCAAGTCCACATGTCCACATTGTTTCTCCAAGCGTAAGAGACAGAGCTGCTCTTCTTGGAATGCAACTTGCTTTTCTTGTGGGAAGGTTGGTCAAGTACAGTCTGTGGTTTGCAACATACATAGAAATCATAGATGCTGAGCACCTTCACTCTGTGCAGACAGTTTTTCCCTAAGCCAACTGCCAAGCCTAGTGATGTACATGGACGGGATGTGCCTTCATCTACCCCTCCCCCCTTCCCACAGGGCAGTTCAAACACAAACAAATAAACTGACTGTGACCTTAGTCATTGCATGCATCTTCAATTAAAACACTGGTGTGTACACCCCACCTGAAATGTAGTCAGGAATGAAAAGCAGTGTGGGCCAGAAATTGAAAGATAGCATTCTAATTTTGAACACGAAACCATATAGGTTTATTTCCTGAGGGGGAAAACATAGTGAGGATTGCCAGGGGCGGGGGGGGGGGGGGGGGGGAGTGGGATGAGACAACGTAGCTCAAGCAACCTCAGACCCATCTCGAAAGAGAAGGGAAAATTGACAGGTAACGAAACTAAGCCATGGAAGCGTCTGTTCTGGTAGGCATCTTGGATCAGAAGAGTGATGTGTTTGAGCCGTGGCTTCAACAGCTATAATTCACGCACGTCAGGAAACACAGTGGTGCGATCTGATTGGCAGTGGGGCTTTACTGATTGCATGCAGGTTCAATTAAAACACTGTTGTGTGTCTTACTTTGCTCGATTGTACCACACATGAACTGTGAGGCTCACCACAATTTATAATCTCTAGTATACAATGAATAAAACCTTCCAGTGCATGGTACCTATTGCTAGGCTACCACAATCCAGTGTGACACCAGGATAGTGTCACGTACAATTTTGTGTATGTCGGACTGTGAAATACTTTTGGTGTAGATTTAATTGGGCTTCATATTCAGGTCAATGTACTTTCTGTTTGATCCAAAGAACAGTGCTTCTTAACTGCTTGGTAAGTTTACTGATTTCTTTTCAAAAGGCCTAGGCAAGGCAACTAATTTCATTGCACATTTCACACTGAAGGACAATGCACCATCTAAGTTTTTTTGGGCACAGCCTGTTCCTCATGCACTTAGAAATAAAGTTGGAAAATAACTCCAGAAATTACACAAAAATGGTTTTCTTACTCTTATTCCGGCTAGACAATGGCCTCTGCCACTAATGATTTTAGTTAAGCCTTCTGGTATACTTCATCTGTTTTGATATGATATGTATCTGCAAATTCCACTAGATGAAATGTCTTAGAAAGTGTCTATGGTCAACATCCATTTAGGTTTGTTAAAATTTTTGTGCTTAACATGTCACAATGCTTCCGCGCCCATATTTTTCTTTTTAACACTATTTAGATCAGCTTACTGCAACAGTTCAGTTTTGTTGAAATTACTGTATTGTGATAACATACTCCAGAGGAACACATCAGCAATCTTCGTACACTCCCATGCTTACGGCTGCAGGTTTGAAGTGTCACCATGACAAGTGTGTCTTTTTTTCAGACCGGTATTCAGTACTTAGTCCATGTCATTAACAGTCAGGGTGTCCACCTTCAGTCACATATACTGGAATTCATAACGTTCTCATCCCACAGGACATGAAAGAATCACAAGAAGTTGACTTATTTTGGCTAGACAATGGCCTCTGCCACTAATGATTTTAGTTAAGCCTTCTGGTATAAAAATGTTCAAATGTTTGTTAAGCTTAAGGGACTTAACTACGGGGTCATCAGTCTCTAAACTTACAAACTACTTATGAACTACCTACAACTAAGGACGGCACAAATATCCATGCCCAAGGGGGGATTCGAACCCCCGACCGTAGTGGCCGTGCAGACCTGAGTGATGCGCCTCAGTCTCCTCGGCCACCGCGGCCGGCTTCTGGTATACTTCATCTCTGTTTTGATATTGATGTGTATCTGCAAATTCCGCTAGATGAGATGTCTTAGAAAGTGTCTATGGTCAGCATCCATTTACGTTTGTTAAAATGCTGATGCCCTTCTGCACCTTCCTGTCAGCACTGATTCTGAATTTGATTCCAACACAGCATCATGTTGTCACATTGATGTGTAGCACAGTGAAATGTTAGTCTTTACCCTTCAACTACTGGAAGATTGCACAAGTCACAATAGTGGACCTTGACTTGAAACTTTTGTTGCATTATATCCAGAATGTTTGGCCTCGTTCTCTGAAACATTCCAAATTCTTTTGTGGGCCATTATTTTGCTGATGGCATAGCCTTTCTGTTCAGCACAGTGTGATTTTATTGCAAAATGACCGTGGTCAGTATGTGTGCTTATTCTAAAAAAGTTGCAAAAAGATGTGTTCTGATTGTTCCACCAAAGACATTGAGGAATAGTGCACACTAAACAGTTGAGCGTGTCATCACTCCACATAGCCGGGCATGGATGCCAACATTAAACAGAAGATGTCACACTTGTGTTGAAAATCAGTCCTTGCCATCCCAAACATTTTCAGCATGGCCTACATCTCTGGCCTCACGGCCATGGAAGTGCATTGATTATGCAAAACCATTGTGGAAAACTTGTTTGCTTATTGTGGTAGGCTCTTTCACAAACTATTTGTTTGTGGTGTTCATGTCTTTGACTGCACCCAGTCGCACTATTCAGGTTTGACATCCATTTTTGCTTAGAGGGATTGCATGAATTATTTGTTTCCAACACCGGACCACAGTTTATGAATAGGGGATTCGAACAGTTTTGTGCAGCACATGGTATCACTCATCTCACTGGTGCACCATTTCATCTGCAATTCTTCAGAGTAACTGAATGTTTTGTATGTATATTTAAGCAGATGATGTCAACCCGTATACCTCCCACACACAGGAGCAAATTCTGCTGCTGTTCCTGTTGATGCACCAGTCTCAACCCTGCAATGATTCATTGCCTGCAGAGCTTCTACACAGCTGGCACCACCATCTGATGCTCCAGTTCCTGCACCCACCACAACACACAGCACCTTCTACAACTCACAAGTATTGCTAAGCACCGAATGATTCTACTCTTTTCAGAGTCTTTGGCACTCCAGGCATTGGAAATGTGGTTCTGTTGTTAGACATTTGGGTGCTAGTATATTATTTAAAATCCATCTGGATTGCTGAGCAATTATCAGAATCAAATGTGCGCTTTCTGATTGTGAGATTGTTCCGCAGAATTTCTTTCCTCAGATTCCTTCTCATGGACACCCAACAGCCTGTCTGGGCCTCCCTCGGTGCCACCTCAGCACTGCCTGCAAACTGATGGAGCTGGATACATCACAGCCTTCAACAGCACAACTCCATCCCTCAAGGGCGTCAGCACTACCAAAGCTTAACTCTATGGCATCCGCTGTGGTCACTCCGGTCCTGCCAACTCACCTTCATCGTCACTGTCCTTCAGTGAACTGACTCAGGAAGTGGTCATGTGTTCTTCCTTGGGTATTTAGATTGATGTTGCCTTGGAGCTCAGAAGAAATGTTGGAGCATGGCCGGGAGTTCGGCGTCAATCCCAGCTGCACCCCCAGCTCTTAAAAGATGCCCTGCCTCCCTCCCCACTGCTGTACAAAGATTCCCTACACGACAATGGTACGGCATTTTTGGGGGAGGAATGTGCACTTCTATCGTATCGGCTGCACACTGACAAAAACAGAACCACCGGAACATGATGTAAAAGGAGCATCAAAGCTCGCCAATTGACAGTAGATGTGCGGCCATGCCCTCAGCCGACACAGAAACCAGCACCCCCTACAACTCTAATTTAATAAGCCAACCATTGCTGGTCAGTCCAGTCAGTCACAATTCTCCAGAGCAGCAAGAACAACTAGCAAACTTTTGTATGTTTAATACTGTCAAATTATACCAGTCAGCATTACCAGAAATTAAGTATTTCTTTCATACATTTAATAAAAGTATTCCATTAATGAAATTGTCTTCTTCAGATATGAATCCCAGTCCTTATCCTCATTTGTGTGATGGCTGTTGTTTCAATCCCAGTTGCTGACACAGGAGATACTGCCTGGCCAGTGTGGTTCTGCCCGGATGTAAACATTGACGTCAGTGGCTCACTCCATTGCATGCGCATCTGGTGTCCCCCGTGGCAGCTTTTGTTGTTCCACTGTGGTTCTAGCCACACCAGCTCTTCAATCTCCATTGTGTTGTCCTCTGGTAGGGATCGTGAACAATCAAATATCAATGCTGACACTTTTACATTACTTAGCTATTATATAATGATTATAGTTTAAAACTCACAGCAAAGACGAACATTGACCTACAACAGGCACATAAAAAGAAGACACTCATGCACACAGATTGGTTGGTTGAATGTTTTAGAGGAATAAAAATACAATGCACACATAAGTGTGCCTGTCTGATTATGTGAGTGATGTTTTTACTGACAACGGCTAATGGCTGAAAGTTTGAATTCTATGTGTACAAATATATATATATATATATATATATAAGTCACACCAAGACATAACTAGCCCTAAACTTAATAAAAATAAAGATTTTTATACTTAAGAAAGGAAACATTTGTCAGTGTTCTTCATCTATATAAGACTTTTTTGATATCTAATTATGGAGGAAAAAAAGAATACACTGATAAATCACTCCTTCGTTGTTACATTTATGTATAAAAGTGGACTTTCTAAATTTTCAATACCAGACTTTGGAGCTAGTTTTGACTAGTTATTTTTGGATTTAGGTTATTTTGGGTAATAAACAATGACATATAGGAGACATTTCTAAAAACAATAATTGCAATGCTGAAACTTAACCAAAGTGCAGAGATATTCAAATTAACAATAATGTCTAAAACATGTCATTCAGTAATGATGCATAGTAAGAGTAATAATATACCTTTTTGAACTTCTGATTTATAAGGTAATAAGATATAAAAATTAAAATATTTAAAAATGTTCAAGCAGCCTTCATTGGATCACTCCAATGGATTGACACAAAAAATTGTTATACAAAAGACTCCCCCTAATTCAGCTCTAAGTAATCTGCAGCACAGCATAAAAAGGACGTGTACAATGAATTAGTGTATATATATATATATATATATATATATATATATTATAGAAGGAGACCTTCCAGGTAGGAAAATGGTATAAAATAAAGATTTTTGACTTACCTAAAGTACAGGCTGGTCGATAGGAACACTAAACACACACAAAAACACACAACCATTCGAGCTTTCGCCACCAGTGGTGGCTTCTTCGGGAAAAAGAGGGAGGAAGGAGAGGAGAAAGGGAAGGATACGGGTTTTAAGGAAGTGGAAAAGGAGCCATTCCAATCCCAGGAGTCTGGGATTGGAATGGCTCCTTTTCCACTTCCTTAAAACCCGTATCCTTCCCTTTCTCCTCTCCTTCCTCCCTCTTTTTCCCGAAGAAGCCACCACTGGTGGCGAAAGCTCGAATGGTTGTGTGTTTTTGTGTGTGTTTAGTGTTCCTATCGACCAGCCTGTACTTTAGGTAAGTCAAAAATCTTTATTTTATACTATATATATATATATATATATATATATCCTAAGGTAAGTCCTTCCACTCCTGGGATTGGAATGACTCCTTTTCCACTTCCTTAAAACCCATATCCTTCCCTTTCTCCTCTCCTTTCTTCCTCTTTTCCTGAAGAAGCGACCAACGGTTGCGAAAGCTTGTATGTGTGTGATTTTATTTGTGTCTGTCGACGAGCCTGTCCTTTGGGTAAGTCATCCAATTTCTATTTTTTATATTTATATAGAAGAAAAATTTCTAGCAGGAAAATATATATATATATATATATATATATATATATATATATATATATATATATATATATGAAATGAGATCCATCCTTCATGACATCCTTCCCACTCCACCAAGAGTGTCTTTCCGCCGCCCACCTAACCTCCGTAACCTCCTAGTCCATCCATATGAAATCCCCAAACCACCTTCCCTACCCTCTGGCTCCTACCCTTGTAACCGCCCCCGTTGTAAAACCTGCCCTATGCACCCTTCCACCACCACTTACTCCAGTCCCGTAACCCGGAGGGTGTACACGATCAAGGGCAGAGCCACTTGCGATAGCACCCACGTGATTTACCAACTGACATGCCTGCACTGTGAAGCGTTCTATGTGGGAATGACCAGCAACAAACTGTCCATTCGCATGAACGGTCACAGGCAGACAGTGTTTGTTGGTAATGAGGATCACCCTGTGGCTAAACATGCCTTGGTGCACGGCCAGCACATCTTGGCACAGTGTTACACCGTCCGGGTTATCTGGATACTTCCCATCAACACCAATCTTTCAGAACTCCGGAGATGGGAACTTGCCCTTCAACACATTCTCTCTTCCCGTTGCCCGCCTGGTCTCAACCTCCGCTAAATTCTAATTCCCGCCCGCCATCTTTAACATCTTTGCCTCGGTTCTGTGGACAGAGCCTCTGCCTGAAGTGGCATCTCTGTCCAACTTCTTTGGTTTCTACAAATGTCTGCCTAAGTGTGTTTGGATGTGGATATGTGTGAGTGTGTGTGTATTTGTTTACCTTCCTTTTTGTCCCCTAAGGTAAGTCCTTCCACTCCTGGGATTGGAATGGCTCCTTTTCCACTTCCTTAAAACCCGTATCCTTCCCTTTCTCCTCTCCTTCCTCCCTCTTTTTCCCGAAGAAGCCACCACTGGTGGCGAAAGCTCGAATGGTTGTGTGTTTTTGTGTGTGTTTAGTGTTCCTATCGACCAGCCTGTACTTTAGGTAAGTCAAAAATCTTTATTTTATACTATATATATATATATATATATATATATATATATATAAAAATCAGATGACTTACCAAAAGGACCGGCTCGTCGATAGAAACAAATAAAATAAATAAAATCACACACAAACACACATACAAGCTTTCGCCACCACTGGCAGCTTCTTCAGGAAAAAGAGGAAAAAAGGGGAGGAAAAGGGAAGGATACGGGTTTTAAGGAAGTGGAAAAGGAGTCATTCCAATCCCAGGAGTGGAAGGACTTACCTTAGGGGAAAAAAAGGAAGGTGAACAAAAACACACACACCCACACATTTACACAGACGCAAGTACACATTTTTGTTTATCCCACCGGGAAAGTTTCCCTCTATATATATATATATATATAAAAATAAAAATAGAAAATAGGTAAGTCATCTCTTTTCTATTTTTATTTTTATATATATATATAAAAAGAGGATGAAGTTAACTTACCAGGCAAAGGAGCACAGGCAGTGATAGTAACATAAATAAAACACACACACACATAGACACAAGCTTTCGCAACTTCAGGCAGAAGGGAAGGAGAGGGAAAAGGAAATGATGAGGGTTTTAAGGGAGTGGGTTAGGAGCCATTCCAATCCCGGGAGAGGAAAGACTTACCTTGGGGGAAAAAAAGGAAGGTAAACAAATACACACACATTCACACATATACACAAACGCAAACACACCTAGGCAGACATACTGTAGCAAAGCCTGTGTTTGTGTTTGTGTAAATGTGTGAGTATTTGTTTACTTTCCTTGACATGTTCCATAATCTTCCAAGAGGACAAGACAATGATGAAGAGGTTACTAAGTGGCTGAATCAGAAAACCTGTGAGATAGACCAAAATTTAACAGACGAAGAAATAATGAAAAGTGTGTATGAAAATAATGATGAAAGTGATGAAGAAGAGAACACAGGAAGAGAGAGCATAAAGATTTATCACACTGCTGGTGCTGAAGCTGCAGAGGTCTTACTGGAGTACATTATGTAACAACCAGAAACATGCAGTACCGATGTAATGCTTATAAAGTGGTTGCGTGTTACAGCATATCAGCATCGCATACCATCTTTATGGCAGTTAAAAATTAAGAAATGTTTCATAATGAGTGATACTAATGTATAATTATGTACACAGTCAAGGGCAAAATTTTCTTTGAAAGTTAATGTATATGTGGATTTAATGAATTATATCCTCCATGTTTTAAAAATGCATCCTTTGATATAATAAAGTGCTGCACACTATACCCCCCCCCCTTTCTTTGTTGAAGTAAATAAATTTCACACACAATAATTCCGCTCTTCCACTAATCCGACACCTATATGTGCCAGGAATGGCCACATTAGTGAGAGTCTAGTGTACTTCTCGTAAGTTTAATTACGATAAAAAGGCTGTGTTATTAACCAAGCAATCCCGTTTGTACAAAATAAATAATTTGATTTCAAAGAGCTTTCAGATATTAAAGCAGAAAATGAAAATGTTAAGTAACATTTTGTCAATGCTTACAAAAACAGATGTAAATACAATCAAACTAAACACTGATACATATTACAGTGAATAGCTCTACATAATTAAAATAACAAGTTGTTTCATGTCTTTACTAGATGCAAATTTACATAAACATTAATGATTTAACAAGTTCATAATTTTTGTTTATTATGTACAAAACTGTATACACATAAAATATTTATAAGTCTCTGTGAATAATTAAATACAAAATTTGTGAAAGTAAAATACATTTGATATTTACATTCTATGTACACGCAAAAGGCTATTCATTCAAAAAACATTTTTACACAAGTGAAAAACCAGAAATTCACAAGAACTTGTTACACATTTCTCTATAAATTTATGTACAATATCACAAAATTAGAAACAATTTCCTCCTCTTAACAGAATAAATAAGATGTAGTTACTCCTACAATGAGCAAAACTTTAATTACACTATTAAATTAACTTCTCGTGTTGCTTCGAAATAAATATAATTTACAATATACTTTTGCAGTAAGTTCATGCCTGATAATTTGTCAGCATTGAAAGACACAGTGATGGAATGAAATTAAAAAAAAAAAAAAAAAAAGACAAGCACAAGTTATAAAAAAATGGTCATTTAACACAATAATAGGGTAATGTATAGAAGCAGATAAACATTTGGCTGGACAAATACCAGGGGGGAAAAAAGAAAGACAATCAAAATCCAAATATCATAAGACACCACAAAATTTTTCATTGCAAACACTACAATGTACCACTTCTCTTTATTACGTGATTTAGTCACTGGGGAGTTTTACTCAACTGCAGCAATTTTGCTCCTTGCACTTTAGAAGAATGACACCATACAGCCTGTTCTTTCAAGATGCATTACTGTGGTTCATTGCTGGCTGTAGCACCACAGTTTCCAGCTGTAGCCAATACACTGTTGTCTGCTGGCCAACCAGCTTGTGTAAAAACAGGACCTTGTACTATTCCAGAACTTAAAGTTGTTACACTATTTAAATTGTGGTGTGGAGGTGATATGTTCATTTTTAAACTTTCTGGTAACACAAGTTCATTCCTAGTCTCATCAGATTTGCATCTTTGAGGTGAAGTATACACTGCAACAGAGGGAAGACTCAAATATTGCAAATCTGAAGACTGGGGCAACACATTTGACTGGATTGCACTGGAAATCACAGGAGGTTCACAAGGCACATGCCAGCTTGGAACACTGCCCACAGACGTTTCTTGACCTACTGTTGCTAATGGCACAAAATTATCACCATAACTTGCAGAAGGTACAGAGAGGATTTGTCCACACGCATCACTGTATGCCGGAGGGGATCCTGTAGAAATAACTGTTGGACTGGCAGTTTCAGGAAGCCGCAGAACAGGTGTTGGCACACTTCCCAACTGTCCTGGAACTACTGGGATTGCTTCTCCACTTTTACCCTTCACAAACAGTTTCCCCCCTTCAATCTTAAATATACACTGTCCAGAAGATCTATCACGAGGAATGCTGACTGGCACAATGGTTGGTGTATTTAGATCTTGCTTTATCTTTGTACTTGAACTGCTGGAGGCAACCATCCCATTCAATAAGGAAGGCGGCACTGGATCTCTATTTACTACATTACTATGCAGTCCCAGCATATTCACTGCTGGCTTTGTTTGTACATCAGGGTAAATGATGATATGCTTCTCTACCGTACTGGCATTTGGCACATCCGTATGACAGGTCTGGTATGTCTCTGCTGTTACATCACAACTAGTGGAACTAGGGGATTTTTTTTCACCACAGCCACTTTCCTCATCTGATAGACTGATCACTTCTACTCCATTTTTTTGTACCTGATTTGATGCACTAGGTGAAGTTTTATTTAAGGCACTCTTGATCTTTCTACTAAGATTACTGACACTCAGTGAAGTCCGTTCTAAGTCTCCAAGCTTCCTTTCTTCAACATTGCTGGAATCTTGGTCTTCTGTCCTAAGATCTGACGTGCTGTTCTGTCTTTCTAATTTAACACTTATTTTGTCTGAACCTGAACTATACAACTGTTGATCTTCACATCTACTAAAAGATTGAGACTGGAATTTCCCACTTCCTTTATTTTTATTTTGATCAGAGTCTTTGTTCTGCACACTTTCATCAGTTTCTGACAATATTTGATCATCAGATAGGTAATCTGTAAATAAATACAAATACTGTTAATTTCCAATAGGCACTTTACATACATGTGTACCTTACAATTTCAAGGTACTAACCATCCAGATCACTGTCGCTACTGGCAATGTCAATAACAGCATCATTCCTATCAGTTTTGGCTGTTGAGCCTTCAGCATGGCTGATTTGAAATAAAACAAAAATTTAGTAAATGTTATGACAGAGTATTTGAGTAAACTTCCTAACAACATGGGTCTTAATTGTTACATGAATAATACAGATATATTCCAAAATAAAATAATTTAGAGTCAAAGCTATAACAGTACAGATCTCAATATGAAATTTAATTTGAATAGGTATACAATTTTCAAAAAATGAAGCCCATCTATGGACAATGAGCATGATGGTGGTCATTGTCTGAAGAGGGTCTCCATTTAACCAAAACAGGTTACTTATTAAAATTAAAAAGAGCTGTTTTTCTACTGAAATACTTTCAAATATATTTTAAGTTAAGAAATTGAACAAATGTTTATCAAGAAATTTCTCTTATTTTAATTGAAAATGAAAACTTATTGTTTCAACAGCTCCTCATATTCCCTTTATTTATCTGGTGTATGAGAATAGTTACTAAAACTAAAAGAATATTTATTATGTGAATGATATCACAACTGACAGAATCCCAAACAAATAAAGGAAGAGCAAAATATTCTAAAAATGTCTTGGTGGTATGAGAAGAATATTAAAACCTTGTTTCAGTTGAAGAATATCTATATAAAATGATCAAATAAGTAAATAATGGATCACCAATAACAAATGTTTATTCCATGTAAAAATAAAGTCACTAGATCACTTACTGAAAGAAAGTGAGAAACATGCTTGTGTTGCACCGAATTTTATTAGTATCGATATGTTCACCTAAATATTAAGCTAGTAGAAGGGAATACATACTCTTAAATGAAAAAATAGAAAACATTAAAAATAGTGGTTTGTTAATGTAGACTAACTCCTTAACTATGTTTCATTTTGCGATAGTCTCTATGGAGTAATATGATTTTTAAAAAAATCATTAACTGACAACTCTTTCTGATAGAGAAGTGCAGAAACATGTTAAAATTATAATACATATACATAAATCTTCCGTATTAAAGAATGCACCTTATATACCAGTTTATTTCTTCAGCACTGGTGAATAGGCTTTAAAAAGAATGAGTGCCAAAATGAGAGACCACTATGGAGCATCTCTAAAGGAATGTTCTTCAAAGTTGCATCTTGTAGTGAATTACTGTTATTTATAAGAAGCAACTGGGTTGCGAAAGCTTGCGTTTGTGTGTGTGTGTGTGTGTGTGTGCGTGTGTGTGTGTGTGTGTTTTATTTATTTGTGCTACTATCACTATCTGTGCTCCTTCACCTGGTGAGTAATCTTCATCTATTTTAGAGGAAAAATTCCTAACAGGAAAAATATACGTAAAAAATAGATGAAGTCCACTTACCAGGCAAAGGATCACAGGCAGTGATAGCAACAAACAAACAAACAAACAAACACACACACACACACACACACACACACACACACACACAAATGCTAGCTTTCGCAGCCTAGCTGCTTCGTCAGGCAGAAGAGAAGGAGAGGGAAAAGGAAATGATGAGGGTTTTAAGGGAGTGGGTAAGGAGTCATTCCAATCCCGGGACAGGAAAGACTTACCTTGGAGGGAAAAAAGGAGGGTAAACAAATACACACACACCCACACATTTACACAAACGCATGTCTGCCTAAGTGTACTTGCGTCTGTGTAAATGTGTGGTTGTGTGTGTATTTGTTTACCCTCCTTTTTTCCCCCCAAGGTAAGTCTCTCCTGTCCCGGGATTGGAATGACTCCTTACCCACTCCCTTAAAACCCTCATCATTTCCTTTTCCCTCTCCTTCCCTTCTGCCTGACGAAGCAGCTAGGCTGCGAAAGCTAGCATTTGTGTGTGTGTGTGTGTGTGTGTGTGTTTATTTGTTGCTATCACTGCCTGTGCTCCTTCGCCTGGTAAGTGGACTTCATCTATTTTTTACATTATATATATATATAAGGAAGAAGAAGAAGAAAAGAAATCTTATAGTTCAATAAGATTAGTAACTGCTGAATGAAGTGTGGTTTTTGGCATTTTTTCCATTTGAAATGAGCAAAGTTAAGACTTTAAGATACATATCATTGTTAAACTGACAGCAAAATTTCTTTTTCCAAACTGCAGTGGTTCCACTGGCACTTTGTGACCGAGTACAGGAATAACTAGACAGGCTGACTGCCTTGGATTATGTAATTGAACCTACTTAATCTAGCCGACAGATTATGCTATTGGTGGTTATCAAGATACAGACTTGAAAGTTCCTTATTTATGTTGACTTCGAAGTAACAATCAATGCATATGCCCCATCCCACATCCAGAGAAACTGGCGGCAAAACTGATTGGGAACGGGTGCAGGACGGAGTGTTTTTTGATTTGGCGGAGGTATATTTACAGCTCTCACTTGAAAGCAGTTACTTGTCATCAACACACCCTATTGTCTTTACAGGTACAAACAGTTGGTTTTTGTGGTCACAAATGCTTTGGTTCTTATTCAGTGTTTTACAGGAGCATCTACACAATGTTGTCCTTGGGTAAACTATCTAGATGATACTGTATTCAAGGGTCTCACCACCAATCACATCTGCGGAACCTTCAGCTTCTGTTTAGAGACCCCACACGAAATGGGTCTCAAATGCAATCTTAATGAATCCTACTTAATTCAGGTCTTTATCAAATACTTGGTACAGCACATTTACCATTGGGGGAACCAATCGATGGACAGTTACGTCACTACAATTACTGCCTTTTCATGACACACTAATCTAGCAGAGTTCCAGGCGTTTTTAAGCAAGGTTGCTTAGAGAGTCTGCCCAAAAGTCCCTGGATTTTTTTATTTTTTTTTTTTTTTCATTTTTTTTTTATTTATTTATTTATTTTTTTTTTTAATGTCATTCACTCAGTACCAGTTTAAAATCTTTTCAGAACCATACCTCAACAACTGCCTGCAGGCAACTGTCAACAATCTTGATTTGTTAGTTCAGATTCCCCACCAACTTCTCCACCTAAGTGCCAGGCCACCAGCCAGCATTGCCAAATGCCAAAAATCATTCTGGGAAATTTTGGGTCAGACCCTGTATTTAAAAAAAATCAAGCCTCGAGCACTTGCCTTAGCATATCCTCTCAATCAGTTATTGAAAACTGGTGTGTCATTTGTGTGGACATCAGGTGACCAATCATTCAAGAGTAAAAGATAGCCTTTATTCAGTTTGACATGACACATTTCAGACATGTTGGTAGTTTGTCGCGGCTATGAATACATCTCAGTGTGGCCTCAGGATAGTAGTGACCCACTTCAATTTCAAAGCTTAAGATTATCTCATAGTATACATCTCCAAGATACTCAACACATCACAGAAGAATTATTCTCAAATAAAAAACAATGCCCTCACTATTGTTTATGCAATCAATAAATTTTATGTTTTTAAGCCTTGTGGAGCATCTACCATACCACACAGCCAACAAACTATAACAGTGAACCCTGTTCCTCATCTGTTACAACTACAAGATTTAACTTCCAACCAATTGTGCAGCATTCCAATGCAGAACAGAGATGCTGGCTTACCACTATGGCTACTGGTTGGAGTCTGACTGAGAGATTCAACATTTAATAATTGCTTGTCCCAAGTGTGCATGTCACTCACTCCACAGCAATGTTACTCGCTATGACTTGTACTTTCACAGCCATCAAACAACTCCACCTGGATTTCAGAGAGCTCTTCTTCGATGCATTTTAGTTGGTTATCACTGATGAGTATTCCTGGGTCTAAGACAAAATCAGCAGATGCTCCATGACTGTGCAGTTCCTCACCAGATCTTCTCCACTGAAAGCCTCTTCCACACCACAGTAACTGGTAATGGAGCCAGTTTATATATTTTTGTATGCAGCATGGCATCCACTAATTCAGAGTGCTGTTCCACCCACAGTCGATAGGGAAAGTAGAATATCTCACATGGAGACTCAAAATACACTGGAAGTGGAAGAAGCGTTCACACATTTTCTTAGTCCTTAAAAGTTTCACTCCTCTAGACAAAAAGAGCCCAACGAAGCACCTCCTATTGACAGCCTCATTCCTGCCTTTGCACAGTACAAGCTGAGGTCCCTTGCCTGGGTTTGTGCCTTCAGTTGCCATGATTAATGGATTCCAGTGGTCATTCAAAACCAGTGAATAACGTATGTCAGTGAGTGACACTTCTTCACACAGCATACAGATGACAGGCTGGTGGCTCGCCATCACAACCAACTGTATCCTCGTGCAGAAAACTTGCCTCTGCTACCCACTCCACAAACACCTGAAGCTTCTCTACCTACCAGAGCCCAGTTTTCTGTCTTCCCCTCCATCTCTTCAGACTCTTCTCCTGATCTGGATTACGTATACACCCTCACTTGCCAAACGATCATCTGCTGTTTTATTTGGCCCTTAGTATGATTGTCAGGGCCCTACACCAGCTAGGTTTCGTAAGCTAGCAGTTTCACTGGGCAGTCTGCAGGAGCTGCTTTAGCCAGTTCCTGCTCCTGTCCCTGAGCATCTGGACATTCACATGGCTCCTGCCCTGCTTTTGGTACTCCAGCTGTAGATCTCACAGCACATTTTCTTAGTTCTTAAAGTTTCACTCCTCTAGACAAGAAGAGCCCAACGAAGCATCTCCTATTGACAGCTTCATTCCTGCCTTTCCACAGTACAAGCATGTTCATCTTCATGGACACACTTTTGGTGCCATCTGCCAGTTGCACTGAAGAGAAAGCTTCTGTCTACACCGAAAGTGATAGCCATCGATGATCAGAACATGGAAGTGACATTTCTGAGTACCACACAACTGAATAACTTTCATACCCTGCCCCTCATGAGGAGAAGACTCTGGTAAACCTCAGTGTTAAAACTCATCTCATGCTCCCCACAGATGCCATCACAACTTTAGACAAAGTGCCGACTTAACTTACGTACTCTGGCACCAGGCAGTGATGGGCCAACTGCCTGGTGACAGCATGTTCCGTTATTAAAAGATGCAATGCTGCTGATGGACAGTGACAATTTCAGAGACTGACAAGCAAACTATTGTCATGACCACTCAGAATGAAGAGTCAGCAGCATCATTGTACAACTGTACTTTCATTTGTTAACTTAATTCCACTCTCACGGTGCTCTGTACTTTTCTTACATGGACTCAGCCAGACTTATACTCAGACCTTTATGGAAATTCAGAAATGTTTGCTCATTAAAATGATTTATGTCTTACGCATACACTGATTAGGACGTAGAATTACAACAGCAATATTTCATTTAGTATCCTGAAGCCACCTTATTATTACAATTTTCAATAAACTTTTCTCAACACATGATTGTGAAACATTGTCATACATGACTAATTTTATTTGATTCTGTTATTTTGATAATTGTTTAGTTTGCCGCCAGTAACTCTTAGATGTGATATCACCAAAATTTTAAGCAAACTTGTATACAAACAGTTTACATTAATCATCATATGGCACAAATATGCAAAAGTAAAAGCCTGAAATTAATTCAATTTTGTTTGTTATTAATGAAATCTGAAAGAAGATTATTGGTAACATACACCATTCTCATGGTCAAGTAAAAATAAAATACTACATTTATAAATATATATTTTACAGATTAATACTACAAAACACGACATTATCTTTCTATTAATACATTATGGCTCCAATGTTGAAGGAGATATAATCGATCAATAAGTCCAAAATATGAAGACACACAATTAATTTTAGTATGATTTTTAAAAAAGCAGAGGATACATTTATTGAGAAAAAAATCAGTAACAAAGGTTCCTTCGTGGGTACTAACATTACATTATTACTTACCCTGATAAAAACAATGGGATTTTGCAAATGTTTTCTTTATTGTCAGCCTCTTCCCCTTCAGTCAATTCCACAATGGGTGGAGCCTCATTCACCTCCCACACTTTTTTCAATTCACTGACTATGTTCTCTACATCATCTTTGTATGACATGCCTAAAAACAAATATATACACAAACTCCTTCAAGACAAAGTAACAAGACACTTTTACAAGAAACCACATTTTATAGCACAATGTTAAGGACTGTAGAGAACTACAGGAAGCCACTAAATGCAAAAAGACAAGGCCACCTTAAAGTACGTGGATATAAAAAAGATATACAAATATCACTAAACAGATGAGGAAGATGTACGTGAGGCTAGAGTGTTCATTACTGATGTCAATACAAACATCATTGTACACAGCTTTCATTCTTCTATGGATTTCAATGGGATGCAGAAATTTTATAAAGATGGGAAAAAATTATTCAAAAGAAATACAGTGGCTTGACAGTACTTACCTCTGCTCAGTACTGCCAATAGTCACACTAAAAAGACAAATATGATGAGCAGAAGTCCCATCACTTCCACCCATCACCCTTCACTCCATCTTTACCTCACTACCTTGATAGTAATCCAAATCAATTCCCCTTCTATCCCCTCTCTCTCTTCCTTCTCTTCACATGAAGAATAAAATTTGTTTTCCACGTCTTTTTGATGTTACTATTGGTGATACTGATCAGAGGTTAAATACTGGCTAGGCACTCTCTCTCCTTGGAATGCACAATTATAACTACAGTGAAACCTCGTTTTTCCATTCTCGGTTTTTACGTTTTCCCACCATTTACACCATTTTTTGTCGGTCCCGTCAAATTTCCTATGTTTACAATGTTAATTCGCCCTCGTTTTTGCATTAACATATTTACGCTTTTACCACGATTTACACTTTTTGAAAGCATGTTCGTGAAGAAAAATGACGTAATGTACATAAATTGACACTAGCATGGTTTTCCCCTTAAAGTATAGCGCTTAAAAATTATTCGCATTCGAGTTTCTTGACACTGTGTTTATTCAAACGTATATTCGCGTTTCGTTGTTGACTTAGACGCGCCGATTTGTGGCAATATAGTTCTTCTTTTCACCAGCTTCTTTGGCAGAGTGCGTGGCATGTACTCAGACAAACAGAACGGTTTGTTAACGAGAGAATAACGCTGATTTGTGGCGGTGTAGTTCGTCTTTGCGCTTGCTTCTTTGCCAGAGCGGCTGGCGAGTAGTCAATCAGAACCAGTTGCTTTGTTGAAGTGAGAATAAATAGTTGCGTTGTTTTTGTGATACATATTTCTGAATAATAAAGAACTTTGTGTCACAGTTGGGTATCATAATACCCACAACCTCAAAAAAAGCGATAATAGTGAGAGATGCCGATCCTATGCAAACATCCCAAAAATACTTATGCGTATGTTTGTACTCGAGAACGCGAATAAATTCTCGAATATTGTCGTGTGAAACACCAAAAAATACAAAACGAACGGAACTGTAGGAATTTTACTATGTAAATAATTAATTCCGGTAAAAGGCAGTAATTTTGAAGATGTGTTACATAGCCTGGCAGCGGCATCCAAACGATATCTATCGAAGCGGTTCAGGTAATTTTGAAGATGTGTTATAGCCCAGCAGTGGTGTCCTCGATTATAATGAATGAAATTACGTAAAAAATTTCTACTACCCATAAAATTACCAGTTTGCCTGGCGCTTAAAATAGTGGCAACCTCGATTATAATGACTGAAATTACGTCAAAAATTTCTACTTCCCATAAAATTACCAGTTTTGCCTGGCACCTAAAATAGTACAAATTTGGATAACCTTTATTGTATAATCAGCTCCTTGGCGAGTATTTAGATGTCTATTACGTACATATATCACACATAAACTACGAAAATGCAAGGCTGATCCAGTAAGCATATTTTACCATTTGAAACATTATTTCCTGCATTTTACATCATTTCATTGAAGTCCCCTGAAAAACGTAAAAACGAGGTTCTACTGTATTTGGAAAGCTGCATTTTCAGATTACATATTTGTAACCGAAGTTACAGTGAACTAATCGACACTAAAAGAAAACACTAGAAATCAACAAAATAAGATCTGAACTAAGTTGTAGAGCCCAAGCTGTATGGAATCTTGGGTTTCTACCACTAATGTATGACAAAGAGGACAGGAAAGTGAGAGAATAATTCAAATCTGAAAAATACAGTTACACATAAGAAAGCAAGGAGGCTGCAAAGGGAAAAGAAACCACAAATGCTTACAATGCAAATGAAAGCTTAAAAAACAGATTGTATTTCCAAACATGGATATAACATGAGAAACAATTCAATTTAATGCCACAATATTTTTAGTAAGTTTTCCCAGGCTCTCCTTTATCCCACATACAATTTCCAATTACTGCCCACTAAAATAACTATGATCCACATTTTAATTTCAAAACTGAAAATATGCTTTCATTCATATCAGATTGGACAAAGTAATGTGAACAATAACTTACGCATCACATCTTTGTACATGCGCTTCAATAATGACTGTTTCTTGTTCTTCAGTTGTGTCCTTTCAAAAGAAAGTTTCACAAAATCTGTCTCAAGCTGCCTGATTTCCTCTCTTGCCTAGAAAAAGATAAATAGAAAAACTCAGCTAAAATAAATATACATATTATTTTTCATTGATTAAAAGTACTTCAAATTCCACTATGCTATTAATATTGTATTGAAGGAAAATAATTGAGAGAGTAACTTTGTATTTTTCATTAAATATTCAGACTGTGTAAAACCTTGTTTTGTAAATGTCACAAAATAGTTAGACTGATTCTATTGCTTTGTCAAAAATCTTTTACATATGATGTCTCTTAAACACAGAAAGTCTTTGCCCCCCCCCCCCCCCATTTTTTTTAACCAAATTATGGCTGTGTTATCCATTTCCAGTGTTGGACCTTTCTTTGTTCAGGCCGACTTTATCTGGCAGTAGCTCTGCCACACAGCATTGCTGTCAGTTGTTGAAGATGGCAGGTGTGCTTCATGTGTCGACAACTTTAGAGTAACGAAGTGTGATGCATTTTCTATGGAGCAAGGGATGAACACCTACCAAGATCTACAGGGAAATGCAGTCCATAAAAGGGAAAAATTGTCTTGGTTTGAGAAGTGTGAAGTGGTAGTGTTGTTAATTCAAAAAATACTGTGAAGTCTTGTGTGACCATGAGCAGACAGGAAGGCTGTGTTTGTCCTTGACTGACAACATTTCCCACGTAGATGGTATGATTAAAAGCACATCAGCATGTGCCCATCATGGCCATTTCTGCTGGAGAAGTTTCTGGTGGGACAGTGATTCGCAAGTTACAATGAATCCAAGACAGCAGACCAACTGTGGTCCCATAGTCAGCTGGAAAAATTCTACTGCAGAGACATATCCAATTGTGCTGTGATGGGACAAATGTGTGAACCAGTGTGGGGACTGTGGGAAAAATAACTATGTAAAGTCAATAGAACATGATGTATATTTGTAATAACTTGTATGTACCTTATTTATGCTACTAAAAATAAAGGCAAAGGCTTTCTTATTTGCCCTAATACTAGCCTGTCACATATTATAAGAAAATGTTTATTAACAGCCACAAGTACGCAATCAGACTTAACACAATTTAAGTTATTGTTTCAAAAGTCTCACAGAATTTATTTCTGTGCATTATGTATATTCAGTATTGGGATGAAAGGGAGATTTGGTTTAGTGCCCCCTCAACAGCATGGTCTTTAGAGGCAAGAGCTCATGCTTGGATTGTTTGGTTAAGGGTGGGAGAGGAAATCAGCCCTCTGAAAGGAACCATTCCAGCATTTGCCTGGAGTGATTTAGAAAACTCATGTCAACCTAGATCTGGATAGTTGGAGGTGAATTTGAACTACCATCCTCCACAATGCGAGTCCAGTATGTTAACACTGTGATACTTAACTGAAAACGCTGCAAAAATTCATTAATGCATAAATATCATGCAGTTCCATAGTTTTAAATAAACTGCTTTTGAAGATATCACTTCAATTTATATTATGAATGCAGAAGCACTAATAATATATAGAGTACAACTTTCTTTGTGACAACAACATTTAAATGCAAAATAAATTGGTTCTGCAATACTTCAAAATACATGCAACATTGCGAAAATCAAAGTCAATGCTTGAACGTTCTAAATTCAATTAGATTTATCATTACAGTGAGAATCACTGTAACAATGTCCAGAAGGTTTTTAAGGAGAATGAAATAAAGAATGACTAACAACTTACTTTTTTGAGAAGTTGTAATTTTGATGTATGTCCTGAACAACTTTGATCAAGAAGCATACGGCTAATAACATTGAATCCCTCCATAACATCCCGCCGACGTAGCTTCTCTTTTAGTTTATGCAGCAATGAATTCTTTAGTCCATATGCTGCAGCATTATTGTATTTCATTTCATACAAGTCGAAGACCCCTACGACTGTCATCACCTGCAATAAATAAAATTCCAGAGTTATATGAAAAAAGCAACTGTTATATTACATGTAATTACAACAAATATACATACTGCAACCCACAGCGACAATTCAGGTTCTGCCAAATTATGCTTCCTATTTAATCCTTTCCAGCCCTAATTTTACTAAATTGTGGAAAAAGTATTTCTTTGCATATGTCTATTAATAATGATTAGAATAATGTACTTTTTTTTTTTTTTTTTTTTTGAATTTTTGAGATTTCTTTAGTTTTTGGACGGATATTCAGGATGACTTCATATGGCATCATCGGGCAGGATATGTTTCCTTTACAGTACCTGACACCTTTTTCAAACTGTTTACAAGTAATTCTGACATTTTACAATAATTTATTAATGAAATTTTCAAATTATTTTTGTTTCCTTTTTCTTTATATAGTAGTTTGAAACTCTGCTTCTTTGTACTCTAACTTACACATTAAACAACAATACATATTTTGTTAATGTGTTGTAGCCTAATGCTCCTCTGTTTCCTCGAAGGAATGGTAGCCAAGCTACCCACATTGGATTTTGTGAAGTCCTGCAATGTTGTTTATAATCTTTAGTCAAATGGTTGGGCCAAGAGTAACAGATAAAGGTGATGCCACATAGCATCATTGGCCCAAAAGGGTTAATAGCACCACAAATGAATGTGAATAAATTAGCTTTAGATTTGTGCTGTCTGTATTATTATCACCCATTGACAAAATAATAGGACAGGAAACATGCAAATTTTAGATTACTATGAACACAACAAAACTGGAAAAGTGTACACACAGCAATCTTTATGCAGGTGATAGAATTCTGAACCAACACAATTACCATAATATCTAAATTACAATAAATTAAGTAAAGCAGGCATTGTGCACTGATAACATACGGAACAGGAATGTAAAATCTTTCCAGGAATGCAACAGAATTTGGTTGTTTCCTGTACATATTTGTAAAAGCAGGACCGGTGCAAGGCATGTGCGAAAGGTACGGCCGCACAGGGCGGCACTTTCCGAGGGGTGGCAAATCTGCCCCCCCCCCCTTTCTATTTCTTTTAAGATAAACTCAAAATTCATGCCCAATAGAGGATTTGAAACCAAACCTTGGAGGGAGTGACTTTGGAAACTGGCATGGGGCCTCGACTACATGCCGGCCGCCCCTGTTGAACAAGGGGAGGGAGGAGGACTAATTTCTTCCTTGCTATTGTGGCAGTACTGTCATGTTTATGCCAGAGGAACAGAGACAGGGAAGCAGTCTGGTGTACACGCTAATGCCAGTATTCTTATGAGTGGAACGCTGCCAGCGCCGTGTGTTTACTCACAACTAATTTTGCAGAAGACAAAATCTAATTTTGGAAATTAGAATGCGATGTTCAATACTGCGATTATGTGTTAAGCCTGAAGCAATTTTGCTATGGAAAAAAAAAAATCGTTGAACATTACTACAGTCAAACTTGTCCAATACCTACAATGTCTAGAAGTATTCTGAATGGGTAAATATGCTGCAAGTAATTACCAGGGATAAATACATTGGTAGTAAGCCTGGCATAAGTTGGGTTTCAATGTATTTTTCAAAATTTTTGCTATCCGTTTCTCAGTGATAGTCAGACATTTTGGTTTTTGAGCCTTGAAACACCTGAAACTCTGACCGGCACTTTTGTTGCCAATACTACTCGCACCCTATCACTTAGCCAACATTTATTTACTGTACACTGTTTTCTGTTGAATACATTATCTGTTCACAACAATTGAAAAATGTTTATTTACGTTAACTGTAAGCTCACGCTGCGCAAGATTAGCCAATCCATCTAAGGTGCTGCAGTCACAGACTGTGCGGCTGATCCCGGCGGGAGTTCGAGTCCTCCCTCGGGCGCGCGTGCGCGGGTGTGTGTGTGTGTGTGTGTGTGTGTGTGTGTGTGTGTGTGTGTGTGTGTGGGTTTGTTTACCTATCCTTTTTCCCCCAAGGTAAGTCTTTCCTCTCCCAGGATTGGAATGACTCCTTAACCACTCCCTTAAAACCCTCATCCTTTCCTTTTCCCTCTCCTTCCCTGCTCTTTCTGATGAAGCAACCTTAGGTTGCAAAAGCTCAGTTTTGTGTGTGTGTGATTATGTGTATGTTTTTATTTTTATTTCTATATCAACAAACAGGTGCCTTCTCGCCTGGTAAGTCCAACTTTCTTTATGTTTTATAAATATTCTTCCGAACAGAATTGTTGCCCTCTATATAATTAATTGGGATGAGTATATATAATATTCATGGGAGAGCACTACAACTTTATACATCTTTGCCATCAGTTTGATACGCTTGCACAGTATAGAAGGTGGAAAGGAACACTCTGCTGACAGTCAATTAGTCTTCAGATTCGCTCCAATAATAGCTGAATGATATACAGCTGAAATATTAGCAAAAGAAAAAAAAATGGTTATGGCTGAATACCCATAATTTATCATCAATACTTGCAATTCAACATTTGCCACCCTTCCATGTAAGAAAACCCTTTCCGCACAGCTTGACTACCTGTGAATGGCATATCTGCAGTGACAAGCATGTCCTGGCCCAGTGTGCTGAAGGTCTCATCAGTCCTTTCACTGACAGGCACTACCCACCTCCCTCCAGACCTAGTCTGCAAACAAGTCTCTTATGCCAGAAACCCTACCAACCTCACCAGGGTGCAAACACCTGTGCCCCACATGCCTAGCCCACATCCTACAGCCCCTCCATCCTGTATTCCTACCCAGGAACCTTGATGACTTGACTCCTATCCCTGAGCTGCTAGTCACTTGCACCTGACCTCTCTTCCTGCCTCCCAACCTCCTTCCACCCCACATTATCCACCTATCAACAGCAGTTTTACTTAAATCACAAGTCTCTCCAATTTAAAGTTTCACAGCATGATTCCATTGTGTCTGTGCACTCTTTCTTTTCTTAACTATTAATATGACATTGTGAATTGTTTTCTTTTCTTTTACTTGAATAACTAATGATGTTGAAACTGATGGTAGGAGTGGGAACATGTTTATATGTGGCCAACACACTGTTATATTAATTTAACCTTAATCCAACCCACATTTTAAAAACTGAAATAATATAATATACGTACATGATTGCCGTTGAGGATTCTCGTATCAAAAACTTTCTTTGCTGTTGGATCAAAACATTCAAGAGGAACACATTTCCATTTTACTCTTAATTGTTTAGGCACATACAAAATCCTAGACTGCAGGAACCTACAAGAAAAGAATAAAACATGTTGATTAATTGAAAAAGTATGGTTTTACAGACAAAAAATTATTTCCTTCAGTAAACAAAAGAATACAAGCACTACAGAGAACATAAAACCAGATAATTAAATTGATAATAAAAATAAAAAATTTAAATTTGTTTAGCTTAGCACCTGCCTAACTACATTTCAAGTTACAAACAGATACAAATCATCACAACATATCCTTTTGTATGAAAATAAAGTACTTCAGAAGCAATTTTAATTTGCATGTTTAAGCAACTTACTGTAAAGACGATATGTGGAGCCACAGCCAGGAATGACAAAAAGGCAATCACAAAACTTAGCTTTTGGCCAAAATCTTCCACAGAAAAATGAGCACACACACACACACACACACACACACACATCCATTGGAAAAATACAGTCACAACTCGCATACACAAATTGACGGTAACATTTTAAAAAGAGGTACTGACATGTATGTGAGCACTGTTGTATGTAAACAAAGGCTTCTGTGTGGTCACTGTCATTGTAAAAAAAAAAACTTCTGGGCATTGGATCACATCGTTGATATATGAAACTCCACCGATGTTTTGGCCACTGCGGCAAGCAGCCTTCATCTGGGTATCGTGTTTTCTGCTGAATTGAGAGGGGGGAGGGGGGGGGAGAGGAAGCTGGGAACTTGTATACTGGTGGTAGTAACTATTGTCTAGCTGTGATTTGATGTTTTGGTTACAGGTGAAGAGAGTGAAGCCGCCTTTATTGATGTTTGCTTTATATCCAACTATTGGTGGGAAAGGGAGTATTGGATTGGTGTTTACATTCTCATTTGCTATTAATTGAAACTGTTAAATGAGGGGCAGGTGGTAGCAGTAACATAGCACTGTTGCCAAGTGTGCTAGACGTTCTATGAGCACACGGCCACTGGGTGGGCCCATACAGAATGCATTGTGCATGGTATCATCGCACAGCAATGCTACTGTAGGCAGCCAAGATGCACAAAGTCTGTACCTGTCTTCTTTGTTCATATTTGTGGGGCACTTAGCTATTTCTAGAGCTTCTCTGATTTTCCTCTTCAAAGTAAGGTGTGTTTTACCAGTATAGTAACTTCTGGAAACCCATCTGTTTGCCGCACTCTTCTTGGTGATGTCACTACTGACTTTGTGTGCTGTCCTAGATGAATGTACCTCTTGTGCTCGGCTATCCTTATGTTAATCAGCCACCCAATGTACACTTGGCCATACTCACAGCTAATTTCACAGACTGGCTGTGTGCAGCCTATGAATATATTTCACATATTGATGATGTTGTCCAATGCCCAGAAGAATTTTATAGTTATGTCAGAGTATCCTACAAGGAAACATAATTTTGTTCAACAACTTATTAGGGGTGTCTGCTCTTAACTTACAATGCAGCTTACACAAAAATGATAGATGCAAAATCTGGTGCCAATGATGTGAAGACACTAGACACAGACTAGAAACTTTTTGTAAAAATACCACTGTCCCAACTAAAGCTTAATATGTGCCAATAGAAACAATTCAACATAAACAGGCAGAGCCTGCATAAACACACAACGTTAATAGCATTTCTAGAAGTATTTTGAGGTACTGATGATCACAAATCAGCAGCAACTGATAAAACATTTCATAAGTTGGCCTTCAGTGGTGAAAGGAGCACAAAATCTAGACTAACAACCAACAGATACATGCAGTGTGCTATAATAAGTCTTACTCCATACTGTTACAGTATAACAGTTTTTCTCAACCTCTTTTGAATAAGCAGCATCCTTCTAAGTAAAAATATTCTGGTGACCGACCCACCCCCACCTGGACCTAACACAACTATTTGTGTGACCCGAAAGGTAAGTAAAAGTAAAACAGTCAACAATCCGAAGATTGGTTTGAACACCACAGTGCTTTACTAGGCATGGTCCTGTTTTGAGGTGGTATGCCGTTGCCTTCCTCCGACCTTCAAACTGACTTACCCAGCCAGTTATAGGGGGACCTACAGTTTAATGTGGGTTCCGAACCAAGGTGGTACTTGGTATTTTTCACATGAGCAATACTGCCAGAGGTGAAAGAAGTGGAAAATGACAGATAAAAATCATAGGACCTGGCGGGGATCGAACCCGGGATCTTTGGATTTGTAGTCTAGCATTCTACCACTGTGCAACCGAGTACGTCAGACATAGCTGAGATGACAATATGGGAAACTTTCAAGAACAGTCAAAATAAAATCAATGCTTCCTGCAAGCCACAAACTGTATAGAAGATTTTGTGATAGTTGTTACACTCCAACTGTGCAACAATAAAATCTCGAAGATTAAGGCTGGTGTATCCAAATTTACATTACAATGATGGAAATATTTGAGACTGAATAATTAGCCTCTAAACTGAAGGGCAATGAAACAATCTTCCATTTACCTGAAAGATTAATTGGCACACAGTGAGACTTTGAGACTCCAAAAATCCTTACGAAATCAAACCGCACAAATGAAATTTGCCAATGTTTAATACAAAGGGGATTGAAAAGTTTCTAGACTAAAAAAAAAGGAGACAGAAATTTCATAACACCAATTTATTTTTCAAAATAAAATCTGTGTACACTAATACAGTTGTGGACACACTCAGATAACTTCTGTAAACAATTTAAATGACAGGGCTTTGATTTCAAGTCCAACCAAGCATTCACAGCATCATCATTGTCAAATTGACACCCTGTTAGGTCTTTTTCTAGGTTTGGGGAAAGAAAAAAGTCTGGAGAGCCTGGTAGATGACATAATAATTCAAACCCACAGTAACACAGTTTCCAACAAACACTGTCTGCCTGTGACCGTTCATGTGAATGGACAGTTTGTTGCTGGTCAATCCCACATAGAATGTTTCACAGTGCAGGCATGTCAGTTGGTAAATCACGTGGGTGCTATCACAAGTGGCTCTACCCTTGATCGTGTACACCTTCTGGGCTACAGGACTGGAGTAAGTGGTGGTGGAAGGGTGCATAGGGCAGGTTTTACAATGGGGGCAGTTACATGGGTAGGAGCCAGAGGGTAGGGAAGATGGGGGATTTCATAGGGATGGACTAGGAGGTTACGGAGGTTAGGTGGGCGGTGGAAAGACACTCTCGGTGGAGTGGGAAGGATGTCATGAAGGATGTATCTCATTTCGGGGCAGGATTTAAGGATTGGGAACTGCTTGCATTGTAGGTCCTCCAACCCCAAATGAGACAATTCAAGACTTCTGTACTGGTTGTGGCTTACATAACTTGCATAGGTGTGTTACTTATTATAACACGAGTGGCGATGAGGATGGGATTTGACTTGGTGTGTGCTATGTCATGGACAATGGTGGAAAACGAGGTACCGCTTCCGACGGACTTTCAGCTGCCCCTGTGTGGCCAAATTCTCCAGCAATCTCTACATACTGTGGTTGGGTCTGTTCAACGGTTAACTACAATCATGTCATGTCAGGCGGAATGTTTTGATTCCCTTGTGTCACGGTTGCCGTCGGCTTCTCTGCTGGCGATTGCTTCCAATTCTGTGTCTAATGCTATGGCATTCCCGCCTCCTTTTAGTGGTTTTGATGACTCATTAGAAGACTGGGACTCTTACAAAAACAGGCTGCGCCAGCATCTCTTTGCATTCGGGGTTTGTGTAAGATTTTATTTCTCTCATAGGACTCCCCTCACATCTATCAACTTTTGCGTCAACTTCCTCCCCTGCAGGAACCAGCTGCTTGTTCTTTTGATGTGATGTGTCATTTGTTGTCGGCTCATTACCGCCCGCATACATGTTATTGCAGTGCAGGTTGAATTTTACTGGTTGCATAAGAATCTGACTCAGTCCTATTGGTCACGGGCCACAGAGCTGCACCGCCCTAGCTGTTGTCGTATGTTCATTACCCAACCCAAAAGGAATCATATGCGGACGATATGGTTCATGATGCAATTCTCAGGCTTGCTCCAGATAGGGAAGTTCACAAACGCGCCTTACAATTGGAAAATCCAACTTTGACAGATGTTCTAAACATTGCGCAGTCTTTTGAAATCTCACAGGCTGCACAGGACCAAATTGAGACTTGGGGTAATACAGCTGCAATTTCTCAGTCTGGCTCGGCGCCTACGGATGTGAGGACATTGCTGTCATACGGGAGTGCCCCACTCGTCACATGATTGGTCGTAAACAGGCTGCGGCTTCGTACCAGCCGCGGGCTGCGTCGCATAATCCTGCTCGTATGCAGTGACCGTTACCATCTTGCCCCCTTTGTTTTGTACAGCATGACAGGGCAGACTGCTCCAAGCATTGGGTTCTATGTCTCTCGTACAAGAAGAAGGGTCACATGGCTTCTGTTTGCCATTCCCATCCGACTGAGCAGGATGATGAGATGGATGTTAAACTTGTCCAGAATGTCCATTCTCTGTCTCCCAAACGTTTTGTTAAAGTTTGGATTTTCGACAAGGAGGTACATACAGGAGCTTCCGTTTCTCTTCTTAATTATCTTACATATATATACTCCTAGGCTCGCCTCCATTGGCAGCAGTTGCCAGTTCTTTACATAGCTACAGCCGCCAACGCATCCCTATCTTAGGTAAATTTAAGGCCTCCACGGCGTATAAATCTGTCATCAGGCTGGTCACTTTTCTTCTTGTTGATGACACTGCAGCTGCTAAAATCATCGGCCTTGAAGTCTTTAATGTTTTTGGCTTTACTTCGATGATTCTATCAATCTTCTTTCAGATTTGGTGCCTTTCAGAGAGTTGGATGCCCTTTGACAACAATTCTCTTCTTTGTTTTCTGGCAAGCTGGGTTGTCCCGCTGGCTTTACTGCCCATATTACTATGAAACCAGTGGCAAGTCCCAAGTTCTCTTGCACACACCATGTGCCGATGGCCGTGCGCGACCAACTTAAGGCTGAATTGGATTGCCTCCAAGACTTATAGGTCTTAACTCCTATTTCTTCCAGTAAATGGGCAACGCCGTCTCCAGCACTCTTGTCTGGGACTGACGGTGGAGGTGGGAGGGGGAGGTGGGGCGGGGGGCTGCCACCACTACCTTAGTCGTGGACACCCTGACAACCAAAATGGACGTGAACCAACCTGTGAGTACTGCAACCGTTCCTTTTTTATCTCCAGTGCTGGGATCGAATAGTGTGCCCTCATCCCCGGTGATCGTGAGCAAAATTCAAAGATGTACAAGCCTCTCCCAGCAAGTAAGATCAGGATACTATCGGCCTTAGGTGTTAGTGCCAGCCTGAAGCTGGCAGCCAGATATGGACGATGCATCCCCCACGGACGTAGCGTGAGTGCATTCGCACCTCTGGAGATTACTCCGTGAAGGGTGAGTAATGTGATAATGTGTGGTGCATATGTTTGAACAGCGTGCCGCCCGTTACCAGGACTGGCCATTGTGCGGCACTGGCTGGGCTATTGTGCTGCACCCTGCCAAAAGTGCGACAATTAAATAGAGGTGCGGGGCCCAGCTGCGGCCACTTCTATCCAGAATGGTTTCATCAGTGTTTATGAACTAATGTGTGCTTCATGACTGTACTTTGTGCTGTTTGCAGGGACTGGAGTGGGAACCACTCGCGTCGTAGCTCCTCAACCCCGAATGAGACAATCCGAGACTTCTGCACTGGTCGCGGCTTACTTAGCTTGCATAGCTGTGTTACTCATTACAACACTATCATTCTATTTTACCTTCTAGTGTTAAAACAAATGTATTGGTATGTTCATTTCATTCCTCTTTGGGTAGTGCTCCTAATTATACATGTTTAAAGAGTAACAATAGTACTTTTGATTCGGCCTGTTTGCCTTAATACTATTCTCCTTTTTGACTCTAGCAGTTTGCAATATGGTGAACACACACTGGCAATGTGGAAAATACCAGAACAAATTTTCACTCTACAGCAAAGAGTATGCAGATTTAAACTTCCTGCTGCATTAAAACAGTGTGCCAGAAATCCAAAAAGCAATGTTTTATTTTACATTCACAGTGTCGTATTTTTGACATTAATCTGTTTCTATTTTTCATTATTTTTGATATGTACATTTGTTATACCTTAGCTGTAGGTAAAACTCTCGGCCTTTAATACATCAACACATTATATTTTTTAGAGTGATTTAAGTGATCAGTATTTGCGTGGTTGCCATCTCCAATCTCGTATTACGCAGGTGGCGGTGCCAGCACTGCTGCAAACAGCCAATGATGCCTTCCCTTCATCCCTTCTCTTCTCATGGCAGCCATAAAGCACTGTCACAGCTACTCCCAGCATTCACAGAGTGAATCGTCAAGTTATCAAGGAAATGTATCCTGTCGCATTACACAATGTAATTCAATTTTGACCATTTAGTGATTCTTTCCCTTTATGATATTCATTTCAACTACTCACCAGAAATGAAACAGCTGTTCTAAGTTACAACAATAAACAAAATCTAATATATTGCACTAAAACAGAAAAAGAATGCAGTCTCATCAGGTAATGTAAGGTCCACTATTCTTTTTTAATTATCAAAGTATTATCCTAATAGCTGACAAATAAGTGGGGTCTATTATGCTTTATTGTAGGATCACACAAAACAAGAGGGGAATTGAAAGGGACCAAATCTGCAAGAACAAAACACAGCACAAGCTTCCAAGTAGGCCTACTAACTGCAAACCAGTTAAGGGGAGGATGTGCTAAAAGAGTACACCTAGTACTGTTCACAATCATTTGCACATTAGTATTACAGCACTGTTATTTTTCAAAAGAGACAGATTGTCTGGCCATTACTTACCTATGTACCAATAGTGACACAAATTTTTCGTCCCTTTCTTTCTTTTTCTTCATTTGTGTCACTATCGGCGGTACAGCACATAAGTAAGTACTGGCCAGCCAATCTATCTCTTTTGAAAAATAATGTATCATCTCTGAGGTGAATTTTCATCATTAATCATTTTCAGTATTAGATAAAATATATTTTTTAAATAAAATAAAGAAGAAGGATTAAGGGTTAGTGTTTCACTGACAACACGGTCATTAGAGGTGGGATACATTTTTGATAACACTCAGTGTAATAATAATGTTTTGTAAATTAAAACCTACACCATGGCTCTGAATCCATATTAAACGGTAGGCCCCCTATAGCTCGCTGGGAAAGTCAGTTCAAAAGTCAGAGGAAGGCAACTGCATGCCACCTCCAAACAGGACCATGCCTAGTAAAGCTCTATGGTGTTCAAACCAATCTGCAGATTGTCGATTGCTCTACTCTACTAAAAACCAATTAGATTGTGTAATAACAAATTTGTTTAACTTAATGTTCACAACCTCAATATCTGGTTCATGTTGAAGGGTTGTTAACAGTGAAATAACAAATACAACTGAAACAAAAACTTTTTCATTGTTTTTCTCCTTCTTTGCTATTGGTTAAGATATACCGGTACCATGCTGTTTTTCGCTATGCTAAAAAAATCTCTTGTCATATCACAATAAAAACATATACTTACTTGTCAAGCCATGTGTCAACAGCATCCATGTTGGGAAACATGAGCTCTTGGTCCTTGATGAAAAAGTGACGGAAAGTGATCTCACCAGTGTGCAGACGCACAGCAGGAATGTAACCCAGACTAGGCATCATCGGATACAACACACAAGGCACTTTACGAGTTCGATGTATGACATTTGTGCGAGATGACTTCTGTAACGATGAAAGAATGGTGCCTCCCACACTTTGCGTTGGTCCCGGATTAGAAGGCACGACAAGTCTGTGCAGTGATATCCGATGTTGCTCAGTTGCTGTGAATGGGCCGAACAACAATTTCTGAGGGGCTTCAAAGGTGGCATAAACTCCAAACTTTGGACATGAAAGATCGTTAACCAGAACATATCCTTCTCGTCGCTCTAGCAGAGGTTTACATAGTGCCACTTTGTCCCGCATAGACTTGTAAACCATGTCCAACATTTCTTCGTATTCGACACCGCACCTTTTGGATGCGACGTACACCATATCGTACTTCTTCACGAGAGGCACCGAAAACCAGTGAAACTTGTCAGCTCCTCTAGGTAGTGTGTACAAACCCTGAGTAACATAATAAGTCTCTTCATTCACATTTACATCTGCCAGTTCAAATCGCATTTCCGAATCGGTCGATTCTCCTGCTGCCAGCAATTCTAACATCTTTGCTTTGAAACGAGCTGGTGATATTTTAGAACGGAGTTCAGCAAATGGCCCCCCATCGGGAATTCTGTCATTGGGTACAGAGACTCCCGATCCTCCCCATGCCTCGGGGGATAAATGCTCGACCTCTGGCGGCTGCAAAGATTCTTCAAGTTCTGGTTCTGCCTGTACTCCAGCTTGTTCTGCCTGTACTCCGGCTTGTTCTCCCTGTGTCCCTTTGACCCGATTAGTTATTGTACCAGCAATTTGCCAGCAAGTTCCATCACATCTCAAAATTGCATATTTGGAATTCTCAATATGACCTGGGATAACAAGATTTTGCACAACAGATGGGAAACCTTGCAGTTTACGCATTTTCTTGAGATTGATGAACTGAGGTGATGGTTGTCTATTCGTTGAAGTGATGATAAGTTTCATTCCAGTATCAAGAACACGCAGCCACACAAAAACATTATTCATCTCAAAAAGTTGCTTGAGGAAGTTCCAGTTTACTACTTGTATATGGCCTTTAGGAAATGTGTTCAAATCTGGAAAACTATTACCTTCACTTATAATTGATGCCTTAGAATCACTGTTGCTGCCTTGGAGAAGACTAATTAGCTTTGAACCTAGCTGCTGTTTCTTCCTAGACTCACTTTTGGATGGAGATGGTTGTGATGGAGATTGCTGTGAGGTAGACTGTTGTGATGTAGGTTGTTGTGATGTCGACTGCTGTGATGGAGATTGTTGTGATGTAGACTGCTGTGATGGAGATTGTCGTGATGTAGACTGCTGCGATGGAGATTGTCGTGATGTAGACTGCTGCGATGGAGATTGTTGTGATGTAGACTGCTGTGATGAAGATTGTTGTGATGTAGACTGCTGTGATGAAGACTGTAGTATTGGGGACTGTTTTATTGGAGAATGTTGTTTTTCCATTGTACTTGAAAACTGTCCTTTGATCACACTTCCTTGCCGTTGATAAGTACTGGCACACCCTGCATCCTCATTAAGCTTCTGTCCACAGAATTCTTCTAATGTAAGGGTCGTGACTGCTGCAATCTGAATACCAGCTTCTGAATCCTTTTCAAGTTTCACATTGTTCTTTTCTGCATCGTTCTGGTATTGCTTCGGTTCCCGTCGATTTAAACGAATTACACTGCTGCGAATGCGTCTAGACAGGTAGATCTGAGAAATGCCAGCTGTCCTTGCTGAATTACACTGTAGATCATGCACATGTATTGTGTTGAGAGGAGTTGTACTCTTCACAGCTACATTGCGAGACGTCCGCTTCTCTGATGCTTCCACGGCCAACTGCCGGCGTTGCTCTGCAGACAGTGGAGGGGAACACAGTCTTTTAATGGCAGTGTTTAACCTAATAAGCTCACACAATGGGCTGGGTGGAATTCTTCTCTTGATACAATCACAACCATATTCATCATGCTCCATACAGTATGGTCTTTTCTTTATCCCTCTGACTTTGTTTATGGACACAAAAGACTGTTCTATTCCATACCTGAAATATAAAATGGCATTAAAATACTGTCAGATAAAAGAAAAAAAAGATAATTTCAATAACAATAAGCATATAATTTATTCATATTGTAAATATTATAGACTAATTTATGTTCAGCATAAATCATGATGACATTGTTTAGTTAGATAAGTCTCCACTTTGGTATTAGCAGGGATGTATATACTTTATTTTTCTGGAAGAAGGGTTCATTTCAGTCCAAGATGTTAATTCACATCAGAATTCAAATTCAGCTGTTGACCTGCTGATATTTCAATATTTATTACTGGAACATAGGTGACATTGTGAGTAGACCATGAAACCTTCACAACCTATGTGATCTACACCCTATACCACTGGGTCGTAGATATTATATCTAAAGTCTAACGAATTACACAACAGTGGAAAGTCCATATTGGAATTAACAATATAGTAATAAGGACAGTTTACAACTCACCACAAAGACGTGATGATGCGCTGCGACAAGTACGTGCAAAAAAACACACACATACAACACTTCAGCTATCAGCCATGGCCTTCTTCAGAAAATACAAGTACAACATTCCCGCAATGACACAGGCACACAACACAGTCACAAAACTGTCATCTCTGGCTGCTGCTCTCCGATTTGGAGATGGTGGTTGTGTGACTGAAGGAGGTCATGGCCAATAGCTGAAATGTTGTATGTGTATGTCTTTTTTGTGTGTCTGTCGCAGCTCCTCATCACTTCTTTGCGGTGAGTTGTAAACTGTCCTTATTACTATATCGTGAATTATAATGTAGCTTAAAAAAGGCCCAGTTAACGATTTCAGATACA
Organism: Locusta migratoria; assembly: GCA_026315105.1. Lineage (NCBI taxonomy): Eukaryota > Metazoa > Arthropoda > Insecta > Orthoptera > Acrididae > Locusta > Locusta migratoria. The sequence continues at coordinate 206,808,216 of CM048749.1, forward strand.
AACACACATACAATTTTAATATTTCATCAATGTGGGACAAGGTTGTAGTATTTTAATTTGTATGTCAGTTGATGGAACTGTAAGTGACTGTAGTAACAGTGCAATACATAAACTTACTCTCATTTCCCAGACATCCACTACTAATCCCATATTCTCCAACAAGTGGCTTCTTAGATCCACATCTCTTATTATGCAGAAATTGAATTAAACAATAAGAGGAAGCAATTTCCTTTCATTCAAAATTTCCCTCATATTACCAGGTTGAAATTTTGAATTTTGTGGAACAGAAGTTTTATGTGTGCTAGGTAAATTGGTGAATTACTAGAGATCGCATGAAGAAACAAAATTTACTGGGAAGACATTTCATCTACAAGAAATTTTTCCAAATTCATGGTGGAGTAAAAATAACACAAATAAAAAACTGTTTATTTTCATTCTTTTAATATCCAGTGATAAAATTCTTACAACCAGGGCCATCTCTAGAGGGGACAAACCATGCCGCCAGCTACACTGTCTGGTTTTAAGGGGCAGCAATAGGATGAATTATAAGACAATGAAAAGCTTGCAGAAATGAAGAAATTTAAAATTAATTTTAGAAAGAAATCAGCGATAAAATCAATTGTGTTACTGAAAATTATTTACGTCATTGTGAATCAGGTAACAAATGAAGTGTGGTGGACTGTACCTTTGGTGTTTCTTTCAAAATAGTAACAAAGCTGTTGAGAAAAATTAAGTACAGTATGCACTGCCAATCACATGCCACCGTCTTCTGAATGCATTGTGTTTAATCTGAGTTTACAATGGAAAGATACACTTACTGCCCATTAAAATTGCTAAACCGAGAAGAAATGCAGATGATAAACGGTTATTCATTGGACAAATATATTATACTAGAACTGACATATGATTACAATTTTCACACAATTTGGGTGCATAGATCCTGAGAAATCAGTACCCAGAACAACCACCTCTGGCCGTAATAACGGCCTTGATACACCTGGGCATTGAGTCAAACAGAGCTTGGATGGCATGTACAGGTACAGATGCCCATGCAGCTTCAACATGATACCAAAGTTCATCAAGAGTAGTGACTGGCGTATTGTGACGAGCCAATTGCTCGGCCACCATTGACCAGACGTTTGCCATTGGTGAGAGATCTGGAGAATGTGCTGGCCAGGACAGTAAAGGCCCGTACAGGACCTGCAATATGCAGTCGTGCATTATCCTGCTGAAATGTAGGGTTTCGCAGGGATCGAATGAGGGGTAGAGCCATGGGTCGTAACACACTTGAAATGTAACGGCCACTGTTCAAAGTGTCATTGAAGAGAACAAGAGGTGACCAAGACGTGTAACCAGTGGCACCCCATACCATCACGCCGAGTGACGAATACACGCCTCCAATGTGCGTTCACCGCGATGTCGCCAAACACGGATGCAACCATCATGATGCTGTAAACAGAACCGGGATTTAAAAAAAAAAAAAAAAAAATGTTTCGACATTCGTGCAACCGGGTTCAACGTTGTGTACATCTTTGCAGGCGCTCCTGTCTGTGATGCAGTGTCAAGGGTAACCGCAACCATGGTCTTCGAGCTGATAGTCCATGCTCCTGCAAACGTCGTCAAACTGTTTCTGCAGATGGTTGTTGTCTTACAAACGTCCCCATCTGTTGACTCAGGGATCAAGACGTGGTTGCATGATCCATTACAGGCATGTGGATAAGATGCCTGTCATCTCGACTGCTAGTGATACGAGGCCATTGGGACAAAGCACAGCGTTCCATATTGCCCACCTGAACCCACTGATTCCATATTATCCCAACAGTCATTGGATCGCGACCAACATGAGCAGCAATGTCGCGCTATGATAAACCACAATCGTGATAGGCTACAATCTGACCTTTATCAAAGTTGGAAACTTGATGGTACACATTTCTCCTCCTTACACGAGGCATCACAACAACATTTCACCAGGCAATGCCAGTCAACTGATGTTTGTGTATGAGAAATCAGTTGGAAACTTTCCTCATGTCAGCACGTTGTAGGTGTCACCACCAGCGCCAACCTTGTGTGTATGCTCTGAAAAGCTAATCATTTGCATAATACAGCATCTTCTTCCTGTCGGTTAAATTTCGCGTCTGTAGCATGTCATCTTCGTGGTGTAGCAATTTTAATGACCAGGAGTGTAGATGCAAGGCATCCTCCTCCTACCACTGTCTCTTCCTTGGATCTGCAATTATATGAGTTACCTTAATCTGCTTTTTACCACACACCTATGCATTAATTTTTTCTGCTTTGAACATTCTGTTTTTACGTTTTTGCTCATTCCTTATTATTTCTGTGTGTTGAAGCCAAAACTGATACATATCAAGATATTTGGGGTGGTGAAGAAACAAAACTGCATTGCATTAACCATTCTTTCAGTTTTAACTTACAAGTAAGTATAATATTTGAAAATTAGACTTCATGGATTGATAAGGGGAGGTACTTCAAACTTTCATGTGGCAAAATCCCTCAGTCAGCCCTGCCTCTGAGATGTATTGCTAAGAATAAATTAAACTTTAGCCAAAGTTCACACCGAAGAAGAAAAAAAATGGACTTTTTTCATAACTCTATAATTTGTTTCAATTATTTGAGATACACATAAAGCAGATAAAATTTATGGATACAGTACAGATACAATACAATACATCATGGCATGATATGCTTGGGCTTGGAATGAGAGGTTTTTAAAAAGTACTGATCAACTGAGGGCACAAATCAAATCCAGAAGTCTGAATTTCTACTCACATTATTTATCACTGCTGAATATTACTAGAGAGAGTGTTAAATATTTTTGTACATGCATACCCCTTTTTGTATTAGTGACAAATTTTTCCATTCACAGTGTATATCACCTTTCCATCTTGTGTTACAATGATGGAATGCCTCATTTATTGAGCAGAATTGAGAAGCGTAACAGTCATGAGTGAGATAGTGGTTAATGTCCCTAACTGTTTATTTAAACAGATTGTGACATGAGGTTCTTGGCAATACCGATTTTGATACATTAATGTCTCCAATTTTGGAGATTATTCGGATGGCAAATGTTTCTGAGCTGAGCTTTTCAGTGTTCATTGGATATGGTATTCCCAATTGGATGCCTAGGAACTTTGTGCATTGAACACTCTGAAACTGTTGGCTCTCATTTTCAATGTTAATCTCTTCCAGAATTTTGTAACTGGATTGGAAGTGCCTGTGATTTGTTTTACTAAGATTTATTGCTAGAGAATTTGATCTGAACCCGTTCAGAACATTTGTAACGGCTTGATTGGCATTTAACTCTACATCAATGGAGGTTTTGCAGTCTATCACGATACTTGTGTCATCTGCAAACATTGTGATATTGCTAGCACTTTTTGAGGACAGGGATAGGTCATTAATATAAATAATAAATAGCAGGTGACCAAGGGCTGACCCTTGTGGAACTCCATTTTGTACTGTACCCCAGTCAGACTACTGCTCCTACTAGAAGATTATTACCACCTAATATTATTTTTGTTGTCTATCCTCTAGATATGATCTGAGCTAATTACCTATTTGTCCTCGGATTCCATATTGGGTTGCTATTCCTAAAAGTATTTTGTGACCGACACAATCATAAGCCTTAGTCAGGTCACAGAATATGCCAATGGGCATAAAGGCAAATAGGCATTTATCTCTTCCGTTTTCCCCTTTCCTGTTTCCCTAGAGTTCACAATTGACATCCAAATTTTGAAATTGTACTTCAAAAACTCTTGGAAAGTTATTCAGCACAAAACCAGGAGACTACAGTACTGTGTGTAATTAGATCATATTTACTTTGTAGCACAATAATGGAAAATGAAACCATCCACCCAAAAGTAAACAATGGGTATGATACAAACACATATAATGGTAAGAAAAATGAATTGGCCTCATGCATTTTACATTGTTCCAACACTAGAGCAAATATATATGACCCCCCCCCCCCCCATCCATTTTCAAAAATACACAGTGTTCTTCTGTAGGTTGTTATGTCTGTGTGACCTACAACAGAAGATAATGATAGAGAGCAAAAGCTTGATGGCAAATAAGATTTTAAATGTGTTGCTAATCATTCATCTGTGGATCAGTAGTTGGCAATTCTGATTGTTTCTTTGATTCTGTTTGTTTTCTATATTGTCATCTCCCCATACAAAAGTCATTCATTACAATGAAAGCCAACAAAGGAACAAGAATGAGCTATATCTTAAACTTTGTTGAAATGAGATAGAATGGCTGGCCAGTACTTACCATTGTGCTGTACCGCCGATAGTAACACAAAATGAAAAAACAGAAAAAAAAGGGGACAAAGGGACAAGCTTTCGGAACAGAGTTCCTTCGTCAGGTGGGAGAGAAGGGAAGAATAAAGGATGGGAATAGAAGGGAAAGGTGGTTCACGACCTAGGTCATGAAGGTGGTGTTTCGGAAACACAGAGTTCCTTCATCAGGTGGGAGAGAAGGGAAGAATAAAGGATGGGAATAGAAGGGAAAGGTGGTTCACGACCAAGGTCATGAAGGTGGTGTTTCGGAAACACCACCTTCATGACCTAGGTCGTGAACCACCTTTCCCTTCTATTCCCATCCTTTATTCTTCCCTTCTCTCCCACCTGACGAAGGAACTCTGTTCCGAAAGCTTGTCCCTTTGTCCCCTTTTTTTCTGTTTTTTCATTTTGTGTTACTATCGGCGGTACAGCACAATGGTAAGTACTGGCCAGCCATTCTATCTCATTTCAACAATATTTATTATCTCTGAGGAGAATTTTCATCATTAATCGACTATATCTTAAACTGGTTATTGAAATCATAAATGCCATGGGAAAAACCATCTATCAGTTGCTAATGAGCATTTGATAACACCCTATGGTTACAATTACAAATAAGACTATTGCAACATTCATAGTTCTCCATACCAACAGACAATGTTAACTCACCTTTCTTTCAATGCATTGTGAAGCTTCTCAATCACTCCAGACTCAGAATCTGCAGTTGCATCTGGAGCTTCTGTTTCTGCATTTGCTGAATTCTTAATCACTGACACTTCTGCTGCTTTGCCTTGTTTTGCAGATGCCATGGGAAGGTTACCATTGGAAGTTTGGTACTCACAAGCTATTACTTTGATCTCAACATCATTTTGAGTTTCCTTGACTGATGACTGCATAGAAGACTTTTCCTCGCCCACAACTTTTGTTATTTCTAGATCTTTGATGCAGATGTTGCTCAGTATCTGTGACCTAATACCTACAGTACCATTTTTCATTACAGTATCTGTCTCTGAATTGTTAATGATGACTGATTTCTTAGGTGTTCGTAGCTGAGGTGGAGAAGAATGAGTTGGAGTAACCACTTTTTCTAATTCTAAAATAGGTGCCTCTGAATTCACGAGCTTTGGGTTGCACGGAGCTAATATTCCACCTTCCTCAACTATATGGGACTCTATATTAGTTGGCAATTGTATAATCACAGGTGAATTTGGTAAAGAGGGTTTTGCAGATATACCCATTTTTTCAGATGGAATTCTATGTGAACGAAGTTTGCCTGTCACCGTCCTTTCAATTTTTATCTTATCTATGGGATATTTTTCTTGAGGAACCTTTTCTTCTCTTGAGCCAATTACTTTAACTTCTGAAGAATCAGACTTGTAACGTGATTTTGTTTTCTCATCTTCATTTTTTGCAAGTGCTTTAATCTGAGGAACAGTAAGATGAGAAATTAACACAGAGTCCTTGTATCTCCCTGGAAGTTTCCTGTCCCTTTTCTTCCTGATATTGCCGTCTCCACCAACAACAATAACACCTTCATCCCCCTTTATTACTGTCTGGTGAAATTCTCTCTCTTTCTTAGCTAGGTTTCGGCCTACTTCATTCTGCAGCCTAAGTAACATGTCCGGTGACAGAAGTCTGTTATTTGAAGCTTCATCTTTGCTGAAAGAGGTTGCTGCAATGCACTTACAATCAAACATACATGACACTTCTCCACAATGGCCTCTGGGTAGAGACTTGCAGGTTTTCAGACTTTTACAAACACAACCAAGTTTACAAAACTCTTCTTCACATACAGTCTCTTGACTAGCATTCATCTCAATAACATTGACCCCTAATCGTTCCATCTCACGGACCAGATGCACACCTTTCTTTTTCTTACTTGGTAGATTATTTCCACTTCTCTTTTCACACGCTTGTACAAGTTGAAGATTAGTGCAGGTATCACTGTAAGAGGTATCTGGGTCATCACACACTCGATCTCCCTTTTCTTTATTGGCTACATACGTTAATATATTTCTGACAACTTCGCAAACATCCTGACTTACATTGCTGTTGGTCATGACACTGCTGATCTGCAGTGTACTGTCACTGAAGTTCAGCTGTGTGTGTTTGTGGAACGGCTTGTTTGCTGTTTTTTCTTCTTTTTCTTTTTTCTGAAATTCCTCAATAATTATGCAATCAGGATCTGGAGATGTGGAACGAATATTATTCATTGGAAAACGCACTTTTTCATTCAAAAGTGTTATTTTCCTTCGTGATATTTCAATGGAAGTTCCAGACTTCTGGGTTGCAATTCTGTGTGGTTGTAGATGGTTTAGTTTTCGGTCAGGTACAGAAGAATTCGCTTTCAGTTGGTGTCCCGGATTATGATCTGTCTCTTTTGGTATATCCTCAAATACAAACTGAGTTTCCTTGGCAGGTAAAATAATACGCTGTTTAGGCAAATGAACACCATCCCATTTAACAGGGAGTAGTACAGAAAGTGCAAAATTAGCCCAGTTTGCATCTATTTGGTATGTGTCTGATCGAATTTTATATAACTGTCTCATAACAGGTTGTGGTAATCTTTTACCAATTCCAGCAATAAATGAAAATGAAATATCACATGTTTTACCAATATTATTAAATAATGCTGTTTCTTTATATCTGTTGCAGTTACTTAATGCTTTTGAAGTCTGCACTTTTTCTGTTTTAATTACATTTTTGAGACTATTAGGCTTGCTTCTAACACTTGTCTCTATCAAAGAAGATAAACTATCAGTATGTGACTCCCTTTCAGATTCACTTGTTGTCATGCGGTTGTCCTTCTTATTACGCTTACTGCTTCTAACATAAGGTACCTTCTTTGTCTTCCTGTGTGGTTGTCTCCTACGAGATTCACCTTCAGAATCACTGTCCACAGAATCTTCATTATAATTTGGAACTTCAGTTGGCCTCAGTCGTCTCAGTCTTCTACGTGGTGGTTGAGCTTCCATATCATCTAGATCACTTATGTCAGCATCATCTATTCCTCTCTCTGTTCTGTCAGTAGACCTGGACAAAATTTGTCCATCAAAAGTACTTCGAGAATCTGAATCACCAGCATCTAGTTTTACTTTATTCTCAATTATCAATTTTTTATCTACTTTTCGCAACCTGTCTCCTGGATATTTCCTTTTTTCAGGAGCTGATGCATGCCTCAAATGTTTAGACGGAAACTGTTCTGATAGATTAGGTCTTTGTTTCTCAGGAGCTTCTTCAGTTCTGTGTGAAACGGCTTCTTCTGCTGCAAGACTTGGCACTTCAAAACTGATTTTTAATTCAGACTGTGTAGTAAGAAAGTTGTCCAATACATCACTGATAAATGCAGATTTCTCACAGTCCTGAGAAATTTCCATGGATGCATCATCAAATGGCCTGAAAACATTCGCAGCACCAGAGTACTGATTATCGATTTTTTCTGCAAGCTGACAACTGCTTTCTCTTCCACTTGGTATGCTTTCCCTTCCACTTGGTAATTCTAAAGACAACTCACTCACTGTCTCATTTCCATGCATATTAATGTCTGTAACACTTCTATCAATAGGAGATTCCTCAAAGTCTAAAGAGGTTCCAGAAATACTAAATGTAGGTGTACACATTCTCTTCTGCATGTGTTCATCACATTCAAGTTCATCCAAATTCTTTGGTTGATCCTTCTGCAAATCTTTTGCTTCTCCTGTTACAGATTTTACACTACTGCTCCCATATTTATCTTCCCAATCAAAAGCACTACTGCAACTACTGCTTCGACTAGCATGTGGAGGGTTGTTATTAACAAGAAACTGTTTTGTTCTCCATCCCTTTATCTTGGTAATATCTTTTGTTTTTGTAGGAACAATGGCCTGGCTAGCTCCTTGTGATTCATTGTCAGTGTAGCCCTCATACATTACATCCAGTCCAGCATCACTATGCAACTGGTTTTCGTCATTTAAAGTTATGCCTTTAAAATCTAGTTCTATTTTTGTAAATTCCACCATATCATGCTCAGTTTCAAATGACAAGAACTCATATCCATCTATTGTATCACGTTCTTCTTTCCCTGTACTAACACACTTAGGAGTTTTAAAAAAATTTTCATCGTCATACTCTTCTTCACTCCAAAGACAATCTAAATCTGAAGAATGTAGATCAGGTACTTCACTGCTTAGATCTGAATGGACAGCTTCTTCTAGTATGGGCGGTTCCTCATTACTATGGACATCACTATTCACTGTGTCTTCAGCTACTGTCTGTTTTGATTCATTGTTGAAACAAGGTGCTTCTCCATGTTGCTCCTCCTCCGTGATATCGCATGAATCATTCATGGCAACATCACGTGGTTTTTGCACTTCTGGTTCATTAGGAGCACAATGTTCTTCCAAATTCAGCTGAGGCGCTTCCATCGAATCCTGCACATCACGAGGCACCAGTGAACATTCTTTAGTGACTGAACGAGGTATATCTTCTGCAGGCAGACAATCACCAGATATGTTCTCCTTCAATGACTCAGGTTGCTGTTGTACAGTTTTGTCCAACTTCTCATTATTACTTTGCCTCCTCCCAGCTAACGCATTAGCATCTGTCTGTATAGAACTACCTCTGAGTAGAAACTTATTTGGAAGGTACTTTTTCTTTAGTTTTTGTGATAATTTTAGGTTCCTGAATGCAACATTTTGCCCACGCCATCTCTTTATTGGTAGGGGCACATCACACTGTTGCTTTCTTCGTTTAGTTCGTGTTACAATTACCTCTGGCAGCAGTTCAGGTGGGCTGACATCATCTGTTATCTTGGATTCATGTCTATCTTTCAAGTAATGAACAAGTTCTGGTGGACTGCTACACATTGTCGTGTCACATTTCACAGTAAAAATTATTGTTCAACCAATTCATATCATAAACTGTTCGATCTATAAGTCTACTGGCAATGAGGCCTTTCTTCCATGGCATCTACATACTACCACTTCGGACCACAGAGCTGAAATCATAAAAATACAATATATTTCAGTTATTACTGTCAGCTGTGACATTTGCTATATTTACAGTGATAAATAAATAATATAAGAGAATCAGTAGCTGTTAAACTATGTATTCTATAATCTGCAAATTATAATCTAGCAACCAGGCAGCCTACCATATTAACAAATAGTGCCTGAATTGTTGATCAGTAGAATTAACAAATGTAAGGGCAGTAAAGATAAGGGTGACTCTACCGAAGGAAATAAAATGTGATAAACAACAAAACAGTCAAACCTAATTCAAGGACACACTACCAAAAAATGTCATCTTCAGAATCTTCCAATAGTACATAACAGATAATAGTCTATTATCAAACACAGCTCTTACGGGCACTTGATTTTTGGTTACCTTACAGATAATTAACTAAAGTTGTTAATAAGATGCAATGACTGGATCCACTGTCTAAAAAGCTATAGGACGAAAACAAAAACCAATGAATATAGAAATCAGCGTGTGCTGCACATTTTGAAAAATTACGCCAATTACTCAATAGTTGTCATCACATATACCACAAGAAAAATGATCTGTTAATTCAAAGGAGAAGAAACAAGAGCTAACTTCTTTCATTGTGTACAAAATACCACAGAGTATGGTCCATAATTTAATCAAAATGTTTAGTTTTCATCTTCACAATAAAATTTAATCATAAAAAGTGGCTGAAATTAGGACAGTTTACAGTACACATTTCATAGCCTTCCTTTTTTTCCTTGATGGTAATATGTGTCTTCAATCATTGGAGCAATCTTACTTTATGATCTGATATGAGTGAAATACAGTACAGTTCCTGTACAAGAAATCTGTGTGGTTTGAAAGCTTCAGATGTGCACCAGACAAATTATTAGTCACCCTTAAAAGAGCACCCTAGTCACTGTGGAGAACCGTGGATGGTGTACGACTGGTACTAAGAAGTCTTGTTATCTTCCACTGTTAATACAAGTAATGTCTGTGAAGTTCAGTGTCAAACAGATGCATCAAAATCCGTGCAAATATGTGGAGTCAGAGTTATATCATCTAACTTCATGGCATATCAATGTGAACTGTTACACAAGCCAACAAATACTCAAAGCCATGCAATACAGTGTAAGAACTAGCTGTACAAATTAAATAAAAAAAAATAACATAAATTATAACACACAGGAACAGGATACCCTGTGACACCTTTTCAATAACAGTTTTAAATCCAACAGGAATAGTTGCTAAGAGTCAGCTCAAACAATATCTGAGTGAATGAAGGTAACTGTATAAAAGTTATATGGAGTATGGCACCTCACAAAATGATGTTTCTTCAGACTAGCACTGTAAATTGCATGTCTTTATTCAGCCAAAGAGACTGGATATTAATAGGCTTTAGACCTATAGTGTGTCTCAATATGCATTGCAATTTTGCCTTTCTTCAAATGATGTAAGACATGGAGTGCACTGATGGCATTTCCCACAGTGATTGTGTAGGATGTAGTTCAGTCCGCTGTTGTTTCTGTCATATTTTTGTATTGTGACTTCATCCCACTAATTCACATTACTATGAATCTTTACCAGGTTACTTCCTGCAGCTTTTTCAGTTGTCAATAGATGCCCTTTCTACTTCATGTTCATGTTGTGCCATGAAATATACAAAATATGGAAACAGTCAAGTTCACAAGCTCTATGTCTATGTTCCTGATTTGGCACCCACTACGTCACCCAATTTTAATATTTACTGAAGTGTACTTTAGCCATATTTCTCAAATTGCTTTCCACATGACTCAAGCACTCAACCCCATTCTCTAAACCAGTGTTTTTAAGACTTTTTGAATATGCGATCCCCTTCCTAGTGAAAATAGTCTGGTGACTCCCCTTCCAAATAAAAATATACTAACAACCCCTATCTCCCCACCTCACAAACTGTAACAAAACTATGTTATCTCAAAGAAAACAAGTGCAATCTTCTTTCTTTTGCTTTAGCTTCCTTTTAAATTGTTGGATGAATTATTTCTGAGTATTTTCGGTATGGTGCACATTATCTTATTTTTCATAATTTCCAACAGAAAAATATATTTTGCTTACGACTGTTTCACATTTCACGCAAGATTCAGAAGAAATTATGCTCATTAAGAAAGGTCCCATGGTACAGACAATTTGAAAAGAAGTACGGTAGATCATTTTTTTTAGAATTTTTCAGAGTTACTTTATTTTATTTATTTATTTATTTTTAATCTTAGGGACTTAAGTGCTATAGTTATCAATGCCTAGGCTTAAAATCTACTTCAAGTAACTTAAATTAACTTATGCTAGGGACAACACACACACACACACACACACACACACACACACACACACACCGATGCCCGAGGTAGGACTCGAACCTCCGACAGCAAGCAACCACACGTTCCGCAGTAACACACCTTTGAACCCTCAGCCACTGCACCAAGGCAGAATTACTTATTGTATTAAATGTTTTTACCAATCAATTGGTCTGTAAAAACAGTTTTCAGACTTCACACTTATTCATTATCAACACACTGTATTATAAAACAATCTCTGGTTTATTCAATTCATAATAAATGTACACGAAGAATTCCATAATTTTAACATTAAATATATTTCATGGCCTAAGTACTTCCTCCTGTTACGGCAACCCCCCTGGGGGTCGTGACCCACAGCTTGAAAAAACACTGCTCTAAACTATGAGGAACAAAATAGTAACATTTGGCATTATGTCTTGGAGGTAGGGAAGCAAACACAATCTGGCATGCTATATTGACCCAAGAGCAAAGAGTTAAGAAACAGTTTTTTTGAAGGGACAAGGGAAAAAACACACAAAAAAGATAGTATAGCAGGAATGAAGAGAATGCTTATAAATAGTTCCGCCCAAGGCATCTTACATTAGGCTAGCAAAGTATGTACTGATTTACATTCCCCCCCCCCCCTCATACTGAACTGCTTATTAATACTATATAACTGTCAATTTGTGTTTGTTGTTTTCCAAACAAATTGTAACATCTATTGCCTTTATTTTAATTTATTATTAAGTTTACTGATTGACCCATCTCAACAGTGTATTTTTCACATTCAGTCCACAATACAATACAAAGGTAAGCAGCGGTGGTATAAAGGGGAGGGGGTGCCCCCTGCTTCTCATATTGAGGGCCTCCAAATATCTCAAATGCACCTCTTCTTTTTTGAATATTTTTATCATTTTTCTTTTAATAATACATCTATTTCCGAGTGGTCAGGGGCCTCGTTTTGTTTTACTGCCAAAGGCCTCCAACAGCCTTAGTCTGCCACTGATTAAGAGAGAGCCATCCTGCATATTCCTTACTAAGAAATAAATCTGAGAAATTCCTGCTGTTGAAAATTGTCCTCATCTGTTTTGACTGCTATGTTGTTGTTGTTGTGGTCTTCAGTCCGGAGACTGGTTTGATGCAGCTCTCCACAATACCCTATCCTTAGCAAGCCTCTTCATCTCCACATAAGAACGACAACCTACATCTGTCTGAATCTGCTTACTGTATCCATCTCTTGGTCTTCCCCTGCGATTTTTTCCCCACACACTTCCCTCCAACGCTAAATTAACAATTCCTTGATGTCTAAGAATGTGTCCTACCAATCTATCCCTTCTTTTAGTCAAGGTATGCCAGAAATTCCTTTTCTCCCCAGTTCTGTTCAGTACCTCCTCATTAGTTACGCGATCCACCCACCTAATCTTCAGCATTCTTCTGTAGCACCATATTTCAAAAGCCTCAATCCTCTTCCTGTCCGCACTGTTTATCGTCCATGTGTCACTCCCATACAAGGCAACACTCCATACAAATGCCCTCAGAAAGGACTTCCTTAGGCCTAAATCAATATTCGATGTTAACAAATTTCTCTTTTTCAAAAACGCTTTTCTACCCATTGCCATTCTGCATTTTATATCCTCTGTACTGCGCCCATCATTTGTTATTTTACTGCCCAAGTAACAAAACTCATCTACCTCCTTTATTGCTTCGTTTCCCAATCTAATTCCTTCAGCATCACCTGATTTTCTTACACTGCACTCCATTAACTGCTATATGTCACCAAAAATAGAGAGCCAAAATACAACACAAGACTAAAAATAGGAAATTATGTAGAAACATCAGAAATCCTGGCAATCACCAGATAAAAAGCTCAAAACAGGAAATAAGTTATAAAGGAGCAGAAAGAAGTTTAGCAGAAAATGAAAACAAATACGATGACATTGATGGAAATAGTACAAAGGGCACTAGGAAAGTTTTGCACTATGACACAACAATAAGTTGCAAGAAGCTGATTGTTTCGGTATTCTGAGAATACTTCGTACTTGCATTGTAACCACTGTGCCAAGTTTGGGGGCGCATTCGTGTACAAACAGGGTTAGTTTGAAGCTCTTGATAAGGCATCCTGGTCACAAAGTGAGCTTTGGGCAGTTTAGCATTACAACTTTATGTGTGGTTTGAACATAGACCTGTGCTTTGAAGAAATGATTCTTGCACTCAATGATGTGTGTGCACATTGTATAACTATATTCAAGTGGTACAGAGTATTCCAAAGAGGAAATTTCACTCCAGAAGACTGTTTGAGTTTTCAAAGATATCGACACACCCATAGCTGTCAGAAAATCCCAATCAGTGAAGAAGAAAATGATTAGAGTGTGTTGCTTTGGACACACAGAAGAATCGCAAATAAGTGGCACACTGAGCTGTGCCTGCCCAAAGTTATCTAATCTTTGAAGAACCTGTGGCCAAAATCACACCAACGCTCCAGCTCACCACACTCAGGCACAACAAATATTTGTGAGATACAGAGCAGAAACTTGTTGAACGTCCTCCTTACAGTTCAGATCTTGCTCCTTGTGACTTTGCACTGTTCCTGCATGTGAAAATGATGCTGAAAGGAGTTTTCAAGTGACAAGGACTTCCTGAGGGCTTGAGACAACAAGTATATCCTCCCTACAAAACCTTGGGAGAACTGGTTTACGGATTGTTTTTGTAGGATGAAGAAGTGTATTAAATGTGGCAGAAATTTGAAAAAATCAAATGAACAGAGCTACATTTCAAAACTTTCCTAGTACCCTTTTTATAAGTGGGGAAGGGGAAGCTTCTGGAGGAACACTCATGCCAAGAAAGTATCAAAAGAAGGGTGGGTAAATCATGAGATGTGTTATTATCTTCATGGAATAGCTCCCATCCCCATCTCTACATCCAAAAATAACAGTTAAAGAATAGACATAAAAACAGTGTGGATTTCTGCCATAAAATTATTAAGTTAGTGATGCCCATCTGAAACACTGGGTGGAAGAAAGGGGAATATAATTGGAAAGTGTGAATATCATCAAAAAAGAAGGGCCTGTGTTGGACAGGACGAGGACATCAATGCCATGGTGCATCATCAACATGCAGACATTCTTCCCAGATTAAGCAGATGTTCTTGTTATTGTGACAAGGTGCAATACATGGGCCACCTACTTCAGTACAACCTGCTCGGTGAACCCGGGACACTGTAAGATACAATAAAAAGTCCAATCTTGTTGTTATTTCCTGGAATCGACTTGTTTAAATAGATACAATAAAGAAAGTAAGAAACACCGGAGTACAGTCTGTCACCTTGTTTATTAAACTTTAGAGATATTTAGACTGGTCAGTGTTCGCATTACTCAATATCTTGGCAAAAGTCTTGACAACGCAAAAAATATGTAAAGAACTTACTGAAGTGCCAAAAAAAAAAAAAAATAAAGTACTTTATAATGTTGGGATATTTCACTATGAAATACAAAACTAATAACTTGTTGATGTTCCAACCGCTTTTATGTGGTCTTCTTCAAGGCAATTAACCATACTATCTGTTGGCCTACATGGTAACCTGATGATTTTACTACTGCTGCCCGCAGCAGAGAAAATTGCTATCAGTTGAAGTATATTGAGTGCTGCTAAAGTAAAACTCCCCCCAGACATGCATTATTACTATACACATTGTTCCAGGTAATAGTTCCAGCATTACAATGCTGCCTTCCTCTCACCACTCCACCCTCCTAAGCAAACATTCACAGCACAAATTGTCAGTTTATTATGGACAAATAGTACATGACCATCACGAAGATGTACATTCACTTAATGCATCATCAAATTAGTTGTTGTGGTCCTCGGTATGGTTTCTCTTTGTGCCCAATGACAAAAGTCAAAAGCTTCCTCCAAATGTACAAAAACTATAAACATAGGTTTTCTTATCTTCTAAGATATGTGATAAAGTGAGTATTGTCTCATGTATTCCTACATTTCTCCTAAATCCAAATGGTACTCCCCAGATCAGGTTATATCAGTTTTTCAATTCTTCTTAAATAATTTATGTCAGTATTTTGCAAGTATGACTTACTAAACTAATAGACCTGTAATTTTCCCACCTGTCTGCATTTGTTTTCCATGGTATAGGATTTATTACTGTCTTTTTTTCCCCTCCTTTTGAGTTCTGAATGCATTTCACCTGTCTCATACACCTTGCACACAATGTGGAATAGTTTTATCAAGGCTAGCTTTCCCAATGATATCAACAGTTCTAAGGGAATATAATTTATTCAGAGGTCTTTGTTTCGAACTTTTCTACTCAGTTTTGTATTATACAAAAAAGTCAGACCATTATTATTTAAAACACAGGCGGTTAAAAATGCTTTAACGGACCATTGCAAAGTAGGCAATTTGTCTCTCTAAGTGTTTTATAATGAAGTAGCTAAACACCAAAAATTGTTTAATTTACAATGGCACAGGCCCTTGAATCCCACTTATGTATAAAAATGAGTAATAAATCTGGTAATGCATTAAATATACATTTTTATGTATGGACCTGGACAATGACAGCCATAAGATTGAAACAATTTTCCCCGCAAAATAAATTTTACATTTTCAGTTTGTCTCTAGATCCTAAGATGATTAGTAGATCCATTTCTTAAATGTTTACTGTAGGCCTACAAACAAATTTTCTGTCCAGAAAGAGCAACTTAAGTGTTCTAACAGCAGTTTTTCAACACCAACAAAAAAAACTGAAATTACTTTAACAGCTTATAGCTTTAGCTAACAATGTTATAATAAAAGTTATCTATAGCAAACAGTACAAATGAAAGTTTTCATATGAAGATTGGCAGCAAACAAAAACATGTTGCCTAACAGTATCATGTTCATTTGCAGGCAATAAGCGTTCTATATAAGCAAAAAAAAGTTTATATTACTGTCTTCTTTCTATAATGAATGCTCAGTTTCTGACATTTTCATCACCATCATATGTCTATCGAAAAATTATGAAAAACTGTGCATACAAGCAAGACACTGCAAACAGAAAATTCAACCAATAAGATACCTGAATAAAGTTTTAGCACATCACCATCTTACTAACAACAATGCTGTCCATCTGAAAATTGTTAATGCTCTATTTAGAAGAACTGTTCTGGCTCCATATAATGTCACTACACTAAAATGACTGAAAAATTTATCCCAGGGCTGGTAAGAAATCTGACTGAATAAATACTTCATAATTTTAAGGAATAGTTTTATCTGATAAATTAAAATTATAATTATAATGTATAAATAAATTATAGTACAATGCCCATATCAGAAAAACGAGTACTGACAAGAGTGTGTCAGTAGAAAAGCCTAGTAAAGCAGACATTCAGGAACTTGAATAAGAAATGAGATAGGCATTTGATGAAATATTCCAATAGTGCATCCAATGAGGGTTAAAAAAAGTATCATAAGGATGAAAATTAGTCCACAAATTAGAGAAAATGTCATTTTATGTGATAGTGATGGTCTTGAGTGAAAGCAAAGAATAACAACAAGAAAACATTTGAGAAGATAAATCCACAGATGGGGGACAGTGAAATTTTTCAGACGACAATAAGGATTATTTTGTTAAAATAACAAAATCAGAGAAATATAAACAAAAAGAAAAAAGTTTGCACTGATCAATGCCAAAGTAGGTAGCCCATAAAGCCGTAGATGATGTTGCTCAACACCATTCAATATTCTTCTTCTTCAGCTTTCAGGAAGGGCACCAGGGTTACAAGATGTTCCGAATTCAGTGTATTTCAATGTCATATGGCCTGCCCATACACTGTAACCCAAACAGTTACAAAATGATAGCTGTTAATTCATAATTCACAGAGTTGTCCATAGCCACATAACTGTTTATTTGAGTCCCTGCCCCCCCCCCCCTCCCCTCTCTCTCTCTCTCTCTCTCTGTGTGTGTGAGGGTTACATGTTGGTGTACTTTATGCATTGATTAACTGGTTGCCTTTTCCTTATTTTACATGCTTTCCAATCAGGAATTGCCATTATTATTATTGTGCTTCACATAAATATTAACATAACGATGGGATGTATACAGTCATAGGCATAGACTCTAATTATAGTTTGCTTGGCCACTCCTTAAGAGAAGAGTTCAAAAAAGTTCAAATCTTAGGAAAGCTATTAGAGCAACTTGCAGTTGTTATCAGTCCCTAGGCTTACAAACTACTTAAACTAACTTATGCTAAGGACAACACACACATTAAGAGAATAGTGATTATATAATTGGCACTATGGTTTTTGTCAATTTACTATTACTTTCATTAACTTGTAGTAGTCATCTGTTAACTACGTGTGTGAGCTCCATTGATAGTAGTTGAACACTGACTAAGAATAGCAGAATAACATGTCCATATAGAGTAGAGAGATCTATTAAGCACAAACCCAATTTCAGAACTGTATTAACAATGTATGCAGAGCATTGCTTCCTATTTATTTTTTACTGTCTACCAAAATTAATATCTTACTTGCTATGAGGAAACCAAAAATTATATGAAGATAACTATGAATTGAATAACATAACAGTTTTTTGCATGATAAATGTCTGTAATACATAAATATGAAAACAGCAATCAATTAGTTTTTGGTGACAGATGATAGTAGGGCTAGAAACTAAAACTTATTATCAGCACATACTACGCAGGCCAAAAATAGCCAAATAAAATTGCACCAGAGGGAGAGCTAGGAAACCACTGCAGAGTACACCTGAAAACTTATGTGTCAGTACTAATTGTAGAGATGTTGTTATGATTCAAAACTGAGAGAAGCTAAAAACAGTACAATTCACTACATTTTAGTATTTCTGCTTTCCCTGATAGCTTCTCTTTTCAAGCTCGTCAAGAAAGTGTCCAATTATGTGGATCTCCAAGGGCAACAAGCACAACTGTCTTGCATCTTTTTCTATATCAAATGTCTTCCAGTTTTATCTGTTTGTTTTAAAATTTGATAAGCATTACCAAATATATGCTCTTTTATCCACAATGTATGTGGGAAACCCTGTGTTCATAATGGATTGTAACAACTTTATACAATCTGTGAAGTGAAGAGCTCGATTAGTATGGATAATTTACAAGGCAACTCTTTCAGGTAATGTCAATTTTTCTGGTCTTATATATTTTCTGTGAAAATTGAATATAAAGAAAGTTACTTCCAAACTTCAAAAATTGGTAATGTTAGCAACTACCACCGATGTTCGTAGAAAGTGCAATGAAATAGAATGAGGCGAATAATCTTTCATGTTCACCATAAAATAAATAATGAACGTTGTTGCTGCTCTTCTGTTGACTGGTTCTTGTGTGTACCCTTGTTCAGTTAGTAAATCGATTATCCTTGTACAGCCGCCATTAATGTACCAACATTAGCACACTACAGTATTACTGCCGTAAGTAAAATTTAACCCACCATGGGAACAAAATATTACTTATTCAGCTTTTTATGTCCAGACAGTTGTGTTTATCAGAGTCTATGTGCAATTGATTAAAAAGAAACAAGGCTTAATCTTCAAATGCAAATGGGAATTGTGGTTTACATATCCGTCTGTCATGTCACCATGTGGTAGTATCTACCATCACTAAGTATGGCTAGACTTCAACTGATATATCTTACTAGTGAATGTCGAATAGCGACATTATGCATCTGAAGACGACAATGAAGCAATGCATCAATGAGAGCCTGAATTGATTTGTAAGACATATCCTCTGTCGATAATGCCTCATGGCAACATGACATACTTGCATGTGTGTAATAGAACAGTTCCACATTATTTGCCAGAGTGTGAAGCATTGTAGCTTTTCGATCGATCACAACCAGTGGAAAGCAATAAACACATCCATCTGGAGGCATGGAATAAATAGTATTTATTTTCCATAGTGTAAACATTCCTTATATGCCAAGATCAATCCAAACATCTCGATTAACTACCAATCGCAGAAAATAGCCTTTAAACTTTGGTTTATTTATACTTATTTTAATATTTATCTCTACTGGTAATGGGTATTTTTTTTCTTTGATGTTAACTAGCTGGATGTCAGAGAGACATCTTGTACAGTAAATGGCGATACAGTTCCACGAATCCAATCCAACTGCAAAAATATAAAACAATTAAAAAATTCAATTGCTAGAAACAAATCAATAAACAAGCTGTTAAATTATGAAATAATTTTATGTCAGATGTGACAACAATGTGATTGGCAGTTATCCAACAATTAACACAAAATTCATACCAAGTACATGGGTACGTTTATCGAAGAAAAAGGACTGAGCCGCAGTACGTGTACTCCATGCTTGGAATGCTCTCATTTGTTTATAATGTTCATTTATAGGTTTGTTGTGTGACTATATGCCATTCGCAATAGGCAGTATACATGAGTGCCAAACATCTGTTGATTTAGAGTATCTGATGGTGTTATGATACAGTCACTAATAAGTTCGGGGTAGAGCCTACGCATAATTAAAATATTTCATACAGAAAATTTTCAGCAACAATTACTTTCCTGATAAAAATGAGTATTGGCTACGCTTATTCAAATAGGAATAGCATAGTTTGACCTGCAATAAACAAGGTTTTAGGAACACCTTAAAGCTCGCCATCACGCACTGTTTCGTAGTGCAATGTGTAATAAGAATTAAATTTTTATACAGAAAGCGTTATTCCTGAATCATCTGAATATATATCAACATCACCTTCTTTAAAAAAAATCAGCAACCCACTACTTTCATCATCTTTCATTAAACTATTTATCACGAGCTGTTAAAAAAGGCCTATAACATATCACTTATCTCCATGTGAAGGAACACCAGTCTGTATGCAATTAAATTATCAGTCTTAAACAAACGAGTAAATTACTAGCTTTCAACGCTGCTAGTAAATTTTCAAATTACAGTATCTACTGTAATAAAGTCGAAAAAAAGCAACTACTGTGTAATAATTCCACATTTCGACGTAAAAATTACACCAGTACTTCAAAAGCAAATAACGCTGCAGCCGTTGTATACTATTATTGCGTTTTTTCACAATAATGTAATCTAAAGCTCACTGCTGCCATCTTTAAAATTTGTTCGTTACAATTGTCAGACCATTGTTGCATACGCTGCACATTTCATGCCAACTTTATAGCCTTATCAACAAAACACTGCCTTTAGGATTACAACACATTTCATACAATACTATTCTAATTTATCAGTCATTACATTCTGCATCTCCTGCAAAATACAATTTTACTTCAAAGATTTCAAATGAAGGCCAAAGGTTCAAGCTGACGCCTACCTGACGAGACAATTTGTTTTGAACTCATTACAGACTTACCTGCGGAGTATATGACACAGTCGATACTAGTTTCTGTTATCGTAGCCTTAGAAACGTACACTGTCGCTATATTTACGAAAATGGAAGACTTCTTCCGTAAGAACACAGCCTTTCATTTCGTCAGCCGCTCGCACACATACTGCACGCCGACATGTTTACCCACAGTGCTGAGCGGCCAGCAAGTACTGGCGCGTAGCAGAAACTCAACCAACGCAACGTCAAAATGGCGGATGGTATGTAAAACATCAAACTAAGTCGCAAAACCTCGTTCTTAGTGCTTTTTTACGCCGTAAAAATCTTGAGAACTGTGAAATAGCGCTTAGTTTTGCATTACTACATACCCGGAGACTATTCATTACATCTTTAATCGAAAAAAACTGGAACTCCATCATTATCTCGTTTCCTCACCATGTAACGCCTTTTCTTACACAGAAATGGCTTCCGATGCCACGAGAACACACGAAAAAGGTCGTTATTGAAATAGTTGTTATGTCATATTTACTTTATTCTAGGACTATACTTTTGTTACAAACGCGATTTCAGATATGTTTCCTGAGTCTCGTTGTGCAGTATTTTTCCGACATGTCGTATGGTGAGTACTAGGCCTAATGTGCGTAGGTGCTCTGATAACCTACAAATGGAGTCTGACAAGAATGGTTTTTGGAGTTACGTGTTTTTCAGAAGGTGCGAATACACAGTTACGGAACCGGTAAATGCTACTGACATAATGCTTCAACACAACAGAAAAATAATCTCTTAGTGCCATTTTATAAGTTCGATGTAAGTTTTATGGCGATATTTAGAATAGATGCTAACGAAGACAATCTGTTAACGGAAAATCACAGCCTTCCTTTTTTGTACTGATGCAGTAATTTCCTTAGTATCTGACACTAATATCGTAAATTGGTAGTTTCCTAATTTCGTTATATAGCCAAAACAGATGTAATTATGAAAGTACATCTGCACACAGCGCAATGGCAGCACCGATAGGCTTAAGTCAATCTCAGACAACGATCTGTTTAAAGTCTTTCCTGTCGTATTGAAAACAAAATTGCATGGCTAGCAGCAACCGGTACAGTATGTAATGAATCAAAATGGCCTAAATAAATGAACCATGCAGCTACTAAAGAAAATATTTTTAATGATACCGAATAAAACATAGCTAAACTTTTTGTTTTCTAAACGTCACACATCCTAACTTAATCTACTGTAGCTTCTTAATAGTGAAAATGGAATCACAAAGAACACGTGATGGTAACACTCCATTCCTAATTTGTGAAATATTGAAGATATAATGCTAAAAGCTGTTTCATATGAATCATTTATGCATTGGTATTTGTTTATAGATACCGGTACGTGCGATATATAACTGGTACTTAGGCCTATGGGCAATTGCAGATTATTTCATGTTAAATGTTTCAATTTAAGTAATGAAAGGAACTGGTAATCATACTTAAACGTAAGTGAAGGGAACAGGAAGCGTTTGACTCGGACTTTCTGACGGAGGGGGATGGGAGGTTAAGAATCAACATTTTTTGTTACAGTACTGTATATTTTGAGAAAATACCAGTAGTTGCAATATTGGTGTGCAAATTACATAAAATATAGTAAGCCTAGCATTATTACGTTACTGGCACTTGTACTACAGATAGGTACCAATACTATGGAACATTCGGCTACATGCAAATATTAAGAAAAATCCACTTACTAAGTTTACCTACACAAACCTAAAATTCCAGCAGCAGTCGTCATTCCTGCAGTAAATCTGCTGGAATTATGACCCTGAATGCCAACCTAGCTGGTTAACCTAATAATTGTTTTCTGTTTGGCTTACTTAGTATTATCGATATGATACATTTGCTTACTCACAGCGTGTATTCGTACCACGTGCAGTAGAAAATCACACTCTGTACCGAAAGTGCGACCTGTTTTCTCGTGTTTACGAAGATCGGCAAAAAGATAACCATTATTTGCTGGCGGGGAAGCAATTATTCTATGATGAGCTGGGGGATATTTAATGCGAGGGGGAACTCCTCTCCCCCGTTAAATCGAACATTACTGACGGATAATAATACTATCAAAATACGAAAATGCATATGTTGAAGCAGAATTTCCAGTTATGTCCCAAACTTATCACACTTACCCATCAGATGTTTCACCACCTTACTGGTACAGTATGGCCTCTGAGGCTGTATTTTTGTTAGCGTATACTATTACTATTGGAGCACAATGTTGCTAAACGTTTTGAATGGAAATGATTACAAAACTACAGTACTTTACATACTACGCCTGTTTGTTGTAGAATCCTAGAATATGTTCAGCTTTCAAATATAATGGGGTATCGCAAACAAAATGACCTTAATTCTCATTATACATTGATCAAAATCCAAATTGCAATTTTTCGCGTGACATGTTGAAAACCATAATTGAAGGCACTAGATGGATGCAGTAGCATTTCTTGACTTCCGGAAACCTTTGACTCAGTGCCGTTTATTTCATGAAAAGTATTAATATTTGGCTTATCAAATACCGTAACCATTCTGTGTGAGTTGTGAATTTCTTGGTAGTAAGGGCACAGACAGCATGCTGTCAAGAATGAAGAAACATTAATATTGATTTATTGATCATATTGTGTACTGCCAACGCGACAAATAATATTATGTTAATACGTGAACACGAAAACTTAAGTACCGGTACAAATTTTAATATTGATTATACAAGGAGTTCTAGAAAACGTATATAATTCGAAAGGTGCTTTCCCACATACGTGCGTAGTACAAAAACAATGTGCGTAAGTAGCCATTAAGGGTGATAAATGGAAGGAGAACTTCTCGTAGGCCTATCTATAACCCGGATTTTACTTTCCCTGTCATTCATTAAAATCTTCAACTGCCATAACAAGTGAGCATCGAAATCGGCAGTGCTACCAACCTCTGCTGTGTATACCTATCGGGCATAATTGCCAGACTAAAGTAACTTGAAAGTAACACTAATTTTCGTTTTATGTTGAATAGCTACAACAAGGGAAACAGGAAATGAATAGAGGAAGGAAGACAACAAGGGAAAGAGGAAATGAATAGAGGAAGGAAGAGATGGTCTGAGAGAGGAGGGAGGAGTAGATGGAAGACGGAAGGAAGGGAAGGGAGAGATGCGCAGCGTCGAGAGATGGATAGAGATAAAACGATTACTTTACCCAACGGAAATACACGTCGGTAAACAACGGAGAAAGAAAATGTCAAATGCATTCCTTTATTAAAAGACAAAGTCACAGTTTTCAACTAGTATCAATAATAAATGCAGATCTTGCAGATACCTGTAATGAAGTACTGTCTGAAAAATCTGCATCAATATTGTATAATGTGATATTAATATTTAAAACAACTGCAAGGACTAGCAGTTTTCTTTAAATGAACAAGGTATATGTAGACATCAGTCAGTTCATATAAAGAGTGTAATCATTTCAGGGATATGGAAATGGAATTATCAGATACATTACGTAAATCGTAGTTCATTTGTAAGTATGGTAGGTGACAAACTTTTCTTTTTTCATAGGATACTGGAAAGAATCAAACAGAGTGTAAACGAGATTGCTTAAAAATCTCTTGTGCATCAAATTATAGAATATGATCCAAATTCATTGAACCCCTATCAAATAGGCCGATAGTGACAATTTACTCATAAAAGGTATAGAGACGCCAAATGTCATAGATTTGTTACTCAAGAGAGTACATCGTCAAATGCGAAGAACCTGAAATTACACGCAAATTATAATGCGAAAATTGCCTGGATGTCTAAAATTATAATAAACTACACTGCTGGTAATTCAGAACGTTACACCAAAAAGGGCAGGAGATATCACAGCCAAATTTATTTGGAACATAACAAGTTGTACAAAGATCCTGTGATTGAAAATACAGCCCCAACTGAAGTAAGGGAGATGATTTATTTATTTATCATGTCAGAAGCAAACAAAACACATTACTACATACATTATACTTCATGGATTAAACCAGTCAGAGAATAAAACAAATACATATTGACATTAGTTAATTTTTAACTATGCAGTAAATGCCCAAAAATTAGCCATGTCCAGTGCATTTTGTGTAGCAGTCTTGTCTTCCACGGTACACACGGTTGGAGGTAATGTGCATTGTAGCAGGTGTGCCGATGTCTGCAGTGCAGCTCCACTGGGAAGCCCCATTTTTACAGATTGCTCTTCGATATTG
Organism: Locusta migratoria; assembly: GCA_026315105.1. NCBI lineage: Eukaryota > Metazoa > Arthropoda > Insecta > Orthoptera > Acrididae > Locusta > Locusta migratoria. The sequence continues at coordinate 206,833,372 of CM048749.1, forward strand.
TGTCACAAGAACGCAGACGGTTCAGTGATTTCCATGAGGACTATCTCTCTCTGCGACCTGGGGGCAGAGCCTCTTGTGGAATCACCCACTCCTCCTGATGAAGGCATTTGGCCTGTCATTTCTTCTCCCGGTATCAGTGTGGTGTATCAGTGAGTGCTTCTGTGCTATGAAGGAAGCTCTTTCGAAACAGAAGTCTTTGCTGTGCCAGTTGATGGCCATGTTGTGGGTAGACTTTGGATGTTAATGCCTTTTTCATTTCATTTTGTGCTGCTGTGTCCCTTCTGATGTCTGGGGGAGCTATACTGGATAATCAATCCAGTTTTTTCTCTGGTGTGCGTCTTAGACATAATGTAATGATGCAACATGTCTCGTTCAGAGCATCATCAACTTTCTTGGTATGTTTGGATGTGCATCATACTGGGCAGGCATACTCAGTTGCAGAGTAGCATAACACTAATGCGGATGTCCACACTGTATTTGGCTGTGCTCCCGTTGTTGTTCCTGTCAGCTTCCTAACAACATTGATCCTGGCAGCTACTTTTTGCTTTACTGTTGATATAGGTATTGAATGTTGCCGGCACTTCTGGCTGTAAACGCTACTACATGACTCGTCATTGACTCACAGAGACTCTGGATTCGTTGTTGGAGCATACAGTCCATGCAGCTTGCACGTATTGCCAGAGTTGATGATAATGATGACTGTATGGAATTTACTGATCGGGACATCCATAACTGGCGTTTGGCTGCCTCATTGCAAGCCTCTTTAGTCAACACCACTTCGGCGACTCGCGTGTCGAGGATGATGAAATGATGAATACGACATCCATTACTGTGCTGTGAATTGCACTCGGGTCCTCTGTGTGGTAGTTAGTTATGTTGTCGCCTGAGCTATGGAGGCAGACATTTCTAAAGTTGATTTGGTGTAAAGCTGGTGGTTTATTCTGGGCCAGTCGTTACCCAATCACTGACCAAAAGTCTTCGCTGGATTAAGAGAGCAGGGAGACCGAGACAGCAAGGCAGTACGATGTGCGAAGAAGAAATCTTGAGCATTACGAGCCACGTGTGATCGCACGCTATCCTGCTGCAATGTGGCCAGCAGTGAGCCCTGCAGAGTGGGAGAGCAATGGGCTCCTACACTTCATATATGTAGTGCTGGCTGATTGGTGTCCTGACAGTAGTCTTGTGTAGTTCGCGAAGGAACTAGTTCGGAAGAGCGCTCCCACAGGCGAACTACGCGAACTAGTTCGCAGATCCCGCGCCTCTTAGTTCGTTCGCTCCTTTTCCGAAGACTGACGGGGAACAGCAGGAGGACGCGAGAGCACGCATCATCGCGTGATTTGTAAGTAATTTTCCTTCAATGACCTATTAAATAAATAAAGAAATCCATTTTAAAAATAAAATACTACGAGTACTCTGTACGCATAGTAGTTGAATATCATTGTATCACCCATTCGTGTAAATAACTGGTTTATTTGCTTAAGTATTTGATGTCTAATTGCCTAAAAATACGGGTAATAGCACACGCTTGGGCAACACCGATCATTATATATAAAAAAAGCTGTCATAACAAAAGAAAGAACTCTTTTAGTACCGGTAGCAAAAGCAAAAAAGAGCGGGGGAACTGAAAGAGCGACCTACTTCGCGGTCGAGCTGCGAACTAAAAGGAGAGCTACCGGTCGCGAACTAAGATATGCGCGATCGGTCACGAACTAAAATCGGTAGCAAACTAAAATATGCGCGATCGGTCGCGAACTAAAATATGCGCGATCGGTCACGAACTAAAGCATGTGTTACCGGTCGCGAACTATTATGCCAAACGTATCTCGCTTCTTAGTTAGTTGGATTCTTTTCCGAAGACCGACGGGCAATAGCGAGAGGGCGCGTAGCAGAATTAAAAATCACGTCTTTGCCTTCTGCTGAAGAGAGCCATTTCGAGGTGAGCGTCAGCCTGCTAGATTATGTAGTTCAGTGCTATAAAAATTCTGTTTTGAAGTATTCTGCACTCTACAATGTCTGGCTAATAAATTCCATAATGCCAAGATATAGAGATAACTGTAAACTTAAACTCGAGAAATTACCCACAAACTGTTTCTTTTGGTTTGCGTGATATCGTTAGCGGCTCACGCAGCAAGCGCATGAAGCAGCTAGGTGGGGGAATTTCCCCCTCCACCTGCATACGCAGACACGCCGCTCCGCCGTCACTGGGAGCGGACGAACTATAAGAGCGAACTAGTTCGCGGCAGGCCGCGAACTAAAGTGAGCGCTCCCGATCGAGACCTATCATGCGCAACTCTAACTGACGGTGCGTACTAAAGGAGTGGGGAACTAGAATCCAATACTGCACAAACAATAACACCAGATGCAAGACCAGAACAGTGACACATAAGACAACGGTTCAAGAGTCTCCAGCACAGTCTCTAGATTCCAATCCGACCATCGTGATGATACACGCAGAATTGGGATTTGCCCATAAAAGCAACATTTTTCCAGATGTTTGCTCGTGTCCATCATTCATCTCACCATAGCCCGTGCAAACGCGTGGCACTGACTCAGTGTTGAAGACAGTGATGCACACCTTGCAAACAGTGCACACTGCTGTAAACAACAATGAATGATGATACGCACACACTACTTATTGCATAACAGACTGATTTTGTTTTGATATCATTCGTGATGTGACTGAGCGATCCATCACGTCCATGTGCACAGAAAGTCTATAGTCAGGTGTAGCTGAAATGAGGTGGGTGCAACCCTTTAGATCCATCGCTCTCCCGTGCATGCGGCAATTGGCAGATTTGCATCACCGTTGTTTGGTTATGTCCTGCACTATCAACAATTTATTGGAAAGGGAATCTACAATTTATATAGGCAACAGTGGCGGCGCTAGGCGTCGGCGGCAACCGCCGACGGCCTCGCGCCTGTAGGGGCCTCGCAAAATATTGTTAAAATTTTAGTTTTTTTTTTCTTTTTTAAAAATATATATTTGAAGTTTAACGGCGCTTTTCAACTTCTTGGTTATGTAGCGACGACCTACATCTAACGTACACTAGCTTAACAATAGGACAAACACAACAGCCGTACCCAAGAGTGGGATTCGACCTCAACAAGAGCGACTTCGCTCACCAAGGTATGAAGCCTTAGTGCGCTCGGCTATTCCCCGCCGGCAGCTATTTGGTTTCGCTATTTTATTTCCCAATGAGTGCAGCAGTGATAAAATTTTCAGTTAAATACTTGAAAAACAACTTCTTCAGTACATTTTAGAAAACAATTTGTAAGTAGTACAGTATATCCAAATGCTTATATAACACTCAGAATCAAGATCACAGTTAGTCAGTACAGCTTCTGCCGGAAAAAGTTTCTCAAAGTTAAAATTGATTAAGACATACTTGAAAATCACAATGACCCCCCCCCCCCAAAAAAAAAATAATAAATAAATAAATAAAATAAAAAAAGTATCTGCGTTGTTAGTACTATTAATTAAAGCCGAAACAGTGGCTAGTATTAATTATGATGTGATTGTTAAAAAATCAGTGAGGCGAAAAGCCGAAAAGTTTCTATATCTTAATTTTTGTTTGTTTATTGTAATTTTTGTCACTGCAATAATACTTGTATATTATACTGATAAAAGTTTAGTACAATGATTATTGATGTACTATTCAGCTCATTTCATGTAACATTTTCTTCCTTACTGAAAAAATGAAAGGGGCCTCGCAAAGACGTGTTCGCCGAGCCCAGTTTTCGTCTAGCGTCGCCACTGATGGGCAACTGTTCTTCCTTGGTCGAAAAGTGCCTATAAGACACTTGGTATCTTCTATGACGGGCCTGCTCAGGAATCTGCTCGAGCGAGCTGGCTCACGCTCGCGCAACAGCAGTGAGCTGTCGGCCGGCTCGCGGTGGCTGACGGTAGCGGAAAAGAGTCGTGAGGGGCAGTGAGGGAAGGAAGGAATCACAATAAAGTAACTTCGCAACGCTGAATTGTCGGACAGTCTAATTCTACGGCCACTGATATGTTCTTCGTAGATGTTACACTTCTCGGTGGTTGAATAATCTATCCTGTGGCAAATTGATTGTATGAATCCGATATATGAAAGAGTAAATACAATTCATTTCTTATGAATGAAAGAGATTTCTGATGGATGAAAGAGAAAATACATTTCTTATTTTTATTGTTTTTTTACTGTGTACCACAAATGAAACTGTTGTAAACTGCTAATGCACTCAATTGAATGTTAATAGCTGCAGTGGGAAAACACAAAAAATGTTAATTGTCTGAACATCATTAACTTTTGGCCCCATATATATTAGAAAAAATCCCACTGACGTGTTTTACGGCCCACTTTAGATTTGTACTTTTATAAGTTTCTGCAAACATTTTGGACCAAAATAATAATCTAAATTAATTAATAAGAGTGTCTGAAACCCTTTTAGGAAAAAAAATTAAGTAGTGGAGAGTTTCGAACCACCGACCTTTCGCGTCACAGTCCAGCACCTAGCCCACTACGCTACTTTTATTTATTTATTTATTTATTTTTTTAAGAAAAACTTTATTTACAAAATGTGATTACAAATAGTTATAATTTTGTGAAACAAGTTGTCTTACAAAAGTCAATGAATGGCGAAAATTTTTCTCTTTTCCATGGATCGTTGAGGATTTCTCTTCTTGCACGGAGTACGTATTGTCGAAAGTCGCTCACAGATCCACCTCCCGCGAGGGAGTAGTTGATGAACGAATATATGAAACAAGTTAGAGTTCTGGTCTTGGACACTGGGAAAGCCTTTACATCCATGTACACCAGTTTCTTCGTGTTGATGTCGTTGAAACTCACAGACAGCAATCCTGCCAATTTAAACTTGATTCATTTCCACAGATCCGCATTTTGGAGCAGCCTACCACACGGTGGATGGCAGTATCGACCAATCCGCATTGCTGGCAATACGGATGACCGGTGAGCTTTATTCTGTGGCGACGGGCAGCAGTCGGGATTAAATCATTTATAAACATGTAAGCTGATGAGCGCAACGTTGAACATATCGGTTTATCTGCAAAATTGGACCAGACATATTTCCAATTTAAGTCTTTGTGTTTCTTTTGGATTGCTGGAGGAAATGGAGCTTTTACATCAATGGTCTCGAGTATTTTCTTTGTCGTATAGAACGTTACGTTGGGAGATTTCTCTAAAAAACATGTCGCTACGGCTATAAATCAAAACAAAAGTTCTTATATCTCATACTATTGATGGCCGTTGTTAACTGATGTTAATATGGCATTTGTAGACATTAGATTATCATATATCGTACGAAGAACTATGTATTTTTGTTAATTCCTCAGTGTGCCGTTGCTATGAAATGACAACGTGTAAGTTACAATAAGAAAATCATCAAATACGCAAGGAATGTCACGTGACATCTCCGAACGGCTGGTTTTCGTTAATTCAATGGAGGGTGTCAAATCTCCGTTATTTTTGCAAATATGTCTCAAACGATACGAGATATGAAAAAAGCATAATGAAGCTAAGTTGTAGAGAATTTTCTCCTCTACCAATTACGTTATACAATTTTCGTGTCAGATGAACGGTTCGTTTGCAATTACAATTACATTACAAACGATTTTTTATTGTTTTACTACCGTATTTTTTGTCCGAAAAATTTCTAAAAGGGAGGTTCTGTTTTCTGGCGGCCTACAATCATGTCTGTAAAATTTGGTGCTGATCGGTTGAACGGTTCGTCTTAAAAACAAGGAACACGTTACGGACAGACAGACAGACGGACAGAAAGACATAAATCCCAAAATCGCCTTTATTTTTGCAAATATCTTTAAAACGCTACGAGATATGTAAAAAACATAAGAGAGCAACGTTGTAGAGAATTTTATCCTCTACAAATTCGGTTATTCATTTTTCGTGTCAGATGAATAGTTAAGCCGTTATTTTCATTTAAATTTCGAGCTGTCAAAAGACGATCGCAAAGGCCCACTTTTAGTGTTACTACCGTAACCTAAAGTGGGCAAAAAAGCTCATGTTTAGACGATCTTTCGATGTATATAATTAAAAATGCGATGTTCCATAATCAAATTTGACCTTGATATTTCAAAAACTACTGTCTAGCAAAAAGCTTAAACATGAGTCGTTTTATATCTAGTATAGAACGTCTATGCAAAATTTGATCTAAATCGGTGACCCATTGTCAGACCCTCTCCTTGTTGGTAGTACGTTCTTTAATCTTTGGACCTCCGCTTTCCGCTCTTTGGCCGATACGGGGTTCGAATCCTCCTTCGGGCATGGATGTTTGTGTCGTCTTTAGTATAAGGTAGTTCATAAGTAGTTGTAAGTTTAGGGACTGATGTGGGGCCGGGGTATACGGGTTGCAGCCAAGACTGGAGGGCACAATCTCTCTAGGAAAACTGGCCTTAGTATTCCAGGCCGAAATCACTGCCATCAGGGCGTGTGTGGAGGAGAATTTGCGTAGGTGCTACAAAGACCGTAGCATCTATATCTATTCAGACAGCCACGCAGCCCTGAGATCACTGGCAGCTCCTGCAACAAGATCTAAAATTGTTGCAGAATGTCACAGGGTTCTGGTGGAGCTAGGGGAAAGCAATAGGGTAAACCTATTGTGGGTCCCTGGCCACTCGGGGATCAGTGGCAACGAACATGCCGAAGATTAGCCAGGATGGGGAAAGTGACTCCATTTATTGGACCGGAACCTGTCCTGACAATCACCAAGGCAATGATCAAAATTGGAGCTACGTGACTGGCTCAGAAGACAGCACTTAGAATATTGGACCAAAGTCTATCAACAAAAACATGGCAAGGTAATGATGCCAAAGCCATGTTTTAAAAGAAGCTCTGCAATCCTGGGCCTGAACAGGAGAGAGATTAGACTCATGGTTGGATTGCTGACAGGCCATGGGAATTTCAAAAAACACCTACATACAATGGGAATAACAGAAGAGGACCCTAAATGTAGGATCTGTGATGACGGCGATGAAACTGCATCACATCTAATCTTCGAATGGCACAGAACATTTGGGACAACCAGACCCCAAGAAATTGTATCTAATAAAGAACTGGTAAAGGGACTTCTTGCACTGTTCAAGGGCATTGGTTGGCTTTACTAGATATACAGGGAGCGATACCGCACAATAAACTTAGTTTCGGTGCGGGCAGTGGTGGGTTAGACCAAGACTGTTTTGGCTTCCCTGAGAAAATCAAATCAAATCGGGGACTGATGATCCCGCAGTTGAGTACCTTAAGCTTAACAAAAATTTGAACATTTTCCGCTCTTCTTCTTGAAAGTGCCCATAATCTTTCGCATGGAAGGGTTTGTAATGCTGTTGTAAATTACATTTCTTCGTTTGTTTAGAATTATGAAGCACGCTAAGAATTTTCAGACGATCACATATAGGGATTATTGACGTTGATATGTTTGCTTTTCACTTTGGAGCCACCGTACTAACTTTCTTCGACGTGAAAAGAGATGTCCTGTATTTGTGCATTGCGTGGTGGGTACACGCGGTCGGAATTAGAGCTACGCCTAATCGACGTTGTGCCTAGTCGTCTGTACACAGCGCCTGTTTACACCCCTCCCCCCTCCCCCTGTGCTGCAGTACGTCGCGACGCCTGCGCGTTCAGCCAACACCACCGAGAGAGCAGGCCGCGGCGCTCTCGTGACCGGCGAGAAATACAGGCCTTAGCGCGCACTTCATGCTACGTAAGCAAGGTAGTTCCGAGCCTGCTCGATCCATAGCCGATCGGTCGGCCCACTGCGTCATAGCGGGCAGCCATTGAGCTAGCGATCGCGCCGGCTCGGAACTACCTTGCTTACGTGGCTTGGTGTGCGCGCTCAGGCCTGTATTTCCCGTTGGCCGCGGGCGCTCTCGTGTGACGTCAGGCAGAGTAGGTTGCGCGCGCATACCTGACTGGGTAGCCGCTGGGGCACGGCCCACTATGCCGAAGCTGCGAGCCAGTCAGCTATGCGCGCGCAACCTACTCTGCGTGACCAGGCCTGTTCTATGAGACATGCTTACACAGAATGACTGCAGAAAATAGAATTGTCTGTGGTGTTACAGATTAGGTCACTTCAAAAATGAAGATATTGGAAACAAATGCACAATAAAGAAGATTCAAACTGAAACAGATTGTGGAACATTGAAACATGTAGACTTTTAAAACAAATTCATGAGCACAAATGTAGAAGGGAATAAATAAAATGGAAGACCACCGAACAGTGTCGGACTTAGGGGGGGGGGCGAGCGGAGGGGGCGGACCGGTCCGACCTCTCGTCTTGGGGGCCTCCAAATACCTCCAAAGCAGTTTTTTTTTAAATTTTTAGCGTCCTTGACCTCTCGTTCTGGAGCCTCCAAATCTCGAAAGCTATTTGTTTAGACTGTCCAGTGTCTCTCGTTCTGGGAGGGTCTTCAAATCTGAAAAGTCGCTTTTCTAAAGTAATACATGTATTTCCAAGTGGATGGGAGGCCTCATTTTGTTTTGCCACTGCCCCGAGCCTCCGACATTCTGAAGCCCTTTCTATACGAGCCGTGCAACACGTAAAAGGAAGTCGTCAGCTGCATCGCCCCTTGCGATAGACCGTCGAATTACAAAGAAGCGTTCAAACGGTACGCATTGTTAAGGCGTCTACTTCGTTGTTGTCAACTTACAGCAAATGAATCGCCGCGTTAACATCACTTTTCGAAACTGTATGATATATTGTGACAATTAAAACATTTATTTGTGTTTTAGACTGCCACTGTGAAACTGTATTTAATTTTCGTGCAGTTCATGTGTAACTACGTCGCTCACATGTGTTAACGTCCTCATTATAAAATGCGATTACATTCTTCCAGCCCCTGCGGTTTGTGGCGCCTATGTATATGATGAACAAGCTCAGGTGTCTATACATACACCTTTCAGTTTGATTAAGCATCAAATAATGCTCACCAAAAACAAATATTTTATCTGTTAACTACAGCATGTTTCAGGAAAAATAGCAAGTAATTTAGAAGATGGTAATAAAGACGATTTGCAGTTAAAATTTCATATAACGTGTGTCCATTTTTTATTGGGTACAGAGATACAACTCTTGGTAAGTACAACAAACTGATTTGGGTATTTTGACTGATTCTTTCGTCGGTTCTTGGTAGATCACCATATTGAATTTTATTTAAATAACCGGTTTTCGACGTAGTTTAAAATCTGAATATGTCCTAGTAAGCAGAAAACCGGGCAACTATATTGAAATGAACGTGTAGAACAAACACAAAATTCTACTTTTAAGTAAGTGTGATGTTGTACTACCAGTGAAAATTTCTTGATTTACATTTTGCTCTTCGTTTCTTTGGATTTCATATTAACAGCCATATCTCTGTATTCAATAAAAATTCTACACATGTTATATTAAATTTCTAATGCAATTCCTCTATAGCATCACCTCCTAAAATACTTACGACTGAGTCTAAAAGCTACGTCCCTCTGGGCAGGAGACAAGTATACATTCTCAAACAAATTCCCGACTTGGCTTCGTTTGTCAGCCGGGTTCACCATTCGGTCGTCTACGCATGCGCGAAGCACTTTCATAAGCGTGAGAATAGGATCCATACTGTTCCGTCTACTAGCGATCGTATGCGTGCATCTTGTGCAAGTGGACGCGTCTACACTGTAAGTGCCGGCCGCGGTGGCCGAGGGGACTGAGGCGCTCCAGTCACGGTCTGCACGGCCACTACGGTCGGGGGTTCGAATCCCCCCTCGGGCATGGATATTTGTGCCGTCCTTAGTATTAGCTAATTTGTAAGTAGTTTGTAAGTTTAGGGACTGATGACTCCGTAGTTAAGTCCCTTAAGCTATACAAACATTTGAAACATTTTACACTGTACACCGGTGCATCATGGATAATCTCGTAAGCTCTCACTTCCTGTGTAGAAAGGGCTTAGTCCGCCACTGCCCCCGAAGAGACAGTTGGACATTGTTGACCGGCACAGGTGGAAACACCCAACGTATAGAGGGAGAAGAGGAAGCATCATTCCATATGCGGACGCGAAAGTTGAAGTATCGATTTTTAATGTGAATTATACAAGAAGGCCAATAAAACTGATCTAATTCGAAAGGGGCTTTGCCTTAGATGTGGACATAACCAAACACCATGTTTGTATCCAGCCGTTAAGAGCGATTAAAGGTACTACGAGTTTTCATTTTGAAGTGCGTATTGAACGACGGTCCGCTGCGAGAGGTACTGGAATAGCGCGAGAGCCATATAGCTAGTAGTAGATAGGGTGGACCGTGGATCATACGAGGCGCGTCCAGAAAGTAAGTTCCGTTTCAATTTATCTCCGCTGCAGCGCTGCGATTGAAGTTCCGCACGTGCGCTGTAGATGATGTGTATCAAGGAGAAGAACGTGCGCCATTTGGAGATTTCTGTCAGTTACGTACGCTTTGTTGTGCTTGTTTGAAATATCGGCGTTGATTGAAAATCCCGTCGCCTGTGAAATCAGGTCGGTGATTCGGTTTCTGAATGCGAGGAAAGTGATACCAAGTGAAATTCATCGGCAAATTTGCGATGTTTACTGACCAAATGCGATGAGTGATTCGATGGTGAGAAGATGGGTCCGATAATTCAATGGCGGGCGTAGTGATTTGCACGATGAAGAACGAAGTGGGCGTCCACCTTTGGTTACAGAAGAACTAGTTCACGCGATTGATGACAAGATCCAGGAAAAGCGTAGGTTTACAATTAGTGCTCTCGCTATGGACTTCTTCCAAATTTCACGATCACTGATGTTTCCAACTGGTTGAAGACACAGGTGGCAGATTTCTATGAAGAAGGTATACAAAACCTGGTGTCACGCTATGACTAATGCCTGAAAAATTTCGGCAGTTATGTGGAAAAGTAGTTTAAGAGTTGTAGAATTTTGTGCAATAAAAATTTCTTCCGTGTCTGTGTACAATTTCATTTTATTACCAAACGGAACTTACTTTCTGGATGCGCCTCGTATAATCAGCAGAGGAAATCAAATTTTCGCAGTAATGGAATAACGTTATTTCTTGGCGTCGCTATTTCGCGTATTATCCTGAAAGAACAACTTTGTGGTCATCTGCTACTGCTACCAGATAATTCAAATAAGTTCCCGATCTTTAAATTCTTCATTCTGCATAGCTACGACTTCCTATATACTTCCCTTACGGCATCTAAATGGACGGTTCAGGTAGGAACTAAAAAAACTGTATTCCAATAAGTTCCAACTACATTTTAAAAAAAATTCAGTTTCGTTACTTTGTCAACAGAATTGCTCGAATTTCGACCACATACAGAACTAGTACTTAAAGAATTTCTAGAACCGGTATTAAGTTTAATAATACAGAGTAGTCTTGTGTAGTTCGCGAACGAACTAGTTCGCAGATCCTCGCCTCTTAGTTCGTCCGCTCCTTTTCCGAAGACTGACGGTGAACAGCGAGAGGATGCGAGAGCGCGCAGCATCGCATGATTTGTAGGTTATGTGCCTTCAATGGGCTATTAAATAAATAAAGAAATCCATTTTAAAAATAAAATACTATGAGTACTCTGTATCCACAGTAGTTGAATATCATTGTATCACTCATTGGTGTAAATAAATGGTTTATTTCTGAAGTATTTGATGTCTAATTGCCCAAAAATACGGGTAATATCACACGCTTGGGCAACACTGATCATTATATAAAAAAGCTGTCAGAACAAAAGAAAGAGCTCTTTTAGTACCGGTAGCAAAAGCCAAAAAGAGCGGACGAAGTAAAAACAGCGACCTACTTCGCGGCCAATCTGCGAACTAAAAGGAGAGCTACCGGTGGCGGACTAAAATAAGCGCGGTCGGTCGCGAACTAAAACATGCGTTACCGGCCGCGAACTATTATGCCAAACGTATCGCGTTTCTTAGTTCGTTGGATTCTTTTCCGAAGACCGACGGGCAATAGCGAGAGGGCGCGCAGCTGAATTAAAAATCACGTGTTTGCCTTCTGCTGATGAGAGCCATTTCGATGTAAGCGTCTGCCTGCTAGATTACATAGTTCAGTGCTACAAAATGTGTGTTTTGAAGTATTCTGCATTCTACAATATCTGACTAATAAATTCCATAATGCCAAGATATAGAGATAACTCTAAACTTAAACGCGAGAAATTATCCACAAACTGTTTCTTTTGGTTTGCGTGATATCGTTAGCGGCTCAAGCACTCCAAGCAGCAAGCGCATGAAGCAGCTAGGTGGGGGAACTTCTCCCTCCACCTGCATGCGCAGACCACGCCGCTAAGCCGTCTGGAGCGGACGAACTAAAAGAACGAACTAGTTCGCGGCAGAGCCACGAACTAAAGTGAGCGCTCCCGATCGGAACTATTATGCGCAAGTCTAATACAGAGATATGCTAGAGACCCATCCAGGCTTTGCATGACTGGAATTTATATTCTTTTCTAAAAAGGTAAAGCAGTCAACAATCCTAAGATTGGTTTGAACACCACAGTGCTTTACTAGGCATGGTCCTGTTTGGAGGTGGTATGCCATTGCCTTCCTCCGACCTTCGAACTGACTTACTCAGCCAGTTATAGGGGGACCTACAGTTTAACGTGCTACTCGGTATTTTTCACATGAGCAATACTGCCAGAGGTGAAAGAAGTGGAAAGTGACAGATAAAAATCCTAGGACCTGGCGGGGATCGAACCCGCGACCCTTGGATTTGTAGTCTGGCACTCTACCACTGTGCAACCGAGGTGCACCTATTCTTTTCTATATCTAGAAAAATCGATGTGTGCATGTATTTTATTGGTTGCTATGGTCTACGTAATTTGGTGAAACATAATGAATATCATGCTTATACAATCGTCAGCGCGTTTAATCCATATTTACATACGAATATCAAAGTCTCCCGTACATGTAAAAGTTTGTCTGGCACTTGGAAGGACAATAGCGCCCCTAGCGGAGATAGAGTCAACCGAAGTCACACAATCAATTCACAGTCTAACACAAGCAGTCGCTAAAGCGACGCTAGTGTTCGAAACAAAGGTGTCCACAGGGCGGAAGGGGGGGGGGGGATCATGACGCAAACTGACTCATTGAAATTTCTGCGTATGGGGGGGGGGAGTGAAAAATTAGTATTTTTGGTCAACCTGGGGGGGGGGCTTTATAAAACAATTTACAAAACGTGAAGTAAAAGGTATTTAATTTCAATATTAAATGGCAAAACAGGACCTAATATCTCGGGGGTGTATGTTGCGGAGGGGGGTTGGTCCCACTTTCAGGCGGGGGAGGGGGGGGGGGGGCACTTCTGGTTCCAAACTGCAGTAATAGAAGAACGGCATGATTCAAATGGTTGGCTCTTTCGCTGCTAGTGGTGCTACTGACGCTCCAAGAGCCAGATGTAAACTTTTACGTAGACATTAATAAATATTTTGATTTGATAGCTACCATCGTGAAAGGAAGATATAAGATGAACATTAACAAGAGTAAAACGAAGGTAATTGAATGCAATGTCAGAAAATCAGGCGATGCTGAAGGAATTAGAATAGGTAATGAGACAATAAAAGTTGTAGATGAATTTTGTTATTTGGTTAGCAAGATAACTTATGATGGCCGAAGTAATGACCATATAAAATGCAGAATGGCTATGGGAAGAAAAGCGTTTCTAAAGAAGCGAAATTTTCTGACATCCAATATTAATTTAAATGTTAGGAAGTCCTTTCTAAAAACAATTGTCTGGAGTGTAGCGTTGTATGGGAATGAAACGTGGGCGATAAAGAGTTCATATAAAAAGATGATAGAAGTTTTTGAAATGCGGTACTACAGACGAATGATGAAAATTAGATGGGTAGATTACGTAACTAATGAGGAGGTGCTTAACCGAATGGGGGAGAAATGTAGTATCTGGTATATCCTGACCAGGAGAAGGGATAGACTGGTTGGATACATTCTGAGTCATCAAGGAATTGTCAACTTAGCATTAGAAGGAAGTGTGTGGGGTAAAAATCGTAGAGGGGGACCGAGGGACGAATATAATAAGCACATTCAAAAGAATGTAGGTTGCCGAACTTATTCTTAGATGAAGAGACTTGCACAGGACAGGGTAGCGTGGAGAGCTGCATCAAACCAGTCTGCGGACTGAAGACCACAACAACAAAACAACAACAGCTACCATACTAATATGACTATTTCAAAAAAATGTTCAAATGTTTGTTAAGCTTATGGGACTTAACTACGGGGTCATCAGTCCCTAAACTTACAAACTACTTATGAACTAACTAATACTAAGGACGGCACAAATATCCATGCCCGAGGGGGGATTCGAACCCCCGACCGTAGTGACCGTGTAGACCGTGACTGGAGCGCCTCAGTCCCCTCGGCCATGACGATTTCATCATATTTTTTCCAGCCGTCTCGAAGTCCATGGGGACTTTTATAGATATAGATGTATCACTTTCGTAAGAACTGAAACTTCCTGGAAGATTCCTGTGTGCCGGAACCAGGATTTAAAACTGGGATCTTTGCCTGCCGTGGGCAAGCGCTCTACCATCTCTACCCCGGCATGCTTTACGGTCCGTTCTCACAAATTTACGTCTGCCAGTACTTACTTTCCAAGGCACTGGCAGAAGTAAAGTTGTGAGGTTGGACCTTGAAGCGTGCCGGGGTAGAGATGGTAGAGCGCTTGCCCACGGCAGGCAAAGATCCCAATTTTAAATCTTGGTTCCAGCACACAATTTTAATATGCTGTCAAGAAGTTTCATATCAGTGCACACTCCACTGCAGAGTGAAAGTTTCATTCGTAAGAATCGCTTAGATTGACTAATAACAGCCTGCATGGATTAACTTTAGTACACATCTTCCCATGCTGCATACTTAGCTGCCGAGCAAAGTTTCACATTCTGGCCCTAGATGGGCCAATCGGGCCTCACCGACTGCCATGCCAAAGGCGACCGGTGGATGCTCTGTGGAGGGATGTCATCAGCACTCCACTCTCTCGGTCGTAGTCGGACTTCTTGACTTAGAGCCGCTATTACTGTTAACTGTAAGCTCATCTGCATGGGATGCTCTGCAAATCACATTTAAGTGCCTGGCAGAGGGTTCATCGAACCACCATTATACTATTTATCTTCCATTCAACTCTCGAATAGCGCGCGGGCGGAAAGAACACCTGAATCTCTCCGTTCGAGCTCTGATTTCTCGTATTTTATTCTGATGATCATTTCTATCTATGTAAGTGGGAGTCAACAATATATTTTCGCATTCGGAGGAGAATGTTGGCGATTGGAGTTTCGTAAGTACCCCACGCAGCAGCGATAAGCGTCGTTGTTGTAATGATTTCCATCCCAGATCCAGTATCATTTCCGTAACGCTGTCTCACCTGTATCGTGACAATACGAAACGAGCTGCCCTTCTTTGGACTCTTTCGATGTCCTCCGTCAAACCCACCTGATAAGGATCCCAATACTCCAAAATTGGACGGACAAGCGTAGTGTATGCAGTTTCTTTTGTAGTTCTGTTGCATCTTTTAAGGGTTCTGCCAATAAAACGGAGTCCCTGGTTCGACTTTCCCACGACATTATCTACGTCTTCTTTCCAACTTAAGTCTGAAGTAATAGTAATTCCTAGGCATTTTGTGGACTTTACGGCCTTCACTTTTGATTGATTTATCTCGTAAACAAAGTTTAACGGATTTCTTTTCGTACTCATGTGGAAGACAATTGCCAATTTTTACACCATACTGATATCTTATTCAGATCGTTCTGCAGTTGGTTTTGATCTTCAGATGATTTTACTAGACGGTAAATGACGGCGTCATCTGCAAACAACCTAAGAGAGCTACTTAGATTTTCCCCTAAATCGTTTATGTAAATAAGGAACAGCAGAGGACCAATAAGACTACCCTTTGGAACGCCCGATATCACCTCTGTTTTAGTCGATGACTTACCATAGATTACTACGAACTGTGCCCTCTCTGACAGGAAATCCCCTATCCAATCGCAAATTTGGGGCGATATACCATAACCACGCAATTTGATTAAAAGCCATTTATGAGGTACGGTGTCAAAAGCCTTCTGGAAATCAAGAAATACGGAATGGATTTGCCAACCCTTCTCCATAGCACCCATCACTTCGTGTGAATAAAGAGCTAGTTGTTTTTCGCATGAACGATATTTTCTAAATCCTTCCTTCAGACTCAAGACGCCCACCAGGTACCGACCGGCCGCCGTGTCATCCTCCGTCCGAAAGGGTCAATGGGTGCGGTGTAGCCTGGGATGAGACCAGTGCCCCGCACTCCCGGCCTTTATGTCGGTTTTCGCGACCGCAGCCGCTCCTTCTCACTCCAGTAGCTCCTCTGTTGGCCTCACAAGAGCAGCGTGCAGCCTATTTGTGACCCTGGACCAATACAAATGCCACTTAAGCCCAACAGAGCTTAACTTTGGTGAAAGTGGGAACCCGTGTACCCATTGTGGCATGACCATTTAATTCCCGGCAGTATCTGGGAACTGAACCCGGGACTTCCTCTTGATAGTTTTTCTGCAGTCAACTGTGCTGACCACTCAGGAACGGAGGCTGTCAGACACCCAGACAGTGCTACTATGCGCTGTATTGCACTCGACATTCGTTAGCAGAGTATAGACATAGACGAAAATAGGATTATAGTAAGGACAGTTTACAACTCGCCGCAAAGACGTGGCGACGAGCTGCGACAGGCGCATATAAAAGACACACACATACAACTATCGGCCATGGCCTTCTTCAGAAAACAGAACACTCACGCAATCACACAGGCACACAACATAGTCATACAACCATCACATCCGGCTGCCGCACTTCGAATCACGCTCTGCGGCGAGTAAATCGGGACTGGAGGGGTGGGGAGGGGAGAGGGGATAGGAAGGTTACGTCACGGTGGTGGGGATGGGTTAGATGGGAAGTATGAGATGCAGCTTAGGAATTGAGTGGGGAGGCGGGTGAGGGGAGAAAAATAATATATAAATGCGCGCGCACTGCAAGTACACAAGACTGCGTTATGTGCCTGTGTGATTGCGTGAGTGTTCTATTTTCTGAAGAAGGCCATGACCGATAGCTGAAAGTGATGTATGTGTGTGTCTTTTGTATGTGCCTGTCGCAGCTCGTCCCCACGTCTTTGCGGTGAGTTGTAAACTGTCCTTACTGTATTATTAATTCCAACCTGCACTTTCCATATATACCGGGTGATCAGAACGTCACTGCCGGCCGCGGTGGCCGAGCTGGCTGCGGCGCGCCAGTCACTCTGCACGGCCACTACGGTCGGGGGTTCGAATCCCCCCTCAGGCATGGATATTTGTGCCGTCCTTAGTGTTAGCTAATTCATAAGTAGTTTGTAAGTTTAGGGACTGATGACACCGTAGTTAAGTCCCATAAGCTCTACAAACATTTGAACATTTTTGAAAACGACAGTATAAATTTGAAAACTTTTAAATCACTGTGTAATGTTGATAGAGAGGTAAAAATTGACACATATGCTTGAAAAGACATGCGGTTTCACTAGAAAAAAAAGTATTGCTAAACGCGTGAAAGATCTCTTGCGCCCGTCGTTTGGTGATGATCGTGTGCTCCGCCGCCACTTTCGCATTGCTTGGCCTCCCAAGTTCTCTGACCTCAGTCCGTGCGATTATTGGCTGAAGTCGCAAGTGTATCGTGATCGACCGACATCTCTAGGGATGCTGAAAGACAACATCCGACGCCAATGCCTCAACATAACTCAGGACAAAATTAAAAAATGTCCGACAGATGGCGCTTCATTTGATCAGAAAAGCAATAACTAACATAACAAATTAAGGCAAAGCAAAGGTGATGTTTTTTACAGGAAATGCTCAATGTGTATATATATATATATATTGTTCTATAAAACCCCATGTCATTCCAAGGATGTGTGTCAATTTTTACCTCTCTATCTACATTATTCCGTATTTATTAAGTTTTCAAATTTATACTGTCTTTTTGATCACCCGGTATATGAGGTGTCTGTTCTATGGGTCGTGTCTAAACGACTAGATACCACACACACATCACACACATACCGCCTACAGAAAAGTAAAGAGACATGTGCAGACAAGAAAATTAGCTCCATTAATATCAAGAGCTGAGATGGAAAACCTGTATTCAGGAAAGCTGAAAAGAGGAATAAATGTATAGAGGGCCTGTTCAAAGAAAGTGAACTTGAAGGCATTATTGTAGAAATGGAAGAGGAAGTAGACGAAGATGATATAGGAGGTACAATACTGTGAGAAGAATTTGACAGAGCACTGAAAGGTTTGAGTCGAAATAAGATCCTGAGAGTTGATGATATTCACTCAGAACTGCTGATATCGCTGGGAAAGCCAGTCATGAAGAAACTGCTTTACTTTGTGTGCAAAATGTATGAGACAGGGGAAATACCCTCAGACTTCAAGAACAATATAATACTTCCAATTCCAAAAAGGCTATTGCAGGCAAGTGTGAACCATTTTTATAAGACATGGTTGCAAAAACTAACACGAATTATTTACAGACGAATGGAAAAACTGGTGGAATCCGACCTTGGGGACGATTAGTTTGGATTTAGGAGGAATGGAGGAATGTGTGACACAACACTCACATTATGACTTATCTTAGAAAGTTAAGGAAGGGCAAACCTACGTTTTTAGATTTTGTAGATTTGCAGAAAGCTTAAGACAAAGCTGACTAGAATACACTCTTTCATATTCTGAAGGTAGCAGAGGTAAAATATAGGAAACGTACAGATATATTCAACTTCTACAAAAATCGGACAGTGAGTCAAATGGTATGATAGGGACGCAATAGTCGGGGAAGGAGTAAGACAAGTTTGTAGCTTTTCTCCGATGTTATTTAATATGTACATTGAACAAGTTGTGAAGGAATGCAAGCAAAAATTTGGAGAAGGAATCAAAGCTCAGGGAGAATAAATAAAAGCGCTTTCCGATAACATCGTGGTACTTCACAGATAACAAAGGACCTGGAAGAGTAAATGAACAAAATGGAGTGTAGCGAAACGTGGACGATAATGAGTTAAAAAGACGATATAAGCTTTTGAAATGTGGTGCTACAGACGAATGCTGAAGACTAAATGGGTAGATCACGTAACTAATGAGGAGGTATTGAACAAAAGGGAAGGATAAAAGAAATTTCTGGCATATTTTGACTAATAGAAGCGGTAGAGTGGTGAGACTTCAAGGAATCATCAATTTAGCATTAGAGGGAAGCATGTGAGGTAAAAATCGTAGAGGGATACCGAGTGATGAATATAGGTAGCAGGTTGAAATGGATGTAGGTAGCCGTTCTTATTCGGAGATGAAGAGGTTTGCACAGGACGGGGTAGCATGGAGAGCTGCATCAAACCAGTACGCGGACTGAAGACTGCAACAACAATAACAACAACATGGTGAGTCACGAGGAAAGATACATACTGGTGATTCTGAAAAAAAAAGTCTAACAAACATATAACCTTTTCTTAACAGTTTCCGGGTAAACAATTGAAACAACTAGGAATGGACAAAGTGCAGGTGACAGAAAATTAAGATAATGTTATGTTATGGTTTGTTTAGTTGTGTAAGTTTCCTCACAGAAGTGTTCAGCTTCAAGGTATTTAGCTGCTCACGTAGACAGATGTGTTAGCGATCGGAGCCCAGGTGTACACAAGCATGTAAAATACGAGCGATAAGTTCCTCTCTTGTGTTCACTTCGCTGTTCAGTCGTCCCTACAAACAGTAACCCATTGGGATAAGATCCGGTGACAGTACCTGCAACACGCGGTCGTGCATTATCCTGCTGAAATGTAGGGTTTCGCAGGGATCGAATGAAGGTAGAGCCACGGGTCGTAACACATATGAAATGTAACTGCTACTGTTCAAAGTGCCGTCGATGCGAACAAGACGTGACCGAGACGTGTGACCAATGGCACCCCATACCATCACGCCGGGTGATACGCCAGTATGGCGATGACGAATACATGATTCCAACGTGCGTTCACCGCGATGTCGCCAAACACGGATGCGAACATGATGATGTTGTAAACAGAATCTGGATTCATGCGAAAAAGTGGCGTTTTGCCATTCGTGCACCCAGGTTCGTCGTTGCGTACACCATCGCAGGCGCTCCTGTCTGTGATGCAGCGACAAGGGTAACCGCAGCCATGGTCTCCGAGCTGATAGTCCATGCTGCGTCAAACGTCGTCGAACTATTCGTGCAGATGTTTGTTGTCTTGCAAAAGTCCCCATCTTTTGACTCATGGATCGAGACGTGACTGCACGATCCATTACGGCCATGCGGATAAGATGCCTGTCATCTCGACTGCTAGTGATACGAGGCCGTTGGGATCCAGCACGGCGTTCCGTATTGCCCTCCTGAACCCACAGATTCCATATTCTGCTAACAGTCATTGGATCGCGACAACGCGAGCAGCAGTGTCGCGATACGATAAACTAATATTGCGATAGGCTACAATCCGACCTTTATCAAAGTCGGAAACGTGATGGTACGCTATTCTCCTCCTTACACGAGGCATCACAACAACGTTTCACCAGGCGACACTGGTCAAATGCTGTTTGTGCATGAGAAATCGGTTGGAAACTTTCTTACGTTAGCACGGAGGTGTCGCCATCCTTGCCAACCTTGTGTGAATGCTCAGAAAAGCTAATCATTTGTATGTCACAGCATCTTATTCCTGTCGGTTAAATTTCGCGTCTGTAGCACGTCATCTTCGTGGTGTAGCAATTTTAATGGCTAGGAGTGTAGTACTCACGTTATAAACTCGGAATAAATTAATGATGTAAGCGCTAACAGTACAAAGACCCGCACAGTCACTGGAGAGAATTGGTATTGGAGCGCAGCGCGCGGTTTGTTCCCCGTCGGAGGATCGAGTCCTTCCTCGGGTATGGATGTGCCTATGTTGTGTGTGTGTGTGTGTGTGTGTGTGTGTGTGTGTGTGTGTGTTGTCCTTCGGTTGGTTTAAATTTTAAATAGTTTGTAAGCATAGGGACTGATAACCATAGTGTTAAAGTCCCGTAGATTTACAAACATTTGAACGTTTTGATCTCCGACTCTGAAGACTATCCTCTCGACAGTAGTAAATTGCATGCAAATTAATTTTTGTACTTTTGTACGTTTTCGCCAGAGATAACGGTTTTCGTCTTATTTAAGAAAAACATTAAAAGTGTACCTTTAAACTCCGGCCGGCCGCAGTCTCCGAGCGGTTTGTGGCGTGTCAGTCACGGTGTGCACGGCCACTGTGGTCGGGGAATCGAATTCTCCATCGGGCATGGATGTTTGTGCCGTCTTCAGTATAAGCTAGTTCATAAGTAGTTTGTAAGTTTACGGACTGATGACGCAGTAGTTAAGTCCCACAGACTCTACAAACATTTGAACATTTTTGACTTATGACCCCGTAGTTAAGTCAAATCAAATGTTTGTAGAACTTATGGGGACTTAACTATGGGGTTATCAGTCCCTAAGCTTACAAACTACTTATGAACTAGCTACGACTAAGGACGGCACAAATATCCATGCCCGAGGGGGGATTCGAACCCCCGACCGCAGTGGCCGTGCAGACCGTGACTGGAGCGCCTCAGTCCCCTCGGCCACCGCGGCCGGCCGTAGTTAAGTCCCATAAGCTCTACAGACATTTGAATTTCTTTAAACGCTCAACCACGCTCGAGGTCACACCCCAGAGGTCGGGACTTTTAGTATGTCGTTGATGTCGGTCTTCTCTACCACTGTACAAAAATTTGCTACGACACGATTTTTCCTCCATTTTTCCTTCGTTGTCTGTACTACGAGTCCAGTGTGCTAAAAACTGCGCCACCTCGCTAGGTGTACAACACGGGGACGGGACATGGCGTTCATGTAGAAGGGGGGGGGGGGGCGGATGACATACACATATTAGGCTAAAAAATTCCAGAACTTTGTTTACAAAATTTTCCTGCGCTTACCTTTTACTTATTGAACATGGTCTCCTTTTTAACAGTCTTCTCCACAGTTGATAGGGGAAGGTCGGGTATCCCCGGGTGGCGGGTAATCGCGGACATTTCAATTTCTAAGAAACCAAGCACGTTGCGTTGACAAGATTGCATTTGAAATGCGCGCCTTGTGGAGTGAAGAACATATGCAAATCAGTTACGACCTAGGCGACGAGCGATTTACTTGCAACTGCGAATTTTGTCTGTCGCAAAGTTTTTCGTCGCTCCTGTTAAACTTCGTTGGCGGGTTTCACCCATAAGTAGTAATTTTCGTTCTTGTTTCACATTTCAGGTTGCAAGAAATTTGATATTTTACAGTCTGTAATAATATTTGTAAGATTTCTCGTACAATTTAATAGCTATGTCGAAACATTTTGCACGATAACAATCGGGTAGCCCCGGACACAATAATGTCGACGACCTCCGGGCATTGTTTAATGTTTTTAATTTCGCTTATTTGTGCAAAATAATTAACAGTTGGGTTTCTATTGATGCAGGAAGGCTTGAAATATGCCGAAATTTAAAGGAAGAAGTACTAACAGAGGAAAATGGGGATGAAAATAAAATGAAATAAGCAGTACATGTGTGGTAGAAGGAAATTTATCAGTAAGACAAGTGTCAGACAGGTATGACATACCAACAAGTTCACTCCACGATCACCTGAAATGTTTGAATTTGGCAAAGAGACTGATTTCCAACTGAAGTTAGGACGATTTGTATTCACATTTTTAGGGAACTTTTCTAAATAACTTTATGAGCATGTTAAAGAACATGACAACCGTCAGATGGCATTGAGTAGAAATGAGTTTTTGAAATTAGCATTTGATCTTGCAGAAGCTCTCAAAATCTCTCATAGATTTAATAAAGAGAAGGGTCATATCCATATAAAAAAAGTGTAGAAGATAGAAAAGTAAATGCAATAAAAATGATGAGCCAAAAAAAATCTGTAAAGGCAGTAAAAAAAACCTCACGACAAGACAAATATTGCCGCGAGAGGCCCCGTACGCCGATTGCCGGAGTCGCCGGGCGCAGTGGCTCAGCGCGCCCGGTCAGGGGGCTCAACCAACACCACCTAGGTTCTAGAAGACAAGGCGTTACAACAGGCCGTGTCTACGTCACACTTAGAGGTCCCGGCCGCCATCTGACTGGCCGGCCGCTGCGCGGCGGTGGGCGTGCCCTAGCGGCCAGCCAGTGAGGTAGCGGCCGGGGCCTCTAAGTGTGACGTAGGCACGGCCTGTTGTAAGGCCTTGTCTTCTAGGTGGTGTTGGTTCAACGCCCTCTGCAATAAAAAAAAGCTGAGCCAACCGTTGAACGAACAAACACGAACGAACTGAACGAAAGACCGCGATCCATAGATCTACAAGATGGGAAAAAAAAGAAAAAAAATCAAACGCCCTCTGCAATAAAAAAAGCTGAGCTAAAAACACAACGTACACAATCGAACAAACATGATCAGCGTCCGCAACGAACAGAAGAATCCACAGAGGGAAAAAAAAAAAGTGTCGGAGGGGATAGCGTCATGGACTGCGGTGCTGAAGGTCGCCGGTTCAAGCTCGCCACCGGCAAAAAATTATTTCTTTGTAATTAACAATTCCAGAATGTTCTACATCTTTCTTATGATCACTTGTAAATTCTAATTGTTTCTTATGTTAACTGTTCTTCTAATTTTTGGTAAATTCTGTCTGTGTATAAATAGCAGAGCACTCTGCTCGAGAGGCAGTTAGTGACGCGTGTATGTTGAGTTCGTAATAAACCAGCTTTCAGTATAAGTTCTGTGTTCAGTTGCCTTCGAAGTCAAGCCTGCTTCCATTTCAACGCGACGATATTCACAGTCTCTCCGAAGAGGATCAAGGAAAAGAGATAGAATGCGTAGTATGTGGATAAACCTTGCAAGGAGACTGGATTCAGCGCTATGACTGCAAGGACTGGGTCCATGACAATTGTGTTAACATAGATTCTTCTGATATTTATTACTGTTGTGATGTTTGCAAGACTAAAAAACAAATGGAGCTCCACTGAATTCTGTGTCTGGGGCTACCCTCAAAATTCTGTGGTTTTGAAG
Source organism: Locusta migratoria (assembly GCA_026315105.1). Taxonomy (NCBI): domain Eukaryota; kingdom Metazoa; phylum Arthropoda; class Insecta; order Orthoptera; family Acrididae; genus Locusta; species Locusta migratoria. The sequence continues at coordinate 206,857,400 of CM048749.1, forward strand.
ATGGTTCATAAAAAAATATTATGTATACTTAGTTTTAAGTGATATGACTAAGGAAGTTACACATCTGAAATGTAACGGCCACTGTTCAAAGTGCCGAGACGTGTAACCAATGGCACCCCATACCATCACCCTAGATGACGAATACACGTTACCAATGTGCGTTTAGCACGATGTCGCCAAACACGGATGCGACCATCATGATGCTGTAAAAAGAACGTGGATTCATCCGAAAAATGACGTTTTGACATTCGTGCACCCAGGTTCGTCGTTGCGTATACCATCGCAGGTACTCCTGTCTGTGATGCAACATCAAGGGTAACCGCAGCCATGGTCTCCGAGCTGTTGGTCCATGCTGCTGCAAACGTCGTCGAACTGTTCGTGCAGATTGTTGTCTTCCAAACGTCCCCATCTGTTAGCTCAGGGATCGAGACATGGCTGCACGATCCGTTACAGTCATGTGGATAAGATGCCTGTTATCTCAACTACTAGTGATACGAGGCCGTTGGGATCCAGCACGGCGTTCCGTATTGCCCTCCTGAATCCACCGATGCCATATTCTGCTACCAACGCGAGCAGCATTGTCGCGATACGATAAATCGCAATCGCAATAGGCTACAATCCGACCTTTATCAGAGTCGGAAACGTGATAGTACACATTTTCTCCTCCTTAAACGAGGCAACACAACTACGTTTCACCTAGCATCTCCGCTCAACTGCTGTTTGTGTATGGGAAATCGATTGGAAACTTTCCTCATATCAGCACGTTATAGGTGTCGCCACCGGCGCCAACCTTATGTGACTGCTTTGAAAGGCTAATCATTTGCATATCACACCATCTTTTTCCTGTCGGTTAAATTTCGCATCTGTAGCACGTCATCTTCGTGGTGTATCAATTTTAATGGCCAGGAGTGTATAAATATTTGAACATTTTTTGATCTAAGTGAAATATTACATTCTTCTGCAGTGTCTAGGACAATGATCGATTGGCACGGACATTGTCGTTGACATTCCTGACAGCGTCGTCGCTAAATGAGGAAGGGCGTCTTGAACGAAGGTCATCGTTGTGTTCTCTTTCTGTTGTTAATTCTAGCTTTTGTTGATTTGGAGACAGGACAGGTAAAATATCACATTTTCGCGTTCAGTTTAACACACTATTAACTATTAGTACAATAAGGTAAGGTAAAGCAGTCAACAATCCGAAGATTGGTTTGAACACCACAGTGTTTTACTAGGCATGCCTCCTATTTGGCAGTGGTATGCCGTTGCCTTCCTCCGACCTTCGAACTGACTTACCCAGCCAGTTACAGCCGTTGCCTTCCTCCGACCTTCGAACTGACTTACCCAGCCAGTTACAGGGGGACCCACAGTTTAACGTGAGTTCCGAACCACGGTGCTACTCGGTATTTTTCACATGAGCAGTACTGCCAGAGGTGAAAGAAGTGGAAAGTGACAGATAAAAATCCTAGGACCTGGCGGGGATTGAACCCGCGACCTTCGGATTTGTAGTCCGGCACTCTACCACTGTGCAACCGAGGCGCCATTATATGTTTAAGAAATAGTATGTTGATTTAAACATAACTTTGGCTGTCCGTTTTTACAGAATTTTCAATTTTTATACTTTTGCAAATAATAACTACAAACACGAAAAATGCATTATACCTAGTTACGGAAATTGCTGAGCCTATAAATATACTTATTTGTATAAAAACAATACTACTACATGTTAGAACTATTGCACAAATTTTTGTTTAAATAAATTCGGGCAGACCATGTTTTATATATCACTGGATCCTAAATTAAATACCGATCATTTTTCACGCACTAAAATTAATAATCCGTTTGGTACTAAGAAACTAAGAATCTTCAAAATAGACAAAACTACTACGACTTTATACAAATCGTCATTTATAAAAAATTACACAACAAATTGAAATACATTAAAATTACGTGTCTCAATAATAGCACACCTACACGATATTGTCAAAACAGATATGTGTGCACTTCGAAAACACAAATAATGTAAATAACTTGAGTAAGTTTAAAACAAGTCATCTACATCTACATAGATACTCTGCAAATCACATTTAAGTGCCTGGCAGAGGGTTCATTAACCACTTTCATAACTTTTCTCTACCGTTCCATTCTCTAATAGCGCGCGGGAAGAAAGAACACCTAAATCGTTCCGTTTTCGATCTGATTTCTCTTATTTTATTGGGATGGTCATGTCTCCCTAAGTAGGTGGGTGCTAGCAAAATATTTTCACATTCAGAACTAAAAGTCGGTGATTGAAACTTCGCAAACAGATCACGCCGCAATGAATAACGTCTTTCTTTTAATGATTTCCACCCCAATTCGTGCAACATTTCCGTGACGCTTTCCCCCCCGTAACGTGATAAAACAAAACGAGCTGCCCTTCTCTGAACCTTCTCAATATCTTCCGTCAGGCCCACCTGGTGAGGGTCCCACAAGGGGCAACAGTACTCCAAGAGAGGACGCACAAGTGTGATGTAGGCAGTCTCTTTGGTGGAGCTGGGGCATCGTCTAAGCGTTCTGCCAATGAAACGTAACCTTTGGTTCGCCTTCCCCACAATATTCTCTATGTGTTCTCTCCAGTCAAAGTTGTTCGTAATTGTAACTCCTAGGTATTTGGTAGAATTTACGACCTTAAGGTTTGACTGATTTATCGCGTAATTGAAGTTCAGCGGATTTCTTTTAGTGGTCATGTGTATTACTTCACACTTTTCTTTATTTAGTGTCAATTGCCAATTTTCGCACCAAGTAGAAATTTTGTCTAAATCGCTTTGCAGTTGCTTTTGATCCTCTGTTGACTTCACTAACCGATAACCGACAGCATCATCCGCGAACAGTCTAAGGGAGCTATCCAGATTATCTCCTAAATCGTTTATAAACACGAGGAAGAGTAGGGGACCAATAACGCTTCCCTGTGGAACGCCAGATATCACTTCTGTTTTACTCGATGACTTACCGTCAATTACAACGAACTGTGTCCTTTCTGATAGGAAATCGTGAATCCAATCGCACAATTGGGGAGATATTCCATAAGCACGCAATTTCATTAGAAGCCGCTTGTGGGGTACAGTATCAAAAGCCTTCCGGAAATCCAGAAATATGGAATCGATTTGAGATCCCTTGTCGATGGCACTTAACACTTCATGTGAATAAAGGGCAAGCTGTGTTTCGCAAGAGCGATACTTTCTGAATCCGTGCTGACTATTGGTTAATAGGTCGTTCTCTTCGAGGTAGTACATAATATTCGAACAAAGTATATGTTCCAAAATCCTACTGCAAATGGACGTCAATGAGATAGGCCTGTAATTTTGGGGATCACTCCTATTGCCTTTCTTGAATATTGGAGTAATTTGGGCAACTTTCCAGTCTTTGGGTACGGATCTTTCGCTGAGTGATCGGTTGTAAATTATAGCTAAGTACGGAGCTATTGCATCAGCATACTCTGAGAGGAATCTAGTTGGTATACAATCTGGCCCGGAAGATTTATTTTTGTTTAGTGACTTAAGTTGTTTTACTACTCCAGGAACATCTACTTCTAAGTTTCCCATGCTGGCAGCTGTTCTTGGATTGAATACTGGAGTGTTCACTTCGTCTTCTTTGGTGAAAGAATTTCGGAAAGCTGTGTTTAGTAATTCTGTCTTAGCAGTACTGTCGTCGGTAGTATTACCATTGCTATCGCGTAGTGAAGGTATTGTTTGTGTTTTGCCGCTAGTGTACTTCACATATGACCAGAATTTCTTTGGATTTTCTGCAAGATTACGAGACAGGATTTCGTTGTGGAAACAACTATAAGATTCTCGCATTGAAGTCCGCGCTAGGTTGCGAGTTTCAGTAAAAGATTGCCAGTCTTGCGGATTCTGTGTCTTTTTAAATTTTGCATGCGTTTTTCTTTGTTTCTGCAACAGTGATCTGACCTGTTTTGTGTACCACGGGGGGTCAGCCCCCTCTTTTATTAATTTATTTGGTGTAAATCTCTCGATTGCTACTGATATTATGTCTTTGAAAGTAAGCCACAACTGATCTACACTCGCATTTTTAGTTTTGAAGGACTGGAGACTATCACTCAGGAAAGAGTGAAGCGAATTTTTATCTGCTTTATTGAATATATATATTTTTCGTTTATTTTTGGTGCATTTGGGAATTTCGATATTCAGTCTCGCTACTACAACTCGATGTTCGCTAATCCCTGTATCTGTTTTGATGCTCTTTACTATCTCGGGATTATTTGTTGCTAGAAGATCAAGAGTATTTTCGCAACCACGTACTATTCTAGTGGGTTCATGAACTAACTGTTCGAAGTAGTTCTGAGAAAAAGCATTCAGAACTAGTTCGGACGATGTTTTATATTTGCCCCGGTTTTGAATACGTAATTATGCCAACATATCGAGGGTAAATTAAAGTCGCCACCGATTATAACAGTATGCTTCGGATACCTATTTGAAATATGATTCAAGCTTTCTTTGAACATTTCTGCAACCGCATCGTCTGAGTCAGGGGGCCGATAAAAAGATCCAATTATTAATTTATTTCGGTGGTCAGGTATAACCTCTACCCAGACCAATTCACAGGAAGTATCTGCCTCAATTTCGTTGCAGGATAAACCGTTTGTAACAGCAATAAACACGCCACCCCCTGTTTTATTTATTCTATCCTTTCTGAAGACCATTTGGCCCTTTGAAAAAATTTCGGCCGAATTTATCTCAGGCGTCAGCCAGCTTTCAGAACCTATAACGATTTGTGCCTCAGTACTTTCTATCAGCGCTTGGAGCTCTGGAATTTTCCCAACACAGCTACGACAATTTACAACTGTTACACCAATGGTTTTTATGTCTACTTTCTTCCCGTGTCTGACCTGCCCCCTTTGAGACTGAAACCCATTTTGTGTATTCCCGAGGCCATCTAACCTAAAAAACCGCCCAGTCCACGCCACACAGCCCCCGCTACCCTTGTAGCCGCTTCCTGAGTGTAGTGGACTCCTGACCTATTTAGCGGAACCCGAAAACCCACCACCCTTTGGCGCAAGTCGAGGAATCTGCAGCCGACACGGTCGCAGAACCGTCTGAGCCTCTGATTCAGACCGTCCACTCGGCTCTGAACCAAAGGTCCGCAGTCAGTCCTGTCGACAATGCTGCAGATGGTGAGTTCCGCTTTCATCTTGCAAGCAAGACTGGCAGTCTTAACCACTTCTGATAGCCGCTCAAAACCAGAGAGGATCTCTTCCGATCCAAAGCGACACACATCATTGGTCCAACACACGACTTTTAATTTGCGTACCACATTTCATGAAACAAGTACACAAACTAAACTAAATAGTAGTAATGTAAATGTAATATTTCAAGTTAAACATTTTGACTATTTCAAATATTTATCTTACTATGTAGTTCCGTTGTAGAAAAGGCACGTTTTGCCACATAGCTACAAACCTGTTAACATCTCTCTTATCTGCTGCTGGATTTTTGGACATTGTGCAACTATGTGTCTGATTTAATCTTAATTGAAATGGAAATAAAATAGTTTTATATATCCACTTACATGGTGTTTATGATTTACGAAACTATCGTGAAACATCAATCTTTTAGTGAATGCCGAAGACAGCTCACAACGCATTGGACTTCAGCCAGCATACAAGATAATTTCCTTTTTTTTAATCATCTTCACCTACAGTGGAATGACTTTGTCATAGTTGCTGTGAACTAATAGAACTTTCCGTGATTTAGGAAAAAAATAGTGATTGGCTATAGTCATTCCGAAAAGGGGTGACGAGATTAGAGCTTTCGAAGCTGAGTGTCCACTCGAATACCTCATGTATACATGGATCCTGCATGTCAACAGGAGTCTGTTGAAGCTGTGTAGTGTTGTGGGCCATGTACGGTTGGAGTCATATAGGTCCCCTGATGTGTCTATAATGACTCTGGCAGGTGATACATAGCATGTATCCTGGCTGATCACCTGTATCCATTCAGGTTCATCGTGCATTTCGGCGCACTTGGGCAATTCCAGCTAGGTAATGCGACACCCCACACGTCCAGAATCGCTACAGTGCTGCTTCAGATACACTCTTCTGAGGGGACTTGATAACCCAGCAGTTCAGTCCCCTTTAAACACCCAACACAACAACAATAACTCTTCTGAGATTAAACACCTCCGCTGGCCACCAAACTTCTCAGACATGAACAATTTGGAGCACATCTGGCACTGGGGTGCCTTGCAACGTGCTGTTCAGAAGTGATCGCCATCCCTTCGCACTCTTATTCATTTATGGAAAACCTTGCAAAAGTGCTTCACACATTACTTCAGTCGTCGAGCCTGGTGGTATCGGCGTAAAGCGCTTGACTGGAAACCGAATGGTCGTAGGTTCGAAACCCGGTCAGATCGTGGAACTTTTCAGTCTGCTTTTTAATCCAGCCTTCAACCCTCGGCGATGTGAGGAGTCACCAGAAACGACACGTCGTTCGGATTCCACGTTCAACTGTATGGTCCCTTTTCCGGTTACATAACTGGGGAAGGTTAGGGACACGCAAGCCGCCAAAGTGGGTCCAGTTGCACCAGGCCACACGAAATTAGTATTATATTAGTTGAGTCGATGTCACATCAAGTTTTACTTCAATGTGCTCACAGGCTCCCTACACGGTATTAGGCAGCTGCGCCAGTTTTTTTGCTCTTAATTGTATCTAAAAAACAGAAATGTTGACCTTTGTCATGGTTGCAATAAAATCGAAGTGACGTAAATGGGACCGACAGATACATATTGACAGATAAGACATATTAAAACGTAAGATGATCATTGGGAAAACATAAACAGACTAAAAGGAAATGATTATGTACACAATACAAGACATATGTCCAGGTATATTCAGTACATATGCGTTGGAGATGTACATATTCATTAAGAAATTCATACAGATGAGACAGGCAATAATATTAAAATGTAAAACATGCGTTGTCAGTGTTGTGCGGATGTATTAACAACTGAAGCAATGAGTTCTAAGTAGAAAGCCGTGGGGATGCAGAGATGACGAAGCAGAGGACTAGAATAGTCAGTGGTGGTTTGTAAGAGCTGGTGGGATGTGACGGAGTTAGGTGGGAGGGATGTCAGGGAAGAACCGAGCTATTGGATGTTGATGGAAAGGGAACGAGAAGTAGGATTTGGATCACCTTCAGCTGGTAAGATGTGGGATGGAGAGGGGCGGATTTCTTTGCCTGGTAATGGAATCTGAAGAAAGTTCTATTACGAAAGGTTGTGGAGATGGAGTGTTGGGAGAATTTATTACGAAATGCATGACAGTGTATCAGGTGCAGAAAGCAGATGGGGGGAGGGGGGGAGAGACTAATGAGTGGTAACTGTCAAGTTTTCGGGGGTAGAGTAGGATATATTCAGGAGTTTAAGGTGGAAGTGGCTGGTAGAGATAGGGACTGATGACCGAGTTGTGAAAGTCCCATAGATTAACAACATTTGAACATTTGCAAACATAGGCTTCCGCGGCTGTTGTCATTATCAATAAAATTCTTCCGGGTATCTTCATCATTTTATAAACTCTACCAACGTTTCGGCTACTGTTGCAGGCGGCCTTCATCAGGGTGTGTCTGACGACGCGGTCTCATACCCGGAAGTGTAGATTATTTTGTAATCATTCTGTTGATCCTCTTATATTTGTTCTAAACAATACAGTTAGTTTTTTTTAGTTATTCTTTCTCATAAAATTAAAATGAATATAACAATTACTGTAATTGAAATGGTTGAACCAATTTTTGAAATAACATTTCTTGATGTATATGCGTCAGGGAATCAGAATATGCTTTTATTGATAATTTGAACATTTGATGGTAGAGAATTTCACAAGCTAGCATGGGAAGGTATGCAAATCCGTAGGCGAGGCAGTGTTCATGATGCTCGACAACTTCTAGTGTGTGATAAAAGGTGAGAGTAGTGAAAAATCATGCTACATTGCCGTAGCAGAGGATGGGGCTAAGTAGTGATTTATAGGTGTGGAGATAGTGGAAGGACGTAAACCCCATGTTTTGCCACTTAGTAGTATCAATTCAAAAAATGTTCAAATGCTTATAGAGCTTATGGGACTTAACTACGGGGTCATCAGTCCCTAAACTTACAAACTACTTATGAACTAGCTAATACTAAAGACGGCACAAATATCCATGCCCGAGGGGGAATTCGAACCCCCGACCACAGTGGCCGAGCAGAACGAGACTGGCGCGCCGCACACCGCTCGGCCAATGCGGCCGGCAGTATCAATTATACAGGGTGTCCATAATGAGACTCCAAGATTTTAATATCCTATATCTTTCTCATTTCTGATGGTGGGGCAGACAGAGCAACTCAACAAGTCTGTGGTGTGCAAATTTGATACACCAAGTGGCCGAAGTGGAGCTGCAATCAATTGCTTTAGCAAAATGGCGGATATGAAGGAGCATGCACAACTGGTCTGTTGGTATGCAGAGACAAAATCCGCGACCCAAGAGCTAAGAAACTTCCGTCGAGTTTACAACAAACCGTCCCCGTCGTTCAAGAATATAAAGAGATGGTGTGATCAGTTTTTGGCTACTGGGCGTGTTGCGAAATGGCATGGTGGTAGTAAGCCTGGGATCAGCGAACATCATGTGGAGCAAGTGCTGCGGTCATTCGAACGAAGTCCACAGAAGTCAGTGCGACAGGCATCAAGAGAACTTTGTATGAAACGTCCAACAGTGCACAAAGTGCTTCATCAGAGATTACGTTTGTACGCATATAAAGTGCAGGTTGTGCAACAAATCAAGCCTGATGATCGACCAGCGAGAAGAATTTGCTTGTTCATGTTAGATCGCATTGCCGCGAACGAGACATTTTTATCACACGTGCCGGCCGCGGTGGCCGAGGTGAATGAGGCGCTCCAGTCACGGTCAGCAAGGCCACTACGGTCGGGGGTTCGAATCCCCCCTCGGGCATGGATATTTGTGCCGTCCTAGTTCGTAAGTAGTTCATAAGTAGTTTGTAAGCTTAGGGACTGATAACCCCGTAGTTAAGTCCCATAGGTTGTACAAACATTTGAACATTTATCACACGTGATGTTTACTGACGAGGCAACCTTTCATGTGTCAGGGGCTGTGAATCGGCACAATGTGCGCATCTGGGGGTCGGAAACTGCACAGGCACTTAGGGAACACATGCACGACAGTCCTAAAGTTAATGCGTGGTGTGGTTTGGTGATAAATCGCATTGTTGGGCCGTTTTTCTTTCAGGAGCCGACTGTGGATGGAGCCATCTACCTGGACATGTTGGAACAATTTGCCGTGCCACAGGTAACAGACCTGCAGCCGAATGTGAAGTTTCAACAGGACGGTGCACGACCCCATTGGAGTCTTCAGGTCCGAAAATTTTTAAATGACACATTCCCGCTACGATCGATTGGCCGTGGAGGTCCAAATCCTTGGCCGCCACGTATGCCCGACATTACCGCCTCGATTTTTTCTTGTGGGGTTACGTGAAAGACCGAGTGTACGCTACACCAGTAAAGGATTTGCAAGACTTGAAGCAGCGCATAAGAATTGTCATCAACTCTGTCACAGAACAGATGCTCCGCAACACATAGCGCGAAATCGATTATAGTCTTAATATTCTTCGCGCTACCTGTGGCGCCCATTTTCAAAAATGTTCAAATGTTTGTATAGTCTACGGGACTTAACTACGGGGTCATCAGTCCCTAAACTTACAAACTACTTATGAAGTACTTACGAACTAGGACGGCACAAATATCCATGCCCGAGGGGGGATTCGAACCCCCGACCGTAGTGGCTGTGCAGACCGTAACTGAAGCGCCTCAGTCCCTGCGGCCACCGCGGCCGGCCCATTTTCAAGTGTACTGAACCGTCCACCTGTGTATGAAAACTTGATGAGCTCCTGTATGATTTCCCTGTATATGTTCGTCAATAAATTGTATTTCCTCTCAGATTTTATGAGTTCAAAAGTTGGAGTCTCATTGTGAACACACTGTATATTGTGTTTTTTGAATGGCCATCCATGTTAGTTGGCAATCATGTGTTAGTGCGAGATATTTTAGTGTATTAGTCAGTTGGATAGTGTAATACGGATGCCACAAATGAAATGGCAGCAATAAGTTTAGTGGGCATTGATCTGGGTTCTTTGCTGCAGAGGAAGTGGGCATGGATAGCGGACAGCAGTTCCTGGAGGTATACTGTTCTTTATTTACACAATATTCTGCAATCCAGGTTTGGATGCTTCGTTCTCTTCTCCATCAGTACACAGGCGAGCTGCCTGCTCAAGTCGCCTGTGTCGGTGGAATCTGTCTCGTACTGCGGTAGCGTCGCATGACAGCCGAGTAGGTGGCTTGGCGGCGTTGTGATGAGGGCTGCGTACCCAGCTGTGCCACCACAAGGATGGCAGGCTGGACTACGATGCTGATCATACGCGCGATGACCTGCTGGTGCTGTGGCCCACGGCGTGTGGGGTGCAGAGTTCAGCGCCCGCCAACGGAGTCGTGAAGACCGCTCGATGGGTCCCAGATTCGCTGCCCACCGACAGCGTCGTGGAGACTGGGCGGACGGCGGTAGATTGCGATGGCGACCGATACAGGAAGTGTGCTCCAGGCTGGCTACTGCAACTCTGACAACCAGAGCTGGACTGGTGTCCTTAAGTAATACTCGCTCCTGCTGAGCCCTGCGGTTTCCACCCATTAGCAGGCTGTCCAGAGCTTTCCAGCTATTTAAATCAGAGTGGTTCAATGTCGCCGGTGTTGACAACACGGTGGCGACGTCCTGCCCAGTTTCCACATTGCACAGCAAGCTGACCCAGATTAGATTAGTACTTGTTCCATAGATCATGAATACAACACTTCGTAATGATGTAGAACGTGTCAGGTTAATGAAAGGTGTCTTTACAAATTATTACTTTGTACTAAATATTACATTACACAATTTTTATTACTTTTTTTTCTTTTCAAATTTACTAATTTATCCAGAATGAAACTTTCACTCTGCAGTGGAGTGTGCGCTGATATGAAACTTCCTGACATTAAAATGGTGTGACGGAACCGGGACTCGAACCTGGGACCCTTGCCTTTCGCGGGCAAGCGCACTACCGACTGTGCTATCCCGTGTCTCCACCATATCCTTTCTTCCAGGAGTGCTAGTCTTGCATGGTTCGCAGGAGAGCTTCTGTGAACTTTGGAAAGTAGGAGGCGAGGTACTGGCGGAAGCAAAGTTGTGAGGCGGCATCGTGAGTCGTGTCGGGATAGCACAGTCGGTAGTGCGCTTGCCCGCGAAAGGCAAAGGTCCCAGGTCCGAGTCCCGGCCGGCACACAATTTTAATCTGCGAGGAAGTTTCTTACTGATTTATATCTAAAAATTCATCAATAGTGTAAAAGGAGTTATTTTAATTTATGTTTAAATGCTTGTTAGCTATCTGTCAGGCTTTTGATGCTGTTTGGTAGGTGACCAAAGACTTTTGTGACATCATAATTCACCCCTTTCTTTGCCAAAGCTAGATTTAACCTTGAATAGTATTGTAGTTATGTACACTGCTATTGCTTTTGAATTCGGTGGGATTGGTAATAACAAATTTCATAAGTGAATATATATACTGAGAAGCTACTGTGAAGATCCCTAGTTCTTTAAATAAGTGTCTGCAGGATGATCCTCGATGGGCTCCGGCAATTATTCTGATCACTCGCTTTTGTGCAATGAATACTTTTTTACTCAATGATGAATTACACCAGAAAATGATGCCATACGAAAGCAGAGAATGAAAATAGCTAATTTACTCAGACGTATATCACCAAAATTTGCAATTACCCTAATAGCGTAAGTTGCTGAACTCAAACGTTTCAACAGATCTTCAATGTGTTTTTTCCAGTTCAACCCCTCATCAATACTCACACCTAAAATTTTTGAATATTCTACCTTTGCTACAGATTTCTGACCAAAGTCTATATTTATTTATGGTGTCATTCCATTTACAGTATGGAACTGTATGTACTGTGTTTATCCAAATTTAATGATAGTCCATTTGCTGAGAACCACTGAATGATTTTCTGAAAGACGTCGTTTACAATTTCATCAGTTAGTTCTTGTCCGTCAGGCGTGATAACTATACTTGTATCATCAGCAAAAGGAACCAGCCTTGCATCTTCATGAATATAGAATGACAAGTCATCAATATATATCTAGATCAGCAAAGGGCACAAGACCGAACCGTGCGACACCTCACTTTTGATTTCTCCTCAGTTTGAGGAATCAGTTGTGTTTTGCATATTATGAGAAATACTAATGTCAACTTTCTGCAGTTCAATCACGTTTCCAATATATTGTTTTTAACTTCACTAAAAATTATCAGACATTGTATTCCATCTCTACAATAGGATGGTCATAGATGGTGAGGCAAAACTTGTAGGGGCAGAAACTGCGGGTGACTCAACATATTATTTTTGTCTGCGTTTCGATGGGATTAATTTTAAAAACTCACTGGTTGCACCAGTAAGTAAACTGATTGTCATGTAACTGGAGCTGCAATGAATGGCTCTAAGGCATAATGGTTTGGACTGGGCAACTGTTCCCTCCAGAGGTTCCAGTTCTCCCTCGGGCATGTGTGTGTGTGTGTGTGTGTGTGTGTGTGTGTGTGTGTGTGTGTTGTTCTTAGTGTAACTTAGTTTAAGTAGTTTGTAGGTATAGGGACTGATGACAGAGCAGGTTGGTTCAATAGGTTTACAAACATTTGAACATTTATAATTGGAGAGATTATTGGGAATTCTCGTGGGTAGGTTAGAGGGCGAAGAAGGTTGAGTCATCAGGATGCTGGAGGAGATGAACAGGAGGAGCTGGTTTGGCATATTGGCGGTGTAGAGGACATACATGAGGGGAAAGAGATCTTTGGGGCACCCCTGCAATGGGATAAGAGATATGGGAGCTTGTGTTATGGGTGGTAACAGGATGAGTGGTTGGAAAGAAGGATGCTATAAGGCAGACATAATTAATGTGAATTGTTGTTTGTAGCTTAAAGGGAACACCACAATGCCTTACATGGTCATAGGCTTTTTCTAAATCAAGGGAAACAAAGATGGTAAATTTATGGTTGTTGATTTGGTAGAACAGGAAGTGATTGGGGCACCAGTTGGTCATTACTGGAGAAGTTGGGACAGCAGCAACATTGATGAACAGGTAGAGATAGTTATTGGTGGAGGTCTGTATGGATGCATGTGGAGAAGATGAACTGAAGGACCTTGCTAATTAGGGAGGTGAGGCAAATGGGACAGAGGGAAGAGGTGTCATGGCAGGTTTGTTGGGTGTGAGGAAAGGGAAGATTTGAGAGGTATTCCACAGCTCAATATAGAAACTGGTATGGAGGATGATATTGCAAAGGGCGGTCAGGACTTCCATGATTGGCAGAGAATATTGCTTTAGGTCATGACCAGGAGCTGTGTTGCATTTGTTGTGGAATATTCATATGATGTAATGTGGTAGAGGTACATGAAGCTGGAAGCAAGGGGTGGGAGGGAGGGATTTGAGGATGTTCAGTGGGAGTTTTGTAGAGGGGTTGTGGCTGAATGGGGATGTTTCTATGGTGGCCAATAGTGTCTGGTTATAGGAAATGGGTTATCTGTGCAGTGGAGGGTATAGGGAGAATTTCGGATAGTATGATGGGGTACGAGGAAGGTGTTGATGGTGTTGGGACAGGGATTACATAAACAGGGTTTGTTGGCTGAAACTGTATATTTTTGAAAACAATATTATACTGCTTTTGCGCCTTGGCCATGAAAGGTAGGTAGGGATGGGTGGTCAAGTAGGGGTAAAAAATAGGGTGTCAGGACAGGCGAACGGAAAGTGGGCCTGATTGTGGGAATAGGTGACTCGGATGTCTAGGTGGAAGTTGGAATGAGTGGCAAGGATGAATTGTTGGAGGGTATGAAGTCTCTGAAAAGAGTAAAGGTTTTGCAGAACTATGGTCAGGAAACGGATAATGTCTTCAGCTTTGGGAGGTGGGCGGAGGGAGTTATTGGAATGGAGGGGGTTATCAAAACAGGGTCTGGTTTGGTGGGTGGAATCTAGGCTTTACATTTTGTTGAATAGGTGTGGTGGGACTGGTTAAAGGTAGTGCAAATGGGAGTAAACTAAGTTTTGGATTTACAATAGGGGCAGGTAGAGGGTTCTTACAGTCTGAACTGAAGTGGTCATTGTACACCAGGCATCCATGGCAAGGCTGGGATTGAGGACAGGCTTAAGATGGTTCAAGAGTGTGTCTCCGTTTGTAGAGTGGGGCGCCATGGTGTAGAACATGGTCAGTAGTGGAAGGGGACTCTGGGAAAATATGGATCTTATAAGCAGGGTGAGAGTCATCAAAGATTCAAAATTATTTCCAAACTTCGAGGTTGGGGTGGGATTTGAATTAACAGCGTCTAGAGACATGGCATGATCCCCATCATTTCACATCATACACAGCATGCCATGATCTTATAGCTAACTGGCTGTCCGCTATGACACAACGAGTTGAGGTAGAAACCATTAAAAGAAAGGTGTTATATGTTGCAGCGATATCAGTTTACAAAATATCTTATCTAAGCTGCGGCGGAGCGGCCGAACGTATTGAGGCGCTATGTTCCAATGCGCGAGGCTGTTTCCCGTCGGGAGTTCGAATCCCTCCCAGGCATGGATGTTTGTACTGCCTTTAGTATAATGTAGTTTAGTTTGTAAGTTTAGGGATTGGTGACACCGTAGTTACGTCCCATAAGCTTAACAAACATTTGAAAATGTTCTAACTACAATTTTCTCTTCCGATTGCGAACATATTTTGTTAACGCCCTCATACGATCATCACAATACCATACGAGAAATCATTTCGAAAGCTTCAGGTGTTTCTTTTTCCCGCGAGCTGTTAGAGATTGGAACCGTAGAGAAATATCATAAAAGCGGTTCGATGAATCCTCTGCCATGCACTTCAATGTGACTTCCAGAATGTTTATGTATATGTAGATGAAAGCTGTATTTGAATTATTAATAGCCGCAAAACTAAAAACTTTGGGAAATCCGTGCACTAAGGTTTTCCGAAAAAAAAAAGAAATAACTGCCAAAGTATTTCGAATAGCTTATAAAGTAATTCAGAAAAATAATTTCAACTATGATTTCAATTGTGAAATTGACAAGCCGCAGTTGAATGAAATTGCCCTCAGTCAACAAGCTGTCATCGTTGATAGTTTTTTTAACGAATTATTGAATAGTAAGGTGTCACTGCTGAAGGTTTATTTAGTGCATTGATGGCCTATCAATGGCACTGGGTTTCAGTTATAAGTCACTGAAACGAAATCTTGTTGCGGTACAGCTAGGCCAGAAGAAGAATGTAAGTATTTTAGTAAAGCAATAGTTGCTGAATGCATTTTCTAGCATTTTAATCCCTGGCTACAGCTTTCCATAGCTAATGTTATGGACGATTTCCGCTCGCATGTTAACCATTTCAAATGTTTCCCTTATGAACTGCGTACAGTTTACCAGCAGCCGCCTAAAGAAGCCATGCAAATTAAAGATCACGCAGAGGAACTTGAAACTATAGTCCAAGAAATTTGGAGGTATTCTAGACACACCGTAGGTTGCTTCAGCATAATAAACGAAAATTTAAGATTACGATGTTTTAGCGACTACAGATAAGCGTACCTTTTTTTTCTGAAAGAAAATAAAAAAAAATCGCCGCCTACCAGTGTAACTTTAGAGAACAGTAGGTCTCCTATGATACGTTCTCTGCGATGTTCACCGCATCCGCCTCCTTTTGAATACCATCTACGAACACTTGGCTGCCAGATTCCAGTCTTCTATTTTAATATGATTTGCTTAGGTAGTAACACTGTCAATAATGGATTCAATCGCTCGTTGCAGCTCAGTGGCCTGATTTTCTTTGTGTATATACAGATGGATCCAAAATTCCGCAAGAAATTGTGTACTGGATGTGTCTTTTTCTGCCCTCAGATTCAGATTCGGAGAACCTTCAAACTGCCAACGAATACTTCTATATTTACGGCGGAGACAGTGGCAATTCTGGAAGTACTTAGGTTTGTTTCTACCATTTCCTCCCCAAAAATATTAATTGTGTTTGACTCTCAAAGTGACCTTCAAACCCTACAAAACAGGAGATGAAAAAAAAAAAAAAAAAAAAAAAAAAAAAAAAAAAAAAAAAAAAAAAACTAGCAGCTAAATTCTGGATGTGATTTCGGCATATATTCGCTGTAAAAATACGGGGCGGACAGTTAATTTATTGTGGGTGGCTTCTCACGCTAGTATCTGCTATAAGGGGGAAGTTGGTGCATTGGTAAAAAAAGCGGCATCCTTAGGCACTGTCCTAGACCTGCAAGTACCATACGCAGACTTCTTATCTGCGGTCAAGGAATACGCAAAACAACAGTGGCAACAGATGTGGAACGTTTTCCAACAAATGAAAGACGCTTCTTACGCTGTGCTGCAACCTCGGATTTCTACGCAGCCGTGGTTTATAAGGACTCATCTGGACCGATCCGCGATTTCTACCATCATTCGTCTTCGCTTCAATCATGCCTCTTATCCACTACATCTACATCGGATCAACGTCTACGATTCGGTGGCATGTGAGTGTGATCCTGAAACGGAAGCTGATGTCAACGACATCCTGTTCAGGTGCCTCAAATTTGACCGTGAACGTTTGAAATTTCTGCGGACATTGGTGAAGTTGGAATATCCCCTTCCCCAGTCAGCTTCTTCCCTATTGTTTACAAAAGACATTCGTGAGTATAAGATCAAATGTTCAAATGTTTGTAGAACTTATGGGACTTAACTACGGGCTCATCAGTAGCTTACAAACTACTTATGAACTACTTACGAACTAGGACGGCACAAATATCCATGCCCGAGGGGGGATTCGAACCCCCGACCGTAGTGGCCGTGCATATCGTGACTGGAGCGCCTTAGTCCTCTCGGCCACCGCGGCCGGCTATAAGATCATAATTAAGATTATTAAGACCACTGGACACAATCTATAAGAATCAAGTGTGTTGGTAATATATTATAAGGTGTTGTTTGTTAAATTGTAAAAATGTTTCAAAATGGTTAGAATTGTAATGTAAGCCTAATGCAGTTTTCGCTTTGTTTCCACACTCCCATTTTGACAAAATGAACTTCTGTTTTTTCTGTTTATTTAAATATATGTACATTTCCACTGAGTGTCATATATGGCCACATTGAGTTAACACTCAGAAGGCCAAATAAAGAAAAAATTAATTAATTAACTTTGGAGAATTTCATAATCTCGTTACCACTCGTTTGAAGACAGTATGCCCTTAGGAACGAAAGACAGTTTAGACACAGTGTAGGATCATGGCTCTGAAATTTAGTGAATTTTGATGAGTCATAATTGGTTTCGCGCTTGTAATTTGCTATTTAATATATTGCACCAACTCCGGAGTGAGTCTCTTTGTACTGTAAGTGCAAAGTACACAGTTTGATCGTCTGTGAAGTCCCTGGTGGCTTCCGTGCGTCGTAGCTGCTTCGCCGTTAACGATAAGACGCCACAGCTGGCTACAACAGAGTGTATCAAGCGGCGCTGTCGAGCGGCCAAGGTAAGATCGATAAGTCCTGCCACCTGTAGCGGCGCGGCCATCAGCTGCCCCACTGCACTGCACTCAATGCCGGCCTAAGCACACTGCTGGCGCCACGGCACTGCCTGCGTGCTTTTGAACAAGTGTAACAGGCCGAAACAGAGCGCTGCAGCGATGCTAGCGCTCCAAGCGAACAGAGATTGCAACAGCAGAACACAATGAAAACAATTGAGAAAGTTCCCATTTTTTATGCTGTTACTTTTATATTCCCTAGTCACCAAACGTGGTGGTGAATTTGATAAAACAACTATGAAAACGTAGTCAAACTAATATCACTCTCCTGTTAATGACAGAAAACAATTTTAAAAAATCAGTACAATGTAATTCATACGCATCACAGTAGCAGAGTCGTAATCGTTCCATCTAAAACCGTTTTAAGAGCAAGTTGCACGCGTCTTTTTAGCGAATTTCGAACGTATCAAAGTATTGAAAATTAGACACTAATTTTACATTTTTGGAGACTACAACCACATGTTCGCCTTCTCCTTGCTGCTATGGCTTTCGTGTACCCATCATGGTTTTCTTTTAGCTACTTGGCAGGTATCAAACTGTGACGTGCTAATATTAACAGTTATCCACGGATATATTGAAGTGTTTTAAACGGATATATTATTTATTTATAATTACGCACTGTGTGCTGAAAGGTGCATATAAGATGATCATTAACAACAGCGAAACTAGGGTAATGGAGTTCAGTCTAAGAAAATCAGGTGATGCTGAAGGAATTAGATTAGGTATCGAAACAATAAAGGAGGTAGATGAGTTTTGTTACTTGGGCAGTAAAATAACAAATGATGGTCGCAGTACAGAGGACATAAAATGCAAAATGGCAATGGGTAGAAAAGCGTTTTTGAAAAAGAGAAATTTGTTAACATCGAATATTGATTTAAACCTAAGGAAGTCCTTTCTGAAGGCATTTGTTGGAGTGCTGTACGGATGTGAAACATGGACGATAAACAGTGCGGACAGGAAGAGGATAGAGGCTTTTGAAATGTTGTGCTACAGAAGAACGCTGAAGATGAGGTGGGTGGATCACGTAACTAATAAGGAGGTACTAAACAGAATTGGGGAGAAAAGGAATTTCTGGCATACCTTGATTAAAAGAAGGGATCGATTGGTAGGACACATTCTTAGACATCAAGGAATTTTTAATTTAGCGTTGGAGGGAAGTGTGTGGGTTAAAAACCGCAGAGGAAGACCAAGAGATGAATATAGTAAGCAAATTCAAATGGATGTAGGTTGCCGTTCTTATGTGGAGTTCAAGAGGCTTGCTCAGGATAGGGTATTGTGGAGACCTGCATCAAATCAGTCTCCGGACTGAAGACCACAACAACAACAATTATGGGTTCACGTTTTCCAACTAGTACTTAAACGCCAAAATATGTTCGTGTCTAGGACTATAATTTATGTGAAATTGAAGTACGAAACTAAGTAAGTTCCAATGAAATATTTCATTAACTGCAATCGGAACCTTCAGACATTACTTTTATACAACAGTAATATTATGAAGGTGTGGTTAAGATCCGAAGTTCCGAAGTGAATGAATTGCCAAATATTTTCTTCCATGCCTACAATTATAATTATCCATCGTAAATGAACACTTGTTATTCGTAACACTATGTTTATATATCTGCTACAATAATTATCTATAGCGCCACAGAACTCCTAAATGGGGTGGTATCCTGAATGTGCTGCTTCAGTCCAAATACACATTCAATACACAGTCGTTTCGCGGTGTGTGTAGAACTCACAGTGGTAACAGTTGCGAAGTAGCAAAATTACCTAGGAGTTCGGTGTCTCTTATTTTCGACTTTAATTCGAAGTTAACTAAATGTTCGTAGACTTTACGTCAAATCTCGGGATTTGTTCCTTCTTCCGAAGGTGCTATCGCAACGATCTGCCTTAGGCTGCTTTCACAGTAGCTTTGACATCAGTGTGTTTTGCAGTTAACAGTGACGTGTACTGTGGGCCACTCCGTAGCGAACGCAAATCCATCAAGAGCAGTTGGTCTAAGCTGTTCACAGAGAGGGTGACTGCTTGCCGCGGAGGAGTGTCAGAGCGCTCTAAGGCGGTTCCTCCGTGGCGGAGCATCCGCTACGATTGTGCGGAGGCTCCACTCGTCACACACACAGCAGGCGGTTGAGCCGCAGTGACCGCGGCGCCTACAAACAAGACCCACGCCGCCTTATGAGAGACAGCGCACTGACAAACCGCCGCGATTGCTCCGCCGCGGAGCGCGCGGTTGCTCGCCGCCGGTGCTAGGAGTCCTCTCTCGGGCATGGGTGTGTGTGTTGTTCTTAGGTTAGTTTAACTATTTTGTAAGCCGATGGACTGATAACCGTAGTAGTTAAGTCCCACAGATTTACAAACACTTGAACATTTTTCGATTCTGCTCCATGATAATGCGCGTCCACACATCTCCAGGGTCACGCAAAGTACTGACCAAGTTCAAGTGGGAGCAGCTTGAGCATCCGCCCTACGGCCCGGACATATCGCCCTGTGTCTTCCATCTGTTTGGTCCGCTAAAAATACATCTCAAAGGGAAGCGCAACTCGGACGACGAACTGAAGGACACAGTAGAGGACTGGCTCTTGTGACCCACAGGAATTTATTTATTTTTATATATTTATTTCCTGGGTGTATAAAGCAAACATAGTTACATACAAGTGTTATCCCTAATGACATACAGGTTGAACAGCCTACTATACGATTTTATGATTTTACAATAAATAACTAGCGTATAGGTTAAATTTAATCTGTGGTAAACATTCCACAGTTACATATAAGCCAATGTGGTAAAGCTATTGTAATACAGGACCAACTGACTAGCTGACATACTGCCCAGTATACAATTATAATTCTACTGTAAATTTAATTCATGGTACATATAATAGGATTATATAAATTCTTAAGATTCTGCTTTTTTAGACTATATTATAATAACAGCTCTCTGACATCACTGTTTTTTTAATTCCTCAACAGTGTAGAAGGCCTTTTCTTTCAACCAAGATTCTATACTTTTCTAAGTTTACTAGTTTTCATCTATCTTATCTCACTGGATAATTTGTTAAAGAATGGTTTTCCTGCATAGATTACGTTTTTTGTCTGGTCCAGGGAATGTCGAGAGTGTTTATGTTCCTGGTTTCGTAAATAAGAATATCAGATCTTGTATCGAGCTTATCCAAACTGAGCTTGGTGCGCATAAGGGCCTGAAATATGAAAAGGCTAGAGACAACCATTATTTTGTTCGAATAAAATGAGTTTCACAAGGAGCGTTGGCTCTTACACCGTAGATGCTTCGAATTGATTTCTTCTGCCAGAGGAAAACTCTTCTGGCTCCAGCTGAATTACCCTACAAGATTATTTCATAGTTTATATGTGTGTGTAAAAGGGCATAGTGTGCCTTCTGGGAACAAGGAATCAAATTGTTCAAATGTTTGTTAAGCTTAAGGGATTTAACTGCGGGATCATCAGTCCCTAAACTTACAAACTACTTATGAACTAGCTTATACTAAAGACGACACAAACATCCATGCCCGAGGGAGGATTCGAACACCTGACCGTAGCGGCCGTGCAGCCTGTGACTGGCGCGCCGCAGACCGCTCGTCCACTGCGGCCGGCGAACAAGGAATCCTTGGGCTCTTTATGCAGTAGGGTAGTTGTGCTCAGATCTGTGGTGATTACTTTTGAATAAAGACTGCAATTATACCCACAGTACCTTTCGT
Source organism: Locusta migratoria (assembly GCA_026315105.1). NCBI lineage: Eukaryota > Metazoa > Arthropoda > Insecta > Orthoptera > Acrididae > Locusta > Locusta migratoria. The sequence continues at coordinate 206,878,770 of CM048749.1, forward strand.
ACCTTTTCATTTGAACACCACTCTTACATAATTTGAATTAATTTTCTTTTTTTTACTTTGATGATTTTGAACAGTTACGACGAGGGAAAGAGTAAATGAACAGGGATACATGAGAAAGATATGGACAAGCAGGAGGAAGCGATTGAACAAAGACTAAAGGGAAGGATGAGATGGACAGAGAAGGGGGATAGATAAACGGCGGAGGAGGAAATAGACAAACAATGGGGTTGGGGAATAAGCGCACAGTATGTAGAAAACGACTGCTTTTCTAGAGGACAGTTACACGGCTTATGCTCCACAGTCAGTAAACCGACTGACGTGTATGTTTACGCAGAGGACGGGTAAACAAACAAAATTTCGATAACCCAATTTTATAAGATAGCATTTTTCTAACGTTCCTTTCGTTCCTCATTGCTACAGGAAGCCAAAGCAGGGCACATATAATTCTATCGGTGTATTTTTTCGGTGAGTCTATGTTCGCCATAATTTTTTATTGTTTTTTAATTTTTCATTTTCTTTCCCGAACATTTCGTCTCATACTGTGCGCAGCATTGCGTCGTCGAGTTTAGCTAGTGCATATAATGACCCGTGGCAAGGGCAGGTATTTCACAGGTGATAATCAGTCGCCACAGCTGGTGTCGCGTTGCAAGCCGAACCGGGCCCCATCCTGTGAGAGAACGGTCCTCTATCGATCTGCGTCCAGTGAACATGTTGCTCTGCCCACTGCAAACGCTCACCCCGTAACACACCGAGTGGAGCTGCACTGCGCCCTTTGTCTCCACTCGTCCAGTACTAGCGATGTAGTCGCAGTTGCGAATTTGAACCAGCATCCGCTGTACAATTTATTACTGCCTACCGAACCCGGCAATACTTCGTAACTGCTAAATATGTGTGGGAATTGAATATACAGAGTGACTTTGTTTACAAGATAAATCAATCAAACATAAAGGCCGTAAACTCCACAAAATATCTAGGAATTACTATTACTTCAGACTTAAACTGGAAAGAACACGTAGATAAAGTCGTGAGAATGGCGAACCAGCGACTGCGTTTTATTGACAGTACCCTTAAAAGATGCAACAGAACTACTAAAGAGACTGCATACACTACGATTGTTCATCCTTCTTTGGAGTATTGCTGCCCAGTGTGGGATCCTTATCAGGTGGGTTTGACGGAGGACATCGAAAGAGTATTGTCACGATACAGGGGAGACAGCGTTACGGAAATGATACAGGATCTGGGATAGGTATCATTACAACAACGGCGCTTATCGCTGCGGCATGGGCTACTTACGAAACTACAATCGCCAACATTCTCCTCCGAATGCGAAAATATATTGTTGACTCCCACTTACATAGGTAGAAATGATCATCAGAATAAAATACGAGAAATCAGAGCTCGAACGGAGAGATTCAGGTGTTCCTTTCTTCCCGCGCGCTATTCGAGAGTGGAATGGGAGATGAACAACATGGTTCGCAGGAGAGCTTCTGTGAAGTTTGGAAAGTAGGAGGCGAGTTACTGGCGGAAGTAAAGTTGTGGGGTGGCATAGTGAGTCGTGTCGGGATATCTCAGTCGGTAGAGCGCTTGCCCGCGAAAGGCAAAGGTCCCAGGTTCGAGTCCCGGTCCCGGCACACAATTTTAATCTGCCAGGAAGCTTTATATCAGCGCACACTCCGCTGCAGAGTGAAAGTTTCATTCTGGAAACACCCCTTAGGCTGTGGCTAAGCCAAGTCTCCACCATATCCTTTCTTCCAGGAGTGCTAGTCTTGCATGTTTCGCAGGAGAGCTTCTGTGAAGTTTGGAAACATCCGTCATCACCTTCCGTATGCAACGCCCTGATTTACTGGCGGAAGTAAAGTTGTGGGGCGGCATCGTGAGTCGTGTCGGGATAGCTCAGTCGGTAGAGCGTTAGCCCACGAAAGGCAAAGGTCCCAGGTTCGAGTCCCGGTCCCGGCACACAATTTAACCTTACAGGAATTTTTAGTTTAAAGGTGGTTCGATGATGTCTCTGACAGGCAAATGTGATTTGCAGAGTATCCCATGTAGATGTAGATAAAGAAAAACGGGCATATTTCCACAATCCAATAAAACTAAAAGTGATGAAGGAAAGAAATTTAATTCACAGTACGAAGGGAAGTGGAAAATAAGTTTCCCCTGTCGACTGTGATCTGAGTTGCGTATGAAAGGGAAAAAAAAAAAAAAAAAAAATAGAATGAGACATTAAAGGTAAGACATATCTTTATTTTTCTACATAATTTCCAAGTACATTTAGACATTTGTATACCGCTTTATAAGCTTAAAAAAGCCTTCCACGAAAAAATCAGGGCGTTGCATACGGAACGTGATGACGGATGTTTCCACTCCATGGATGCGGCCTTCGATTCGGACGTGTAATGGTATTATTATCTAATACCCCCTTTACACATGAAAACGTTAACTTTCTTTAACCATTCTTAATGCCATCCTACAAATTTCTTTTTTTTATCCACATCTGTAGCAAAGCCCTTTTCGAATTATATGACTTTCATTGACCTATTATAACTAATTTACAGAAGAGACAAAGAAATTGGTTCATCTACATGATACCGTTAGGGTCCCGCGAGCACGCTGAAGTGTCGTGGACTCGACTAATGTCTGAAGCGGTGCTGGAGGGGACTGACACTAAGCTTCCTGCATGATATCCATGAATTATTAAAAGTACGAAGTGGTAGAGATATCTTCTGAACAGTATGTTGCAAACATCCCAGATATGGTGACTAATGTTTACGTCTGGGTAGTTTGGTGGCCAGCGAAGGTGTTTAAATTCAGAAGAGTGTTACTCGAGTCACTCTGCAGCAATTCTGGACGTGTGGTGTGTCGCATTGTCCTACTGGAATTGCCCAAGTGCGCCGGAGTGAACAACGGACACGGATGGACAGAGGTGATCACCCTGGGTGCATGCGTACGTGCCACCTGTCAGAGCAACACCACCTTCAGACAAGACCCAACAGCCCGTGTCACGTCACACCGACTGGGCCACGACTGACAGCTTACTGGCTGGCCACTGGGACACAGCCCACTGCCTCGTAGCGGCCAGCCAGTAAGCTGGGCTGTTGTGAGACCTTGTCTCTAGGGGGTATTGGTCAGAGTCGTATCTAGACGTATCAGGGGTACCTTATCACTCCAACTGCACACGCTCCACACGATTACAGACCCTCCACCAGCTTCAACAGTCCCCTGCTGACATGCAGGGTCCAAGAATTCATGAGGTTGTCTCCATACCAGTACCTGTCTGTCCACTCAATACAATTGGAAACGAGACCAGGCAACATGTTTTCATTCATCATCAATCCAATGTCAATGTTGAAGGGTCCACGCAAGGCGTAAGGCTTAGTGTCGTGATTTGCTGCTCTACAGGATTCTCGATATTCCCGGTACACTCACGAAATGGCCGTGCGGGAAAATCGTCAACTCGTTGCCACCTCGGAGATGCTGTATCTTATTTCTTGTACGCCGACTACACCACGTTCAGTCTCACTTGAATCTTGATAACTTAGTACTGCAGGGGCAGTAACCGGTCTAACGCCGACCGTAGCCAACACCGTCTGTAGAGAAGGCCTCCGCGCTGGCGTGCCACGTCACGCAGAGTAGGCCGCGGTCGCGCAGCTCACTGGCTGGCCGATGGGGCGCCGCCCACCGCCTCACACCGGCCAGCCAGTGAGCTACGCGACCGCGGCCTACTCTGCGTGACGTGGCATGCCAGCGCGGAGGCCTTCTCTACAGATGGTGGTACCGTAGCGCCGTCCTCTGAGTGTTTACATATCTCATTGTTCGCATTCGCATGCTGATACCAGTTTCATTGGCTCTTCAGTACTTTTATTTTTGTGTTCGAATATTTAAATAATGATCTTGACTTAGTCCGTGTACCCTTGTCTCTATTCATATCCCCCCTCCATTCTTCCCCATCCACCCCTCTGCTTCTTTCAGTACCTCCCCGTCCTCTACCTATTTCCTCCTAACGCTCCATGTTCATCTTCTCCGTCCCTTGTCTATGAAAAATTAGGTGTATCTGCTAATTTTCATGGTGATCGGTCACGCGGTGTTGAAGTCAGTAATGAGGTACCCTCCACCATGCCCCATGCCCTGGGCCTCTCGTTTTAGGCGGCCTCCAAATACCTCGAAAGCATTCATTTATTTTTTTGGAGTGCACTTGGGCTCTTTTTCTTTCTATCGCAATCGGATGAACGGCATGGAAGCACATACACCGGGAATCTAAACTGAAGTGGTGATGCCTACACAAAATTACCACTTGCGACTTTTTTCTTCTATTTTTAACCCTTTAATGCATAGTTAGCTGATCAGCTACATACCTCTTTCTTTCCATTATCCCTCAAACTGATCAAAATTTTAGCACAAATTCGTTTGTAGTTACTTGTATACATAGTACTGCATCTGCCAAGTAGCACATCCCAGAAATTGTAAATAGCAAAGTGCTACTAAATCAGTTCTACAGTTAGCTACATTGAGTTACTCCTAACATGTGCATTTGTTTATTATTCCTCCTTTGTCATGTTATTCAGATTCTACTGTTGCATTATTTTAAAAAGATAAGCAGCACGATAGTGACATTTACTGCATCGAGTATGTCATGGAAGCAATATATAGCTGACTAGCTATGAACGGTTTTATTGGTAGCAGTGCATACTAATTTTAAGGAATTTTTTTCAATGCTTTTTTCAGTATACATGCACTATATGTTAACCATGGTCAATTTTATAGCTCGAAATACAAATTCATGCATTATGGGGTTACGCCAGTGTTCTCTATCCAAACTGGATGTATAACTCGTGTCTGTGAGCAGCGTGCCTACACATTCAGATTTTTTACATACGATTTCGCATTGTCCGCCATGTTTAAATTTGGCAAATGACTTTCCATCAGTTATATAGACTGTAATATAAGTCACGTCCATGTAAGACTATTGTAGTTATATGAATTGTGACCTTATTATTATATTCAAATGTGCCTTACATAGCATTCTAATTGATGGGGCACATGCATCTATTTGTTCACTATATTTTATGTAACATGTATCTTAGTAAATAATTTCTTGTAAAAAAGAAAGAAAGAAAGAAAAGGAAAGAGAGAGAGAGAGAGAGAGAGAATGAAAAAAGTCCCAATCTACTTCTATCCGCATCTTGATTGCCCCTCCCCCCCCCCCCTTTCTGTCATCTTCTTACTCTTCCCTAATTCCCTCTCTAAATCAAATGATATGTAGTGCAATACCTGAGCATAAGCATGTATTATGACCCATTGGCACATCACCTGTGTGTATATATTATATTGTCAGTTGATTGTATTGATTTTTGTACGCCCAGTCCCAGTAATATGTTTTAATAAGGTATCTGATAATTTCTTTTGACTGAACACATCTTGTAGCCATGTTTTTCGTAGTTTCTATGTCAGTTGACAGTGCAGAGGGTACAATATGATGTTACATAAATTCATTCAAATAATATTTAAGTTTAACCCTGCGCCATCTGGCGGCTATTGGACCTAATTTCCCTATTACGGTGTTCCCCCGTTCTCACAACAGTTTGGCATGAGATTCTAGTCGACACACCTTGACTAGACAGCCATGATGGTGGTTTATATTTTAGTTAGTCATCTCCAATAAGATGTATTTTAACTACCACCGCTTTTTTTTAAGTTGTAAGTATATTTTCATATGTGTTTGTGCTCCATGTGAATTTTATGATTAAGAACTCTAAACATCCGAAATATAATTTATTTTTTGCCACAGATCTGATGATGATGTATCGAAACGCGTAATCTATATCTATAAATGTGAATGTCTGTTCGGTGTACCACGTTCGGTGTATCACGTCTGAACCACAAGACATAAAGAGTTAAAAATTTGTACAGGTAACTAATGTCTATCCGGGGAAGGCTTTAGGCACGGTTTTATGGCGATCGGATAGCTTTATACATATTAATGTGAATGTCTGTTCGATGTATGCTTATCGCGTGCGAACGACAAGACGCAGAGACGTAAGTATTTGTACAGTCACTAATTTATACATGAGGAAGGTTTTAGGCACGGTTTTATAGCGATCTGATAGATATTTAGTAATTTGAAGAATATAACTCGAAATGCGGAACAATAATTACTCTTTGAAAATAGTTTTATTGGTTGCATTGTTGCTTGAGGGTTGATAATGATAAAAGGGTGGAAAGTTATCGGTGTATATAAAATTGTACGTGTGTGTGTTAATATTTCGCTCTGCAGCGAAAACTACAGAACCGAAACGAATGGTCTTGTCCGAAGTCTTCCGTTGTACACCGTAGCAGTTTCATGCCGATAGCTATAAAGATATAGTGGTTGAAAGTCGTCAAATTATTAAAAAAATCGTACTGAAGGCAGGCGATGACATTTTCGACTCTATAGCAAGGAGGTTACATACTGTGAAACGTGATGCCACTGACCGTATCTTTCGTCTATGCGTGCAATAATGTCTTCAGCTCTTTCTCTGTAAGGATAAGCATACGAATAAGAAATCATAAGGATAAATAAATAAAGCAGCAGAAAAGAAATTTGTTTTAATACATCTCTTTAAAAAATCGATTTGATGTTTCGCGCATTACAAGTGATCATTAAACGTGGCAGAAATCCATTTACAGCCCTCATGTTTTTCACATGGTCAATTATACGTTGCTTGCTCAAGGCTGGGAAACCCAAAAAAATCTCTCTACATTTACGCTCCAAAGAATACTACAAATAACGTAGTTTACCAGAATGCCCTAAAATGAAATTAAAATGAATTTGGACATTACTTTCACAATACGTGTTGAGATATTGCAACACGGGCTATAAGGAATAACGTATGTATTATTTATTGTTAATCATTAAGCACTTCACATCATTTTATTTTTTATTTGAATGTTGATTAAAATGTTTGTTTCTAAAGAAGGTATTGTATTTCATTTCATCCTTCAAAAGCAGTCTCATAGCACACTACTGAAAGATAGCTTATCTATCAAAATTAACCAACACGCGAGCGGAGCCGCGGGCTTAAGGTAGTAATAAAATAAAAACAGTGCGACCGAGACACTTCAAATTGTTTTAATGCAATTATACACTTGACAGAGCATCACGGCACGTGCGGCACGTTCAGACACAGGCCTGCGAACCTCGTCAGTCATTACACCCCACCGGAACTGAACAAAGCGTTAATAAACAGCAGCCATTCACACTTTCTCCCGTCTTCCACCGTCGTTCCACAGTCTAACATATACAGTCACGACACTCCCGCAGATTTTTGTAATACACTGCGACAGTAGCGCTCCGAGCGGCCGGCGACGTACATTTCTGAAGACGATATTGGATGAATGCGAATAGTATCGTTTATATTGTATTTAACACACTTTTTACATTTGGAAACGTATGTAATGCCGTAAAAATAAATAATAAATTAAAAATAGCTCCACATTTGTATTATTTAAGTTTCCTAAGATCCCTGACAGGGTACGAAACGGTACATTACAGCACAGTTTATTTACAGTTATCTTGTAACCTACAGGCTTCTGCTTAACAATTTCATTTTCTGTTAAAAATAAAACATGGCTAGGAAACACCAAAAGACCTACCCCTTGGCAGAAAGACGTCGCTTTTCTACTCAGGAACGTAACGTTTCTTCACTACTATTCCAATAGAATCGGTGGGAGTTGAACACAGCAAACGTATATAGAATGGAATAACTACGGTATGTAACGTACCAAATCAACTTCAACAGTTGTAGCTGAAGGAAACACGTCACAAACGTGGCAATAAAACGACAGAAGCAATGCATCTGTTATCCAACAGAGAAGAAGCCAATTATGCAATTGCTGAAACGGCTGAACCACAAATGGCAAGAATCATCCAAACACTGGCTTTTTAAACTGAAGTAATTACACTCAATAGAATATGCACATTTAAGAATGATGTATGAGGTGTAAAAATGTGCGAATCATTACTCCACACCGAATTGATACACGTCAAAAAACTGCCTGTCATATTAAGACAGTGTTTTTACTGTCAGTGGAATAAGCTTAAAATACACACATAATCTATATATACATGTGGAGTCTGTTCCGAATGAACAGACGTCACTTCTGATCCTGCAGTTATTATTATTTAATATTCACAGAATATATGACATCAACTGCGAGTGGGCGAAGTTGAAAATGTGTACCCAGCCGGGATTCGAACCCGGGTCTCCTGCTTTCTAGGCAGTTGCGCTGACCCCCTACACCACTGGGGACACAGTGATCACCGCACCTGCAAGGACTACCTAAGCACGCCTCCCTTCAGATACAAATTCCCAGCTTCGCCCTGCCCACAGTACTCAAACTTGTAGTTATGAAACTAATTCCCGTAAGATTAAGGGCTTCAAACTTGCCCACCCCTCCCCACTAACGATAGAATCATTGCCAGTCACCGGCAAATAATAACAACTGCAGGATCAGAAGTGACGTCTGCTCGTTCGGAACAGACGCCACATGTATATATATAATATGCTGGTGACGGGCAATGATCCTATCGTTAGTGGGGAGGGGTGGGCAAGTTTGAAGCTCTTACTCTTACAGGAATTAGTTTCATAACTACGAGTTTGAGTACTGTGGGCAGGGCGAAGCTGGGAATTTGTATCTGACGGGAGGCGTGCTTAGGTAGTCCTTGCAGGTGTAGTGATTACTGTGTCCCCAGTGGTGTAGAGGTCAACGCAACTGCCTAGAAAGCAGGAGACCCGGGTTCGAATCCCGGCTGGGTACACATTTTTCAGCTTTGCCCAATCGCAGATGATGCCATACATTCTGTGAATATCACACACATATTCGTAAGTATTTGTTCAAGACGAAGTTGTTCTTTTTACCACAGAATCCGTTCAATTCGGCTGTTTTTACATTAATTTCCGTATTATGTATGTCTCTTGATATTTTACAAATGCTTGTAACACAAAAATAATACTAACATTTCGTTAATTACGTACAAAAATAAGTAGCCTATAAACAAACATCACTACTACGGCGGCTTGCCACCGCTAGGAGCGCTAGTGTCGCTGCATCTGTCAGATGGTAACAACTTTCACAGCAGTGAGTGTCGCGACTGTATGTTAGACTGTGGTCGTTCTCACCACACTACCCTGGCGGCCGCTCCCGCTGATGACGTCGCCGTCGATAGGGGGGCGACAGCTGAGTGGCGCTGGTCACGCCATCCTCCAGCGCGCGCAGAAGGTTGCGCAATACTATTCAAAGGCGCCGCAACATGTCACGATCTTAAGGCTAGTTTACACGACGACACTAGGTTTCATGAAACTGCGCTACTGGCCAGTGCGCATACGCGGCAGGCGTTCGCGCAACTCGTTGACGAAACTAAACAGTTTCGGCACCTTCCAACTTTGGCGAAACTGATTGCGCGTGTTTTTAGGTTAGGTTATGACCAATACAGAACAAAATACAAATAAGGGGGGAACGGGAGATAATTCGGTTTTTGAACATATATGCGGTGCATGGGTGTTTGTGCGATTTTTAACGGCGTGTTAGTGCTCTTCTGGCAATTATTTGTGAAATTAAATATTGATGGGTTGACGATTAGTGAATTGCAGACTAAAATACATCCAATTCGAAATACCTATACAAACGAAGTATGGCAATTGTGGATTTCGGAACACTGTACAAGTACTGCAGAGACGAATATCTACTTGACAAGTAACGTAATGCAATTTGTAATTTCAGTTCTGGTAACAATACTTCACCAATAACAGTATCTTGTTTTGTTATTACATTACTAACTCTGTTTATAGGGAACGTGAACTGCTCTGGTGACATTCTAAGTTGATTAAAATAGCTTCTAGGGTCCTCAATCAATTTCTTTCAGCAAAGTCGCTGAGCAACAGAACTGACGTCTTTTTTTAATCCATTCACGAACCCAAACACGTTTTTTATTCTTTTTATGTTAAGTCTTATGCAGCGACTTCACACAGACAAGCAATAGATTCGCCACAACTCTTACAGCTACCAAAACTTTCATTTTACGGCGTCTACGGCACTCACAAAACAACGAAACTGAAGAGTACGGTATTGGCGCCATGTCTACAGACTAGTTTCGCGCAATTCATTTCATGCAACGATTTTCGCAATAGTGTCGTCGTGTAGACTAGCCTTTACGGTCGGCACAACTGCAATAAAAAATGTCTTTCACATAATTTCGTCCTGCGCATATTTCCGGCAGTAAATGGGCGTCGATGACTGAGGTAGGTGTGTGTCTTCTATACATCTGTGTGTTTCAGAGTTACACAATTGTAATTCCAATTCGAAAGAAAGCAAGTGCAGGCAAGTGTGAAAATTACAGAAATATCAGTAATAAGTCATGGGTGCAAAATACTAACACGAATTATTTACAGACGAATGGAAAAACTTGTGGAATCCAACCTCGGGGAAGATCAGTTTGGATTTAGGAGAAATATAGGAGCACGAGAGGCAATACTCACATTACGAATTATCTTAGAAGATAGGCTAAGGAATGGGAAACCTACGTTTTTAGCGTTTGTCGATTTGGAAAAAAGCTTTTGACCATGTCGACTGGAATACACTCTTCCAAATTCTGAAGGTAGCACGGGTAAAACATAGGGAGCGAAGAATTATATTCAACCTATACAAAAACCAGACAGCGGTTATTAGAGTCGAAGAGCAAGAAACGGACACAGAGGTTGGGAAGGGAGTAAGACAGGGTTGTAGCCTTTCCCCACTGTTGTTCAATCTGTACATTGAGCAGGCAGTGAAGGAATGGAAGGAGAAATTTCGAGAGGCCATTAAAGTGCAGGGAGAAGAAATAAAAACATTGCGGTTTGGCGATGACATAGTAATTCTGTCAGATACCGCAAAAGATCTGGAATAGCAACTGAATGGGAAGGACAGTGTCTTGAAAGGAAGATATAAGATGAACATTAACAAGAGTAAAACGAAGGTAATGAAATGCAGTGTCAGAAAATCAGGTGATGCTGAAGGAATTAGATTAGGTAATGACACAGTAAAAGTAGTAGATGAATTTTGTTATTTGGGTAGCAAGATAACTTCTGATGGCCAAAGTAAAGAAGATCTAAAATGCATAATGGATATGGGAAGAAAAGCATTTCTAAAGAAGCGAAACTTGTTAACATCCAATATTAATTTAAATGTTAGGAAGTCCTTTCTGAAAGCATTTGTCTGGAGTGTAGCATTGTATGGGAGTGAAACATGGACGATAAGGAGTTCAGATAAAAAGATGATAGAAGCTTTTGAAATGTGGTGCTACAGACGAATGATGAAAATTAGATGGGTAGATCACGTACTAATGAGGGGGTGCTTAACCGAATCGGGGAGAAAAGGAGTTTCTGGGATATCCTAACTAAGAGAAGCGATAGCTTGGTTGGACATATTCCGAGACATCAAGGAATTGTCAACTTAGCATTAGAAGGAAGCGTGTGGGGTAATAATCGTAGAGGGAGACCGAGGGACGAATATATTAAGCAGATTCAAAAGGTTGTAGGTTGCCGAACATATTGTCAGATGAAGAGACTTGCACAGGACTGGGTAGCGTGGAGAGCTGCATCAAACCAGTCCACGGACTCAAGACCACGACAACAACAACCAATAATCTTTTAGGGAATGTAGAAGGCGTCTTGTATTTGCAATACGAGTGGTATCATGCATAGGAGACATAAAAATAAAAAAGCTTGCATACTTTGCTTACTTTCATTCCATCATGTCATATGGTATAATATTTTGGGGTAACTCTTCAAGTCAAGCAAAAGTTTTCAGAGTCCAAAAGCGTGTAATACGTATTATTTGTAGTGTAAATACATGGACATCCTGCAGAAGCCTCTTCAAAGAACTGGGTATATTAAATACTGCCTCTCTGTATATTTATTCCTTAATGAAATTTGTCATAAATAATGTATTCCTTTTCCCAACAAACAGCTCAGTTCATACCTACAATACTAGGAACAAAAATGATCTACACAAGAACTTAAAAGCACTTACTTTAGTTCAAAATGGTGTCCACTACTCAGGAACACACATTTCAATAATTTAGCAACAACCATAGAAAATTTAGCTACAAATAAAGATCAGTTTAAGAGGAGCCTGAAAGACTTTCTTGTGGCCATCTCCTTCTACTCCACTGACGAATTCTTAAACAGAAGCAAATGATGCATGTATCTGTATCCATACTATTAGTATTATTATATTATCAGCTTGTAAAAGTGTATGTACCTGTATTAGTAATATTATATTTTCAACTTATAGTAATATTATATTTTCAACTTATATATATATATATATATATATATATATATATATATATATATATATATATTCCACATCCACCAGAATCATCTCAACACGGATCTATGGAACGAACCAACTAATCTAATCTCTTGAGGAACAAAATGAGCATAGAAACCGATAGCCGGAAACGCCATTCAACGACGCTACGGAGAGTCGAAGTTAAAAGGCACCAGCTTTTGCCTCCAGACATCCCCTCAAGCAACTTCGATTCTCTGTAGCGTCTTTTGAATGACATTTCCGAGCATGGGTTTCTATGCCATTTTGTTTCTCAAGACACCTTCTACATTCCCTAGAAGATTTTTGTGGTTTCAATTTCCCCAAAGGGGCGGGCCGGCAGCGCTCACAGGCGCTCTTCAGCCTACGGAAATAAAATCTGACACTTTGACACAGAAGCATACATACATAAAGGAGAAATGTTGGAGATTACACATACATAAAATGGAGATGTAAAATGGAGATAAAACAAAGTACATAAAATGGAGGGAAATGGTGGCGACATAAAAGATTTGGAACGGCGATAGTGGTGAATAAAAACAGCTGCCCGAAGGTCAGTGGCACACACACAATTAAAATGTGCGTAGGCCGGCGGCTATGGTTGGACCGTCCGCTGTTGTGGAGTTAAAACACACAACACACACTCGGAGAAAGACACAAGGTAAAAACTGATGGTGTCGGCTACGGGTTGGCCGTCCACTGTTGTAAAATAAAACAATGTAGCTAAAACGCACCACACTTGTCGAAGCACTCACACGGAAGCACTAATGAGGTTCCACAGATGGCGGGGCAGTGACAGCATTGAAGAAGTGGCGCGGGGGGGGGGGGGGGATGAGAGGAGAGGGAGAGGTTGGGGAGGAGCCACAGGGCCAGTGGGGAGGGACAGGCGGGATGCTGTTCCAGGAAGCCATCCCTAGAAGACTTATGGACGTCCATTTACTGCCGGAAATATGTGCAGGACGAAATTTTGTAACATCTATTTTATTTATTTATTTTATTGCTGGCATATGAGGAATCACGTTGCCTGATTGCACGACTTTCGCTTCACCCTGTATATATATGTATGTAACGGTGTTTGTTTTTGAAACACCATACGCATTGCAAGTATTATTTTGTCCAAAATATCGATCGCTGCGCATCGGCTCGGCTATTGAAGAAACGAATACATAGTCTAGTTTATATTAATAGCCGCTAGATGTCAGTTGCTTTCTGTTTTCATTGGTAACCGTCATATGTTTAAAGTGGCTACTCCGTTCCATGATTACAGTGCAAAGACGTTTCCGTCTGAGGTACCAACTTGATCCTCCGAATGGTGGAATATTCGCAGATGGTATCGACAGATGTTTGATACAGGATATGTATGTAAAGAGAGTCCTGGCCGGCCTCGTGTTCCCAAAGTCATTGTGTGTTGTGCGATATCACGTTCGTCTGTTTACGGCCCATTCACATGGTTAAAGATCTGCAGTATCTCGATATCTTACAAAACTGGTTGTTACAGAAACTGCACGAAGACAACTTCATTTTTCAACAAGACGGGGCACTCCCTACCTCATTGGAGTCGCCAGGTGCGTGAATATTTGAATGAAACTCTAGCGAACAGTTAGATTGGTCGTCAAGGAGCTGGCGACTTAGCATATCTCAACTGGGCTCCACGGTCACCGGATTTGACACCCTGTGACTTCCTCCTGTGCCGTTTCGTTAAAGACAACGTTTATGTACCACTACTCCCACAGAACATGGAAAAGTTGAAGAACCGGATCCGTACTGTCATAACATCAGTGACGAAGGATTTGCTTGCCCGAGTATTGGAGAAATTTGAGTATCGATGTGATATTGTTCGTATCGCTGATGGAGGACACATTGAGCATCTATAATCTGTAAATATGCGTGTAAACTTTCATATTCGTATGTCTTAAAGTTTTATAAATATCTGCATTCGAAATACATATATTCTTTTTGAAACACCCTGTATATAAGATACATGAAAATTTGTGCCGGATCTGGATTCGAACCCAGATCTCCTGATTTTCGTGAGCGGTCGGGTTAACCATTACGTATCCCGGACCGACCCAAACTTCCTTTAGCCCAACGGATTCCGTACAGGGAGAGACACTTACTACCAATGTCGCATGCCTTACGTTGGTTAAATATGGTGTGTAACCAATCCTAAAAGGCCTTCAGAATTGCATGCGTGTCTGAAGGAATGGACCTTAAAGTGATTACAAATTTCCTCAAGTCTGAAATAAAGGAAGGAAGTGTCTGCTTAAGTTGTTAACAATTTGTATTGGATCAAGCGCGATCGGTTTCGGGCAGTTGAAAGCCCATCACGTGGTGTATAAAACTCCAGATGGTATGTAGCGCGGAAGCCTAGCGGGGTATGCTTTACGGTTTTATACCCCAGATCTGGACGTGTTTGATACAATCAAAACTGAAGCGGAGACTTTCTTCCATTACAGTGCTAATTTGCGGAACTTCTAACAATTCAGCCATTGCGTCTTTATACAGGGTATCTCACATTTCTCCCCAGATATCTCTGAAACGCCGGCCACGGTGGCCGAGGGGACTGAGGCGCTCCAGTCACGGTCTGCACGGCCTCTACGGTCGGGGGTTCGAATCCCCCCTCGGGCATGGATATTTGTGCCGTCCTTAGTCTTAGTTAGTTCATAAGTAGTTTGTAAGTTTAGGGATTGATGACCCCGTAGTTAAGTCCCATAAGCTTAACAAACATTTGAACATTATCTCTGAAACAACAGTAGATATCGAAAAACGGCTTTCACGGGCATGAACGTACTGCAGAAACTTATGAAAGTAAGTACTACACTCCTGGCCATTAAAATTGCTACACCACGAAGATGACGTGCTATAGACGCGAAATTTAATCGATAGCAAGAAGATTATGTGATATGCAAATGATAAGCTTGTAGCTTTTCTTATACACAAACAGCAGTTGATCGGCGTTGCTTGGTGAAACGTTGTTGTGATGCCTCGTGTAAGGAGGAGAAATGCGTACCACCACGTTTCCGACTTACCTTTATAAAGTCGCCTATCCCGATTTCAGTTTATCGTATCGCGACATTGCTGCTCCCGTTGGTCACGATCCAATGACTGTTCGCAGAATATGGAATCGGTGGGTTCAGGAAGGCAATACGGAACGCCGTGCTGGAGCCCAACGGCCGCGTATCACTAGCAGTCGAGATGACAGGCATCTTATCCACATGGCTGCAACGGATCGTGCAACTACGTCTCGATTCCTAAGTCAACAGATGGGGACGTCTGCAAGACAACAACCATCTGCACGAACAGTTCGACGACGTATGCAGCAGCATGGACTATCAGCTCGGAGACCATGGCTGCGGTTACCTTTGGCACTGTATGAACGACAGGAGTGCCTGCAATGGTGTGCGCAGCGACGAACCTGGATGCACGAATGGCAAAACGTCATTTTTTCGGATGAATCCAGCTTCTGTTTACAGCATCATGATGGCCGCATACGTACTTTGCGACATCGCAGTGAACGCACATTGGAAGCGTGTATTCATCATCGCAATACTGGCGTATGACCCGGTGTGATGGTATGTGGTGCTATTGGTTACACGTCTTGGTCACTCTTATTCGCATTGACGGCTCTTTGAACAGTTGCCGTTACATTTCAGATGTGTTACGACCCGTGGCTCTACCCTTTATTTGATCCCTTCGAAACTCTACATTTCAGCAGGCTAATGCACGACCGCATGCTGCAGGTTTTGTACGGGCCTTTCTGGATACGGAAAATGTTCGACAGCTGCCCCGGCCAGCACATTCTCCAGATCTCTCACCAATTGAAAAGTCTGGTCAATGATGGCCGAGCAACTGGCTCATCACAATATGCCAGTTACTACTCTTGATAAACTGTGGTATCGTATTGAAGCTGTATGGGCATCTGTACCTGTACACGCCATCCTAGCTCTGTTTGACTCAATGCCGAGGCGTCTCAAGGCTTTTATTAAGGCCAGAGATGGTTGTTCTGGGCACTGATTTCTGAGGACCTATGCACTCAAATTGCGTGAAAATATAATCACATGTGAGTTCAAGTAGCAATTTTAATGGCCAGTAGTGTAATTGATAGATATCAATGTTTTGTAAAATTAGAAGTACCAGAATAATTCATGCACAGTGAAGTATTTGTACATCCACCAAAACTGTTATTAGTCAACAGTCATTGTTGTAGATGAACAGTCATAGATCATTTAGGTAGACATTATTAGGTAATTGGCAGTCCATATTCTAAAACATAAAAAAGAAAAAAAATTCTTCACGAGGGCGTTTGAAAAGTCCGTGGAAAAATGAAAACTAATGAAGTGTTTGGGGAAAAACCATTTTTATTTTTCGACATATTCTTGTTTTATACTTATACACTTCATTCAACACTGTTCTAATTTTTTGATCCCTTCGAATTATCCAAGCTTGCAAAATGGCTGTTACTTTCTGCAATCACGTCCTCGTTTGAATGAAATCTTCGTCCCGCCAGCCATTTCTTCAAATTGGGAAACAAATAGTAGTCAGAGGGAGCCAAGTCTGGAGAATAGAGGGGGTGTGAAACGAGCGGGAACCCTGTTTCTAATAATTTTGCGATCACAACTGCTGAAGTATGTGCTGGTGCATTGTCGTGATGAAAAATAACTTTTTGTGGGCCAATCTCCGGCGTTTTTCTTGCAGCTCGGTTTTCAGACTGTACAATAACGACGAATAATACGCACCATTAATAGTTTTGCCCTGTTCCAGATAGTCGATGAGGATTATCCCTTGCGGATCCCAAAAAACTGTCGCCATAACCTTTCCGGCCGAAGGACCGATCTTTGCCTTTTTTGGTGCAGATTCTCCTTTGGTAACTCATTGTTTAGATTGTTCTTTGGTCTCGGGACTATAGTAATGTATCCATGTTTCATCCACAGTGACGAAACGACGCTTAAAGCCCTGCGGATACTTCCTGAACAGCTGCAAATCATCCTTGCAACACTTGACACGATTCCGTTTTTGGTCAAGCGTGAGCAATCGCAGCACCCATCTTGCGGATAGCTTTCTCATGTCGAAATGTTTATCCAAAATATTATGTACCCGTTCATTCTAGATGCCCACGCCAATAGCAATCTCACGCACCTTAACTGTTGTCATCCATCACCATATCATGGATATTATTAATGATTTCTGGAGTCGTAACCTTCACAGGGCGTCCAGAACGTTCAGCATCCCTTGTGCCCATATGGCCACTCCGAAAATATGTGTGTGATGCGGAACTACACAGCCAAAGAGATGCTCTGAAGTAGTTTTCTCTGTATAATGCACACTCCCGAGCCTCGCAACGCATCGCGAAAAATAATAAAATGAAATATTTATCCCTGAGATCATAAATTAAGAATTCCATCTCATTGTATTATTTTACAGAAGAATTATAGCGCATGAATCGTGAAAGTGGAACAGGAAAGTCTAGTGAACTCAGAATGCCTGTTCAGTACCATATGCGGAAGTAACTGCATTGTCACAGTGTTGCCAAATATTTGCAACGATATTGCCGGTTCTTTGCTCTGCTAGGGAGAACTCTGTAGTGATAAGCGATGTGAACCCCGTGCTCGTCTCATACAGGCTCCCAGACGGGAGTAGCGGGTTTGGTCAATATGCATCGAAATTGCTGATAATTTTCAACTTCGCCCTTTAGGCTGTCGATATTTATTCAGCTAGACTTAATCCAGGACTCTATGCAGCATAGAGCTAGCAAAGTTTGTGCTACTAATTATCATTCTTGTAACATTCAGCATGTCATAGACTGAGTTACATAATCTTCCATCGCTGTACTAGTTTGTCCCAAAATATAAACGAATAAAACACTTACTTTGATATACTGCGACGCAAGCTTATATACGTATATGAAAGTTTGCTGTAAGTCATACAAATAGAATATCAGAAACTAATTCATTAAAGATGGGTTAAAATATTTGCAAACTTAATAAGTTAAATATTGAATATCATCTTTTTGGTAATATTACGAATATTTTCTGTAATGAACGGTATATGGACCCACGAAAAATCCAGATTTGAGGCAGAAACACTTAATTAAAAATGGCTAGAGGTCTATCATACACTTCTGAGAAATACTAAAATGTTCAATTGTTTGAAAATCTAAGAGGCTTAACTACATTGTTTATCAGTCCGTAGGCTCAAAAACTACTTACACTAATTGTATATTTTTTTGACGAGTTACATTGTTAAAAAAAAAAATCGCAATTTGCGATCAGTTATGGCTTCACTTTACCAGGTTTAGATGAAATACCAAACTGCGGCGAATGAAAATTTGTGCCCGGCCGGGTTCGAACCCGGGATCTCCTGGTTACTAGGGAGACGCGTTGACCACTCCACCACCGAGGACACAGCGGGCAACTCTACTGAAGAGGACTCTTCCCTGCACGTCTCCCGCCACACCCAAATCGTCATTCGCCACACTGTCTCTTTCCTATCCCATAGCATATTTGTTAATGGAGATTTGAGTGTGGCGAGAGACGTGCAGGGAAGAGTCCTCTGCAGTCGAGTTGGCCACTGTGTCCTCGGTGGCGGAGTGGTCAACGCGTCTGCCTAGTAAGCAGGAGATCCCGGGTTCGAACCCGGCCGGGCACAAATTTTCATTCGCCGCAGTTTGGTATTTCATCTAAACCTAGTACAGTGAAGCCATTACTGATCGCAAATTGCGATTTATTTCATTTATTTATACTAAGTTATGCTAAGAACACCACAAACATCCAAGCCCGAGAAAGGACTCGAACCCCCGACGGCGAACGGCCGCGCGCACCGCAGCCAGGCGCCTTGGTGCACACGGCTATTCTGCTGTTAAAAGTAATTCATTCAAATGAAAAATATACTTTGTTATATTTCAACAAACTCAGATTTGCAAAAGAATGGTAAAGGAGAGGAAGGAAGAAGATTAAGAAGGAAAGGATTGACAGAGGATGCTTTAGGGCACTGAAATGAAACGATGGCGACAAGTGAAAATGTGAGCCGGACCGGGAATCGAACCCGGGTCTCCCGCTTTGGACCAGCGGTCGCCTTAACCTCCCACAAGACGCACGCTATTGCTGTAGCGCCCCTATCGTTCATGCCCTCTTACACTCGCCATTTCGGATTCCCGTGCGAGGTCGAACGTATGACCGCATCTGCGGTGAAGTAATTGAAGCTGACGCCGTATTCGCGTCTAAATACTTAATATTTTGATGTGGTGTCTGTTCTTTCGGACATTATCATTTGTTTCACCGTATTTAGAGTGAAAAGATGTTCAGTGGATGACTTACTTGTATGTTCTGTTAATTACAAAAAGCAAATAAAACAGGTGAGGTAAATTTGGTAGGACTAATATTATGCAGCTCCTGCTTTTTGTACCTGAAAATATAGTCACCCTATGTTTATGCCACCAGCTTATTCGTTGCTTTCGTAATGTTACACATTTGTTTGATGTCTAAATGATAAATAGTATCCGTCCTATGTCTCTAATAGGTTCTTCGAATATTTCCATTCGTTATTTCCGTATTTTGTTGCTTGGTAATACTTGTAAATCAGACAGTTATACATGCTCCCACGAGATATTCGCTCTATTTGATAAGAAGGCTTACGACTTGTATTCCAAATAGCGTCACAATTTCAACACACTGTTGATTAACGGGAACTTCCATGTCACTTATCTGCTGACATTGCTGTGTGAGCGGTAGCAAGAAGAAAGCAGGAAACCCTAATTTATCCAGTGTCATAAATTCTGAAACATCGGCAGAATAATATTGTCAAACATGGTCACTCCACAACAACGATAACACTATATTAACTGAATTTTCCGCCGGTGCTTGACAGAACATGATAATATTATTAAAAAGGAAAAATTACTGATATTCTGAAAAAATTATTTATTGAGTTACTAATCGGCTTTCGACTTTTTAGACCATCATCAGGTAACTGAATGTCGCTAACATTTCGTCACAGATGTGCGACTTACAAAGATGTTACTAAAATTACAGAAGATACAAATTAACATGTTCACATGAGAATGTTACTTTCCATGGCATTGTATAACATTTACTAAAATATAAAAAAGCTGATTTTATAAGTAGAGGTTGAAAGAATATTGTTAAAAGCAAGAGGGTGGGAGTTGTTACATTATAAAATACTATTGAAATGGTAACATTGGATACATTTAACAAACTGATCAGTGAAACTTATTTTAGTATAGGGGAAAAGCGAAACTGGGTTTGATCGATTTAATATTATACTGGCATCGTCTGTAATATGTTTATTGATTTCCAGTATTTCCAATAGTGTCATCTTTCTGCTTTTCAGAGAGAATGTAAGATTTTACAGTCTACATCATAAGTATGGTTTTCTGTGAGTAGATGTTCGGCAAAGGTTGAATCTTTCTTTTTTAACCTCCAGCTTTTCTCGTGTTCTGATAATCTAATGCTACAGACCTGGCAGACTAACCAATATACACTTTTCCACACAGTAAGGACAAAATTCGACCCCTAGCACAGAGTGATGTGTATGAGATCACATGCAGTCATTGTGGAAAAGTGTATAATGGTCGGTATGGCAGCTCTGCAGCAATTAGATTATCAGAACATAAAAGAGGCTGGAGGTTAAAAAACATTCAACCTATGCCCAACATCTGCTCATAGAAAACCATACTTATGATGTAGACTGTAAAATCTTACATTCTCTCAAGAAAAGCAGAAAGATGGCACTATTGGAAATACTGGAAATCAGTAAACATATGATAGAGGATGCCCCACAACTTCTGAGGTGTGTGCTGGTGCCGCGGTGGAGTAGCCGAGCGGTCTAAAGCGTCTCGCTGCGGAGCGCGCGGTTGCTCGCCGTGGAGGTTCGAGTCCTCCCTAGGGCATGGGTGTGTGTTTTGTCCTTAGGTTAGTTTACCTGGGTTTAAGTAGATTGTAAGCTACAGGCTGATGACCACGCAGTTTGGTCCAATAGATTTACAAACATTTGAACATTTAGGTGCTGGTGCATTGTTGTGATGGAAAAGGACTATTTTGTGGGCCAAACGCCTGCGTTTTTCTTGTAGCTCGGTTTTCAAACGGTCCAATAACGATGAATAATATTCACTATTAATAGTTTTACCCTGTACCAGATAGTCGATGAGAATTCTCCCTCGCGAATCGCAAAAGACCGTCTCCATGACCTTTGCAGCCGAAGGACCGGCCTTCGCCCTTATTGACGAAACGTCGCTGAAAGTCCTGCGAATTCTTTCTGAACAGCTGCAAACCTTCCTTGCAACACTTGACACGATTCCGTTTTTGGTCAAGCGTGAGCAATCGCCGGCATCCATCTTGCGGATATCTTCCTGATGTCCTAATGTTTACGCAAAATATTATGTACCCGTTCATTCGAGATGCCCACAGCACTAACAATGTCACGCACCTTAACTCTTCTGTCGTCCAATCACCATATCATGGATTTTATGAATGATTTATGGAGTCGTGACCTCCACTGGGCGTCCAGAACGTTCATCATCACTTGTGCCCATACGGCAACTCCAAAAATTTTGAAACCACTTGTAAACTGTTCTAATCGAAGGTGCAGAGGCACCATAATGTTTATCAAGCTTCTCTTTTGTTTCCCGAGGCGTTTTGTCTTTCATAAAGTGATGTTTCAACAACACACGAAATTCTTTTTCGTCCATTCTTTGGCAGTCACTCGACTTCCTTGATTCACACGAATGCCAAAAACAAAGAAATAGACCAATATGGCTGAAACGTGGTGTGCGTTCTTTCCAAAGATGCTACTAACAAAACATGACCTCAATACGCGCCGGTGATGCCATCTCTCGGTCTCTGTACGGACTTTTCAAACGCCTCGTATTAGCAAAACCGGCAAGACGCGGCGGAATGTAGAGCGCGCTAAGGCGCCTTGCTGCGGAGCGTGCAGTTGCTCAACATTGGAGATAGCAGGGCGCCGTGGCTCAGCGCGTTTGGTTAGAGGGCTCAACTCTCTCTGTAATAAAAAAAGCTGAGCCAAGAATACATCGAACAACAACGAACAAATACGAACAGCGACTGCAAGGAACAGGACTACCATTAAAAAATAAAAAAATAAATTAAAAAATGCGTCTCCCCCTGGGGCATGTGTGTGCAGTGTTGCCCTTAGGTTAGTTTAAAGAGTTTGTAAGCCTAGGGACTGATAACCATAGTAGTTAATTCCCACAGATGTGCTTCGCAAGTATGCATATACATTGGATATACACTGTGTACTGTTTTCCTTCCTCTCCTTGCCCATCACTCTGAAAGTGGTGGCCCTATTTCAGAATTATTTTCTCCATTTTATTTGGACACTATTGTCTGGATTTATTCCAGAAGGATATCAATAGTATTATCTTGTTTATATTCAATATCTTTCATTTGTCTTGTAATTATCAGAGGATAGCAGTTTGGGAGGTACACTTCTGTTTACTGGGAGTATGACTCTGTTTTTGATTATTGTGAGTAGCTCCGATGGGATAATTGTCTCCGGAGGCGGAAGGCGCTGGCGACACCAGCAGACCGGCACTTCTGTAGTTCCGCGAGGGGGCGGCGGTTGCTGGCGGCAAGTTCTCTGAAGTAGCTTCTAAGGTATTCTGCCGACACCGCCTGGAGGGCGAGCGCTGGCCGCCACCACCCGCCATCACTCCGCCTGCAGATGGACATTTATATTTGGGCTGGACCACAGACAAATATATACAGACGGGAAACCTCCGTAAGGACCCGGTCCTACGCTCTGGGGTGCGGGGAGGGAGGGTTTCCAGCAGTTCCGTAAGATGTCCTATGATGGCGCTGAGGTCAGAAGCAGCTCTTTAAACTTGCCAGAGCAGGCGGCAGGTAGCGGCTGCCCCCACCATCACCTCCCCTCAAACGCCGGCACGCCGGACACAGCCGTTTGGCCACGTGGCAGGCGGCACGAGCTTTCGCCTCAGCTTCCCCTCCACACTACCCTCTGACGTGCGAGAGGCACCCTAAGCCAGCGATCCGCCTGACACCTGCTAGCATCTTACGGAACTACGAGGGGAGCGTAGGACAGTGATTTAGGGGTGGCTGCTTCTCTCTATATGTTACTCTGTGGCTGGGCACGTCTGTGGATTACCTGAGGCCAGGTAGTTTGTTTTGTCACTATGGTGCTGTATTGTGTGGTCACGACGCACCGGAAGGGCACTGCAGTACAATGAGCAGAGGCAGTAAAAGTTGGCGTCATTCCGGTCTGCACTTGCAACCGAGGTTATGAAATACCAGTCGCAGGCGTCTCGAATGTTTGTGTAAATTGCCAGAGGTGATTCCAGGGGAGCCGGCCGCGGTGGCCGAGGTGACTGAGGCGCTCCAGTCACAGTCAGCACGGCCACTACGGTCGGGGGTTTGAATCCCCCCTCGGGCATGGATATTTGTGCCGTCCTAGTTCGTAAGTAGTTCATAAGTAGTTTGTAAGTTTAGGGACTGATGACCCCGTAGTTAAGTCCCATAAGCTTAACAAACATTTGAACATTTGAACATTTCAGGGGAAGTTAGAGCGGCGCTCTCGCGACGGGACGCTGGCGTCTGGACGGCAGTAAAGTCATTTCAGCGTCTGCAGATCCATTCCAATGGGCCACAAATTGTATGGATTTATGAGAAATACTGGCTTGCGTGCAGAATGCAGTGTGGGACAGTTTCGTGGGGAAGGAGCCTGGCGTGTTGAACAATAGCTCTTGTATTCCATTGGTTTGACCATTAAACAAAATTTGTGATTGGCTTGACGTCACCGATGAGAGGCAGATTTTTGAGTTGTGAAATTTTGGTGTTGATAGAAGTTAGCGCACCTGGCTGGATCGTGCTGTCTTGAAGTCTCTGGCTGGAGCTGTTCTACTATCCAGATCATGGACTTCGAATTATTTCAGTGTGCTTTCTGCACAGTCAGGTGTAAGAGTCCTGCGTGGCTCCTGTAATATAAATTGAAGTGTGTGTTCGCTGTCAGCTACACCACTCGTAATCAGAATTTTTACCGTTTCTTGAGAATACAGTTTCATTTTCACTATAGTATTGTCGTCGGCTTAACACAAAAAAAAAAAAAAATAAAAAATAAAAAAAATAATAATAATAAAAAATTTAAAAAAAATAAAAAACAATAAAAAATAGAAAAAATTAAAAAAGAAACCTGTTCTAATCGTGTCATTTCACATTCGCGATAGCTGCTGTCAACACTGCACTGTCATCAGCTGGTCTTCTCCAACTCCAACGCTGTTCTACAGAAGGACGGTAAGGTTGCGCCAACGCATCTGCTGAGGAAGGGGAGTTGAATAATAGTGGTTAAATGGGAGTTTATCGTTAGCCAGAGGGGAGGTTTTGGTAGATCAAAATAGATTTGAATCGGAGTTAGGGTTAAAGTTCACTTTTTTTTATACTTTGTGACTTTGCCACTTCCCTCCTGTGACTTAGCCAGTCAAAACCTTTATATTTGTGTAGCAACCTTAATTAATTTCTATTTGTCTTTTAAACTGATCTTTTTGTAATATATATATATATATATATATATATATATATATATATATATATATATATATGTGTGTGTGTGTGTGTGTGTGTGTGTGTGTGTGTGTGTGTGTGTGTGTGTGTGGTATATGGTGACATTTGTGCTGTATTGGTCAGGCTGTAAAATAGAAACCGTGAATATAGTTTTCATTCAGTCACCTTTGACTGAAATATTTTGGAGGGAAAATACTTGTAAAATTCTCGTAAAGATAGGTAGGTCAGGGGAAAATATTTCAATTCCACAGAGTGTGCAATATTGCCAATTAATTTCACAGATGACATTTAAGTATTATTATGTGTTTTCACTCATCTCACTGGCTATTTGCATATCATTTTGATCTGTAATTACAGTCAGTCTTATGTAAGTTTAAAAAAACGACGTTATTTCAATTCCCCCCCCCCATCTCTATCTCTGTTTCTTACCTCTTTATCCTCATAGGTTTCTCTCTGTATTAGCTAGCTGAAAACCTGGCGTTGATCGGGCATTCATTTATTGTAATTTTCAGTTAGACCTTCTCTCTCTGACAATGTCCTCTCTCTGTCTACCCCAGCCTCCTCCTGCTCCTACTCCCTCCATCCCCCTACCTCTTTCATTACTTCCCCCGTTCTCTGTCTCTCCTCCTGCCCCCTCTGCTTGTTCATCTCACCTCTACTCGTATAAAAAAAAAAAAAAAAAAAAAAAAAAAAAAAAAAAAAATTTACAGTACCCTGCAAATTCACGGTGATCGCTCAAATGGTGTCATATACTGGAGTAATGTACCCTCCGCCATGCACCGTGCGAGTTATTATGCCAACATGCCCGTTCCTCTTGCTTTGAAGCTCAAGGCTGCAAAAATTTATCGCAGTCGGACGGACGGTATGACAGGACATGAAATAAGAATCTAATCCGAAGTGGCCATGCCCCCTTACGGAATTACCAATTCCGATTTTTCAGCTGTTACTTTGGGTTTTTCCTATTTTTTTCTAAACCACCCCTGTATTGAGGCGAACAAAAAACATGTTATTCAAATCGTTGAAGCCATTTCTAAGTTTTAACGAGACCAAAACACCGCAACTATTTTTATATCAATGTAAATACAAATAAACAATCCCTGAGACGGATTTTCGTCTCGAATATGTCAAAGACATTAATGATAAATCTAAAGCATTGAATTAAAATTTGTGATGCAACCAGGAATCGAACCCGGACCTCCATGCTTACTAGGTAGACAACTTCCCTTTTTTTTTTTTTTTTTTTTTTTTTTTTTTTTTTTTTTTTTTTTTTCTCCCCTACAGGTAGATCTATGTTTTGCAGTCGCTGGTTCAGTTCGTTCTTGTTTGTTCGTTGTGTATTTGGCTCAGCTTTTTTATTACAGAGGGCGTTTAGCCCACTGACCGGGCGCGCTGAGCCATGGCGCCCGGCACCGCTAGACCAGTGCATCACTAGCGATTAAGGCGCCTCGGAATAGTGTAAGCACGATTTATTTCACGTCACAAACCTTAATTCAGCTTCTGTGTTCCATAGAACATTGCCACTACTGCCAAGGCTCTCCATGCAGCGGAATAGCACCTCGGCAATGGACATATTGGAACATTCCTGTTTAAGGTGATATAAATATCAATGTAAATACAAATAAACAACTCCTGAGACGGATTTTCGTCTGGAATATGTCAAAGACATGAATGATAAATCTGAAGCAGTGAATTAAAATTTGTAATGCGACCGGGAATCGAACTCGAAACGCCATACTTAATTGCCAGTGATGTGGTGGTCTAGCGGTTAGACGTCTGTCTAGTAAGCATTGGAGGTCCGGGTTCGATTCTCTGTCGCATCACAAATTTTAATACAATGCTTCAGATTTATCATTCATGTCTTTGACATATTCGAGACGAAAATCCGTCTCAGGGATTGTTTATTTGTATTTACATTGATATAAAAATAGTTGCGGTGTTTTGGTCTCGTTAAAACTTAGAAATGGCTTCAACGATTTGAATAACATGTTTTTTGTTCGCCTCAATACAGGGGTGGTTTAGAAAAAAATAGGAAAAACCCAAAGTAACAGCTGAAAAATCGGAATTGGTAATTCCGTAAGGGGGCATGGCCACTTCGGATTAGATTCTTATTTCATGTCCTGTCATACCGTCCGTCCGACTGCGATAAATTTTTGCAGCCTTGAGCTTCAAAGCAAGAGGAACGTTGTTTGGCGTTGTAGTGTAGCAGGTTTCTACAGCTTCTCCTGTCTTTTCCAAGAATACAACACTTTGTACTAAGGAGATATAAATTTTTTCCTGTCAAGTGGTAAGTCAAGCTACTTACTCTAAAGCACTCTTATAAATGACCTAGTTAAGGGTGATTGGATTCGCTGCCAAAAATGCAATGTGTAGTACCACGAACTATGCGTGGTGTCTGACAGAAAAAGAGATTTTTATATGGAAGATGCCCGTAATCAAAATTGTATGTGGATTTGATCACAATTGTACCTAGTGTGGTACATTTTCGATAGATTTTTTCTGAATTCTGTAACCTTTCTTCGTGTTTATACCAACATTTGTAATTGTCTAATATTTGTGTTACATATTCATTAAACATACTACAACAAGAGCCATAGTTAAAATCATTTGTTTTCTCAGTATATTTCCAGTTACAATAACATTTGTTCGAAATGATCGAAATTGTACCACCTTACCGTATTCGAGACGAAAATCCGTCTCACCGCCAAGAATGAGAAATATAGGTCTTGTGAGTCATCAGTATCTTATTACTAAACACAAGAATATAATTTCTGACTCAAACGTTACGCAAATTGGCTGTAGAATAATAATAACTTGCGAAAGCAGCTGTTTTCCCTCCTAGCGATACTGCAATGCGTCGTCCGCTCTAGACACAAAATGGCGGCTCCATAAGGAACACTGTGTCCAGACCTGTCTTGTATAGGCGTTGTGTATAAACCAAGTCTGTGGGAGTGTCGCGACTGTGTATGTCAGACCGTTGTACTACGTTAGTAGTGTGAGGAAAGGCTAATTTCCGTCTAGCGGGAGACGAGCAGGAGCAGCGCGCGCGCCCGCGGTTGTGGCTGTGTTCCCAGTGGTCAAGCAACTAGGAGGACCTGGGTTCGCATCCCGGCTGATCTTTAAGAGATATGCACATAGGCGGTGGGACCCAGACGGCTAGTGGATGAGAACTACCTGTTCACTGATTCTTAGAAAACTAGGTGTGCCGGCGATCGCGACGGTCCACGTGCGACGTGCATATCGCGCAGATAACAGCGTGCAGCTGGATAGCTCGGCACTGGGGACTTCCCCCACCTGTCTGCAACGCGGCGCTGCCAACCGTCAAACATTAGAGCCCTGTATTCAGAGAGTAGCGCCAACCGGGCGAGCGCCGCCATTGTAGGCCGGAGACTGGTTTGATGCAAGTCTCCACCCTACTCTATCCTGAGCAAGCCTTTTCATCTCCTCATAAGAACGGCAACCCACATCCACTTGAATCTGCTTACTATACGTGTCTCTTGGTCTCCCTCTGCGATTTTTACCCCACACACTTCCCTCCAATGCTAAATTTACGATTCCCCGATGTCTAAGAATGTGTCCTACCAAGCGATCCCTTCTTTTAGTCAGGGTATGCCAAAAATTCCTTTTCTCACCAATTCTGTTCAGTACTTCTTCATTGGTTATGCGATCTACCCACCTAATCTTCAGCATTCTTCTGTAACACCACATTTCAAAAGCCTCTATTCTCTTCCTGTCCGCACTGCTTATCGTCCATGTTTCACTCCCGTACAAGGCAACACTCCACACAAATGCCTTCAGAAAAGACTTCCTTACACTTAAATTAATATTCGATTTTAGCAAATTTCTCTTTTCCAAAAATGCTTCTCTTCCCATTGCCATTCTGCATTTTATATCCTCTGTACTGCGACCATCACATGTTATTTTACTACCCAAGTAACAAAACTCATCTACCACCTTCATTGTTTCGTTACCTAATCTAATTCCTTCGGCATCGCCTGATTTTCTAAGACCGCATTTTTGTTTTGCTCTTGTTAATGTTCATTTTATACGCTTTCTTCAACACACTGTCCATTCCATTCAACTGCTCTTCCAGGTCCTTTGCTGTCTCTGACAGAATTACAATGTCATCAGCAAAACGCAATGTTTTTATTTCTTCCCCCTGAACTTTAATCCCTATTCCGAATTTTTCCTTGCTTTCCTTCACCGCCTGCTCGATGTACAAATTGAATAACATCGGAGAAAGGCTACAACCCTGTCTTACTCCCTTCCCAACTGATGCTTCCCTTTCATACCCTTCGAGTCTAATAACTGCGGTCTGGCTTTTGTACAAGTTATAAATAACTCTCCTTTCCCTATATTTTACCCCTGCTGACTTCAGAATTTGAAAGAGTGTATTCCAGTCAACATTGTCAAATGCTTTCTCCAAATCTACAAAAGCTAAAAATGTAGATTTATAGGCCTATTATATCTCGCAACAGCAGCGCTATGCACGGCGCTGTTAAATTAACGTTTATGACGAAGGGAACCGGTCTGTACATCGACGTGGTATGACAGTGCGTTAAGTAAACAATCAACTTAAGTTTTTAATCGTTTCATCACATCTACAGCGAATATTAAGGAAACATTGGTAATCTGAGATCAAGACCTTTATTTTGGAGAAAACTAGTCGTAAAATTGTTTCGTGCTAAAATTTAAACCCTGTACCAAATGCACTGCTTTCGCAATAAGTGACGTTCCTGCTTTTAAATTAGCTAAGGACTGATGTTTTTATCTCTAATATATTGGTTTTTATCAAAGTAGATGTAATTAATACATGTTGCTTTCCATTAATCTAGTGCCTACTGTTAATAATTGTTATCGCACTGCTGGGTACTTCAGTAAAAGAAACTTTATCTTGAAATTCGAGTTTTGGAGATCTATTTAATGGGCGGTTTCATTTAACGCCCAAACTTTCGTAATATGCAGGCTAAGTATAAATACGAAATTCGTCAAATACGGCACATTATGTTAGATTTTCATGTATTTGTATCTTTTAAGAATATCTTTTCTCTTACATGTTTTTCCGTCCAACATTGCTCGCAAGAAACTTGTATTAACAGATAAACCTAGAAGTTTACCCGGTATTTCAATACAAATTTACTTACTTCGCAAAATTTTGCATTTTTTCTTCCAATGCGGTGTACCCACAGTTCGCGTCTTTTCGCATCTCTTTCGCCCGAGGAATGCGTAAAACTTGCTACCTCGGACTGTCTTAGTATAACAATTCACTGCCAACACTGCGGCATTTTTCACCATATAAAAATGGAGTATGCTATGTTAAGCTCTTAATTTAATACATAATGAGTCCACACATTTCCAACACCTCTAAATGCTAAAATAACAGCTAGTTAAGTGAAATATGCCATTTACGCTGATGGACTGCTTAGGCCTAAAATGGCGGACGTGCCCCACCCTCTCTCAACTGACCAATAGCAGCCGGCGGTTGTCGGCAAGCCACACATAAAAGGTTGGCGCTACTCTCCCAATACAGGGCTCTATCAAACATTTCTCACAGCCCGCTCACTTCCCTGCGCTTTTCACTCTCATTAGTCCAGGCTTCTTGTTTCGTGGGCCTCCTAAAGTTCATCGGGCCGTAATTAAATGTCCACAAATAGACTACACGTTATGAACTTTAGCATGTATAAATGTTTTGAAGATGGGATCCCCTTCAATTTCTAAAGACAAAATTCTATTGTTTGTACGTATATTGAATTCTCGGAGAAGTTGATGACATCGTTGTCTTCCAATACTCTGCGAAGTTTCAGCTATCAGTCGAATTTTTTTAATTCTTTATTGTCAGATCATGATTTTGGCCAGTAACTGGCCATTATCAATGCATGTGTTTAACTGTAGATGTTATTAATGTGCAAGGACTCACACCACGCCAAGTATGGCAACAGTTGTCATACTTGGCGTGGTGTGAGTTTTTGCACATTAATAACATCTACTGTAGTCTTGTGTAGTTCGCGAACGAACTAGTTCGGAAGAGCGCTCCCACAGGCGAACTACGCGAACTAGTTCGCAGA
The DNA here is from genome assembly GCA_026315105.1 of Locusta migratoria. Lineage (NCBI taxonomy): Eukaryota > Metazoa > Arthropoda > Insecta > Orthoptera > Acrididae > Locusta > Locusta migratoria. The sequence continues at coordinate 206,909,716 of CM048749.1, forward strand.
TCCCTCGCCTCTTAGTTCGTCCGCTCCTTTTCCGGAAACTGACAGTTAACAGTGAGAGGACGCGAGAGCGCGCTGAATCGCGTGATTCCCTCTTGCCAGTTGCTGTCATTTCGAGCTGAGATGTAGCTCAGCTGTAGTTTCAGTAGCGGTAGCAAAAGTGAAAAGGAGCAGAAGAACTAAAAAGAGCGACCTACTTCGCGACGGAGCTGCGAACTAAAATGAAAGCTACCGGTCGCGAACTAAAATATGCGCGATAGGTCGCGATCTAAAATATGCGGAATAGATCGCGAATTAAAATATGCGCGATAGGTCGCGAACAGAATTAAAAATAACGTTTTTGCCTTCTGCTGATGAGAGCCATTTCGAGGTTAGCGTTTGCCTGCTAGATTACATAGTTCAGTGCTACAAAATTTCTGCTTCGAAGTATTCTGCACTCTGCAATATCTGACTAATAAATTCCATAATGCCAAGATATAGAGATTACTCTAAACTTAAACGCGAGAAATTATCCACAAACTGTTTCTTTTGGTTTGCGTGATATCGTTAGCGGCTCAAGCAGCAATCGCATGAAGCAGCTAGGTGGGGGGTGGGGGGGGGGGGGGACTGCATGCGCAGACCACGCAGCTCAGCCGTCACTGGGAGCGGGCGAACTAAAAGAACGAACTAGTTCGCGGCAGAGCCGCGAACTAAAGTGAGCCCTCCCGATCGCGAACTATTATGCGCAAGTCTAATCTACAGTTAAACACATGAATTGATAATGGCCAGTTACTGGCCGAAATCATGATTTGCCAATAAAGAATTAAAAAAAAAAAAGATCTACTGATAGATTTGCAGAGTATTGGCACAGTCTAACATATACAGTCACGACACTTCAGCGGATTTTTGTTATACACTGCAACATCAGCGCTCCAAGCGGAGGGCAAGCTACTTTTATGAATACGATAGTGGATGAGTGCGAATAGTATCGTTTATATTTATTTTAACACATTTTTTACATTAGAAAACGTATGTAGTATCATAAAATAGATAATAACTTAAAAATAGCTCCACCTTTGTCTTTCTTAGGTTTCCTAAGATCCCTGACAAGGTTGGAAACGGTACATTGCGGCACAGTTTATTTACTGTTATCTTGTAACCCACAGGGTTATACTGAATAATTTAATTTACTATTAAAAATAGAAAAATGGCAGTTAACACCGAATACCAGCCTTTTGGCAGAAAGACGTGTTTTTTCTTCTAAAGAACGTTACGGTATTTAACATACCAAATCAGCCACCACAACTGTCGCTGAAGGAAAACATCAGAAACGCGACAAGAAAACTGAAAAAGCAATCAAACTGTATTCAACAAAGAAGAACCCAATTCCACAATTATTGCTACAGCCGAACCACAAACGGCAAGAATCTTCAAGACATTGTCTTCTTAAGCAAGAGTAATCACACTCAAACGAATATGCGCTTATAATAAAGACAAGTGACCATAAAAATGTGCGAATCATTAGACCCCATACCACAACGATACGTGTCAAAAAACTCTTTGTCGTAGTAAGAACACACCAAAATAGAAATTTATGTTTCTATTATGTTTATATTCTACTTACTTTCAGCAGAATGAGCTGCAAATATACACATATTCGTAAGTATTGGTTCATGACGAAGTTCTTCATTACACCACTGAATCAGTAAGTTCGACTGTTTTTACATTACTTTCCGTATTATGTATGCCTCTTGATATATTTGTAATGCTTGTAACACAAAAATTATATTAACTATTTCGTTAATTAAGCACACAAATAATTACAAACAAACATCACTCTTTCGGCGGCTTGCCCACCGCTAGGAGCGCTAGTGTCGTTGAACTGTCAGTTGGTAACAATTTTCACAACAGTGAGTGTCGCGACTGTATATGTTAGACTGTGTTATTGGAAACATATCACAGTCGTGGAGCGCAAACCAATTTAAAGTAACCTGATCGTTGTCTTCGGTGGTGTGGCAAATTCTGCCAATGTTGTTAATATGAGGTCAGATTGTCGTGGTGTCGCTATTCTCCAAAACACCGGCTGAGTATACACGTAATGAAGGAGCGGTAAGTGGCTCCACAGTACTTCGGCTGCCGGGGGCGCCTCAAGTCTCGTTACCTCTCTGCCTTGCTTCGCGCGCCGGAAGACAGGGGCTCGCCAACATATGCCGGCGCAAGGCAGCCGCGACAGTCTACAAGTCAGTATGGAGCCAGTAGCAGCCAGTATAGCCTTTTGAGTCCCGAGCACGTATTGGAAATGTAAACCAACTACTTTTGTGCTATTTGATTTATTTTAATGCTAATTAACAATACATTACAGCCCAAAAAAATTTGCAAGAATACTGATTTTTGGCCCACCTTAGGTTACGGTAGTAACACTAAAACTGGACCTTTGTGATAGTCTTTTGACAGCTCGAAATTTAAATGAAAATAACGGCTTTACCATTAATCTGACATGAAAATTGAATAACCGAATTTGTAGAGGAGAAAATTCTCTATAACTTTGCTCTCTTTTTTTTTTCATATCTCGTATCGTTTCAGAGATATTTGCAAAAATAACAGCGATTTTTGGATGTCTGTCTGTCTGTCTGTCTGTCCGTAACGTGTTCCCTGTTTTTAAGACGAACCGTTCAACCGAACAGCACAAATTTTACAGACCAGACATGATTGTAGGCTGCCAGAGACCAGAACCTCCCTTTTGAAAATTTTTCGGACAAAAAATACGGCAGTAATATCAAAACAAGCCGTTTGTAATATAATTGTAACTGCAAACCAACCGTTCATCTGACACGAAAATTGAATAATCTTATTGGTAGAGGGAAAAATTCTCTACAACTTCGCTACATTATGTTTTTTTTCTTTTTTTTTTTCATATCTTGCATATCAGAACTGCAGAGATATTTGCAAAAATAACGGCGATTTGACGATGTGTGCCTGGGTGTAATGTGTTCCCACTTTTTAGGTCGAACCGTTCAACCGATAGGCACCAAATTTTACAGACATAATTGTTGGCTACCAGAGACCAGAACCTCGCTTTTTCAAATATTTCGGACAAGAAATACGTTAGTAATACAAATAAATAAATAAATAAATAAATAAAAATAAAAAATAAATAAAATAAAATAAAGAAAGAAATCCGTTTGTAATGTAATTTTAATTGCAAATAAACCGATCATCTGACGCGAAAATTGAATAACCGAATTTGTAGAGGAGAAAATTCTCTACAACTTTCTTCCCTTATGTTTTTTCATATCTCGTATCGTTTGAGAGATATTTACAAAAATAACGGAGTTTCGACACCCTCCATTGAATTAACGAAATCCAGCCGTTCGTAGATGTCACGTGACGTTCCTCGCCCAGAACTGTCTCTGGCATACGCCATCTTGCGTTGCGTATTTGATGATTTTCTTAATGTAACTTACACGTTGTCATTTCAAAGCAATGGCGCACTGAAGAATTAACAAAAACACTTCGTTCTTCGTACGGTAAATGATAATCTAATGTCTGCAAATGCCATATTAGCATCAGTTAACAACAGCCATCAATAGTATGAGATTAAAAAACGCAACTTATACTGTAACTGTTAGCTGTAGCGGAGTGACCAATGCGTTGGACTGTGACGCTGAAGGTCAGTGGTTCGGAACCCGCCAGTACCTAATTTTTTTCCCTAAAAGGGCTACAGACACTCCTATTAAATGATTTTTTATTATTTAGATTATTATTTTGGTCCAAAATGTTTGCAAAAACTTATAAAACTATAAATCTAAAGTGGGCCATAAAACATGCCAGTGCGATTTTTTTTAGTTGGTATCATATATGATACCTCCGGGCTTGAGCAGGACAGTTATACACACAACTATGTAGTTCCATGTTGCTTAGTTACAAAAATAAAGCGTCATAAACATTACACTTATAATTCTTATTTGCTGTAGCATTTAATAATATTTCAAAATACAAACTTTTCATAATGGTAAGTAAACAATTCAAAATTTTCAAACAAAATTACCATTACAAAATATCAAATTTTTGTTACCTTTCTCATTTTACCTCATGTACCAGAAAAGAGTTTGTGTTACAAGTCCTAATTAATTTTATGTTTTGTGGAATTTGTTGAAACAATTCCTGTCAGTAGTGAAGCAAAGGAAGGCTTTACACTTCTCACATCGTACAATTGCGAGGCCTTTGTAACCTTCTGCCCTGCATTTTGTCCTGTTCTTCTGAACATGGTTCATCATTTCAGGCAAATGATGCATACTTGCTTGCCTTATCTCCATTGGTGGTAGTGGAACAGGACATCTTGGCCTCTTCTGTCTTGGGAACAATAGTCATCGGAGTCTGCTTCTTGTTCCACAGGTTCCATCTGCAAACTTGACCTTTTGTGGAAATATTAAGCTTTCAGCAATATCAAGCTTGAACTGATAGTATGGCATTGTATGTTTCTTTGCAATACCATTTTGCATTGCACTCTCCCTGCATTGCAACCATGCAGCAGCAACTGCAAATTACATGAAGTGATAAATCACTCTAATAGTCCACTTGTGGCTCCTGGCTCTCATGGCATATTTCCCCAACATCCTAACAGGTATACAATACACCTCCCAATGCAGTGTTGTATGCCTTTACCACACATGGGCGAGGAACTTGGACATGAACTTTCTTCAATTTCATTTCATTAAAAATCATCAGATTCATCAATTTCTATGTCAGAATCATCTGGAATAATTCTTTTCACCAACTCAAAGATCTCATCATCAGTCATCCCTGGGAATCAAGCGAGAAAAAAATATAACCTCACTTCCACTGACGTAAACAAAGTCGGCATTGAATCCGGAGGTATCGTATATGATACCAGAAAGTTTAAAGCTTTGTAATCTGTTATTACGTCGTTTTACAGTTAGATATTAACTGCGGGATGTCTGTTTACTTTCGAAAAGATATTTAGGCACGTAAAACACATTTAATTACGAAAAAACATCTCTTTACCTTTATTTCGTCGAGACACGTTGTGGAGTTGCGAAATCCTAAGTTTTCAGACGGTGCTGTCAACTATTAGCATTCAGGAGAAGGGCGAAGAAATGAACTGCAGCAAGAGCGAAATCTATAGTACCTGATACCACAGACCAGAAAACGTTCAGCTTGCGTGGGCGCCCAAGAAAAAAAAAAAAAGAAACATATATGATACCTGGGGACTCAAGAGGATAGGTATGCTACAGTTCCAGGAGATCCGTTTACAGCGAGCCAGCCGCACAAGCCAAACACTACTATTGATATGAAGAAGTGAAGCATAACAAAACTGTATCATCAGACTGGAACAACCACAAGCACCTAAAGTTAAGTATTCCTTTCTTTTGTAATAAAAGTATATGTGAAGTAATGACTTCTTTAAGTTGCAGATTTTGCCCACATCCTTGCTAGCCACGACTCACTTCCTTTCACTGCCGCATCCCTTGATATAAAATAGATTCATATCAGCGCACACTCCGCTGCAGAGTGAAAGTTTCATTCTGGAAACATCCCTCAGGCTGTGGCTAAGCCATGCCTCCACCATATCCTTTCTTCCAGGAGTGCTGGTCTTGCGTGGTTCGCAGGAGAGCTTCTGTGAAGTTTGGAAAGTAGGAGGCGAGGTACTGGCGGAAGTAAAGTTGTGAGGCGGCATCGTGAGTCGTGTCGGGATAGCACAGTCGGTAGTGCGCTTGCCCGCGAAAGGCAAAGGTCCCAGGTTCGAGTCCCGGTTCCGGCACACAATTATAATTGCGAGGAAGTTTCAGATTCAAATGATCTTTTACTTTGTCGTAAAAACATTTATTTTATGCAGCTAGATTACATCGGTTTCCTTTAGGTCACGGAAGTTAAGCACTGTCGGGCTTGGCAAGCACTGTACGGCTTGGCTAGCACTTGGATGGATAACCATCGAGGTCTGCTGAGAGCCGTTGGCATGAGGGGTGCACTCAGCCCTTGTGAAGAACTACTTGACTGAGAAGCAGCGGCTCCAGTCTGGAAAACCAACACATCGTCCGCGAGTGCGGAGCGCTGACTACGTCGGGTCAGTTGGTCGGTTGGTTGGTTGGATGTTTAAGGGGGACCAAAGTCGGGTCTATCTCGCGGCAGTACGCGCATGGCTGTTCGGACGTTTAGCTACCGGAAATTTACGTCACGTGACTGTCCCATATTCAAACACAAGGCTGCAATCAAGCTGGTTAGAATATTCGGCTGCAGTCCTGCTCCTAACGGAATTTGTTGTTGAATCTAGTGAAGAATTCAGTTTAACGTGAGCTGTGTAATTCCCACCTCATACTGTAGTCGTTCATCTCTATATATAAAAGGAAGTGTCCCGATTGACTGACTGACTGACTCACCATCGCCCAGCCGAAACCACTGAAGACAGAAACTTGAAATTTGTGGAGGGTGTTTATCTTACTGTGTAGGCTTCATTTAAGAAGCGATTTTTCGATATTCCGTCCGTAAGGAGATGAAATAGGGGATGAAACGTTTTTTTGAAAATACGTAGCTATTTAGCCAATTTTGAAGCTAGAACTACAAAATTTCGGATTTTAATTCAGGGTTCGAATTTAAAAGACACGTGTTTCGGCATTTTTTGAAATTCGACAAATAAGGGGATAAAATAGGTGACGCAAAAATTGATTTTCAAAAATGTGTTGCTGTTAACTCAAATTTTAAGCTACAACTACGAAACTTCGGATATGGATTCTTGGTCAGGATTAAAAATCCATGATTTTTAGTATTTTTGGAAATTCAACAAGTAAAAGAGTTATATAGAGGATCAAAATTTCTTTTTGAAAACACGTTGCTATTGATACAATTTTGAAGCTATAGCTGCAAAAATTGGTATTTGTATTGTTCGTTGTTGTTGTTATGGTCTTCAGTCCGGAGACTGGTTTGATGCAGCTCTCCACCCTACTCTATCCTGAGCAAGCCTTTTCATCTCCTCGTAAGAACAGCAACCCACATCCACTTGTATCTGCTTACTATACGCGTCTCTTGGTCTCCCTCTGCGATTTTTACCCCACACACTTCCCTCCAATGCTAAATTTACGATTCCCCGATGTCTAAGAATGTGTCCTACCAAGCGATCCCTTCTTTTAGTCAGGGTATGCCAAAAATTCCTTCGCTCACCAATTCTGTTCAGTACCTCTTCATTAGTTATGTGATCTACCCACCTAATCTTCAGCATTCTTCTGTAGCACCACATTTCAAAAGCCTCTATTCTCTTCCTGTCAGCACTGCTTATCGTCCATGTTTCACTCCCATACAAGGCAACACTCCACACAAATGCCTTCAGAAAAGACTTCCTTACCCTTAAATTAATATTCGATGTTAGCAAATTTCTCTTTTTCAAAAATGCTTTTCTTCCCATTGCCATTCTGCATTTTATATCCTCTGTACTGCGACCATCGCATGTTATTTTACTACCCAAGTAACAAAACTCATCTACCACCTTCATTGTTTCGTTACCTAATCTAATTCCTTCAGCATCGCCTGATTTTCTAAGACCGCATTCCATTATTTTTGTTTTGCTCTTGTTAATGTTCATTTTATATGCTCTCTTCAACACGCTTTCCATTCCATTCAACTGCTCTTCCAGGTCCTTCGCTGTCTCTGACAGAATTACAATGTCATCAGCAAAACGCAATGTTTTTATTTCTTCCCCCTGAACTTTGATCCCTATTCCAAATTTTTCCTTGCTTTCCTTCACCGCCTGCTCGATGTACAAATTGAATAACATTGGAGAAAGGCTACAACCCTGTCTTACTCCCTTCCCAACTGATGCTTTCCTTTCATGCCCTTCAAGTCTAATAACTGCGGTCTGGCTTTTGTACAAGTTGTAAATAACTCTCCTTTCCCTGTATTTTACCCCTGCTGATTTCAGAATTTGGAAGAGTGTATTCCAGTCAACATTGTCAAATGCTTTCTCCAAATCTACAAAAGCTAAAAATGTTGGTTTGCCTTTCCTTAATCTGTCTTCTAAGATTAGACGTAAAGTGAGTATTGCCTCCCGGGTTCCTACGTTCCTCCTGAATCCAAACTGATCTTCCCCGAGGTCAGCTTCTACCAGCTTTTCCATTCTTCTGTAGACAATTCGTGTTAAAATTTTGCAACCATGACTTATCAAACTGATGGTTCTGTAATTTTCACACCTGTCTGCGCCTGATTTCTTTGGAATGGGGATTATTACATTTTTCTTAAAGTCTGAGGGCATTTCGCCTGTCTCATACATCCTACACACCAGTTCAAATAGTCTTGTCATGGCTGGCTCTCCCAGAGACTTTAGTAGCTCTGAGGGTATTTCATCTACTCCTGGGGCCTTGTTCCGACCTAGGTCTTTCAAGGCTTGTCAAATTCATCTCTCAGTATAGTATCTCCTATTTCATCTTGATCGACTTCCTCTTCCCTTCCTACAGCATCGTCTCTAAGTTCATTTCCTTTGTAGAGCTGTTCTATGTACTCTTTCCACCTTTCAGCTTTCGCTTCTATGCTGAGAACTGGTTTCCCATCTGAGTTCTTGATATTCGTAGAGTTGCTTTTCTTGTCCCCAAATGTCTCTTTTATTTTCCTGTAGGCAGTATCTACTTTTCCCCTTGCTATACATTCTTCTACAGTTTTACATTTGGCTTCTAGCCACTCCTGCTTAGCCATTTTGCACTTCCTGTCAATCTCATTTTTTAGACGTCTGTACTCCATTTTGCCTGTTTCATTTACGGCATTTTTATATTTTCTCCTTTCATCAATTAAATTTAGTATTTCCTGTGATATCCACGGATTTTTTGTAGGTCTTGCCTTTCTACCTATTTTGTCCTCCGCTGCCTTCACTATTTCATCTCTCAATGCTACCCATTCCTCTTCTACTGTTTTATTTCCCCCTGTTTCTGCCAATTGTTGCCTAAATCTCCCTCTGAAATTCTCCAGAACATCAGTTTCCTTCAATCTATCTAAGTCCCATCTCCTTATTTTCCTACCTTTCTGCAGTTTTTTCAGCTTCAGCCTACAGTTCATGACTAACAAGTTATGGTCAGAGTCTATATCTGCCCCTGGGTATGTCCTGCAGTTTGTAACCTGGTTCCGGTACCTATGTCTTACCATTATAAAATCTATCTGATATCTTCCGGTGTCTCCTGGTCTCTTCCATGTATACAACCTTCTTTTGTGATTCTTAAACCACGTGTTTGTTACGATTAAATCATGTTCCGTGCAAAATTCTACCAGGCGACTTCCTCTTTCATTCCTCCTGCCCAGTCCATATTCACCTATTATTTTTCCTTCTCTTCCTTTTCCAACTACCGAATTCCAGTCTCCCATCACAATTAAGTTTTCCTCTCCCTTAACTGTCTGAATAATTTCCTTTAGCTCCTCATATATTTCTTCGATTTCCTCATCATCGGAAGAGCTAGTTGGCATATAAACCTGTACTACTGTTGTCGGTGTTGGCTTCGTATCTATCTTGACAATGATAATGCGATCACTGTGCTGCTCATAGTAGTTTACCCGCATTCCTATTTTCTTATTCATTATCAGTCCTACTCCTGTGATACCCCCAACTGATTTTGTATTTATAATCCTGTACTCACCTGACCAGAAATCCTGTTCATTCTGCCACCGAACTTCACTAATCCCCACTATATCTAACTTCAACCTATCCATTTCCCTTTTTAAATTTTCTAATTTTCCTACCCGATTAAGGGATCTAACATTCCACGCTCCGATCCGTAGAATGCCAGTATTGTCTTTCCTGATGACAACATCCTCCTGAGTAGTCCCCGCCCGGAGATCCGAATGGGGGACTATTTTACCTCCGGAATATTTTACCCGAGAGGATGCCATCATCATATGTTCATACATTAGAGCTGCATGTCCTCGGGAAAGATAACGGCTGTAGTTTCCCCTTGCTTTCAGCCGTTCGCAGTGGCTGTGTGGCAAAGCCACATTAGCTGATGTTACAAGGCCAGCTCAGTCAATCATCCAGACTGTTGCCCCTGTAACTACTGAAAAGGCTGCTGCCCCTCTTCAGGAACCACACGTTTGTCTGGCCTCTCCACAGATACCCCTCCGCTGTGGTTGCACCTACGGTACGGCTATCTGCATCGTTGAGGCACGCAAGCCACCCCACCTCGGCAATGTCTGTGGTTCATGGGGATGGATTGTTCGTTATGATTTTAAAAAATACGTGTTTCGCTATTTTTGGAAATTCAACCATCGAGTGGGTTAAATTAGAGAGGGGATGCTTTTAGAAAATCTATTGCTATTTAGGCAATTTTGAAGATAGAACTAGAAATTTTCGCATTTGGATTTGGGGTTCAAATTTAAAAGACATGTGTTTCGGTATTTTTGGAAATTCGACCAATAAGGGGGTGAAATACGAGATGCAAAAATTGATTTTCAAAAAAAATATGGTGCTGTTAACTCAAATTTCAAGCTATAACTACGAAACTTAAGATATGGATTCTTCGACATGATTAAAAAGAAACAACTGGTGCAGACCAACCAGCCTACGCATGCGAAGCACCGGGGGTTCAGCTAGTCTACAATAAACAAAACGGAGTAAAAGTTAAGCAATAAACCGTCATTGCAATTTTCTTAGTTTATATTACATGTGCAGAGGATGCCCAGAATACTCAGAAACGTGTTTGTTTTCTTTTTCGCTGCGATTATCTGGCACTTTTAATTTTTATAATGAAATGTGATTAACATTTCAAAATAAATGTGGGGAAAACGTTGACACTGCCCTACACTGCAGAACTGCTTACCACCACGACTTATTTCGCATGCACATTTGTTGGCTTCGCCAACTCTACATAGCTGTCACGGTTCAACATAACCTGCACTATGGATGACTGTCAATACATTCACGATTTCAGGTGTAAGCTGTGCACTGTCACATTTGGCCAAAACAGGCAATAACCTTAAATGAGTAACAAGTACTAGATTAACTTTTTTCAGTTATGTCTAAAATAGGTAAATTCGTACATGTAGTTATTGAACTTGATGAAATATAGCAATTTATCTTCTGAATACACAATCGGGCATAACTGAAGACTGGGATACCATCTACCGGTATACAGGGTATCTTAATACTCATGTATTGCAGGCTAGATAATAAATAATCTGTAATTATCCTCGTAAATTACTGACGTTCGTAAATAATCTTGCTGTGTGTGTGTGTGTGTGTGTGTGTGTGTGTGTGTGTGTGTGTGTGTGTGTGTGTTTGTGTGTGTCGTGAGAGTTAAACAGTGAAAATATCAGACTACTTCGTTTTTACACAGAAATTCCGTAGCATGACATAATCATCCAATTTTTCGTATTTGGTTCCCAATGCACCGCAGTAAAAACAAGACAAATTCAATTACTTTATTTATTATTTAAATACTGTACGAAAGCTATCTACAATAATGGCAGTATTTCGTTGTCCAGTACAGTTTCATGTCAAGTAAATAGAAGTCACAGAATTACAGGGTAGGACGTTACTCGAATGGAGCATGGTGGGTTAACATTTTATTTGATGGCGTTTTAAAGAACTGCATCTTAATAATGCAATTCCACATTATGGACACTTCCTTTCCATTTTCCGACACACCGATGTTCTCAGATAAATGAACTTTATAGTGAGTGTAGAAGTTCTAACGCATATTGAACTCGGAACTGCATTCCTCAATTGTTCAAATGTTTGTATAGCTTATGGGACTTAACTATGGGGTCATCAGTCCCTAAACTTACAAACTAGTTATAAACTAGCTAATACTAATGACGGCACAAATATCCATGCCCGAGGGGGGATTCGAACCCCCGACTGCAGTGGCTGTGCAGACAGTGACTGGAGCGCCTCAGTCCCCTCGGCCACCACGGCCGACTGCATTCCTCACACTTTCGGAACGTTTTGTGCGAATTATTCATATTCACCAAAAGACAGCAACAACGAAATAGTAGAAAACACCAACAACGAAATAAATAAGCAGTCACGAAGTTAAACGGAGCGCTCAGTGTGGCAGAAAAGAGCAGAATGAAATAGGAAGACATCTTGAAACAAATTGACTGGTTACGTGACGTAAACTTCCGACAGTTAAACGTCCGAACAGCCAAGTGTGTACTGCCGCGAGACAGACCCTGCCCACGTCCCCCTCCATACCGCATCCGGTGACGGCTTCGGGCGGAGTATGACACGGCGGCCGGGCGGTACCCGGTGGCACAGAGTAACATATACAGAGAAGCAGCCCCCTCTAAACCACTGTCCTATGCTCCCCTCGTAGTTCCGTAAGATGCTAGCAGGTGTCAGGCCATTCCCTGGCTTAGGGTGCCTCTCGCACGTTAGAGGGTAGCGTGAAGGGGAGGCTGAGGGGAGAGCTCGTGCCACCTGCCACGAGGCCACGGCTGTGTCCGGTATGCCGGCGTTTGAGGGGAGGTGGGGACAGCTGCTACCTGTCGTCTGCTCTGGCCAGTTTAAAGGGCTGCTTCTGACCGCAGTGCCATCATGGGAACCTCTTACCACAGACAAATATATATAGACAGGAAACCTCCGTAAGGGCCCGGTCCTATGCTCAGGGGTGCGGGGAGGGAGGGTTTCCAGCAGTTCCGTAAGATGTCCCATGATGGCGCTGTCAGTAGCAGCTGTTTAAATTGGCCAGAGCAGGCGGCAGGTAGCGGCTGTCCCCACCACCACCTCCCCTCAAACGCCGGACACAGCCGTGGCCTCGTTGCAGGTGGCACGAGCTCTCCCCTCACCCTCCCCTCCACGCTACCCTCTGACGTGCGAGAGGCACCCTAAGCCAGGGAACGGCCTGACACCTGCTAGCATCTTACGGAACTACGAGGGGAGCATAGGACAGTGGTTTAGGGGGGGGGCTTCTCCTCTGTAAATGTTACTCTGTGATCTTATGGAACTGCTTCAAAACCCCCCGCCCCACCCCCTGAGGATAGGACTGGGCCCTTACGGAGGTTTCCCGTCTGTATATATTTGTCTGTGCCGGTGAGCCCTCGAGGCCTGTGTGAGACAGAGTGTACTTTACGTTACATATCAATCACATATCATGGCATCAATTTTGCCTTCCTAGTGCCAATCATGTACAAAGAACTTTCGATAAACCAATATTGGGTTACATATGGCAGCAACACGCGAATTTCGTGCTCTCGTGTCCAACTGAAAGTGACAACTAATCCCCTTCAGCATCTTACATTTACTTTTATTCACGCACTAAATTACAAGTACAATCTCTTATGTTAAACTAGTCAGGTGGCGCAGTGTTACACACTGGTCTCGCATTCGGGAGGACAGTGGTTCCAGTTCACCTTTGGCTATCCAGATTTAGGTTTACCGCGATTTTTTTCAAACCACTCCAAAATGCCGGGATTGTTCCTTTGAATGGGTACGGATGATATCCTTCCACATCTTACCCAAAAATTGAGTTTTGACTTTCAAAAATGTTCAAATGTTTGAAGAGCTTATGGGACTTAACTACAGGGTCATCAGTCCATAAACTTACAAACAACTTATGAACTAGCTTATACTAAAGACGGCACAAACATCCATGCCCGAGGGGGGATTCGAACCCCCGACCGCAGCGGCCGTGCAGACCGTGACTGGCGCGCTGCAGCAGACCACTCGGCCACTGCGGCCGGCCAGTATTGACTTTAATGACCATGCAGTCGACGGGACGTCAAACCCTATCCTTATCCTGTTAAAATAATTATATTAAAGTAGTACTTCCATGGATAGAAATTGATGCGAGAGAAACAGAGTACCGTATGTGGTAGAGCTTTTAAATATTATGTGTGCCTATTGTAAACAAAAGAAATCATTAACATGGTAAAATAGACATTTTGTATAGGTCGTGGTCCTGAATCTAGTAATCTTTGTTTATAATCTTCATTTATGGGAATGAAACTATTCTAACATGGAATAAGATGTTGATAATCGTTTTCATAAGTGATGCAATCGCATCGACAGCGGTAAACTTTTATTTTTAGGCAGAATTTTACGTATGTAAAGGATTTTAAATATTATATCGAGTAATTCAATATTGGTTTTCCCTTCTTAGGTATCGTTACATAGTGCAAAACAAAAACGACCATCGTTACCATTAGGATTCGCCCTTTATAGATTGTTACGTTGCCTATCCAATTTGAATGCAACTCAGCCTAGTTTCAACAGGCTCCAATAGTTAGAATTTTGAGGGTTTGTTTATAACACTGAAAAGGAGTTCTTCAGCACTGAGAGGAAAATATGATTGTGTAAACCATATGAACTTAGTCAGTACAGAAATACTTTGAGGTTAGATTGCGACTTATCGTAAAGGCGATTGTTGAGTCACAGAAACACGTAGAAAAGATAATCACAGACACTTAACTAAATCTTTCAGCGACAGCCTTTGCCAGAAAAATAGCACACACATATTCATGCAACACACAGGCACAACTATAGCACACATGACTCCCCCAAGGATCCAGAATGAAAGCGTGGGTGTTACGTAGGAAAAGGTTTGCAATTATATACAGTTATATGGAATAACACATCCTTTGAAACCAGAGTACCACAATTTTAACACAGAATACCACTTTTTTCAAGACAAAACACCACATTTTTCCGGATAGAAACAACATATTTTTAAGTGTAGATTAATACATATTTTAAGATATAATTCCAAATTTTTTGAACATTGAATATGTGATTATTATATTTATTCTATTATGTTACTGACTAAGTTTGAGGAAGCGAACGGATATTATACTGTTACATGGGTAACACCAATAAGAACAATTTTATGAAAGCAATGCAGTGACTAACCTCAAAGCGATAGTAATAGGTTAAAAGTTTCTTTAGAGAAAATTTTTAGAATTATAGGTTTTCCTTTTTGCAGATATTTTTTATCGGTCTAAATTATACTGGTTACCGATGCGCATATGGTGTATTTTACTATAGGTCTCATGGATATATATACATTTGTTCTGAAGTGATTCCTTGCCATAGTGCTGACTGCCCTCTTCAGCACATAAATCACGTGGCATTGGTTTTTGAAACAGAATTTTTTTCTGCACACTAATAATAAGTACAGCGATATCTTTAAACTGTATTTTAATTCACACTTGTGTCTCAAATGTTTTGTAGACTAGCAAAATTTAGGTAAATTTCGCGAATATAAAGAAAGAGATAAAAGAAAAATTAAGACAAAGCTATTTAACAAAAGAATACACCACAGACAATTAAGTTAGGAAGATTTATCGTCATTCGACAGCTTGATCATTGGAGATGTACAGACAGTTGAAAATAAAATGAATAATACGATTGCTTATTACGATGCAGTGTCTAAAAATATTGCTAGCAGTGGCTCCCAACCTTTTAAAGTCAAGCGACCACTTTCAATCGATTACTGGATTTGTTTTCAAGCAGGAACCCTTGTTCACATAAACAGGCTGAGTTGGGACGCCCGCCAAACAGGCTTTGCAATGGAGAAGCGTCTGTAAGACGGAATATAAAAGGTGTGATAAATTTTACATCGGGCAGACTGGGAGGAACTTCAGGGTTCGATATAAAGAATTTACAAGGGTCGTCCACAAAGTACGTTCCGTTTCTATTTCTATCCGCGGCAGCGCTACGATCGCAGTTCCCAGCATGCGCGGCAGTTATTCTGACTATTGAACACAAACAAACCTATACAGTCCCACATATTTAGCCAGTTCTGTGACCGAACTGTCTAACTATCACGACAAACTTGGCTATGTTCACAGGTGTTCTGCCGCAGCCGACTCGGGAGACTTCACAGTAGGAATGGCGGTTATTGCTGAAAGAACCGATTTTCGGTTATACCGGTTCTTTTCATCTCCGGTTTAACCACACTGTAAAAATTGTTCAAGATAACCGGTTTTTTAAATAACCGGTTTTCGGTTTTTTATAGCTATTGTTTCCAGTAGAGTTCGAACGAAACATATTTTGCGGCCGAAACAGAAACCGTAATCTAATTTTCGCTTCTTCTAGTTTCGGACGAAACCGAAACTTACGAAATTTAGTTAAAATTTGGGTAAATTTACGTTATACGACAAATCACTAGTCTTTCCATATTTTGCAAGGTCCCCTCCCAATACTACGCCTTCTTGAGTGTGTGTAAGCCTAGCCAGGAGGCCGTAGAAGAGGATATGCGAAGCATACAGGTTTACTGGCCTAGTATTTCCATCCGGCAGTTGCGAGTATTGAGCCAACCACTCCGTAAGTTGGGCTTGTGAACCAGCGCATACCAATATCTCGTTATATACACAATATATGTATAAGTTACAGTCAGTAAATGAACTTTAATCAGTGCTGCAGAAGTATTTCTAAAAACAAAGTCACAGATCCGACTAACAGTATGATTGGTGTCAGTGTAATTTTAGGCAAATTGAACTAGGAAAGCTGTGTACCACATGATCAAAGAATGTTCAAATGGGTGTGAGTTCTTATGAAACCTAAATGCTTAGGTCATCAGTCTCTAGACTTAAAACTACTTAATCTAACTTAAACTAACTTACGCTAAGGACAACATACACACCGATGACCGAGGGAAGAGGGAGGACTCGAACCTCCGACTGGAGCAGCCGCGCAGTCCGTAACATGGAGCCTCAGACCGCACGACTACATCACGAGGCACCACATGATCAATGTTACATAAACCCATATTGGTTATTAAAAAATCCCCTCGCTTTCAAGGAATCGCATTAATATAACTTGTTAGCATAACAATATGATAATATATTAAAAGTTATTATTCCAAGCTTACATAATAGGTATATGAATCGAATTGCCTTCCAAGTAACATTTTGGATGCTTTCTTCTTAAATGACACAGCATGTTTGTAGTACCTCCACCCGTTTTCAGCTTTTTAAAACAAATGGAGCATTGTACCTCACTGCTACCGTACTTCGTGAAGTATTTCCACGCTCGGGATGGTGCCATTTAAGACAACCGATGTCTGGCGACGACAGCAAGGAACTGCCGCATGACCAGACGGAGGCAAGTCTTGTACACTGCCGGTGCACGCGCGTCGTCTAATAGGCCACGCCACACGGCAACAGGTGCATCGATGCCTCAATAGCTGTACCAGTCCTTAAGTTCTTACGCCTCGCGTTTGTTGCTCGTTTCTGTCTGCCGGGATTGTTCTTAAATTATCACTGATCGCTTTTCTTAGTTACCGCAATGACCTAATATTTCACAACAGTGGAAATTTTAGGAATAGCCCTAAATATTAGGGTCTACTAGTTTTAATTTTTTTAAATTATTTACAAAAATCACATTTTGAACCACTACTACAGGAGGTAGTCATACCGGTTTTTTTACCCGGTTCTTGGCAATAATTAAAAAACTGGTTACAACCGACACCAAATAAATACCGAAAAAAACCGGTTATTCAAAACTAAAATACCGGTATCGGTTTTAACCGGTCGGTTTTTCCCATCCCTACTTCACAGGAGCTCAGCTGCAGCAGAACCTTGCATCAACCGGACTGATTCTTTATGACAAACCTAGCAAAGTTAACGGTACTGAGATATACCCTTTACTAACATTACCAAACCTTCCATGTTCTGTCGCAGATAGCATACCGCTACTGCACTTAAAACCTACCCCACTGTCGCAGAGGTTTTTTTCCCTTGGCTCTTGCCTTGGCACTTTTTTTATTCTGCCCTTACATACCTTTACCCTTCGAATACCTTTCGACCAATTTTGTCTCCAGATGCACCGTATTAATGGGTGATCGCGCCCATACGTACGGATAACATCGTGGTTCCCACATCCTGTGATCCACCTTAGCAAACTAACAAATACGGAGGTGACAGTAGAACCAATGAGATGATCACCACGTTGGTGTGAGCGTGGAGAGGCCCCATCCTTTCACTCTGACTCAAGGAGAAGACGCGTACGCCATTTTCAGATCACTGCTGCCGACGTGTGCTTGGTAGTGCTTCTTTAAAATGTCAGCCGTAATCGCAAACGCCGCCAGGTGTGAAATCAGACCTGTCATTCGTTTTCTAAATAATTGATTAAAATAACACTGTTGTTGTTCATAAGATTCCACTCCGTGGCGCCGCTGACATGCTAAGTAGCGGGTCGCCGCATATGACCAATCGGCTCTTAACTTCAGCATAGTTCAAATGTTTGTTAAGCTTATGGGACTTAACTGTGGGATCATCAGTCCCTAAACTTACAAACTTCTTATAAACCAACTTATACTAAGGACAGCACAAACATTCATGCCCGAGGGGAGATTCGATCCCCAACGGGGAACAGCCTCGCTCCTCGGAGCATAGCGCCTCAATGCGCTCGGCCACCTGGCCGCAGCTTCAGCATAGCAGTAACAATAGCGGCAGCATCAAAGCTGGTCGCGGCGGCATTAAAACCGCTCACAGTAACAGCAGCACACGTTCTCAGTGGCGGTGTCACGTTGGTGACCCAGTGTGACGTTCACTTGTGCTTGGCACAGTGGTGGACTAAGGCTGTTGGAGGCCCGGGGCGGTGGCGAAACGGAAGAAGGTCGCCCCTGTCCCCCTCCATTCTCTTAGAAATACATGTATTACTATTAAAAAGAATTGGAGGCCCCTTCCAGGATGAGAGGCAAGGAACAGTCTGAAAAACTAGCTTTCGAGATTAGGAGGCCCCAGCAGAACGAGATGCCAAGTGCGCTCCCTCCCCCAAAAAAAAAAGTCGCCGGCCACGGTGGCCGAGGGGACTGAGGCGCTTCAGTCACGGTCTGCACGGCCACTACGGTCGGGGGTTCGAATCCCCCCTCGGGCATGGATATTTGTACCGTCCTTAGTCTTAGCTAGTTCATAAATAGTTTGTAAGTTTAGGGACTGATGAACCCGTAGTTAAGTCCCATAAGCTTAACAAATATTTGAACATTTTTGAAAAAAAAAGGTCCTTTCCGAAGACCCGGGTCGGTCTGCCCCCTCCGCCCTCTCCTCCTTAGTCTGCCACTGGCTTTGCAAATTATAGTTACGTTGTGATTTATTACATGTGTACTATTTCAAATTTCCGGTGACAGACTGTTTCAAATAATAAAAAATGAAACTAAAATATAATAGAATTAGAAAATCTTTGGGATGTGCCCAGGCCTTCAGCCCCCCCCCCCCCCCGTGGCTGTGCCACTAGTTTCTGAACAGTAAGTGGTGTCTAACTAGCGGTGTACTGATGCCAGTGTTGCCAACTCGTAAAAGCGAAAACATCGTACTACAAAGTCAAAATTATAGATTTAGACTCAGAATTATCGTACATCGGACAAAAAATGTTAAAATGACTAAATGACTAAAGACAGCACAAACATCCATGCCCGAGGGGGGATTCAAACCCCAAACGGGGAATGGCCTCGCGCATTGCAGCCACAGAGTAAGATATACAGAGGAGCAGCGACCCCTAAACCACTGTCCTACGCTCCCCTCGTAGTTCCGTAAGATGCTAGCAGGTGTCAGGCCGTTCCCTGGCTTAGGGTGCCTCTCGCACGTCAGAGGGTAGCGTGGAGGGGAGGCTGAGGGGAGAGCTCGTGCTGCCTGCCACGAGGCGTTTGAGGGGAGGTGGTGGTGGGGACAGCCGCTACCTGCCGCCTGCTCTGGCCAGTTTAAAGGGCTGCTTCTGACCTCAGCGCCATCATGGGACATCTTACGGAACTGCTGGAAACCCTCCCTCCCCGCACCCCTGAGGCAACACCACCTATATAGGTGGTGTTGGCCTAGGACCGGGCCCTTACGGAGGTTTCCCGTCTGTATATATTTGTCTGTGTCGCAGCATAGCGCCTCAATGCGGTCGGCCGCTCTGCCGCGACGCCACGTGGTATGAGGCGTTATGTTACGCACTGGGCGGCCTCTCCCACCAGTGGTTCGAATCGTTCCACAGTTATCTCTCTCTCTCTCTCGTTCGCTCTATATGTGTGTGTATGTTTTCCTTAGTGTAAGTTCAAGTAGTTTGTAAGTCTAGAGACTGAGACTTCTGCAATGTCTGAAATATTCTGGTCGGTAGAGTATGGCTCAAAATCAGGTTTCTCATGCCTTAAACGATGACTCTGTCGCAGCCTGATAGGAGCCATGTTTCCAACAAGGATATGTATGATACCAAGTTAGCAGTACTTGGCGTCTCCACGAGAATAATGTCATTTAGCGGTCTTGTAGGATGTAGCTTGTTGAATAAAGAGCACTGGTTGCCACTAGCCGATTATTTATTAAGACGGCAGTTATAGCTGTGGCGTGGTGTGGTGTACTTAAGAAACTCCAATCACCAACATTCTCCTCCGAATGCGAAAATATATTGTTGACTCCTACATAGGTAGAGGTGATCATCACAATAAAATACGAGAAATCAAAGCTCGAACGGAGAGATTCGGATGTTCTTTCTCCCCGTGCCCTATTCGAGAATGGAATGGTACATGAATGGTATAAGGGTGGTTCGATGAACCCTCTGCCAGGCACTTTAATGTGATTTGCGGAGTATCCAGCGGAGATGTAGACCATAGCAGTTTTGTCCAAAGGGTTTAAAAATTTCTGAACATTTCTAATATGTACTGTGATATTCTTCTTAGGTCTCCAGCCGGATAACGTCGTCATCTTGCCACAATATTTCAGCAGGCTAACTGGCTGCCATCTTGAGGTGAGTAAGCCGAAACACTGATTCGCCGGAAGTTTTTGGTGAGTCAGTGCATTTGACTTACTCAGCTGCAGATGACAGCCAATTGGTCTGCTGAAATATCATGTCAAGATGTCGACGTTATCCGGCTACAGACCCGAGAAGAATATCACCAGTTATTACGCCGTCAAAGTCTACTCAACTACACTACGTGCTGTGTCTTTTCTGACAGAAAATCATGAATCTAATCGCACAATTGAGATGATAATCGATAAGAACGACTAGCTAGCCGCCTGTGAGATATAGTGCCAACAGCCTTCCAGAAATCTAGAAATATGGAATCAATTTGAGATGCCTTGTCGGCAGCACTCATCACTTCATGTGAGTAAAAAACGGTACTTTCTGAATCCGTGCTGACTATCGATGAACAGGTCTTTCTCTTCACAAAGTTCGAAAAAAGCATATGTTCCAGAATCATGCTGCAAACCAACGTCAGTGATAGGGGCCTGTAATTTGGCGGATCACTCCTACCTTTTTTTAAATACTAGATGACCCGACGAACTTCTTATCACTTACCTCTTAATATAAATCATACTAATTTAAATCATAGGTATTTTAGATCCAGTAGCTTTATAAAGGCATTTGCTTTGAACGTCAAATGTGCAAAATTTTATCGCAATCGTACGAATGATATTGATATCCCAAAGAAAAGAGTTCTTTCAGTTTTCCACAAATTTTTCTATTTTCTGGCCAACTATTCCAAACGTTTACTTCACTCAAACCTTCCTCTCGCTTTGAACTCGAATGTGCAAAATTTTATCACAATCAGATGAATGGTATTGATATTTCATAGAAACATCTGTTTTTTCTGTATTTTCCAATTTTCCGGGAAACTTTTCCAAATTTTTATTTCATAAGAACGTTACTCTTGCTTTGAACGTCAAATATGCAAAATTTTATAGCAACCAGACGAATGATATTGATATCCCATTGAAAAAAGGTCATTCAGTTTCTCGCGAATTTCCATATTTTCAGGGTAACTTTCCCGAATTCTTAGTTCATAAGAACGTTCATCTTTCGTTGAACGCCAAATGATCAAAATTTTATCGCAAGTGGATAAACGGTTCTCAACTCATAGTATTGAGTACATTTAGAAACACATTGAAAAAGAAACTTGGTTCGAATTTTGCGACTTTCCTTTTTAACTGTCTCTACTTTTTTAATGAAAACTTTTCCAAGACCATAATGAACAAAACAATAAAAGAATTACTACTCTCCGTCGTACGAATAGTTAGTTATAGTGCTGAATTCAATCAAAAACACATTGAAAAAACGCACTTTCAGTTTTTCTCAAATTTTCCAATTTTCCGGTAGATTCCCCCCCCCCCAAAAAAAAAAAAAAATCATACAAACCTCGTCCTGTCAAGACGTACTCAAGTGATGCTCTTACAACCATGTGGCAATTGACTTTTATTCGTAAAAAAATCGCTTTCGGTTTTTCCTAAATTTTCCTACTTTTCTAAATTTTTATTTGATGCGATCCTTCATCTTGCTAATTTTATCGCAATTGGACGAACGGTATTGATAGCTCACTGAAAAAAGCTCTTTCAGTTTTTCACGATTTTCCTCTTTTTCGGACAACTTTTCCATATTTTAACATCGTTTAAACCCTCCCTGGACTCTCACGAATACTTCAAGACTAAAATTAGCCAAATCGGTTCACCCGTTCTCGAGTTTTAGCGATACTAACGAACAGCAATTCATTTATATATATATATATATATATAGATTGAGGTGGCCTGTGTAACTTTCCATTTTTCGGATACGGATCTTTCGATGAGCGAGCGATTGTATGGAAATATAAAAGAAAACATGACGCGAGCGAGGAGCTTGCGAAACCAACGGAAGAGAGAGTTGGACACTGCTTAGCCGAGTTCAGCGGTGTGCGAGCTCAGTCTTGCAGACGAAACTTCACTGATTGTGAATCACACCGCAATCGGCCCCGCTGAGCATGACGCGAAGGAGAAACGGAACGGGAGTGTACCAGCGATTGTTTCCGAGGATTGGTACAGTGCAGTTCTTGTCTGTTCTGATATATCGGATCGCCTCCATGACTTGTGCAAATGCACACTTATTGAAGCTACCGTCGCAGTCTAACTTTTTTATTCTTAGAAAGATAAAAAAAAAAAAAAAATCACCCTGAGATACCGACCGTAGTGGCTACGACCTTTTTTATTTTTATTT
Organism: Locusta migratoria; assembly: GCA_026315105.1. Classification (NCBI taxonomy): domain Eukaryota; kingdom Metazoa; phylum Arthropoda; class Insecta; order Orthoptera; family Acrididae; genus Locusta; species Locusta migratoria. Next base: position 206,932,556 of record CM048749.1, read on the forward strand.
TTTTCCCCCACCTGACATGTTTGGATGTACTATGACATCATTTCCAAATGAGATTAATGAATATCTTACGGAGCATTACTGTGAAGGGGGCTCCATTAATTACAAGTATTTGACAGAATAGTTCTTTTACATACATTATTAATGGCTCAAAGATAGTACACACTTCCATACCAAGCAACATTGGAATTAATGTATGTGAAAGAACTAGCCTGTAATTAATGGAGCCCTTATCACAGTAATGTACCGTTAGGTAGTCCTTGCTGACATTTGAAAATATTTTCATAGTACATCGAAACATGTCACGTGGGAGATGAAATAAAAAAAATCCCCAGGGCTACTAGGACTGTTGCCATAGGATGACTTTCTTATCTTTCCATGTATAATTTCCAGTCGCACTCCTTATCATTAATGTCAGCAAACGATTATATTAATTTTTATTTCTTGGTCCCCTTTAACACTAAAAATGGCCCGTTCGTAATGGCCTTTTGACAACTCGAAATTTAATTGCAGATAATGCCTTAACTGTTCAGAGATGAAAATTAAAGAAAGGGGCTTGTAGAGGAGAAAATGCGTTACAACTTGGCTCTGATATGATTAGTTGCTGTTGAATCTTCCGGGTTGTATGGTCGCGGTTGAAGAAACATTTCTGTTCCTCGCGTTCCGTCGAAAGCTGCGCTGGGCATCTTCAGAGGTGCTCCTGGTAGCGGTGAGTCTTGCCGATTGACGAATCGGGCGTCGCAGAGCGGTATAAATGCTGTCTACAAGGGGCGTGGTCAAGTGTTCACATGCGCAGCAGAGATAAGCCAAGTCAAAGATAAAACCATAACTATCGATAGTGGATGGTCAAGGATAAAAGTATACCTACCAAGGAGGTTAGAAGAAAGGGAGGTGGTGCTATCTTTGCTGAGAACAGGCACTGGTTGAAGCCAGAAGGGCCATGCTTTTGTGCCCAAAACAAAGATTTCTCACTTAAACCCCGTGTGAATATTGCCCTCTTTACGAAATGTCACTAAATTGACGGTCACATCGGAGTATTTACTTAGATATGACGTTCATTTCAATGACTAGAACTACTATACACATGCACTACGACAAATGTTTTGGGCACATGCCGGAGTGCTCATTTTGCTGGCTTCTCTTTTTCATTATTAGGGCATCTCCAGACATTCTAACCTCCTTGGTAACTACTTACTCTGTTTCTGTAAAATCTTTCCTATCTGATCAGTAACTGTTATGATAAAGGGGAAAAAACGATATCGACCGGTTTTTAAACCAACAAAAAAGATGTCAGACAATCCTATCTGTAAAGGACGAACGCCCTCCTCTATCATCAAGTGGGCTGTACAAAATTCCGCGTTCTTTTGGAAAAGTGTGTATATTGATACTACAAAAATGAGTGTGAATACAAGACTAAAAGAACACAAAAAACTTTCCCGATTTCGTAAAACTGAGATATCCGCTGTGGAAGAACATGTTTTTCAATCAGGAAATCATAAAGTGATGAACTATTATCCATGGTTGTACAGAGAAGCAATCGAAATATACGAACATGGGGATGGTTTTAATAGAAAGGAAGAAGCTATAAAACTTAGTGACTATGGACAGTGGCTTTTTAGAGTAGGTAATTACGCATTTATCCTTGACCATCGACTATCGATAGTTATGTTTTAATCTTTGACAAGGCTTATCTCTACTGCGCACTTGAACACTTGACCACGCCCGATTTAGACAGCATTTATACCGCTCTCCGACGCCCGACTCGTCAGTCGGCAAGACTCACCGCTACCAGAAGCACCTCTGAAGACGTCCAGCGCAGCTCTGGACGAAACGACAGGAGCAGTAATGTTGTCCAACCACGACCATACAACCCGGATGTTGTGGCGTAGTCAGCGCCCCACACCAGACGTAAGAAAACGATTGTGGAAAAGGCGGCGTTCGACCGAAAGCCAATCGAAAGCAGGTGCCGCGCATCCTGGAGGGAGTAACCGAAGATGCGCGCCTTTTACAAGTGGCTATATCTAGGCCGACATACGTCTGGACGCCCGTCACTTACTAGTGAGAACTCGTCAGTTACTATTCAGAACTCAGGTCAGTTACTAGTGGGAACTCGTCAGTGACTATTCAGAACGCAGGCAGTTACTAGGCAGCTACGACGACAGAACTAGGACAGTTACTAATCAGAACTCGGCTACGAACTTAGTAGTAACTAGGTCACCGTACCGCTAGCATCATACGGACGTCGCCACGAGAAGAGAGAAGAAACAATGTTGTAAAGTTGAGTATTTTTAAGTTTCAGTCAATAAATATCTTGAAATAACAGGTTTTCGCTTGGTAGGCGATGTGAGATGTTTCTTTTATTTAGCTTCAAAACATATCGATTTCGTCCCTATGATGGGACATCACCAGTGCTGTTAAAAACAAGGTACCTTGGTCAGACATTGAAATTACAATAAGATTACATACACCAAGAATGTTATAAAATAGAATTACATACCAGAATTGCAAGTCATGATGACCTATGTGCTCTGCTTAAAAACATTTAAAGGTCTTGCCGGTACAAGTCACAACAATAAAATCAGGTAGCCGCTTACGTACACCTACGCAGCTTAGCTTGTACATAGATGGTGCCTGGCGCCCTCTTTGTTTAAATCAGTTACATTGTAACATTTTTAAAAAGAAAATGGGTTCAAACATATTAAAAGCTTAAAAAGATAAAAATGTTGATTCTAGGTGAATTAAAGTTTAACAACTAACATACACAGATTATGCATTATATGATAAAAATAACCATTTATCAGCGCCCTCAGGCGGGTAGGTATTAAAACATATCTTTAAAAATTTGTCACCATCAATTGTTAAAATAAGTTACATTGTATCACGTATAAAATACTATCTGTTTAAAAAATATATACATATATATATTTTTAATTGAGACTAGCATAAAAGGTAAAGTCGTTACAAAGCACCAATGCATGTGTGTGAGTGTGTTAGAGAGAGAGAGAGAGAGATAGATACACAGCAGTTCACGCCATCTAGTTTTTCAGAATGATACTATGCTGGCCGTCTTTGCTTGCAATTCTGGTATGTAATTCTATTTTATAACATTCTTGGTGTATGTAATCTTATTGTAATTTCAATGTCTGACCAAGGTACCTTGTTTTTAACAGCACTGATGATGTCCCATCATAGGGACGAAATCGATATGTTTTGAAGCTAAATAAAAGAAACATCTCACATCGCCTACCAAGCGAAAACCTGTTATTTCATTATAATTCTGTGGTGGGCTGGCACACAAAATGGAATCTAGTTACATGAATAAATATCTTGTAATACTAACTATATCAATGTTTTATATGTCAAAGGATCCTACACCAGTACCTTTATTTACAACTAGACCGGGACGAGTATGAAACAATAAAAGGCGACGAGGTCACAACACCGAAAGATTCAACAGGAACTATTTAAGTCGGTCGTGAAATCCTTCACTGCATAATCTGATACGATTATTCCGTATCTCGCACCGTTTCAAAGGTATTTTCAAAATTATCGGCGATTGTCTGTGTACCCAGTTGTTGCGACCAGAAGCTTCATCTGGTGCCATAACTGGGTGCCGCTAGAGGGCAGCGAAATGTGGTATCTCGGCTATTACGCGTCGAATTGGAAAAATTTTCAAGTAAATGTTGTTCAGAATTTAATATCAACTAACTTTTGTTTGAGTTTTTGTTTTCAATATTTTGGTATACGTATATGAAGATACCATTCTTGACATGGCTCTAGCGTCGTATACTTTTTTGTAAGTCGTTTAATAAGGTTTCAGGTTGATATTTCATCTAGGGATGAAGATATCGCAGGAAAATACCTTTCTATAAGAAAATAAACAATTGTATAAAATATTTGCAAAATATTTCACACAAACATAATAAAAATAATAAATAATGTAAAAGTAAATATATAAATGATTATATATTATATGTTTGTCGTGGTCTTCAGTCCGCAGACAGGTTTGATGCAGCTCTCCACCCTACTGTGTCGTGTGAAAGCCTCTTCATCTAAGAATAAGAACGGCAACTTACATCCTTTTGAATCTGCTTAGTTTAATCGTCCGTCTATCTCCATCCACGGTTTTTACCCCACATACTTCCTTCAAATGCTAAGTTGACAATTCCTTGAGGTCTCAGAATGTGTCCCATCAACCTATCCCTTCTCTTAGAATATGCCAGAAACTCTTTTTCTCTCCAGTTCTGTTGAGCACCTCCTCATTAGTTACGTGATATACCCATCTAATCCTCATTATTCGTGGTGCTACACCACATTTCGAAAGCTTCTATCATCTTTTGTCTGAAGTCCTTATCGTCCACGTTTCAATTCCATACAATGCTACACTCCAGACAAATGCTTTCAGAAATGACTTCCAAACATTTAAACTAATATTGGATGTCAACAAATTTCGCTGCTTCAGAAACGCTTTTCTTCCCATAGCCATTCTGCATTTTATATCTTCTTTACTTCAGCCATCAGAAGTTATTTTGCTACCCAAATAATAAAAATCTTCTACTACTTGTATTGATTCAGTACCTAAACTAATTCCTTCAGCATCGCCTTGATTTCTTGACACTACATTCCATTACCCTTGTTTTACTCTTGTTAATGTTCTTTCAGGTCCTTTACTGTCTTTGACAGAATTATTGTGTCATCAGCAAACCGAAAAGTTTTTATGTTTTCTCCCTGAACTTTAATTCCTTCTCCTTGCTAAATGTACAAATTGAACAACATTTCCGCCGCGGTGGCCGAGTGGTCTGCGGCGTGCCAGTCACGGTCTGCACGACTGCTGCGGTCGGAGATTCGAATCCCCCCTAGGGCATGGATGTTTGTGCCGTCTTTAGTGTAAGCTAGTTCATAAGTAGTTTGTAAGTTTAGGGACTGATGACCCAGCAGTTAAGTCCCATACACTCTACAAACATTTGAACTTTTTTTAACAACATTTGGGAAAGGCCACAACTCTGTCTGACTCCCTTTCCAACCATTGCGACCCTTTCATGACCTTCGAATCTAATAAATGCTGTATGGTTTTGTATAAGTTGAATATAACTCTTCGCTCCCTATATTTTACCTCTGATACCTTCAGAGTTTGAAAGAGTGTATTCCAGTCTACATTGTCAAAAGCTTTCTCCAAATCTACAAATGCTAAAAACGTAGTTTTCCCTTTCCCTAACCTAACCTCTAAGACAAGTCTTAATATGAGGATTGCCTCGCGTGTTCCTACGTTTCTCCTAAATCCAAACTGATCCTCCCCAAGGTCAGATTCTAGCAGTTTTTCCATTTTATTTTATTTGAGATACGTATTCCATAGATCTATTATGGTGCGATACACATGGATGTGGAACGAGTCAAAGCAGATACAATATATGGATACAATACATATACAATACATTACGGCGCGATGCGCATGGGGTGGAATGAGTCAAAGCAGATACAGTACAAAGATACAATAGAGATAAAATACAATTCAGATACAGTACTAACCAGATGGTATTATTTTATACGAATACATAAGGAACTACAAACAGAGTTTTTAAAAAGTACTGATTAGTTGTGGTCACAAATCAGATCCATAAGCCTGAATTACGACTCACATTATTTATGTTTGCTGAAGAATTCATCTAAAGAGTAGAAGCATTTCCCAGTAAGAATTCTTTCAGATTTTTAAAAAGATTTTTCATTTCTTTTAGGCACTTTATATTAGTCTGGAGTGCGTTAAAGATTTTTGTCCTCGAGTACGTTACCCCTTTTTGTACCAAAGACAAATTTTTCCGTTCGCAGTGTATATTACGTTTCCGCCTTTTGTTATAATGATGGTATGCCTCATTTGTTTCATAATGAGAAGTGTGAAAGCTAAGAGTGTGAGGAGATATTGTGGGGTAGTAGTTAATATACCTTAATGTTTAAATAGATTGCTGCATGAGGTTCTTGGGTGAACTCCACATATAATTCGGATTACTTTTTTCTGGCTTATAAAATTTTTTTTGAGTGGTGAGTTGCCCCAAAAGATTATTCCATAGTACATCACTGAATGTAAGTAGCCAAAATATGCCGACATTGATAAACTGACGTCTCCAATTTTGGAGATTATTCGGTTGGGAAAGGTTGCTGAGCTGAGCTCTTTCAGTGTTTGTTGGGTGTGGTATTCCCACTTAAGCCAGTTACCTATGTGGACGCGCAGGAACTCTGTGCAATGAACGTTCTGTAACTGTTGCCTCTCGTGTGCATTGTCAATTCATTCATCTGTGAATAATTCGTGTTAGTTTTTTGCAACCACGACTTATTAAACTGAGAGTTCTGTAATTTTCACATTTGTCCGCACTTGCTCTCTTGGGAATTGGAATTACTATATTCTTTTTGAAGTCGTAGGTATTTCCCCTGTCTCATACATCTTGCATATCAGGTGGAACAATTTCTTCACGACTGGCTATCCTAACTATATCAGGAATTCAGACGGAATACAATCTACTTCAGAGGACTGTTTTCTACTCATATCTTTTAGTGCTCTGTCAAATTCTTCTCGCAGTATCGTATCTCCTATCCCATCTTCCTCTTCCATTTCTAGAATACTGCCATCAAGTTTATTTCCTGTGTATAGGCCCTCTATATATTCCTTCTACCTTTCAGCTTCTCCTTCTTTGCTGAGAACTGGTTTCCCACCTGAGTTCTGAATATTCATACTGCTGCTTTTCTATGTATCTTTTATTTTCCTATGGGAGGTATCTATCGTTCTCCTAGTTGTACATTCTTCTACGGTCTTGCATTTCTCTTCTAGCCACTCCTGCTTAGCCAGTCTGTACTTCCTGTCAAACTCATTTTTCAGATGTTTATACTCCCTTTTGTCTGCTTCACTTGCTGCAGTTTTATATTTTTTCCTTTCATCAATTAATTTTAATATCTCCTGTGTTATACAAGGATTTCTATTAGGCCTTGTCCTCCTGCCTAAATGATCCTCTGCGGCCTTCGCTACTCTATCAATCACAGCTACCTATTCTTCGTCTACTGTATTCCTTTCCCCAATTTCAACAATCCTTGCCCAATGCTCCATCTGAAACTCTCAATCACATCTCCTTAATTTTCTACTTTTTGCAGTCTCTTGAGTTTCAATCTACAGTTCACAGCCAATACGTTATAGTCAGAGTATGTATCTGCCCCTGGATATGTCCTACAGTTCAGAACCTGGTTCCTAAACCTTTGCCTCACCGTTATAAAGTCAAACTGGTTCCTCCAAATGTCTCCTGGTCTCCTCCAAGTATATAACCTTCTTTCATGATGATTGAACCAAGTGTTTGTGATTATTAAATTGTGAACTGCATAAAATTTTACCAGGTGATCTCCTCTTTCATTCCTTTTCCTCAGTCCATATTCATCTACTCAATTTCCTTCTGGTAGTAACACATTATGCTTCTTATTTTGTAGTTTTGAATATATCTGAGAAAATAATTTAAAAAAAAAACACTTATTACACTTCTTTACTCTTTTGTATTTAAATTACCGTTAAAATTACATACAGAATGGCAAACATAGATCATTTCTGCAAAGTATTAGGCATAATACACAGATACTGTCCCATTCTTTAATTGGGAGAAATTATGAATATGTATGTACCTAAGGTAAAAAATGTACCTAATGTTCTGAAAATGTAGTTTCGAGAAAATTAGAAAAGACTGTTCACAGTGTTTTTGACTCATCGTATGCCTCTTTCAGAACACTCCAGCGGCATAATCTTGCTGGCCAGCTGCTTCTTTATCCTCTGCAGTCTTTCTCAGGAGTCTTTTCCCTATTCTGGACTCTTTAGTGGTGGCTTTGGCAGCCCTTTCAGCTTCAACTAGTCGCTAACGATCTATGTCAGTCAGAGTAGCTATCATATCATTTCCTGTTTGGATGCCTAATTGGTCCATTATTTTTGTCGTGCTAATTACACCATCAAAGAAACAACAGCATCCATCACATCTATTTTGAGTACTCTCCATCCTGAAAACACTGTTTTCGGTACTCGTTGCTACACGCAGCTGTTGAAACTCTCATTAGGATTTTGTGTACGGCCATGTACACATTTGCTAAGTAATTTTTTATCCGCAAGAACCCTGTAAATTGGCTATATTGTTTCCATGACTGCGGCAGGCATGGAATGTTTATGGTAGCCAGTGTGGCCAATGTGCAGACAGATGTTCAAAGAGCGTTTAAGGCTATAATAACTATTTAGAAGTAAATAAACCATACATTTTTGTAAACGGGAGAAATGTCTTTTAGATGAAAGCAATTTTTTTCGATTTTTCAGTCTTTTCAGGTCCAGGTCCCAATAACTGTAACAAAGTCATTGTTTATTAGGTTATGATTTGGATTCTCTTGTACAACACAAGAATGGACGGCACTCTCGCGAATCTGGCTACTCTAGATGAACATATTTTAATCTAGTCGTCCCGACAATGCTTCGCAATTGCTAATATGTATGTACTCTCGCTTTGAAAGTCGAATGTGCAAAATTTTATCGCAATCAGATAGATGGTATTGATATTTCATAGAAAAATCTTTCTATTTTTTCCGAATTTTCCAAGAACATTTCCAAATTTTTATTTCATAAGAACGTTACTCTGCTTTGAACGTCAAATATGCAAAATTTTATCGCAATCAGACGAATGATATTGATATCCAATTGAAAAAAACTCTTTCAGTTTCTCGAGAATTTTCAAAAATTTCCGGGTAACTTTACCATATTTTTAGTTATTTCGTTGAACGTCAAATGTTCAAAATTTTATCGCAATCGGATGACCGGTTCTCAACTAATAGTGGTAAGTACATTTAGAAACACATTGAAAAAGGAACTTGGTTCGAATTTTGCGTCTTTCATTTTTACCTGTTCCTCTTTCCTTGCTCAAAACTTTTCCAAGACCATAATGAACAAAAATAAATAAATAAATAAATAAATAAATAAATAAAAGGAATTATCCCTCTGCCTCGTGCGAATAGTAAGTTAAAGTGCTGAATTCAATCAAAAACACGTTAAGTGCCATCGACAACGGATCTCAAATCGATTCCATATTTTTGGATTTCAGGAAGGCTTTTGACACTGTACCCCACAAGCGGCTTCTTATGAAATTGCGTGCTTATGGAATATCTCCCCAATTGTGCGATTAGATTCACGATTTTCTATCAGAAAGAACACAGTTCGTTGTAATTGACGGTAAGTCATCGAGTAAAACAGAAGTGATATCTGGCGTTCCACAGGGAAGCGTTATAGGTCCCCTACTCTTCCTCGTGTTTATAAACGATTTAGGAGACAATCTGAATAGCTCCCTTAGACTGTTCGCGGATGATGCTGTCGTTTATCGGTTAGTGAAGTCTACAGAGGATCAAAAGCAACTGCAAAGCGATTTAGACACAATTTCTGCATGGTGCGAAAATTGGCAATTGACACTAAATAAAGAAAAGTGTGAAGTAATACACATGACCACTAAAAGAAATCCGCTGAACTTTAATTACGCGATAAATCTGTCAAACCTTAAGGTCGTAGATTCTACCAAATACCTAGGAGTTACAATTACGAACAACTTTGATTGGAAAGAACACATAGAAAATATTGTGGGGAAGGCGAACCAAAGGTTACGTTTGATCGGCAGAACGCTTCGAAGATGCACCAGCTCCACCAAAGAGACTGCCTACATCACACTTGTGCGTCCTCTCCTGGAGTACTGTTGCCCCTTGTGGGACCTTCACCAGGTGGGACTGACGGAAGACATTGAGAAGGTTCAGAGAAGGGCAGCTCGTTTTGTTTTATCACGTTACGGGGGGAAAAGGGTCACGGAAATGCTGCACGAATTGGGGTGGAAATCATTAAAAGAAAGACGTTATTCATTGCGGCGTGATCTGTTTGCGAAGTTTCAATCACCGACTTTAGTTCTGAATGTGAAAATATTTTGCTAGCACCCACCTACTTAGGGAGACATGACCATCCCAATAAAATAAGAGAAATCAGACCGAAAACGGAACGATTTAGGTGTTCTTTCTTCCCGCGCGCTATTAGAGAATGGAACGGTAGAGAAAAGTTATGAAAGTGGTTAACGAACCCTCTGCCAGGCACTTGAATGTGATTTGCAGAGTATCTTTGTAGATGTAGATGTAGATGAAAAACGTACTTGCAGTTTTTCTCAAATTTTCCAATTTTCCAGTAGATTTTCCAAAAAATTTATTTCAGACAAACCTTGTCCTGTCAAGCCGTACTCAAGTACCCTTACAACCATGTGGCAATTGATTTTTATTCATAGAAATATTTTCCTACTTTCCGGGAGACTTTTCCAAATTTTTATTTGATGCGAACCCTCCTCTTGCTTTCCACATGAAATGCACAAAATTTTATCGCAATCGGACGAACGGTATTAATAGCTCACTGGAAAAAGCTGTTGTTCCCGATTTTCCTCTTTTCCGGACAACTTTTCTATATTTTATCACCATTTAAATATTCCCTGAACTTTCACGAATATTTCAAGACTAAAATTAGCCAAATCGGTTCAGCCGTTCTCGAATTTTAGCGACACTAACGAACAGCAATACATTTGTATATATATAGATACACAAAGCGGCACTTTGGATTCTACAGTCTTTCCCCCCTGGGAAGTGTCTAGCTAGAGCGCTGTATGAGGCGGCACCCTTCAAGGGTTACTAATTTACCTAGGCCAGTGGCGTAACTATGGGGGGGAGGGGATGAGAGGGATAGAACCCCCCCCCCCCAGAACCCAAAAAGAAAGAAAGAAAAAAAAAAAGGAGAGAGAGAGAGAGAGAGAGAGAGAAATAAGAAAAGAAGAAATCGTATAACAGCAATCTGGTAAAGGTAAAGCCTGGAAACTTCGGGTGTTTTGCCATAAGCTTTCAAAATGTTCAAATGTTTGTAGAGTCTATGGGACATAACTACGGGGTTATCAGTCCCTAAACTTACAAACTACTTATAACTAAGGACGGCACAAATATCCATGCCCGAGGGGGGATTCGAACCCCCGACCGTAGTGGCCGTGCGGACCGTGACTGGAGCGCCTCAATCACCTCGGCCACCGCGGCCGGCCCATAAGCTTTCATTGAAAGGGAGTGAATTATTTTCTTCAACGGGAGTGGTAGATGGTAGTCTGTCTGGAAAGTGACAAAAATTTTGCTCGTCAAGCCGATCTATCCCCCCCCCCCCCCAAAGCCAAGACCTAGTTACGCCACTGACCTAGGCTTACCCTCAATTACCCATTTCCTGCGTTCCCCTTGCGCGTTACCTAGATAGTGGAAGCAGGACTATGAAGTAAGTGCAGACGGGCTGGTTATGTTTGTTATATTGAGTGGATGAAATTCTGTCTGATGTCGGAACCCTAGCTACTATAATTTAGAGTTTCTAGCTCTATACTTGAAAACAGTGTGTTCCAACACGAACTCAGATCTGTGAGTACGCATTTCATTCTCAGGATCGATATTAAGTAATGACTGTTTTTGCTGTGTTTGGAATAAAACTATGTTTATCATTAAATACATTAAATAATTTTTCTGGACTAGAAATGTTCATAGCGTAGGTGAAATGCTTAATGAAATTTCAGTTATGAAAAAATGAAATAAAGAATTAAATGATTTGAATCAAATGTTTGTAAACCTATTGTACCAAACTGCTATGGTCAACAGTCCCCAGGCTTACAAACTACTTAAACTGAGGACAACACTCATACTCATGCCCGAAGGAGGACTCGAACCTCCGACGAAGAGCAACCGTGCGCTCCACAGCAAGACTCCTTTGAGCGCTCAGACAATCCACCGCGGCTAAAAAACAGGAATCTAACAATTTATTAGGCGTTTCTAACATTACAGTAATATCAAGGAAAGATCTTCCTTACATCTGCCAAAATAGTTTGTACATTTGAGAGTCACCGATCACTCACATCATGTTACGAATTATAACTTCTTTGTTGCTATATAGTTTGCAAAATTATTCACGCATGTCTGGAATCAAAACGTCTAAAATAATATTTTTAATTCGGAATTTTAACAGCAAAAATAGCATGTTGAGATTTTATAATGTTTAAAAAAATACAGTTGTGAGAAAACAAAGTACTGCAGACATTGCAACGACCGAGGGCTGTCACAGAATGTTACATGTCTGTCTAGAACAATACGTCTCACTTAGTCTAGCGCTGTGGGGAGGAAATGCGAATCTGTATTGTCGCTTGATCTCTTGGAAAATCACTTTCGCGATATTCGTCAAAGCTGTCCGGCTTAAGGAAACGTAAAATCAACAGTTTTGAGCCTTTCAGTAGAAAGACTAATGTGAAGGCTAAATGTAAACGAAGGCTTCCGCGGCCGTTGTCATTGTTGATAAAACTCTTCGGGGTATTGGACCGCATCGTCAATATATCAAAAATTTCACACACGTTTCGGCCACTATTGCAAGCGGCCATCTTCTGGGTGTTATGTCAACGAAGAGTTTTATCAATAATGTGAAGGCTGTTTATCAATATCTGAAGTTTTTTTGTTTTCTTTCTTTTAACAAGAAACCAGACTGTTCTTTACGTAAAGTTAAATATTATCAGTGACCAATCTCGGTTACCCCTCAATTTCGTCCCCCTTCAATCTTGGTGCCCCCAGCAGTTGTGGTTCTTGCAAAGCTCTTAAACCCGCCCTGAATCTACTAAATTCCCTGTGACTCATCCTGGTAAGGTCATTAGATTTTTTTCCCTACGTGAAAGGGCCCTATTTACTTTTACAAGTTTATGATCAAAGATATTAACCTTGAGACAATTCTTTTCTGTTGCAAAATAGCCGAGACACAGCCATACTGCAGTTAAATCTTTGCTTTGATGGTTATATATGGCACCGAGACTAAGTTAATTCGCTCAAACCTGTTCTTGGGTGATCTGTTTACAACTACATGGCAATTTTGACAGAAATACAAATTCAGAAATGTTATGAAACTGTTCAGCGTCTGCTCTGCTCCACAAGAGTTGAAGCCTCGTAATAGTTACGAATATCTTCCTCTTCTGTTTCTCAACTTTTTCACGTCTGCCCTTAACATTTAGTCATAGTCAATAATGAATATTATTAACAATAGGTCGACCCGGTAATACTTCGCAATTGCTAATATGTATGTACTCTTGCTTTTTAACGTCAAACGTGCAAAATTTTATCGCAATCGTAGCAATTATATTGATATCCCAAAGAAAAGAGCTCTTTCAGTTTTCTACAAATTTTCCTATTTTCTGGCCAACTATTCCAAACTTTTACTTCACTCAAACCTTCCTCTCGCTTTATACGTAGAATGTGCCAAATTTTATCGCAATCAGATTAATGATATTCATATTTCATACAAAAATCTTTTATTTTTTCTAAATTTTTCAATTTGCCGGGAAACTTTTCCAAATTTTTATTTCATAACAACGTTACTCTTGCTGTGAACGTCAAATATGCAAAATTTTATCGCAATCGGATGAACGGTTCTCAACTTATAGTGTTGAGTACATTTAGAATCACATTGAAAAAGGAACTTGGTTCGAATTTTGCGACTTTCCTTATTAACTGTCCCAATTTTTTTACTGAAAACTTTTCCAAGACCATAAAGAACAAATAAAGAATTACACCACTCCGTCGTGCGAATAGGCAGTTATAGTGCCGAATTCAATCAAAAACACATTGAGGAACGCACATTCAGTTTTTTTAATTTTCCAGTTTTCCGGTAGATTTTCCAAAAACTTTATTTTATACAAACTTTGTCCTGTCAAGCCGTACTCAACTGATGCTATTACAACCACGTGTCAATTGCTTTTTATTCATAGAAAAAAATTGCTTTCGGTTCTTCCTAAATTTTCCTACTTTCCGGGCGACATTTCCAAATTTTTATTTGATACAAACCTTTCTATTGCTTTCTACATGAAATATACAAAATTTTATTGCAATTGGACGAACGGTATTGATAGCTCACTGGAAAAAGCTGTTTCAGTTTTTCCCGATTTTCCTCTTTTCCGGACTACTTTTCCATATTTTATCACCGTTTAAACCTTCCCTGGACTTACACGAATATTTCAAGACTAAAATTAGCCAAATCGGTTCAGCCGTTCTCGAGTATTAGCTAGACTAACGAACAGCAATTTATATATATATATATATATATATATATAAATTGCTGTTCGTTAAGTTCGTTAAGTTATAGCATAGCTTAACTTCTTTGCTTTCTACAGTATGTCTGCCTAGGTGTACTTGTGTCTGTGTGAATGTGTGGGCATGTGTGCATTTGTTTACCCTCCATTTTTTCCCCCAAGGTAAGTCTTTCCTCTCCCGGGATTGGAATGGCTCCTTACCCCCTTCCTTAAAACCCTCATCATTTCCTTTTCCCTCTCCTTCCCTACTGCCTGAAGACGCAACTGGGTTGCGAAAGCTTGCGATTGTGTGTGTGTGTGTATTCATTTATTTATTTGTGATGCTGTCACACCTGTGCTCCTTCGCCTGGTGAGTAATCTTCGTCTATTTTTTATATTTTATTTTTCCTGCTAGGAATTTTTCGTCTTAATAATCGTTTCATATATATATATATATATATATATATATATATATATATATATATATATATATAGTTTGATGCAGCTCTCCATAATACCCTATCCTAAGCAAGCCTCTTCATCTCCACATAAGAACGACAACCAACATCTGTCTGAATCTGCTTACTGTATCCATCTCTTGGTCTTCCACTGCGATTTTTTCCCCATACACTTCCCTCCAACGCTAAATTCACAATGCCTTGATGTCTAAGAATGTGTCCTACCAATCTATCCCTTCTTTTAGTCAAGGTATGCCAGAAATTCCTTTTCTTCCCAATTCTTCTGTAGCACCATATTTCAAAAGCCTCAATCCTCCTCCTGTCCGCACTGTTTATCCTCCATGTCTCACTCCCATACAAGGCAACACTCCACACAAATGCTTTCAGAAAGGACTTCCTTAGGTTTAAATCAATATTCGATGTTAACAAATTTCTCTTTTTCAAGAACGCTTTTCTACCCATTGCCATTCTGCATTTTATATCCTCTGTACTGCGACCGTCATTTGTTATTTTACTGCCCAAGTAACAAAACTCATCTACCTCCTTTATTGCTTCGTTTCCCAATCTAATTCCTTCAGCATCACCTGATTTTCTTACACTGCACTCCATTACCCTAGTTTTGCTCTTGTTAATGTTCATCTTATATGCACCTTTCAGCACACTATCCATTCCGTTCAATTGCTCTTCCATGTCCTTTGCTGTATCTGACAGAATTACTATGTCGTCGGCAAAACGCAATGTTTTTAATTCTTCACCCTGAACTTTAATTCCTTCTCCAAATTTCTCCTTGCTTTCCTTTAAAGCTTGCTTCAACTCTGACAACCGCTGTCTGGTTTTTGTACAAGTTGTAAATAACCTTACGTTCCCTATATTTTACTCCTGCTTGCTTCAGAACCTTAAAGAGTTTATATATATATATATATATATATATATATATATATATATATATATATATATATATATATATGTTTCTTAAGAACATCATTAAGAAATCGTAGTAGTAACAGAAAGATTCCGTTGTATCTAGTGTGAGTCCAAACATTTCGAGGGGGGAGCTCCCTGTGACTCCCCCTCCCCACTGCATGCGGGCCTGGGGATAAGTGGCAGTATAGTCCCATTAAAGTTGCTTGCTAGTTGACCCCTTTCACGCGTTGGAGCTGCTTCCTTCCAGAGTGCTTAACGTCACGTTCGAACCATTCGACGTTGCTAACCTACCACAAGTGATCGGACAATTCACTTCCAATCTCTTATGTAGCTTGCTTTTTTGATGTATTTTCATCCCGATTCATAGGTCTGTCCCTTTTATTTACCATTGCATCACACACGATAACCACACCAAACAGTACACCCATAAGCACAACAGTGCTAACAAAATACATACGTTTCATGCTGGATGTGTATCATTTCGCAAAAACTGCACTACAGTGTCAGGTATACAGCAATATTATTCACAGAGTTCGGCTGACATTACATAAGCTTCGTATGGCAACATACGTAAAGCCAAACGTTCCTAAAGCTACAATCCAGCCACCCTAAGACAAAGGTGGCATATTGTAAAGTTGTGATGTGGCGCAGTGACATGGTTGTTGATTTTCGTGCTGGAGAGTGTTGGTTCGCGTCTTGCCAATAGCAATATTTTTTATTTCTAAATCTAATCAAAATGACTTATTTTTCTCAATTAATTTGTTGAATTAGATAGTTCTATTTCTAATACATTGCCGCGTCGTTTTGATAACCGTATTGGCTTTTACACTTGCTGTAAGATTTCTTCCTGATATTGTTTTATCGATTGGAATCTGCAGGTGTCAAGCGTCACTATTTATCGGTTAGTTATGCATCAGTTGACTAACCACAACCACTATCCTGTGTGTGTCCATTTTCAGGTAACCAATGATACTGAGAAATTACGGTTTGTTTTTAATGTTGAAACTGAAAGTGTTCTGTTTTGAATTTTCTCGTAGAGGCCAGCTTTAATCGCGGTGAAGGCTGCGGTTATGATCATTCTGCCGAAAATTGTTGACAACCGTTTACTAGAAAGTTGCGGTTTAGGTTGGGATATGAGTTTAACCCATTTTTGCCCAGTGTTCCAAAATGGGAACAATATTTTTAAAGTTTTTGTTTATTTATTATGAGTCATGAAATGGTTATTAAAGCGTTAATTTCATTTTATATCACTGGTCTGGAGTCTGCGTTCTTCTAAGTGCTTTAGATTGAACCTCATTGTTGTGTGTTGACAATGTTAGCAGTCACTTGAGTTCGCAACACGTCTACCAAATAGTAAGTACTGTACAGTAGTATAGTTTCTTCCTAATTTCTTTTCCTTGTTTTTCATATCTCAGCATTGTTAGGGAGTGTTCCATACACAATTAATAATAATAACATTATTTGTTTATTGATAAGCATCGTAAACATTTGCTTGTTCCCAAATGGGATCACCAGGCACGTATGACCATTTGTTAGTCAACCTTTCACAATCTTGACCAAATGAGCATACATTTATTTCGGATCTCTCACTGCTGTTGAAATTTTAGACATTTTAGAGGAAGATGAGGGCTTTGCAGAGGCAGATATGTACATTGATGCCCCAGATGATGGATGGGAGACAAGAAGATAGTGGAGATGAAGAAAAATGTGATGCAGACAACTTTCAGCTGTAGCTGAAGCAAAGGTAATCAGAGGGGACAGAACAGAGTATATGGGTAGAAGTCGTTCACCTGAATTAGAATCTCATTCTAGTAATCTTGAAAGCAGTACTCAACGAAGCTCAGGGGACCCCTCATCATTTTATGATTGGGAGAAAGTTGACGTTACTCCGTTTCGAACAGTTCACTGCAAGGAAAATATATTCACTATAGTTCTGTTGAGTACGGAACTCTATTTTGGCGATGGTGTATTGAATTATCTTCGGGAAATGATTAACCCATATGCTTCCCAGAAAGGTGACCACAGTTTTGCATTTTCGTGTGATGAACTGAGATGTTTTGTGGCAATTTTGATTCTTCATGCTACCTAAACATGATTAGATGAAGAATGATATGGAAGCCAACATAGAGACCTACAATGCATTTGATAATTCAGAATGAGGCTCACCTGATTGGGAAAAAAAAAAAAAAAAAAAAAAAAAAAAAAAAAAAAAAAAAAAACCATCAACAACAAAAACAAAAAACAAAAACGGCTTGTTCACTGTGCTGATAATGTGGACGTGTGGTTCTGAAACTTTTCAAAGACTTGCCACCAATTGCATATAAAATCTACGCAGATCGTGTTTTTTCTTTAATTGATTTGGCCAAAACACATATAAAAAGGGAAGGGGGTCTAAGGTGCAATAATGGGCAACAGAATACGGAAGTGCCCTATACATGGTGCCAGGCTGAAAAGAAAAAAAAAATAGTACTTCAAAAGCCAAACATAGTCCATGCATACAAATGCCAGAAAGGCATGTGAAAAATGTAAAATTACTCTACATTGTTTCAAGGATTATCATTGTAAAAATTGACTGTTGGTTGGATGAACATAATCAATATTTGTATTAAACATTTTTCTAAGTCTATTAGTATTATTGAGAAAAATATGTTTTTATTTTTCCTAATTTTCGGACCCTCTCTCATTCCCAGTGTTCCCATTCACTAAGGATATCTTAAACAAATTATTTTAAGAACATTTTAAATGGTTACCCAAAATAAAACAGGGGAAAAAGAACTCGGGCAAATATGGGTTAAATTCATGGCTGTAAAACGCTTCCTCTGCTACAGATGAATCATTGGTAACCTAAAATCAGCTGTTGCCTTCTGATCACAGTAAGCAGCTAACGCTTCGAACATGTCACCGACGTTACACGTTTACAGCGTTTGTGAAGGAGTGTCGCCTTATAACCTAGCGGTGGCCGGCAACCTACAGTATGTGGCAACACTGCAGCGCCACGTGACAATTTTAATCGGACTAAAGTAAGTGGTTCACTTAGGAAGCTGTAAGCTACACAAAAGTATCGTCGCTGGAAGATTAACATTGAAAGGCTACGACAAAATTTCCACTTGGTGTCAATAAATGACACCTTTCTTTGAAATGTAAATATAATATGTTTTTATCTAACATAATGTTTATAACACGTAAATTATAGTATTCGATTACAACTTTGGTGGGGAAATTTGGTGCATCTCATGCCAGTTAAGTATTTTTCGGTAATGTTAAGAAAGTATACAAAATGAGAAGGATGCGTAAAATTAGTATTGTATAAGGATTGTATACGACAGCAAGACGGTATAAGCTGAGAAAAATGTAAACATAAGTTGAACACTGCTTCAACGTAAAATATAACGAAAAAAAAAAAAAAAAAAATGATCACAATAGCGTGATTTCTAGTCAACAAAATGAATACACTTAATTTCCTGCCGGGAAATAATAGAAATCTTCGTAGGGAAGTCTTCCATGCATTACAAAGCGTTTCTCCGCTTGAAATAATAGTGCTAATTGTTTTGTTAGAAGTAACCATTGGGCCTGAACACACGGGAATTAAATACCGCAGTACAACGCGCACAGAAAACACGAGAAGCAAATCGCTTCTCTACTTGGTTCCTGTTGACCTCGGCAGTCACTGTGAGCTGGCAGGCGAAAGTGTTTTAAGCGTCTCGCTACGACAACGGGTACGGGCTGAGATTACGTCTGAGCGCGATGTGGGACTGATGACGCAGTCTACCACGTGCTCTGCTGATCGCTTGGCGCATGCGCACTGGCGGCAAGCCTCGACTAACCTGCCTCCGCAGCGCGTTGATTGTCTGAGTCCCACTACAGAAGTGCTTTTGTTCTACGACTGTGTGCTTTCACTGTCCCAAGTCTTACAGGAACCTTCTGAGAAGATACTCTTGTTTTTATACTCAATGATAAGTCGATTGGCAACGATTTTTCACGATAGTTCCAAACTTAAAGCGAGATACCGAGTATGAATAACCGAATCTTTGCTCCTAAAACGATTGCAGCGTCGAAGGAAGTCTATAGCGAGTCTTGACATCTGAATTACAGACCGCAAAGACACATCTCGATTACGTGTAGAATAAAGTAGTGGGTGGACTATCTCAGTTATAAAGGGTGTCTATTCAGTAGTTGAGTATCCATGAGATAGGGTAAAATTCTGTTAAAGGTCGCAATGTCTGGCCATAGCACTATATTCTTGATTGACAAACATGGCCGATACACCACTGCATAATCTCATAACCTCTTCTTACAACTGTGACATATTACCACTCACCAACTCCGAGTAATCGCAATGTCAAATACCTCCCTACTCAAAACCTTCGTCTTCGACACTAGGCCTATATTATTAGTCACTAATCGAAGATGTTATAAGACCAACTTCTTTCGATTTTATGATATTTTTTTGTAGTTTAAGATAACTGTTATGTCGTAGTATTTGAAGTGAATTGCACTTTTTATTTGTTGCTGTTAAGTGAACAACAAAGCACCCGCGGTTTTATTTATTTATTTCATCCATTAGATCACTTTCTTGGCACAAAAGTACCATGTGATGTTGGAGATTACATTAGGTTACATGGCTCATAAGAAGAAATTAATAGACAATAGGTTACATGGCTCATAAGGAGTAATTACTAGACAGTAGGGAAGGAACATCTTACCATTATACATGACGCTACGTAACTAATACATAGAAAATTCCTATTATATTAATTTACAGTATTATATGTATATTATTTTACAGTATTATATATACAATATGGTTGGAACATCTTATATTGGCAATACAATGTATAATTTAAAAATAAAGAGTAAAAGTATACACTTAGATTTAAGCACATTGCACATTTTAATAAAAATACTTGAAAGTTTAGGTCACCTCCTTGTACTCATTAACAGAGTAAAAATAGTGGTGCAGCAGATATGCCCTGACTGCTTTCTGAAATAAGTTAATATTCTCAATATTTTTGATATGGGCTGGTAGTTTATTGTACAGCTTAATTCTCATATGAAATGTTCCTTTCTGGCATAAGCTTTATTTTACGTGCACTAGATGGAGATTGTCTTTTACTCTAGTGTTGTGGTCATGGAGTACGCTATTTCTTTGCAAACTGCTGTCACAACCTAATATACTAATTTTTAGAAACTTCAAAATTTCAGCTATATACAGGGACGGTACTGTAAAGTAGTATTTCCAGTTGTTTGAATAGAGGCCTACATGATTCCCTCCTTTTTTCCTGTAATTATTCTAATAGCTCTTTTTTGGACTATGAAAGTGCTTGTTGCTGTTGTAGAGTTTTCCCAGAAGATAACTCCATAACTCAGTTGACTCTGAAAGCATGCATAGTATGCACTCATAGTGCTCTCATTTGTACATTTTTTAAAGCTACATAAAGCATAGCAAGTTTTACTCAATTTAGAATTCATGTATTCAATGTGCTTGTTCCATTTCATGTTATTCTGGATCCACATACCCAAGAATTTTGTCTCATTCTTGTTCTCTATGTTCTGAAGGTTGATGGTGACACAAGGATTATATGCATGCTTATTTCAAGAATGAGAAAAATTTAGGGTGACAGTTTTCTTGCTATTAATCATAAGTTTAAATAAAGTTGAAGGCCCAGCTACTCAGCTGATTAGTAACAGCATTTATAGTTTCCTGAAGTTCACCCTTGTTGTCTCCCTTTACTACTACTGTTGTGTCATCAGCAAAAAGTGTTGTTTTATGTGCCTGTATATCAATATTTAAATCATTGATATATATAAGAAAGGGGAGTGTTGCAAACCGGCCTAATCTAAACAATATTTCGTGACTATTGTAATGAGTCATGACGTGATAGTGAGGCCTAATAATGAAATGGGAACTTATAGGTATCATTCCTAACTCCTCCTTGCGCGCCTCGGTCGTCTTGTAAAAATTTTACCGCGAACTATGTATCCCTGATACGAACAGCTATCGCTTCCTGCTAACGGTTTTTGTGTTCTCTATACAGCTTTACACGCACGCCCGGACGTTCGAAGTGCGTGACCTTGAGTTCCTCTTCTCTCTTGCTGTAGGTGGGCGTGTTACGCATACGTCACATCTCCTGCTCCAATCCCACTGCGTCTCGTTAGTGTGTCAGTTGCATTATAACGGCGCTTCGCCCAGAAGTATAACAACGTGAAGTTGCGTTGTCAACTGGACTGTTTCCGATTTAGAATACTTGGGACGTTGCGTAGTGGAGATTTCTTCGCTGTTTACTTTCCGTTACACAATGTAAGGCGAATACCTGTATAGTTCATTTGAAAGTGTACGTCGATCCCCTCTCTATCCCTAGTCCGATCTTGTGCTTTGTGTCTAATGACTTCGTCGTCCACAGGACTAATCTTTTTTTTTTTTTTTTTTTTTAGTTTACTGAACTGGAGGCACAGTGACTTCGCCTCATACTGATTTTAATAATAATAACTAAAATTGGAAATCTTGATTTACAGTCTAAAAGGCTCATAGATGCTGTGTAGGTACCTTAACTGTCTGTAATCACAGCGTTACAATGATCAAGAGCGTACCAGAGTTCTGAGAATGTGGTTCAACTTTTTTTAATTTTTTTTTCCTTCTGAAATAACTAGACGTTTTTATTTTCTCGACCTTTTCAGTTGAGGTGGCAACTATGTACTGTTCCTCATATGGATCATTCTAAAGAGAATTGTGCCTATGTATAATGTCAGCCACTTCTTGCTTTACTGTTGAGGTGAAGAACATGCACTTTAGTTACCCTCACTAATGTTGGATGCCTATGAGCAAGCTGTAAACCGACCACAGCAAACTGTTTTATGACGTCACTTTACTACAGTTTATCCAGTCAAACTAAACAAACTGATGATTTATTGTATTATTGAACACAACCAAATTGAGCAGCTGAAAAATTTTTGCTCCACCCTCATGACTTGCATGGCGCTTTCATCAGTGGTGCTTTTATCCAGCGGCAGTAGGCGTAGTAGACCGTTAGCAGAGCCTGTTCTGTTGATAGTGCGAATGGAGCGGCCTACTGCCTGTCGAATCTCTGGAACAGTTCTGAAGCGAATGCCACGAATTGGTTCCTTCATCTTCAAATAAAAGTCACAAGGACTTACATCTGGGGAGTATGGTGGATGGTACAGTACTTCCCAGTCCTATCGACCGAACAGATCAGCCACAGCTTGCGCTGTAAGCGCCCGCGCATTGTCGTGCAAAGTGATGATTCGGTTGTGCAGAAAGTGCTGCCGCTTCTTTCGCAAATGTTGAGTCCTTGTCACTTATTTGATTCCGAAGATGAAGGAACCACTTCGTGATATTCGCTTCACAACTGTTCCTTAGATTCGATAGGCAGTAGACTACTCAATTCGCACCATCAACAGAACAGGCTCTGCCAACGGCATACTACGCCTTCTACATCACATCGCTGGCACGGTTTGTACAGAACACTGGTGAATACTTTGAAGGACAGTAACAGGTGCAAACTTTCAACGCTTTTCTATCGCTTGTGAATAAATAGTTGCCACTGTTTAAGATCCAACTCATATACATATATAACTGCGTTTTCATGATTCAAAACACCACTAGTTTGTCCAGTTACAATTTTACACAAATTAAATGGTTAGCTCAGTGTACGAGATTGTTAAATCTTTGTATTAATGATACTTTCTTTGTATTTACCCAAACTTTTTGGTTTTAAGAATAAATTAATTTCCATGCAGTTTGTTCTTTTAATATATAAAATGTACGATCGCATAAGGAAGTACTTGCGCTTTCCTTAATTCATTCAGAGATATATTTGCATGCATTCGACACTCTCTTATCTGATTTAAAACGAGATTAGGCTTGAGTCCTTAATTAAATTGTTCAAGGAAGAAATACATGTTTGTTCCATCAGGAAATCTTACTCGAATCCCGACATTCTTAGCTTTTTAATGTAATACATTGAAACGGATTTCTTACCCATAACAAGTAACTGTCAATTCTTGGAAAACAACTACTAAAATGAGAACCAGTATTAAAGAATACTCCTGGATAAACGGGGAAATATTGATCTATAAAAAACTTTAAAACTTAAAATACTGGTCTATAACTATTATCATTTGAAATAAAGAAGTCGTAGAGCTTAATTGAGACTTTTCTTTAAGAGGTGAAAAATAATGTCACGAAAGAACTGTCTTATGAAACACATTTTCACTTTTTTAAGTCCGTAAGCTATGTTAAGCTCGTCTGGCGACCCATCTCAAGAGATAACCCACAGATTGGGAACCACTGATCTAATCGATCCATTTCTGTGGCCACTTGCCGACTTGAGCCTCAAGCGAAGATTCGGAAACGCTTTTGTTCCCCATCATTGTCAAGACAGAGAAAAGATTGATGAGAGTCCCTTGTTGCGTAGCTCCCTCCCTGACAATACAACGATTGCGTCTGGGATTAGAACTAGAAGGTTGTAAACTTGCAAAACTGCATGTGGAATTCTCTGAATAATGTCATCCAGAATGTTGTCTAGGACAGGTACGTTTATAGATATTCTAAAATATTCTACATTTGAAGTAGCAGCGTCGTTAGACTTGTGGTTCTGACGACTGCAACGACGAGGTGCAGTGATTGCAGCTCCGGGACTACAACCTTCCTTTCTGCTCTCTTCCAAACATAGTGAGCTCAACTTTCTGCGCTCTCACGGCTGAAAGTCAGAACTGAGATGAGGGACGACACATCATTTGAAGCCTGCTTGAAATCATTTGACCTTCCTTGCAAAGATCTACTTCGAGGAAGAGAGAAAGGTAACACTTCATCCAGAACGAACAATGACATAATAAAATTAAGATTCTTTAATGCTAAGGATAAACAAAATGCTTTACTAGCTAAAAATAAATAAAAATAAAAAAATGGCTGCTGTACCTTTGATTGTGCCAACTTGGGGTGCTTTGTTCGAGGAAGACCGAATCTGATTCAAATTATGATTGAAACATGACGTCCGCATTGCATTGGGGGCCCCTGGATTTCCCTTACTACTCCTCGTGCTTCGGAAACCACGACGGCGCAATCGTCAATGCCGATATCAACGCATTTATCTGTTGGCAGTCATAGCTTTTCCAGTTTCCTCAAGACGATTCGACCAACAGCCTTTCCTGTAAGGCTCAACTAATTATCAAGCTGATTAAATTCCTCGCCATTATGAGTTTTCGCTGATCTCTCCTTGGGCACTTCTTTACGAACAGCATTTTCTTCTTCATCTGACAGGTAAGAACTGTTTCCATCGTTTTTCTTCGTTTTCGCAAGGCGCTCAAATGCACTAACGTTCTGTAGTCTTGACTACTTCTGGCGCTGAACGTAGCGTAGAATTAGACTGGGCTTTCTTCAAAAATGCTGTTTTATTTTCTATCCACAAATGGAAAAAATTAATTTTGGACAGACGTGATAATGTAAGTCGCTCTTGACGAAGCTGTCTTCGGGTGGTTTTCTAGCTGCGTGTCGCCATTATTCAGTCTAAATCGAAGAAGTGCTAGGGTGTTGTCATCATTCGAAATTTCACTTTCATAACTTGGCCAACACGGGAGTCTTCTTTTAATAAACAAAGATCTGTCGTCTCGATGAATTCTCAGTGGCATGCACTTTGACTAACTAAAAATTATACTATCAACAATTGCCTTTTATTTCTGGCATAAACTACTGGTTCATTCGGCAAATCAAGTCTTCCCCTAGATTTTCGTAGTTTCGCAAGAAATCGCGGTCTGTCTGAACAGCTTACGTGTGGGACTGATTCTGGTCATGGACGTAAAGACATCCAAGCTTCCAAGTTAGTTTTTTTTAAAGATTTCAGTGGCTGTGTGACGAGTATTCTTAAAGACACTGGTTCCTGGATGCTACCAACTGACTTACTGCGAACCACGGGCAGTATTTGCAAAATAGCCCACCAAGTGACGGCGAATAGACGACCCATTCGTGCAGGTCTCAGTAGAGGGCTCCAAGTGTCGGAGCGTCTCCAATCCTCTCTCCACCTTTATGGAATATGGCAACTCATAAGATTTTGGTGGAAGACATAGATGTTTATGTAACTGATAATTTATGTACTCACAGACATCGTCATTTATGAATTTCCCTACTTCGTTTGAAACACTAAATACTGCTACCCGAATCCTGTGACTTGACCTGTTCAGCTTTCACAAATTTCTTGTAGTGGTACAGTACTTCCCAGTCTCATAGATCGAACAGAGCAGCCACAGCTTTCACTGTATGCGCCCGCGATTGTCGTGCAAAATGATGAGTGGGTTGCGCAGAAAGTGTTGCCGCTTCTTTCGCAATGCTGGTCGCAAGAGATGTTCCAAAAATGAACAGTAATAATGTGCATTTGACGGTCTGCTGTCGAGCAACGAAATACGTTAGGATAACACCATCACAGTCGTATCACCGTAACTTCCACCATACTGGGGCTCTGACGCCTCTTGAAGTCCTTGATGACACTCTTTCATTCACACTGTTGCAGAACTTGCTATTCCTCAGAATGCGCTGTTGGCGCGCCATAGTTTTCCACTCGACTGAATATATCCACAGTCAGCGAGAAATGGATTCGGATAAGTGCGATGATAATTTTACGTCACTCACATAAAACACAACTTTTTTAGGAGCAAGAATAAATTGCGAATCCGTTGTGCATAAGGAGAGTGAGTCAGACAAGTGGCGACATGGTTTCTACAAAGACCTTCAGTGGCAGTAAAACATGGACGTAATGGCTCGCTACAGTTACGTCTCCCAAACTTAGTTCCTGAGAAGACTGTAACGTGTTCTGGAATTCCACATATGTATTACGACGGTAGAGGATAACATGCATGGTTCTAGAGGGAATGGGAGAGGGTTGTAGAGGAAAACCGAGACTGGAATACATCCAGCAAATAATTGAGGACGCATGGAGAAAGTACTGCTCTGAGATGAAGAGTCTGCCGCAGGAGAGGAACTGGTGGCGGGCTGCATTTGACCAGTCGTAGTGTCAAACAAACGGAAGTGTTTCAAAACTGTACCCTCAGTGCATCAGCGTCTACAAAGTTCACGAGAAATTCGTGAAAGTTGAACAGGCCAAATCACATGATTCAGGTAGTAGTCTTTAGTGTTTCAAACAATGTAAGGAAATTCATAAATGACGATATCTGTGATTGCATCAGTTCTCAGTTACTAAAACATCCTTGGCTCCCACCAAAACCACATGAATTGCCATATTCCATAAAGGTGGAGAGAGGATTGGAGATGTGCCAAGACTTGAACTCTCTACTTATAACTGCATGAATGGGTCATCTATTCATTTTTAACTTGGTGGGCTATTTTGCAAATACTGTCCGTGGTTCGTAGTAAGTCATGTTGGAGGCATCCACGAAACAGTAACTAAGAATACTCGTCACACAGCCACTGACATTTTTTTAAGCAAACCTAATAGAGAAGCATGGATTACGTCCAGTGAGAAAGGTAGAGTATTCGGCTGTATTGCTCATCTGCTAGTACCAAAGAAACTGAGAATAGGAAAGTTTGACAGAAAATTCTTGAAGTACTTCTTCACTGCCTTCTACCCACATCACTACAGACTTTGCTGTCCAGATGAAGGATCAGTAGCCACATGAAGGAATGTTGATTGCTAGAAAGGAAGATCTGACTCTGGAAACCAACCAGTCGAAGAGTGGGTTACGGAACCTGTACAGGAACCTTCAGAGAAGGAATACAAAAGACAATAATGAGATGAATTCGCCAAAGATGACGTCAAGTCAACTGGCAAGGAGTGAGGACAATGGAAGAATTCTTATACCAGAACCAACCAGTGTTGAATAGTATAAGGAAAAGGAAGCTGTACGATTTCTACGAGAAAAAGGAACCCTCCGAAATATCTGGATGACTATGATGTTCTTACAATGAATGCTGAGTCATTTGATGATGACGTACCAAAACGTTACAACGAAATTGCAAGTCAAGACGAGGAGAAACTATGGTATCAAGCTGCACAGGATGAAATTGACTCCATAAAGGAAAACGAGATCTGGAGTGCTGTTGAAGTACCCCCTAAAAAAAGGCCATCAGCAGTAAGTGGGTGTTGAAACTAAAGAAAGACAAAGATGGAAATATCGTAAGACACAATATCAAACTTGTGACTCAAGGATGTTCATAGAAAAAGGGAGTTATGAGGAAACACATGCACCAGTGGCTCGACTTGCAACTGTTAGAATAATGATGACAAATGCAGTCCAACAAGGACTGGTCCTGGAACAGTGATTTACTCCAGGTAGAAATATACATGGTTATTCCTGAAGGACTGGCTGTTTCTGAAGATCTGTAGACACAACTGGTTTGATCTACATATTACAAAAGTCTATAACTAGCATGAAATCATTCTATTCACACATTTCTTATACGAATGTTTGAACTTAAATAGTGGCAACACTGCTGTGAAGGCATCATGAAATGGAATCTACTATTGTCGCTGATGGCACACATTGTTGACATACCTACCTTACCTCCGAGCAAATGGACTCGCCCACCCCCACATCACCGAATTGCGCACAATCAAGAGAAACACACTTTTGAAAAAAAAAAAAAAAAAAAAAAAAAAAAAAAAAAAAAAAAAAAAAAAAAAAAAAAAAAAAAGATGTTCAAATGTTTGTAAATCTATCGGACC
Source organism: Locusta migratoria (assembly GCA_026315105.1). NCBI lineage: Eukaryota > Metazoa > Arthropoda > Insecta > Orthoptera > Acrididae > Locusta > Locusta migratoria. Next base: position 206,960,756 of record CM048749.1, read on the forward strand.
AAACTGCGTGGTCATCAGTCCGTACCTTACAAACTACTTAAACCTAGGTAAACTAACCTAAGGACAAACACACACACACACCCATGCCCCAGGGAGGACTCGAACCTCCACGGCGAGCAACCGTGCGCTCCGCAGCGAGACGCTTTAGACCGCTCGGCTACTCCACCGCGGCCACACTTTTGAGTCAATGGTCTTACATAATGGTGACACTATGGTTTTGAAACAGGAACAACTAAGTTCGATCAAGACTGAATGTTCCAAAGGTTGTACAGCATGACAGCGTCATCAAGGTCTTCAAGAGGCGCCAGAGCCCCAGTATAGTGAAAGTTATGGTGATTCTCTTGTACAACTAGGATGGTGTTATCCCATTGCTTTACGTTCCTCCACAGCAGATCGTCATTGCACAATATTTCTGCTCGGTTTTGGAGCATCGCCTGCGATCAGATTTGCAAAAGAAGCGGCAACACTTTCTGCGCGACCCACCCATCATTTTGCACGACAATGCGCTGGCACGTACAGTGCAAGCTGTGGCTGCTCTTCACGGTTGGTGGAACTGGGAAGTACTGTTCAAAAAAATGTTCAAATGTTTGTAGAGCTTATGGGACTTAACATTTAACATTTGTTCTGGATATTTAGTCATATGAGTATAGATTTGAAATTCTTCTAAAATGTCCATTAGTTGTCCTTTGCATACGATATGTAAAATTTTGAGATTTTTTTTCTATACTCCCAGTCAAATGTTTACTTTCTGTGAGGTGTGTGCCGAATGCTGAAACATTATTTTTGCTTGTATTTATGACAAGGCCTACATTGGACAGACAGACAGACCTTTCAAAATTAGATTTAGAGAACATACAAATGTTAAATGAACAAACAGAAATGCGCAATAAACAATTCATCGAAAATTTCCACAACACCTTGGCATATCCATCCTACCGTAATATACTTCCAAATATGCAACTAAACGCGATGAATTACAGTAGCACTGCAATATTATCCCTGTATTACAATATAGTACACAAAAGCAATTTATTACACTTAAAACAGTTCGGAATGAAATCTAAAATTTATTGTACGATATTTGTCATGGTACTGTTTATGTCACACTGCATATAACCAACGATATTGTTACAAACAAAATTAAGCAAAGAATATTTAATAAAAACATCTTTGGGTCAACAGCTCAGTAAATTACACCAAAGTAATTACAACAAACAGTGTGACTAAATAGTAACCAAATATAAAAATATATATGAATGTAAGTAATTACAACTTGTACAATCAATATAACATTGCCATATTAATGTATTTTCATGTAAAACACACTTTGTTCTCTGTAATAGGTGGCTTAAGAAAATGGGCAAAGCCCGAAACTAGTCAGCATTTCAAATAAAAGCAGCTTTGGTGCATATATAAAAATGTCTTTTCTACATTTTTTGTACTTTTTCGCCCAGAGACAGAGAGAACCAGAATGGTGGTTTCTGTGACCTAACATACAGAGAGGGTGTGGAATGCGCCTGAACAGTGTGAGATTCTTAGCTCAAATGATCTTTCGTTTCCGTTTTTGGTCCAAACTGAGAAGGCGCGACACCCTTCGCGCGCAGAGCTTCTTCATGGCCACATTTTCATGGACGATGTAATGCACTCGTTTAGTTGAGATGCCTACAATGTTAGCTCTCCTTCCAATACCATATCACGACGGTTTCCTGTGTGGTGACTTCTGCGGGCCGACCCGAGCGTGCTCCATCTTCCGTGCTTCTCCGACCACGTTTAAACTCATTGATCCAAACGTAAATAGTCTTCAATGTTGGTGCAGAACCCACATGGACATAATCGAACTTGTATTTGACCTGTGTAGTTGTTCATCCCTTCAAATGAAAATGTTTAACAACAGCGCGAAACTCGTTTTTGTCCATCCTAAGGAGCTAGAGCTACGCAGTTACCACTTCAGTAGGCAGCCAACAAATAACAGCTGCCGTTCGAAATATCAGGCTCACCAATAACAGTGCAGGTTCCGAAAATTTCCCGCTCTTTAATACAAATTTACCAGACTTATCAAACCACCGTCGCCGGCCGCGGTGGCCGAGGTGACTGAGGCGCTCCAGTCACGGTCAGCACGGCCACTACGGTCGGGGGTTCGAATCCCCCCTCGGGCATGGATATTTGTGCCGTCTTAGTTCGTAAGTAGTTCATAAGTAGTTTGTAAGTTTAGGGACTGATGACCCCGTAGTTAAGTCCCATAAGCTTAACAAACATTTCAACATTTTTTTGAAACCACCGTCGTAATTTTCTACTTTTGTACTTTTTCGCTAGAGATAACGACTTTCGAGTTATTTAAGGAAAACGTAAAAAGTTTTCTTTTCAACGCTTACTCACGCTCGAGCTCACACCCCAGAGGTCGGGACTTTAAGTATGTCGTTCACGACAGTCTTCCCTACCACTGTACAAAAATTTGCGACTATACGATTTTTCCCCAATTTTTCCTTCACTGACTGGACTATTATGACGCCTGTAAAACGTATATATTACACAAATATAATTATTATGCGCGTTAAGCTTCAAAATTATAAAATACCTGTAAAATGTAAGTTACTGGTGATGGGCGCTAAACAGATTACGCGAAAACCAGTAAAGTTCAAAAAGAGTCTGAAACACAATAGGAGTGGACGAGCGCAGTGAGCAAAACGGACGTCAGCTCGATATCAACAGTGACCTGGAACTAGAACAGAGTGACCGGAACGGGACCGGCCGGGCCTACCTGGGACGTGGCAGTTTCTGAAATTACCCCCCCCCCCCACACGGGCAATACCGTGCGTAGCGAAGGCCTCCGCGTTGGCGTGCCTCGTCACACAGAGTAGGCTGTGATCGTGTAGTTCACTGGCTGGCCGTTGTGAGGCGGTGGGCTGTGCCCCATCGGCCAGCCAGTGAGCTGCGCGACCGCGGCCTACTCTGCGTGACGTGGCACGCTATCGCGGGGGCCTTCTCTACACACGGTGTTGGTACGGGGCCCTCGCTAATGCAGTCTTCCTTCCTTCATCACTTCCCGGACAGCATTTCCTTTTCCTTCCCTACTTTCCTATCCTCACTCCTTCCCCTCCCCACCGGGGGACTGATAACGTTAGCAGTGTAGTCCCATCCCAACCAAACAACCCAACCCTGGAAGTGGAAGTCGCCACAATCGTTCCGGCATTCCGAACCAGGACTGCCAATTCCTGGAATTGGAGTTCACCGCCATCGTTTCAGGCCGCGACCGCCGAATGGGACCGACCAGATGAAATACAAACTGCCGTACCCGGTATGTAGTTCCTCGGTCCTTCAGTTTACTTGTGACCGTTCGTTCGCAAACGACACATCTCTACTGGCAATGGCTGCTGCGGAGTTACGGATGAAGTGTTTGCTTGATGGCATCGAAGTTCCACTCCAACTACCAATTCCTATATTCGAGGATAATCGGTCACGTATACGGATATTGGAAAAATGGAAACATTGTCGGATGATACACACCAATGTTAAATACAACTTGGTGTGCCAACTTCACAACCACAAAGGCATCTCCGTCAAGAACGTACAACGTCTGACAGAAAAAGTTCGGTGAGTAGTCCTGTAACATTGACATATCTACATGGGATACTCTGAAAATCACATTCAAGTGCCTGGCAGAGGGTTCATCGAATCACCTTTATGCTATTTATATCCCATTCCATTCTCCGTGGTCCTGGGGTAAAGCGCTAGACTGGAAACCGAAGGGTCGCGGATTTTTTCAGTCTGCGTTTTAACCTATCATTCACCTCTCAACGATGTGAGGAGTCGCCAGAAACGATACGTGGTTCGGATTCCACCTTAAGCTGTAGGTCCTCTGTCCTTGGATGGATAACTGGGGTAATATATATATATATATATATATATATATATATATATATATATATATATATATATATATATATATATATATATGATAACCAAACGGCTAATTTTAATGTGTGACAACCCCCCAGTACAATCCAACTGGCTACAATATGTATTTATGTAATAATGTCAGTATTAGTGCAGGTATGTGGTATGTGATGTTAATTGTTGACATATGATTACCTATACATTTAGTTATATGGCATGTTTTACAAACATTTGAAAATTCGATTTTTTTTTTTTTTGTAACCATACATTTTATGTTCACCGTTAGAGACCAGAAGATGATGTCTGTGTACATCGAGCCGGCCGCGGTGGCCGAGGGGACTGAGGCGCTCCAGTCACGGTCTACACGGCCACTACGGTCGGGGGTTCGAATCCCCCCTCGGGCATGGATATTTGTGCCGTCCTTAGTTGTAAGTAGTTCATAAGTAGTTTGTAAGTTTAGGGACTGCTGACCCCGTAGATAAGTCCCATAGACTCTACAAACATTTTTTGAACATTTTGTGTACATCGAAACCGGTCGTCTCTCATAAATAAAGACGAAATACAGCCATCTTGGCATTTCATTATTTACAAAATACATTTATAAGATCGCTCCCTGCCACGAGCAAATTGTATTCGTTTGGGATGGTGCTAAAAAAAAAAAAAAAAAAAAAAAAAAAAAAACCAATTTTGAAATGTTTGTAAATCTATCGGACCAAACAGCGTCGTCATCAGTCCGTAGCTTACAAACTACTTAAACTAAGGTAAACTAACCTAAGGACAACACACACACACCCATGCCCCAAGGAGGACTCGAACCTCCGATGGCGAGCAGATCAGACGTTTGCAGAGCTTATGGCACTTAACTACGGGGTCATCAGTCCCTAAACTTACAAACTACTTATGATCTAGTTTATACTGAAGACGGCACAAACATCCATGCCCGAGGGGGATTCGAGCCCCCGACGGGGAACGGCCTCGTGCATCATAGCATAGCGCCTCAATGCGCTCGGCCGCTCCGCCGCGGCAATGGCGAGCAACCGTGCGCTCCGCAGCGAGGCGCCTTAGACCGCTCGGCTACCACCGCGGCGGTGCTCAAAAGCCTCGTCAGGTTTCGTTGGATGTCAGGAATATCGTCAAATCTCTTTCCTTTCATGCCAGTTTGAGTCGAGGGAATAGGAAGAAGTCTGGAGTATTGAGATCCGGCTAGTAGTGTGGATGTTCAAGTTGCATGACAACGCACGTCCACACACGGCCAATATCCAATCCACCATACTCGTGTGCGGATGTCAATTCTCCATACGTATTCCTATTACCTCGACTCAAACTCGATTGAAAGGAAAGATATTGGACGATATTCCTAAAATCCAACGAAATGTGTCGAGGCTTTTGAACGCGATCCCAAAGGAAGACTCGTCAATTTTTTTTATCAGCGGTTGTACTGTCAGAAGACCAGACTGCATACACCTTTACCAAAGTATTACCATCTCCTAGATTCATCACTTTGAGAAGCTTGTCGGATTTAACGTGACTTCTATTAAATGTCTGAATATTCTGCTTATTTTGTGTTGAAAGTAAAGTATTTAAATTGGATAAGGGTGTTGAGAGTGCAATTTAAAGATTGTATCTGGACAGGGCTGTTAAAGCGAAAACTTAGCTGTTTTCGATGTTCAGTTTTTGCTTTAAATAAAGCGTCAGAATCATAACTAAACTTTAGAGTGTTATTTAAGAGGGAGAAAGTGCATTTTTTATTTTATTTTATTTTTTAACGAGGATCTTCCACATTGTAGAAAAGCTAGGTACTTGCAAATGCCTACATATTTTTAGTTAAAAAATCTACTTGCAATGACATTACACCTGCCAACAGTGTGCTCGATGGTCTTCATAAGTCTTTCAGCTGTAACGGTCTAATTAAAAAAATAAATAATAATAATAATAAAAAACAACCTTAAAGCATTTCCATGGGTCTCAGAAAGTCCAGGTACTAGAATTAAGCTGCATCGATCAAGACATACATCAGGTTTATTCTTCTACATTTTTATGCCTCTACATCGACAGTAAACTAAACTGGTCTCACCTTATCCTGGATTCTAGGCAGAAAAAGGCTCACTTCAGCTGTCTATACTCCACGTATTGTAGCAGTAACTGCCAATACGGACGTAACGGTTGCTTACTTTTACGATTTGCATTCATTCTTGTCGTATGGTATAATATTTTTGGGTAACCAACCAATGGCAAAAAGTATTCGTCATTCAGATAAGAGCGAGACGAATTAAATAAGCGTCATTAAAAAAAATACATATAAAACATCAACAAGGACATCACTATATATGCTTTTAAATTAAGAACTTTCCTATACACAAAACTAATAGTGCTTATCGTGATCCGACGCAAGATCTACACACAACATACATATTGGCAGAAGAAATTGAGACTTGTACAAAAGGGTCTACAGTCTACGCTACTCAATCATTAAGATATTTAATGCACTCTCATTTTGCATAACAAGTTACTAGTGTAATATCGCAGTTTAAAAGTAAATTGAAAGAAAAATCTTCTGAAAAGTATTTCTACTCACTTGATGAATTCTGAAATGTAACTACCTTTGCATGGTAACTGTAATATTTACTATTTATCATGTAAAATCATGACTCGTTCCTTATCATGCACTTCTCTTGCGTACTAGATCAACGGACACAAAAATAAATATATTGCGGACTGATGTGCCAGCGCGAGTTAGTCCTGGGCCTACATGTAATTTGCGTTGTAGTATGCCCTTATTGCCGTATTACAGTCTATTCTCTAGGTGTTTCGAGTTATTTCTTCTACTTCCTATTACTTACTTGGGCATTTAGGATCATGTTATTTATATCATTTATGTATTCTTGCGAAATGGATCTATATGAAAGAGAGAAAGACTGGAGACGAATTCCGCTTTATGCATTGTACCGTACCTCTTTTGTAACTTTTCACCCAGAGATAGAGATATCAGAAAATTGGTTTCTCGCCTTTCGCAGACTGTGCTAAACATGCAGAGAGTATTATGCATGTTACGACAACAGAAAGAACATAACCTATTAGCCCATTTCGTAATCCAAATGTTCAAATGTTTGTTAAGCTTATGGGACTTAACTACGGGGTCATCAGTCCCTAAACTTACAAACTACTTATGAACTACTTACGAACTAGGACGGCACAAATATCCATGCCCGAGGGGGGATTCGAACCCCCGACCGTAGTGGCCGTGCAGACCGTGACTGGAGCGCCTCAGTCCCCTCGTACCGTACGACCCCGCAAACGAAGCAAGCCCGTAATTATTTCGATTAGAGCACAAAAATGCCGTTTGTTTTAAAAGGGGAGATCGTCACTGAATTGTACAAAATGTAGTAATCTGTGTGTGTATTTCATCCTGTTTATAATACAAAATTACAAATACACTATATAATATTTCTTTCACGAAATAAAACAAAGCACCTCATTATTTCAGTGGAAATACAGAATTTATAACTCTATCAAAAATAATGACGTAAAAATTTACAAGACAAATATAGTGAGAGACCTATCAATGAAGCACTTTGAAAGATACCGTACTTACAAAATCTGTTAAAAAACAACTGCCTCTACGAAGAAATCTAGTGTAAAATTTTATTTCCTTGTAAAATATAAATGTAAGTTTAAAGTAAAATTGTACATGTAAACGATTTATTCCTTTGTTGAACGCAAATGCGCTGCAATGTTAAAGGATTATTTATAATGAATCTAAATGCATGTAAAAGTTTTATTGAATTGACATAAGATTGAATCTAAATGCATTTTTATGTAATTGTAAATGTACATAAATGTAAACCCTCAAGGCATGTATGCCTTTATAATCAGCGTTCATGAATAAATAAATAACAGTACGGTACATTATATTACATATCCTCAATTACTTTGTAATTACTAGTAAAATTAGTTATCCGCAGGCGCCTTCTGGCGATACGAAAAGTCACGCGACTTCTGCATGGTTACAGTAGGATACAACTTCATAGGTCAGTTCTTAACGGAACTGGAAAGTGGATTTAACCGTGTTACAGTACGTAACTCTCCAATGCAACACGTGTTTATTATATTCGATATGAAAACGCTCCAGGATTTTGTGTTAACTAGAATTTTTCAGTATTAGTGTTCTCTGAATGTACTGTTTTTTTTACGTCCGTACGTTTCGTTGTGCGTACCGTATGGTTTCATTTTTTTCTTCTTGTTTTATGGGTTACTCACTACGCAAAACAGCTGTTCCTTGGCAGCCATTTTGTGGTTGTGGCCCTCAAATACTGGACTACAATTGGACGATGAAAATGAGAGCAACGCCACCTGCTCTGACTTAAAAGGCGTGTGATACAGGCACAGCCACGCCATCTTTGGAGCGCGCACAGAAGCTGCATGATTCATGTTCTAAGTGATATAATTCCGTGATGTATGACACGTATTCCTTCCAGAATTGTTGCTGTTCTAGCGACAGATACTAACAATAAACTCTAGATTTTTTTTATTTCGGAATAATATTGTAAATGAAGTATAAATAAACCGATATTGCCGAATGTATAGGTGGCCTAAGCTGTAACATAGCAACAAATCAAAGCTAGAATTTTCGTTATACATCAGCATTTATTTGGAAAAATAATCTTTGTTCCAATAATTAAAATGGTAGAAGTTAACAGATCTGCGATTCATATAGGCTACAGCCATCCAGGGGGGAAAGAATGTAACTTTATATAGGCCTACAGTAAGATACGGACTGGTCTGCAGCGTCTACGCTCTACGGGGAAATATCGTTTACCCACGTGGTCAACGACAGTTTACCAAGTAGAAAAAAGATCAACACTATATACAAAAGCGTTACATAAAGTACAATACCCCACTGTTTATTCATCAATTGTGCTGTTACTATCACAAAAGCATGTGCATGTAGGTCTATTGGCTTTATTTTTATTTGATTAGTAAACCGATTGTTTGACGTCCAAACCGTTATACATTCAAGCGGATATCTCTGCGAGCACACATCCGAATTAGAATAGTTAAATTTCTAACTGTCCATCAGCAATATTATTTGTCTTACATAGTAAGCAATAACCATTTCTTCTTTAGGTTCCTGGAGGCTTTGAAATAGGACAAAATATTCCACTGTGGAATTTATCTGCCTACAGTCAACTAGGATCTACGTTTGATATACATATTTAGAACACCAGAATAATAATATTCCAATAACATTTCTTATTCAATCCTCATCCCGTAATATTACGTGCAATTTTCTGTATCAATGAGCAAATACGGAATTATTTCAAGAGAGAGAATTGAAAAGATATTTATTATTAAGTCGGTACTGTACAGATACGTTTGAAAGTCGCCGGTATATTTTGTGTTGACCCGAATACATACGTATTTATCGTTTACAGTAGGCCTTATCGTATTCAAAAATACACAACGCGCCTAGACAATAAGAGAAACGGTTTTGGAATTGCCTGATAATAAAACATTTAAAGTAATTTACGATTCTAAACAAATTAGGTTATCTTCGGACTATCGCTTATTACTTTTATTGTGCCGATAATCATTTATCAACTTGGCAGACGTTGAGCCACACAGCTTACAAGTGATACAAAACGATACCTGGCCTAATATTGACCTACACTTACCAGAATTCTACATTAAGTACCCGGTACCATACAAATGTAAACATACGTACGTGGAGGACTACCGGTACCGCTTAATTTTTTTTAAATAATATAAAGCAAAAGCAGCATCAAGGGAATTTGATAGGTATTTATTATGTCACGCTCCCAAATTTTGAGTTTTTCTATAGGCCTACATTTCCTTTCCGTAGTAGTTTTCTACAAAAGATGGATAATATGGAAATTCTACTAAACAGGAAACTGATGGCTCACATTTTTACACAAACTATTCAGTATGGAGCAACTTTTAGTACCGTAGCCTACCTATTTAATTACATTTGTGGCTAATTATAAAAATCAGTGTTAGACCAATGGAAAATTACACTTTCGCCCCACAATACAAAAGTAAAAAATAATTTTTATAGGCCTATAGTGCTGACCGTCTTGTGGAGGAACACATGGGAATCTATAATTGATGGAAATTTTTTTAATAATTACATAGAAGCACAAGACAAGCAGTTAATTAACATTTTTACTTTATTTTTTATTTATTTGATATTTTTCTAAATTCACAGTACCAGTGCCCAACGTTGAAAATATTTTGTTTGTCATTCCTACAAGTTATTTTATGATTATGATTGAATGTCTGTTTGTGTTGTGGTATGGATCAATTTTTATTTGGAATGGGCCTTCTGTTGAATCGTATTGTATAGAGAACTGATAACCCTTGAAACTCACAGTATAAATATTGCATTCAACAAAAAGTCTTTTCTTTTTTTTCATTAGCAGGTTCTTCAATAGTACTTGTTAACCTTACCATAAAATTATGCATAAGGAAGAAGCAGATTAGGCCTACATTACTTCTATCTTTCAATTTTAGCTTGATCTCCATAGCTGAAAGAAGTCCTTCCTGGGAGATATACAGATCATAATCCTTAAGTAAATATATATTTCTGAGGTGCCGTCAAAGAGCTGTTAAAAATTGTAAGTTCGAATGATGACAATCAGTATCCTGTGAAGACACTACCAGTTAAAAAGATATATGAGATACAAGGTACTGCAAAAATAATATGACACATCAACAGCTAAAGTAATGGCCAATATTAGGTGTAGGCCCTACACCACAAGAGACTCATCTGCAGAATTAGCATGTCATTGTAGAAACGTACCAAGTGTTTACTTGTTCCAGATTTTCCATTCTCTGCGATTCTGTTGTTCAGTAATGCAAACTATTTCTTGATGCACCTAATAATACCAGCTTGAAACTCTGGCAAAAGTGTTATAATTTTTTTCCTGGCTTTCTGACTGTCCCTAGCACACTTTTCTTTGGTTGTCTTTTTAATAAAACAAACTGAATACTGCAGATTCATCATTTTTAAATTGTAAATTTGTTACCTAGGAAAACTCTTAACTATTTACACTGCTAGCCATTAAAATTGCTACACCACCAAGGTGACGTGCTACAGACTTGGAATTTAACTGACAGAAAGAAGATTCTGTGATATGCAAATGATTAGCTTTTCAGATCATTCACATAAGGTTGGCACCAGTGGCGACACCTACAACGGGCTGACATGAGGAAAGTTTCTAACCGATTTCTCATACACAAACAGTAGTTGACTGGCGTTGCCTGGTGAAATGATGTTGTGATGCCTCATGTAAGGAGGAGAAATGTGTACTACTGAGTTTCCGACTTTGATAAAGGTCAGATTGTAGCGTATTGCGATTGCGGTTTATCGTATTGCAAGTTGCTGCTCGCGATCATCACAATGACTGTTAGCAGGATATGGAATCGATGGGTTCAGGAAGGCAATACAGAACGCTGTGCTGGATCCCAACAGCCTCATATCACTAGCAGTCAAGATGACTGGCATCTTATCCACATGTCTGTAACAGATCATGCAGCCACGTCTTGATCCCTGAGTCAACAGATGGGGATGTTTGCAAGACAACAGCCATCTGCACGACGACGTTTGATGCTGCATCACAGACAGGAATGCCTGCTATGGTGTATGCAACGACGAACCTGTGTGCAGGAATGGCAAAATGTCATTTTTGGATGAATCCAGGTTCTGTTTACAGCATCATGATGGTCGCATCCAAGTTTGGTGACATCGCAGGGAATGCCTATTGGAAGTGTGTAGTCGTCATTGCCATATTGGTGTATCACCAGGTATGATGGTATGGGGTGCCATTGATTACATGTCTCGGTCACCTCTTGTTCACATCGACGGCACTTTGAACAGTGGCCGTTACATTTCAGATGTGTTAAGAACTGTAGCTCTACCCTCCATTTGATGCCTGCGAAACCCTACATTTCAGCAGGATAATGCATGACTGCATGTTGTAGGTTCTGTACGGGCCTTTCTGGATACGGAAAATGTTCGACTGTTGCCCTGGCCAGCTCATTCTCCAGATCACTCACAAATTGAAAGTGTCTGTTCAAAGGTGGCCGAGCAACTGGCTCATCACAATACTCCAGTCATTACTCTTGATGAGCTGTGGTATTGTGTTGAAACTGCATGGGCATCTGTACCTGTACATGCCATTCAAGATCTGTTTGACTCAATGCCCAGGTACATCAAGACTGTTATTATGACCAGAGGTGGTTGTTCTGGGTACTGATTTCTCAGGATCTATGCACCTATATTGCATGAAAATGTAATGATATGTCAGTTCAAGTATAATATATTTGTCCAATGAATACCCATTTATCATCTGCATTTCTTCTTGGTGTAGAATTTTTAATGGCCAGAAGTGTATTTAGAAAACCTAACACTTCTAATATTTTTATCAACACTTTCAGTATTCACCAAGCTGACACTTGTTTCAGAAAGGATAGTACTAGGCCTATACCAATTTTACCAACAAAACGGCAAGTGGTTTATGATCAGTGGTATCACTTGTTAATAAGTTAACAAGTATCTTGAGTCACTTCTTCAAGGAAATATTATAAGGAGCAGTCAAAGAAAAATAAGTCTGATGGAACAAAGTAAGCTTGCTGTTTATAATTACAAGAGGAATCACTGTAATTGTTAATAGACTTATCCCACTCTGACTCAAGACTATTCATATCTTCATGGTAAAATGTTTATAGTGCTCGATTTAATCATGATTTACGCCTATACAGGTGTGGACCTGTTCATTTGAAGAAAAGTCATTTTTGGAACCCTAGTAAGACACTTGTGGGCTCCAATTTTCTTCTGATAACTGGGTACAATCATGAGTCTGCAGACAACCACAAATATGTTTCCGTAAAGGCATTAACCATCTTGTACCAGAGTGCAATAAATATGTTAACTCTTTAAACGAAATTGGCCCATTTGAATATTTCTCCAATCGCCATGGGTGTCTACTTGTTCCATAGGGTACCATAAAATTCTAGTGTGTAAACTGCAGTACATCACAAAATGGTAGCATCTGCAGGATCATGAGCATAATGACCATATAGTACAGGTCTTGTCACACTTTCATAATACTTTGCAGTTGCGGTCATTCTGTAGCAAATTGTATCTACAGTGTTTGTTGCTAGGAAGTACTTGTGGTTTGAAAATGTGAACGTAACAGTACAATGAAGTATGCTGGTTAAAAAGAATGGTACCATGCCCATTCTTGTTTCAATATACACAGAAAGTGTCTCCAGCTCATGGTTTGGTGAATAGCATCACTGCCTCTCAATTACATGGTTTAAATTTCGATTCCTGGCTGGATCTAAGATTTTCTTCACTAGGGTATTGAATGTTATTCCTAATAATTTGATATTATGTACTTTATTCATCCATTTTTAAACATTTTCATGCAATTCATGTCATCATGTGCTGTGTACAAAAGACTTTATACAGTAAAAATACAATAATGGAAAGTCCAGGTTGGAATTAATAATATAGTAGGACAGTTTACAACTCACCGCAAAGACGTGGTGACGAGCTGCGACAGGCACATACAAAAGACATATACATACAACACTTTCAGCTATTGGCCGTGGCCTTCTTCAGAAAACAGAACACTCACGTAATCACAAAGGAACACAGCACAGTCATACAACCATCACCTCCGGCTGCCGCACTTGGGATGCAGCTTAGGAATGGAGTGGGGAGGCAAGTGAGGGGAGAAAAATAAAATAAACAAAATGCGTGCACACTGCAAGTACACAAGACCGCGTATACACAAACACATATTCTTTTTACAAATGTCTGTCTAGGTGTGTTTGCGTTTGGATATGTGTGAGTGTGTGTGTATTTGTTTACCTTCCTTTTTGTTCCCCTAAGGTAAGTCCTTCCACTCCTGGGATTGGAATGACTCCTTTTCCACTTCCTTAAAACCCATATCCTTCCCTTTCTCCTCCCCTTTTTTCCTCTTATCCTGAAGAAGCGACCAACGGTTGCGAAAGCTTGTATGTGTGTTTATGTGTGATTTTATTTGTGTCTATCGACGAGCCGGTCCTTTAGGTAAGTCATATGTTTTCTATTTTTTATATTTGTTTATCCCAGTAGGAAAGTTTCCTTCTATAATTTTCAAACACATATTACTTTATACAGTAAGACTGACATAAAAAACATACACTTTGCTATAGTGTATATAACTAAGGTCACATAATTCATTAACATACATAACATATTTAAGGAAAAAGATATTGTTTAATTACTTACAAAGTTACACACAAGTAAAAAGGCATGTAAGTTACAAAATTATAATATTAAAAACAATCTAATAATGGAAACTTCAGGTTGGTGTGAAACAATATAAGGACAGTTTACAACTCACTGCAAAGACATAATGGCGCGTTGCGACAGGCGCATAAAAAAGACTCACACATACAACACTTAAGCTATTGGCCACAGCCTTCTTCAGAATATAGAACATTCACACAATCACATAGGCACACTTCACAGTCACACAACCATCATTTCCGGCTGCTGCACTCCGAATCGTGCTCTGCGGTGAGGAAATATGGGAGCATGTATGTATTATATGGTTGGAATGAGATGCATCTTAGGAATGGAGTGGGGATGCAAGTGAGTGGAGGAAGCAAAACAAAACAAACTAACGCATATGTGCATGCACATATACTTACACACACACAGACCCACACACAACATATGAAATAGGAGAAGTGTAGGATAGAGGGGTTGTAACTGTTGAGTGTGGAAAAAACTTTTACATAAAGTGATCAAACAAGCAAAAAGAATGCACAATGATAGACACATAAAAAATTCTGTAAATAAAGAAAAAGCTATTTGGGACATCCTAAAGAAAGAAACAGGAAAAAGCAAGAAAAGCAAAGGGAATATTGTCTTGTGTCACGGGGATAAAATAATTACAGAGATATATGAAACAGCAAATATATTTAACAACTACTTTACAGGAATAGCCGAGAACCTAATAAAACATAATTTTGATGGAAATCAACAGCCTATGAGAAACAGGATTAATTGCTGTCAATCATCTATGTTTGTTGATGAGGTCAGCAGGGAGGAAGTAATGAAGGCTGTTTCTAACATAAAACCTGCATACTCAGCAGGAATAGATGGTGTATCAAGCAGAATCTTGCAGCACTCCCTCCAAAACATAATTGACCCATGGCCCACGTACGTAACTGTTCATTAGAGCCAGGTACCTTTCCGGAACAACTGAAAACATCAAAAGTTATACCTATATTTAAAGCTGGAAATAAAGATAAGGTAAATAACTATCACCCCATCTCAATAACTTCCTGTTTTTTGAAAGTATTGGAAAAAATAATGTACAATAAATT
Source organism: Locusta migratoria (assembly GCA_026315105.1). Taxonomy (NCBI): domain Eukaryota; kingdom Metazoa; phylum Arthropoda; class Insecta; order Orthoptera; family Acrididae; genus Locusta; species Locusta migratoria. The sequence goes on from CM048749.1 coordinate 206,976,053, forward strand.
AGTAAATTACTTAAACAAATATGGAATACTATCAAGTTCTCAACATGGTTTTCGAAACAAGAAATCAACTGAGACTGCGATCTATGAATATTTAACCTCTGTTTTAAAAGCTATAGGTAATAAACAGTAAACAAAGGTATATTTTTAGATTTGACTAAAGCATTCGATATGGTAAACCATAAGACACTACTACTGAAGCTTGAATATTACGGCATTAGAGGACTGCCAAATCAATGGATCTGCTCCTTTCTCAGTGATCAAACACAGAAAGATTGCCTTAGATATGTGAATGATAAAGCACACACATTTACAGAACACCTGTCTGATGAATACCCAATCAATTATGGGGTACCACAAGGGTCCATATTGGGTCCCCTACAGATATACATGTTGAGGCTCACAAAATAATCCTTTTTGCAGATGACACAACAATATTAGTACAAGCAGCCAGAAATAAAGATATTCAACAAGTAGTAAACACTGTTACAAACCAATTAAGTGAATGGACAAGAATGAACCGGGACATAATTAACAATAGTAAAACAGTTGCGTCAAATTTCCATAACTGGCATAACAACGCCTTGCAATATCCTGATATCACTATCAACAACCAACCCATAGAGCATGAAGAAGAAAGAAATTTTTAGGTATCTGGTTACAAGGTGATCTAAAATGGGATAAAAATATAGACCAAGTAAATAAAAAATTGGGTGCTGGTTGCTACTTTTTAAGGACTCTCAAAGGATGTGTTAACACACAGTCACTACTATGCTTATTTTAATGCCCATCTAAAATATGGCCTCATATTCTGGGGAAATTCCCCTGCAGCTTTGGGGAGCTTCAGAATACAAAAAAGAGCCATCCCAGGCAATACTAGTCTATACAAGAAAGGCACTTGTAACATAACAATAAAACTTTTTCATAAGTTGCCTACTAATATTAGAAGTTTGCAAAAACTTGAAACATCCATTAATATCCAGTAAGTGATAATTTGAACAGCATTAACTGTAGACCTATAGGTAAGCGATTTTTTGAAGTATAACATGTCATTCTTCTCAAATGATATAGCCTAATATTAACAAGTAGTACTACCTGTTAACGCTAAAATGATTGTCTGTCATTTATTAGAGTGTAAGTCCAATATCATCCTGTACTCTGTACAACATATAATCCAAGGACTAAATAAATAATAATAATAAAAGGAATTATCATAGGTTGAGGCCTAGATAATTTTGGGATTGGAGAATGTACCGTAAGTATAATACCCATCTGTGCAGTTCAGAAAAGCAGTTGTGAAGCAGCCATTGAAATCAAGAATATGTTCTGCTGCATGTTGTGCCACAGTATGGTCTACCTTGTTTCTGGCAACAGTTTGACAGTGGCCATTCATCCTACTGGACAGCTGGTTAGTGGTCATGCCAATATATAAATCGGCACAGTGATTGTAGCACAGTTGGTAAATTACATGGTTGCTTTCACAGATGGCACAACCTCTGATAAGGTAGAATACACATGTGACAGTACTGGAATAGGAAGTGCTGGGTGAATAGATTGGACAGGTACTGCAGCGGGGTCTTCTACGGGATATGATCACTGCGGCAGTGAGCTGGGTTTCAGGTGGCATAGGGATGGACTAGGATGTTATGGAGGTTGGAGGCCAACAGAATCCAGTGACTACCTGGCAGATGGCTCCTTCACCTATAAGTTGTGCTGGAATGACCCCATCCCAAAAGTCCAACAAGATCTCCAGTCCCTGTTAAGATCATACACCCTCTCCCACAAGCTCTTCCCTGAATCCATCTTCCTCCTCACCCCAACAGCGCACCACACTCTCACCTTCTACATGCTCTCCGAAATCCACAAACCAAATAACCCTGGACACCTGATTGTGGCTCGTTACTGTGCTCCTATCAAAAGAATTTCAGCCCTTGTTGACCGAGACCTTCAACCTTAAACCAAAATCTGACCTGCTATATTAAGGATACCAATCAATTCCTTCACCATCTCACCACTATCCCCACTCCTTTACCTCCTGGATCCTTACTTGTCACCTATCTATACACCAACATCTTAGATACCTTTGACCATGCCGCTCTTGAACACTACCTTTCCCAGCATCTCTCTGCATTCAAGCCCGATGCCTCAACTTTATCCTAACAAACAACTACTTCTCCTTTGAGGGGAAAGTTCACCATCAAATCTGTAGCACAGCTATGGACACCCGCATGGCACCCTCCAATGCCTATCTGTTTATGGGCTATCTGGAGGAAATCCTTCGTAGCATCCCAAAACCCAAAACATGTAAAACAGCAAACAAGATGACCTCTCAGTAGTTTCATATTCTGAAACTGAATGAATGAAACTAGAGTGTTCGTAAAAGTGGTTAGGGGCACATCAGCCATTAGATTTCTTGATATCTCAACATAATAGAAAAGAGAAGAGAACTTTTTGCAACATTTGGTTCTGTAACATGTCTTGGCTAACTGTAAGTGAAGAAAAACAAAAATTGTTTTGTTTAATTATTAAATGTTTCATTAAATATTTTATCCATGACAGCAACAGTCACCAGTTATAGCGTTGCAGATTTATTCACAACTGGTTTCAAGCTATTATTGCCTTTATTCAGGTGTATTAATTGTGCCCTATTTGTTCACTCTGAGCATTGTGTATTAACACTGAACATTAAGTGTGATTCTGTTGTGTTTTTTGGTAGTTAAAGGTTGGGGTCAATAGTCATCATGACTGGCTCACATAACGATAATAGCAGTTCAGACGGGACATAAATCTGCTCTAGGGGCCTCTTTTCTACTCAAATATTTTAGTGCTCTGTCAAATTCTTCTTGCAGTATAGTATGTCCTATCTCATCTTCCTCTACTTTGTCTTCCACTTCTAGAATACTGCCTTCAAATAAATTTGATACAACAGTCTAAATGTCCATTTGGTATTGTGTAATAGGTATATTTACACATGCAAATACCAAAACTGCTTAAATGGTCAGCTAACACATTTTCATTAGTTCCCAAACAGATAACAAATCTAAGAAATTGCTATGGTTTGCAGAGTCCTATATTCATTGTAAGACCTTAGTTATAACTCATAGGTTCCCAAAACATGAAGAAATTGTTCCACCTGGTGTGCAAGATGTGTGAGCCAGGAGAAATACCTTCAGACTTCAATAAGACTATAGTGATTGCAATTCCAAAGAAATCAAGTGCAGACAAATGTGAAAATTACAGAACTATCAGTTTAACAAGTCATGGTTGTAAAATACTAACATGAATTATTTACGGGCCAGTGGAAAAACTGGTGGAATCCGACCTTGGGGAAGATCAATTTGGATTCAGGAGAAATGTAGGAACACTCAAGGCAATACTCACATTATGACTTATCTTAGAAGATAGATTAAGGAATCGGAAACCTAAATTTTTAGCATTTGTGGATCTGGAGAAAGCTTTTGACAATGTTGACTGGAATTCACTTTTTCAGATTCTGAAGGTAGCAAGGGTGAAATATGGGGGTGAAGAGTTATATTCAACTTGTACAAAAACCAGACAACAATTATTAGAGTTGAAGGCCGTGAAAGCATCTCAGAGGTTGGGAAGAGAGTAAGACAGGGTTGTAGCCTTTCCTCGATATTGTTCGAACTGTACATTAAGCAAGGTGTAAAGGAATGCAAGGAGAAATTTCTGAGAGGGAATCAGAGTCCAGGGAGAGGAATAAAAACCTTGCGGATTACTGACAACATAGTAATTCTGTCAGAGACAGCAATAGACCTGGACGAACATTTAAATGGAATGTACAGTGTCTTGAAAGGAAGATATAGGATGAATATTAACAGGAGTAGAATGTGGGTAATGGAATGTAGTGTCAGAAAATCAGACAGTGTTGAAGGAATTAGATTAGTTAATGAGACAATAAAAGTAGTAGATGAGTTTTATTATTTGGGTAGCAAGATAAATTGTAATGGCTGAAGTAAAGAAGATATTAACCCTCTCATGCACGAATTATCAACCCGACAATGAATAAAATTTCTGATACATTATTTGGTAACTTAAGACCTATCTTGTGCAGAATTCATCATAATTTATCTAAAAAAAAAAAAAAAAAAAATAGTTTCATAGACGAATAGGAAGTTGTCCTCAAATGGGGTATGAAAACTACTATATTTTACATGGAACATCTATTAATAATATCAAAGAATACATGAAGACTGTACACTATTTTGTATTTTTCATACAATGAAATTGTTTCAGGCACTCAGGGCACACAGCAAGTTTACACTTTTCTCAAACGTAACGTATTTTCCATTGGCAGTCCCGATCATGGCATGTCTTGGCATTGGGATCACCTGATTTGGCTGGCCAGTAGTATATCCCATCGAAGCATAATTCGTTGGCTACAGAATGACAAACTTTTTTTTTTTTTTGATGTACAGACAACAATGCGCTTTCATCTGAATGCCTGTCTCTACTCTTTCTTATAATCTCTACTTTCCATTTTTTTGTTAGCCTAATGAATAACACTGTTGTCTAGGAGACATTCTAGCATTCATTATTAATCCTCATTTGCGGTACCTGTGCTTTCATGGTCACCTCAGATGTAAAAGATGACAGAAATGGGACAAGATTTAAATGTCCTCGTTTGAGGACGTGACGCATGAAAGGGTTAAATGCAGGATGGCTTCGAGATGAAAAGTATTTCTGAAGAAGCGAAATTTGTTGGCATCCAATATTACTTGAAATGTTAGAAAGTCCTTTCAGAAAACATTTGTCTGGAGTGTAGCATTGTATGGGAGTGAAATGTGGACAATAAGGAGTTCAGACAATGCTACAGATGAATGATGAAGATTTGATAGGTACATCACGTAACTAATAAGGAGGTGTTCAACAGAATTGGGGAGAAAAGGAGTTCTGCCATATCCTGACGAAGAGAAGGGATAGGTTGGTGGGATACATTAAGGGGAAGAAACCAGTTCAAAGATTTCTTTCCTTTGAAAATGTTAGAATTTGGGCTTAGTGATGTTCTAAAATGAAATCTGGAACCTTTAATTGTTAAAGATAAAGTCATTGCTCAACAATATGGTTCCTCAGAAATGAGTGAAACTCATTGTGGTGTATGGACACTAAGTACATTCACTGTTGTGTGCACCAAATTAATTTGGTTCTTCACAATGCTTACAGTTAAAACATAGAGTCTGTTAGGTTGTTCTTCACAAATATTGTTGGATTTCCAACATTCTCTTCTTCATCACCCAAGTGAAGTGATTAGTTACGAATAGTCTGCAACAAAAGAATTCTTTCAGTTTCTTCAACTATATGTAAATTCCAGTCTCACATTGTAAATAATGTTCAAGAAAACTAATTACACTTATTGAAATGTTTTGATAAGATTGAGGAAGAGGATTCTTGGGGTATATTTCAAAAACAGATTCATTTGCCTTAAGAAACCTACTTCACAACCTAGACTTTTTATCCCTTCTAAATTTTTCCTACAATATTATGAAACATGTTGATATTTCACATAACACAGCTGAGATGCAGCACACAAATACCATTATTACAACCAATGCATTTCTAGAACATCATTTTGACTCATCTGAAATACAAGAGATCATTCAAAGGTTTTGAGTTTCTAAAAGTTATTGCTTTGTCCCTTCAAAAAAACTTTCCAAATACAGCACTGAAACTAATTTGAAAGCAGATTTCAAAGGACTGTGTGACATTTTATTTGCAAAACTAGTGACGGATTTTTACATTTGCCACCAGCAAGCAATTCAAATATTGCTGCCCCCACCACCCTCTACAATTCACAATCATAGTTATAATAATTTTTTGTCAATGAAATTGTAACTTATTCTCTTCTGCACTGTCGTCCAAATGATACCCCTTTTTTTCTGTAATTAGTATGTCTGTGAACTACGGAATCGAAGAGTCACTTCCTAGATTATTTTTACAACCAAACTATTTGGTTAAGACAGCACAAGAAATAGTTTTTGTGTGTATTTCTCAGCTAATAAAAACACACTCATATACTACTAATAATGTGGGGGTAAGGTAAACATTAATACTTCATACACAATAATGTACATTCGGTAAACATAACTAAAACTTTTATTCATTGTGTTGGAACCTGTGACTGTATCTTGAAATAGGTTTCAGAAATTACTACAAGCAGTCACCTTTTTTCTTCTTAAAGAAGATTTATTAAACCATGACCGGTTTCAAGCTGCCTAGCAGCTCATCATAAGATGCTATACATTTAGTGCAAATTACATTTGTATCTGTGGCAGGGCAGAAAACGAAAAAAAAGTAAACACTAATTTTGGTATGCTACACTAAATAATTACAATATAAGTTCGTCTTAAAGATGTTACTTACAGTTATGTGTTTCACATTTAATTTGTCCATATTTGTTCCGCTTTTGGATAGCATTTCACAACACTGCCCTTCCATCAGCACACCACAACAACTCCCATGACTTTCAAGTGGTTAAATTAAAAAACACTTCACACACTACAGTGCAGTGCAGTGAGTATCGCGAGTTTGTATGTTTAGGCCTATGTAAAAGTAAGGCCTCTCCACACCCCCACAAATAAGAATAAAACAATGGTGATTTCATATGGCATTTGCATATATCTAGGGTTTCCATATTATTTTTAATGAAATTTAGGACACTTTTCAAAACATTGAACAAAAATTCAGAACAAACGCATAGAAATCACGACACTTTGGAAAGAATGAGGATAAAGGCAAAACAATAATTTATTTTCACATGATCTACTGAATTGCACATGATACACTAACAGCAGTTACATGTGTACAGTTTTCATGTAAAGAAGTACACAAATTGCATGTATTTTGCTCCAATGTTGATGTTATATACTCACTGGTTCTTAAGGATTTATTTTTTTAGGTCTACACTAGCCCCAGAAGTTTAATTTCATTAGTGATCAAACTGTAGAAGCACATACAAGGAAGCCTAACAAACATGGTTTTTATGACTGTCAGACCTTTTTTTGGTTCTAAATTGAGTCTTTTTTTTTTTCATCTGCCCACAAATCTTTAATTATTGAGAACACTCTTTCAGTAGATGTATTAGAACTTGGAATCGCAACTAAAAATTCAACTAAGCTTCTAATATGTTTTAGAGACACTCAATCATAATTTAATATAATCATAACAAACACTTGATTTAATCATCACGAAAGAAGGTTAAATACATGGAAGGCGCCAGGAGACACTGGGAGGTACCAAATTAACTATATAATAGTAAGGCAAAGGTTTAGAAACCAGGTTTTAAACTCTAAGACATATCCAGGGGGAGATATAGACTTGGACCATAACTTATTGGTTATGAATGTAAATTAAAACTTAAGCGACTGCATAAAGGTAGAAAATTAAGGAGATGAAATCTGGACAAATCGAAGGAACCAGAGATGGTTGGGAGTTTTAAAGGGAGCTTTAGGCAAGGATTGTCTGAAATGTGGGAAAGTAATACAACAGAAGCAGAATCGGTAGCTCTCAGAGATAGAAGACCGCAGAGGATCATATAGGCAGAAGCACATGGCCTAATAGAAATCCTTGGGTAACACAGAATATACTCAAATTAATTGATGAAAGGAGAAAATATAAAAATGCATCAAATGAAGCAGGCAAAAGGGAGTACAGACGATTGAAAAATGAGGTTGACAAGAAATGTAATTAGGGGAAAGATAGATACCACCTACAGAAAAATAAGAGACGTTTGGAGATAAGAAAAGCAGTGGTATGAATATCAAGAACTCAGATGGTAAACCAGTACCAAACAAAGAAGGGAAAGCTGAAAGGTGGAAGGAATATATAGAGGTTATGTACAAAGGAAATAAACTTCAAGGCAGTATTCTAGAAGTGGAAGACACAGTAGAGGAAGATGAGATAGGAGATACTATACTGCAAGAAGAATTTGAGAGATCTTTAAAAGATTTAAGTAGAAACAAGGCCGCTGAAGTAGATGATGTCCCGTCTGAACTGATATTATTGTTAGGTGAGCCAATCATGAACAAATTGTTCCACTTGGTATGCAAGATGTTTGGGACAGGGGAAATACACTCAGACTTCAAGAAGAATGTAGTGATTCCAATTCCTAAGAAAGGCAGTGCAGAAAAATGAGATAATTACAGAACTAATAATATAGTGAGGACAGTTTACAACTCACCGCAAAGACGTGGCGACGAGCTGCGACAGGCACATACAAAAGACACACACATACAACACATTCAGCTATCGGCCATGGCCTTCTTCAGAGAATAGAGCACTCACGCAATCACACAGGCACACAACACAGTCATACAACCATCACCTCCGACTGCCGCACTTCGAATTCGATTCGAAGTGCGGCAGTCGGAGGTGATGGTTGTATGACTGTGTTGTGTGCCTGTGTGATTGCGTGAGTGCTCTATTTTCTGAAGAAGGCCATGGCCGATAGCTGAATGTGTTGTATGTGTGTGTCTTTTGTATGTGCCTGTCGCAGCTCGTCGCCACGTCTTTGCGGTGAGTTGTAAACTGTCCTCACTATATTATTAATTCCAACCTGGACTTTCCATTATTATATAATTACAGAACTTTCATATTAATAAGTCATGGTTTAAGATACTAACATGAATTATTTACAGGCGAATAGAAAAACTGGTGGAGTCTGACCTTGGAATAGATAAGTTTGAATATAGGAGGAACAGGTGAGACAATACTTACATAACACTTACCTTAGAAGATAGATTAAGGAAAGGGAAACCTAGGTTTTTAGCATTTGTGGATCTGGAGAAAGCTTTTGACACTGTTGACTGGAGTCTTTCAAATTCTGAACGTGGCAGGGGTAAAATATAAGGAGCGAAGAGTTATTTTAAACTTGTACAAGAACCAGGCAATAACTATTAGAGTCGAAGGTCATGAAAGGGTCACAGTGGTTGGTAAGGGAGTAAGACAGGGTTGTAGTGTTTCCCCAGCATTGTTCAATCTGTACATTGAGCAAGCTGTGAAGGAATTCAATGAGAAATTTGGACAGGGTATTAAAGTTCAGTGCAAGGGAATAAAAACCTTGCGGTGTTTGACAACATAGTAATTCTGTTAGAGACAGCAAAAGACCTGGAAGAGCAATTAAACACAGTGGACAGGATCTTGAAAGAAAGGTATAAGATGATGAGCTAGGAAAAAAGGAACAGAAAAAATCCAACATGAGATGAAAATCTGGGACATTTCACTGTCGCCAAGGAGGCTTTGGGGACACTGTGACATTTTGTTAACAATCAGGACTGTCCTGGAAAAATTGGAATGAATGGGAACCCTATAATAGATCCTATTATTAGCTACAGTGTTTCGAGGATTATATTTATAACTGCAGAATTAATATGTTTAATAACTTTCAAATGCCTGTAAGTGGTTTTATATAAATGAATACTTTAGCTGGCCGCGGTGGCTGAGGGGACTGAGGCGCTTCAGTCACGGTCTGCACGGCTACTACGGTCGGGGGTTCGAATGCCCCCTCGGGCATGGATATTTGTGCTGTCCTAGTTCGTAAATAGTTCATAAGTAGTTTGTAAGTTTAGGTACTGATGACCCCGTAGTTAAGTCCCATAAGCTTAACAAACATTTGAACATTTTGAACACTTTAGAACCGTTCCATTATACAGTGTAGGCCTACTAACTTTTTGTTAGCTGTGCTTGAACTGCCACTGAACATTCTATTGATACCATAAAACATAGGTATAGGCGAATATGATTCTGCAGATAGCGATAAAGAGATTCATAGAGGTGTTTGATACAAAAAAGAATCTGCTTTATTATTGTTTCTTGCTGTTCTACTTCATTTGTGTTTCATACAAAAATGCTTTCACGCGGAAACTTAGAACCTGTTATATTATTGTTTCTTTCTTTTCTACTTCATGTTTAATTTTCGTTAATATCTTTAAAATAGTGACGAAAATTTCTTTCGATTTCTTGCTTCTTCTTGTACTTCAAACAAGAACATTTTGTCATCTAATGTCGGTTAGGCCTACGGCTTTTTTTATGCTTCCGAAGATTCGAGGGGATGAGCAGAAATATACGGATAAGCCTACTGATAATCGTAACAACAGCGGGTGTTTGCGATTGCAGCTGTAAATAGATATTGTTATTAACAAATATTAGCGTAATGAAAACGGCGCAGTAAATGTACTTTTCCGTCGAATTACAGTTCAGTGTTTTGTTACGGAAATTCAAGACGTTTCGTATGATACGTGAGGCACCTAAGATTTACGGGATCGTCCCTTCATTAGTTAAAGTGTCCCGTTGTCCTGACAAAATAAATACGGGACGTATTTTTATTACCGTTTTTCGTTAACCATCCCCTATTTTAGAAACTTTGTTTTTCAAAGTGCAAGTACCATAATAAAACGGAAGCTCGATATCTGATCTTAGCCAAAGGATAGAGAGATGTATACTTTTTGTTTAAAGCAAAGTGTTTGATACTAAACGCTTTCATATGGTGACCCATTGTGCATTGGTTATTGGTTGAAGACATGTCATTTTTAAAACATTAGAGTCAACAGCTGAAATACGAAAAGGAATGTGCATTTTTAATGACAGATTTAAGGCACATTTTCATTTCCGAAGTTAAACAGCAAAGCGAGAAATTATTTTCACGTTGAAAAGAAGTACGCCGGCCGCGGTGGCCGAGGGGACTGAGGCGCTCCAGTCACGGTCTGCACGGCCACTACGGGCGGGGGTTCGAATCCCCCCTCGGGCATGGATATTTGTGCCGTCCTTAGTTGTAGCTAGTTCATAAGTAGTTTGTAAGCTTAGGGACTGATGACCCCGTAGTTAAGTCCCATAAGTGTTACAAACATATGAAAAGAAGTACTTTTTGGGCGACAGTGGTGAGTGGGGGTCAGATTGACGTGCAACACACACGACATAGCTCTTTAGTGCAAAATTCGTCTTAAAGTACGATGTTTTTGTTAAAAAACGTGAGAATAATGTCATCATAAATAAAGACGTAAGCTTCTTGCCGCTGAGTAAGGCTTGATTGCTTTCCATTCAACGAAACATACTTTTCGCTCAAGTCAGTCGAGTGCACTAGGTGAACACTGAACAGTGTTAAAAATGTATGTGAAGCGGTAAAACACGAATTCAGAAAGTATTTCTTTCAACTAATTAAATCTTGTGAGTTCTGCTGCAGACCTTTACATTATAAAAGCCTTGCACAGTGTGTGACTGGTTTATAGGCCGTTTACTGTTGAAAGTGTTAAGGATAACTAAAACTCACTTTTCACAAAACTATATTTCAAATTATCATTCTCCTGAATGACATGTTTTCCTGTGAAAAATATAGTCGAGAGAGTGAGATATAATGTACATAATAATAGCTGTCAAACCTAATGAAATATAGAACTCATGTATTGTGTTTGCATGCGATAACAATAAAATATTTACGCAATGTACGGTGTTTTTATGTGCGAGTCTTAACTTTTTTTTTTCTTTATTGAATTTCAACGCCCCTCATAGGGCAGGCTGGCTGCGGCCTCGGAACCGCTCTACAGCCGAGTGCATTGACAATTGCCGAGGAGAATAAAGTAAATACATAAAGGTGGATAAAAACGGAGATAGCGATATACAATAGGAGACACAGGCGAACTAATGTATTAAAATGGTGCAAAGTACATACAAATTCAGTTAAAACGGTGCCAAAGTAGCTAAAAACACTGAAGTTAAAAACCAACACTGAAATGATGACAAAATCGGAGACACACAGTAAAATATCACAAGCAACACTGGTTCTGCCGTGTAACAGCGGCTGCAAACACTTAAAAACAGTGAAGTTAGGAGCACCACATCACTGCACACTGCTAAAATCGGCGTAGGTTAAAATGAAGGGACAAGAACCGCAGAGGGGATAGGGAAGGAAAGGATGCCCCAGATGGATGGGAAAAGTAGAGGGAGGGGGAGGGGGAAGAGCGGAAGAACTTCTAGTAAAAAGGTGGGAGGGGAGACCAAGCCTGAGAGGGATGAGGAGCGGGTGGGAGAGAGAGGGTATATCATATACGAGGAGGGGGTGGGACTAGGGCTGGCAGGAAGGGTAGATATCAGGATGGAGGGTGTCATCTGGGATAGGAAGGTGGCGAAAGTTACCTTCAGAAAGAATGTGGAGAGTGTGGAGGCATACAGCGGGAGGGATGCATTGATAAAGGTGTGGCAGAGGCCCGGGGTTTAAGAGGAGAGGAGTTCCAGAGGGTGACGGGATTCTATTTTTCGGGAGATGTACAGGATGTTGATATGTTCCAAGAACATTGGGAGGTGCAGGGAAGGAATAAGATCATAGAGGATCCGCGTGGGGGAAGGGAGGCAGATGCGGTAAGCAAGGTGGAGGGCATTGTGCTCCAGGATCTGGAGGGATTTATAATAGACAGGGATGGATATCCAGGCAGGGTGCAAACTACAGATGATGGGACACACCAGGGGGCGATGTTTGTAGCGGATGGTGGATGGGCTGAGACAGGAAAGGGCTGCCTGGTAGACAGTCATGAGGTGGGGAGTCCAGGAAACCGAATGGTCGAGCGTGAGACCAAGGTATTTACAAGTGGGAATTTGCGGGAAGGGACGACCGTGGAGAGTGAGATAAAGGTCGTGTTGGCAGAAAGAGTGGTTGGTAGGACCTATGATTGCCTGGGATTTGTCAGGGTTGACAGAGAGGAGCCACTGTTACACCAAGTGGGAAATTGGGAAAGGTGAGATTGGAGAAGATGCTGGGAATGGGCAAGGCGAGATCGAGGAAGCGTCATCGTCAGCATACTGAAGGAGATGGATAGGAGGCTGGGGTTGTGGCTTATCGGCCGAGTACATGAGGTAGAGGAGAGGTGAGAGGACGGAGTACTGGGGCACCCCAGCAGAGAGGTAAAACAGTCGGGAGTCAGAATTGTTGACAGTGACACAGGAGGGAGAATTGGAGAGAAAGGAAGACCGGAATGCAATATTTGATCAAAAGGCCTTCTCGATGTCAAAGGATATGAATATTGAGGTGCAATGGGAATTCATCTGGATGGGGAGGAAATGGGTGGGGCAGAGGAATTGGTCATCAGTGAGAAGGGAGGTCGGAAGCCACATTGAGAGAGGGGAAGGAGCTGGTGTTGACAGAGGTGCTAGTGTATACAGAGGGAGAGGATGGTTTCCAGGACCTGGATGAACACAGAGGTGAGGCTGAGGAGTCTGTACAAGGAGACCTCAGAGGTGAGGTTTTCCAGCTTTTGAAAACATAAGGATACGGGAGGTCTTTCTTAGGCCGGGGAAGAAGCCAGCATAAAGGATAACATTATACAAGGATGAAAGGGCAGCTTGGAAGGAGTAAGGGCAGGCATGGAGTCGCCTGTAGGTGAGGCGGTTGTGACCGGAAGTGGTTCTTTTGTTTGGTTCAGAATAAAAGTTCAATGTTGAGGGCGGTAATTGGTGTGTTAAGTTCTGATAGAGGAATGTGATACAAGTACTGGAAGCTGGGATTGAGCGGAGGGGGTGTAGTGACAAAAGATGTCAGTTCGCTCATGGACGTCAAGAAAGAGGGAGTAGTCAAATTGGGGATTGTCGGGAACAGAGAATATGTCGGAGAGGTAGGTAGTGAAGTGTGATGCCTTAGTAGCATTGTCAGGAAAGGAAAGGTCATTTCAGGAAAGGGAAGGTCATTGTGAAGGGAGGATGAGGTGAAGGGGATGGCCTGCTTTGGTAGGAATGTGGTCTTGCACAGTGTCAGCAACGGTCTGTTGTAGGAAGAAGGATGTGTATCAATGTCGGCAGGAGTGTGGAGAAACAGGGGGTATCAATGGAGCAATGGAGTGACTGAAGGCATCCCTGTCGGTGCGGAAGTAATCACGGATAAGCTTGGAAGGCGGGTCGGGATAGGGAGTGCAGGTCGGGTGGCTGCAGAGTCTATGATGAGGAGAAAAAGGGGGCATGGTCACTGCCAATGATGTCAAGGACGTCTGTCTGTAGGCGCTCAAGGAGAGGTGAAGATAACATCAGATGTGGTGTTGCCCTCAGGGCAAGTGAGTCACGGGAGGGGAACGTTGTCGCTCCGGAGCAAGGTGACAAACCAAAGTTCAGGAGGCAAGGTTGAGGTCCATGGCAATCACATAGGTCATAAAGAAATTGGTCAATGTGGGAGAGAAAGTCATAGTGGAGGGGGACATAACCATGGATGTAGATGTAGATGGTGGCTAGAGTAACGGTGAGAGAAGGAAGAAAGCTGAGGGTCAGGTGTTCGGTGGGATTAATCAGGAGAGGCTGTGGCCAGACAGGGTGGTGATGGAAGTGGCCAATTGCCACTCCACTCCAAGGCAGGGGAGGGGGACCATCAGTGCGGTGAAGGAGGTAGGGGTAGAATGACTGGGTAGGAGGAAGGTTTCATTCTGGAGAAAGGCATCCACGCAGTGTTCAAGAACAGGTGTTTGTTGGCAGGAAGGGAGCAAATGTGGGAGTGTGTAGAGTGGGTGTGCCATAGGATTCTGCCCAGGAGGGAGGGAAGGGGTAGATGGGAGAAAAAGGTTACAGGTTTACTTTATACAGGGGTAACTAGCTGGGAGAAGGTGAAGTGGGAGTGGTTAGGGGACAAGGTAGCTATTGTTTCCAATTGGAATATGGAATGGGCTGCAAGAGTGATCTGCAGGAGGGTATGAGGACGTTGGAAGGGGTGGATGTTCTGTAATACTGCAGTGTCGAACCAGATGACGTCCTCCACTGTAGTGGGGGGGGGGGGGGCGTGGGGCAGCCAAGAGAATTGTTGTGATGGATGAGGGGATTGATGGGGTGGCCAGGAACGGTCATTCAGCTTGAGGGTGACAGGTGCAGGACGGCTTGACATTTATAGGAGTATGTGGGGTGGGGACCGCCACAGGTGTTACAGGTGGAAGGGAGGTGAAGTTGGGACAGTTCTTCAGGAAATGCGCTGACTTACAGTGAGAACATGTTTGAGGGTTGCAGCAATTCTGCTTGAGGTGGTCGTTGCCCATAATGATTTGAGGTGTGGGGGGGGGGGACAAGAAGAATCCAGCTTGTAGCAGCAATCATTTGATGAAGAGGTGGTTGATGGACAATGCGGATTCTGTGAAAATCCGGATCAGGTAGGTTGGGCCAGAGGTGATTTGGATGGAAATGTCAGAAAGCGCGTTGAGTTGCCACAACACCTCCTCCTCAGTGATCACTGGGTCGAGCTTGGTGGTGAGGGTGGGTGGACGTGAGGAGGCTGGAGCTGACTGGGAGTAGTGGAATTGTGGAAGGGGCTGAGGATGGCATGGGACCCAAATTGTACCTAGGGGTTACATTGGAGAAGGTCCGTGTGGATGGTGGGGGAGATGGACTTGATGGAATCCTTGGGAAAGAGGAGTGAAGGGAAATACTTGCGTATTTCGAGGGAGAGGTTGTGCTTATCTAAGAACCAGGGTTAGGGCGAGAAAGGATGTAGGTATAAATCTCAGGGGAAGAGGAGGAGGAAGGGAGGGGGGTGGTATCTGTAAGAGCTGCAGGAGGGAGTGAGGGAGTTCCTGTTTGAAATGATCCAGCAGAGAAGCATAATAGGGCCCACTTATGGATCTGCCTTTTTTCAAATAATTTATCAGGATTATATTTTGGGAATCCCAAAAGACAGTGGCCATCACTTTTCCAGCTGACAAAACAGTCTTCGTCTTCTTTGGTGCACTCTCCCCACTCTTCGTCCATTGTTTGGACTGTTGTTTGGTCTCTGGAGTGTAATGGTGGATCCAAGTTTCATCCACAGTATGAATCTGTGCAAAAAGTCCTGTGGATTGTGCGTGAACAGTGTGTGATTCTGAGCATAAATGTTCTTTTGTTTCCATTTTTGGTCCAGCACCCTTTGTGCACAGAGTTGTTCATGGCCAGTTTTTATGGAGGATGTAATGCACTCATCCAGTTGAGATGCCTACAATGTTAGCTACCTCACAAACATTTAATCTTTGATCTTCCATTACCATATCATGCACCTTATTGATGGTTTCCTGTGTAGAAACTTCAACGGGCTAACCAGAGCATCCTCCATCTTCTGTGCTTCTCCGGCCATGTTTACACTCATTGATCCAAAAGTAAATGGTCTTCAACGTTGGTGCAGAACCCATATGGATGTCATCCAACTTGGATTTGATCTGTGCAGCTATCAAATCCTTCAAATGAAAATATCCATCTTAAGGAACTAACTACGCAGTTACCTCTTCAGCTGGCAGCTAACAATCAACAGCTCCCATTTGAAACTTGCTGTAAAAATATCAGGCTTCCCAACAACAGTGCAGGTTCCAAAAATTTCCCACTCTTTTCATACAAAGTTACCAGACTTATGAAAGCACCCTTGTATATATCTCCTCAAGAGACAATTACTTGTTAAAACAATAATTACAATTTTAATTACACTACTGGCCTTTAAAATTGTTACACCAAGAAGAAATGCAGATGATAAATGGGTATTCATTGGACAAATACATTATTCTAGAACTGACATTACATTTTCACGCAATCTGGGTGCATAGATCCTGAGAAATCAGTGCCCAGAACAACCACCTCTGGCCGCAATAATGGCCTTTATATGCCTGGGCATTGTGTCAAACAAAGCTTAGATGGCATGTACAGGTACAGATGCCCATGCAGCTTCAACACAATATCACAGTTCATCAAGAGTAGTGACTGGCGTATTGTGATGAGCCAGTTGCTAGGCCACCACTGACCAGACGTTTTTCGTGCACCCAGGTTTGTGATTGTGTACACAATCGAAGGCTCTCGTGTCTGTGATGCAGCGTCAAGGGTAACCACAGCCATGGTCTCCGAGCTGATAGTCGATGCTTCTGCAAATGTCATCAAACTGTTCATGCAGATGGTTGTTGGTTTGCAAACGTCCCCATCTGTTGACTCAAGGATCGAGACTTGGCTGCACAATCCATTACAGCCATGCAGATAAGATGCCTGTCATCTCGACTGCTAGTGATATGAGGCCATTGGGATCATGCATGGCGTTCCGTATTGCTGTTTGAACCCACCAATTCAATATTCTGCTAACAGTCATGAACCGCGACCAACACGAACAGGAATGTCGCGATACGATAAACCGCTATCCTGGTAGGCTACAATCTGACCTTTATCAAAGTCGGAAATGTGATGGTATGAATTTCTCCTCCTTACTGGAGGCATCACAACAATGTTTCACTAGGCAACACCTATCAACTGTTTGCCTCATGTCAGCATGTTGTAGGTGTCGTCACTGGCGCCAACCTTGCTTCGAAAAGCTAATCATTTGCATATCACAGCATCTTCTTCTTGTTGGTTAAATTTTCCGTCTCTAGCATGTCATGTTTGAGGTGTAGCAATTTTAATGACCAGGAGTGTACATGATTAAGTCTTTTATATTACAACAAATTACAGTGAATGTTCAAAATTATTTCCAATATTCACTTCATACACCTCGACAAGTAACTTTTTTTAGTGGTTTTTAATTGCAAATGTATGGAGATAGACTACAATGATAGTATTAATTATTTACAGTCATTTTTCCTGTCAGACTATCTGTATAAGATGTATACATGATCTAAATATTTAATTGTTCCATGTAGTATAGATGAAACTTTGTTCACATATTTAATTTGGAATGCTTAAATAAATGTGTTCATTAACATTAGCTAATTGTTTACTAGGTTCCTATAATTGGTATTACAGAAGCTTCTAGAATGCCATTAGCAACAGAGTATTAAATTTCAGTTTTAAACTGATAAAATAAACCACACAAACTGTTCTGAATCTGTGATTATGGAAATATTATAATGAGATAAATGAAAATATTGAGAGAGCAACATGGTATTGTGAAATATATATTGGTTTTTTAGGCAGGCCCACCAATACCATGTGATGAACTGATTATTAATAAAAGAAGGAATCACATACTACAGTAAACAACGGTATCGAGTAGTTCAGTAGACCCTCGGTCTGGGTGTTAATTACACTCTCTAGTGGCTAGGTTGCTGTGATGGTGATCTATGTCACCCTGAAAATACAAACTCTTCTTGTGGTTCTTCTTCATATTGGGTTTGGAATTAGCATAGGTCTGCTTGCATCTTGCTATCACAGGCATAAGCAAATATTAATCTCTGTTTTCAGTAGTAGGGCACCATGTGACCTGGTTGTCCAGAGGGAAAACATACTGCCTGGTTGTCATGGGACCTCCAAACATCAATCTTTGTTGGTTCCTCATCTGCATTATATGAGCATAAACCCACGTTGGGTTCAGTGGTTTTACTGTTTTTGATCGAACAGGATAGTGAGCATATGGAGCCTGTGTTTGTTCCACTTACCCCCTTATTATCATTTAAAGCATCTCTGTTTTCATTCAGATCATCATTCACTCCCAGTACCTGTTGATCTTCTTCTATTAATATTTTATGAATGATCTCTGCTACAGACAAATGATAAAGATTAGATGGGCATATCATATAACTAATGGGGAGATGGTCAAGAGAACTGGGAAGAAAATGAGTTTCTGGCATATCTTGACTCAGAGAAGGGTCGAGTTGGTGGGACACATTATTAGACGTCAAGCAATCACAAACTTATCATTAGAGGGAAGTGTGTAGGGTAAAAATTGTAGAGGGAGACTGAGGGACAAATACAGTAAGCAGATTCAAAAAGGTGTAGGTTGCAGTTATTATTCTCAGATGAAGAGGCTTGCACAGAGTAGGGTAGTGAGGAGAGCTGGACTTAATATTGTCACGACTCTTCTGACAGCACGCCTGATGCAATGGTTAGCATTGCGGATCACTGTGTTTGCGGTCCCCAGTTCAAATCCTGCCAGGAGCAGAAGAAAATTTATTTCTCTGTATTTACTATTTCTAGAATGTTCTACATGTTTCTAATGTATGATGTACTTGTAAGTTCCAGAAAATTATTTCTATGTATAAATAGTGGAGCACTCCAAGCAGGAGTCAGTCTGTACTGAGTGTACGCTTATGTTCGCAATAAATGTGTTGTAAGTGTAAAATGTTGTGCTCTATTACCAACCAACCTTCAAATTCCGGACCACCTGCAGTGTTCAATGTGACAATAAGTGTTTGTGTTATTGTAGTTAAATTATTAAAGTGAGTAGATTCAGAAGGTGTTATCACGCTAGTTATTTATTAAATTTAGTACTTTTCAACAGGTGACTTGCTGTTTTTAACGTAGTTGAGGTTGGGAAACTTTAAGTTACAGTAATTGATAACTCTTGTACACTCACTGTGTTTAGTTAGTTTATTAGTGACGCTTGAATTTGAACTCGTTTATACAAGCAATAGTGTAAAGTTTCAGTGGTAGTGTTATTTGTTCTTTTCTGATACTATTAGTTGTTGTTGTTACTTGATTTTGTAGAGACTGAGGTTTGTTGATTGCTGTAGTTAAGAGGTACTTCCTAGTTCTTTTGTAGAAACGTAACTTAATAACTTAATTGTGAAATTTTACCATGAGTGAAAAATGTGGGCTCTGTCGTAGGGCCGTGCATAGTGGGCTGCAGTGTGGGATGTGCAGTAAGTATTTTCATGGGGGGGAGTGCAGTGGGGAAGCCAGTGGGCATTGTGGTGAGGTTCTCTCCTGGAACTGTAGAATTTGCAGCAGGAATAAGAGGATAGAGGAGCAGGAGCATTTGATCTGCGCCCTTCAGGTGCAGCTGAAAAACGCTGAAGAGGAACTAGGTAGGCTGAGGAGGGGAAGGGGGGCTGGGGAATGGGAACTGGCAGTTGGCAAGAAGGTAGCTAGGAGAAGGTATTCAGATAGCTTTACATTGCAAGTTGCAAATAGGTTTGACCAACTGTCAGAGTTGAGTGGAGATGAACCTCCTGTAGCTGTAGGTGTAGGAAGTACGCAGCAGACCTCAGCTGTTAGGAAGCTGAAATTTGTAGAGAGGGCACTTAGGAAGAAGGTTCTGCTGCTAGGCAGTTCTCATGGCAGAGGTGTTGGCCAACAGTTGCAGGAAGTACTTGGGAGTGAGTACCAATTCACCAGCATAGTGAAGCCTAGTGCAGGGTTAGCTCAGGTCACTTGTAACTTAGGGGATTTATGTAGGAATTTTTCAAAAGAGGATCAGGTAGTTATAGTGGGTGGGGCCGGGAATAGTCTTGATAGGGACGGGGAATATGATATTGGTGGTGATCTGGAAAGGATAGCAACTCAAACTGGTGGCACGAATGTGCATTTCGTGCAGCTGTTTCAGCGTCATGATAGGCCTTGTCTTAATATGGCTGTCAGCCGTGTTAACATGGGGTTTGAGAAGGCGCTGATGACGGAGGGCATGGATCACATTGCAGTGGTGCCAGTTGAGACTATCCAAAGGTCGGATTTCACTAGGCACGGCCTGCACCTCAATAGGCATGGGAAGGGGAGGTTGGCAAAGCTCATAGGTGACAGTGTAGTAGGGGGTGGGGGTGTCACTCATGGAAAAATTCCTGTAGTAGTTGGTGTTAGGGCTGCACCTTTTTTAGACTGAAGACAGCTGATAGGTATTCCTGCTTAAAGGAAGTCTCTCTAAGAAAGGAACCACCTTTGACAAAGTCTAAGAATATAATTAATAAGGGAATTACTGTTTTTCATCAAAATATACAGGGTATCAGAGATAAAGTTAATGAACTGCTTATTGATACTGATTCTGACATTATTGGTATTTCAGAGCACTTTTTAAGTGGTGTGACAATTCAGAGACTTCCTTTGCCAGGATACAGGTTAGCTGCCTTCTACTCTAGGAGTTCCTTGCAGTGTGGGGGAGTGGCC
This sequence comes from Locusta migratoria, assembly GCA_026315105.1. Taxonomy (NCBI): domain Eukaryota; kingdom Metazoa; phylum Arthropoda; class Insecta; order Orthoptera; family Acrididae; genus Locusta; species Locusta migratoria. The sequence goes on from CM048749.1 coordinate 206,996,831, forward strand.
ATGTATGTAAGAAAACCATTTTTCATCGGAGTCAATCGATTTTTCTAAACACTGCACAGAACAGAGGGGAAGGGGGGCTGGGGAATGGGAACTGGCAGTTGGCAAGAAGGTAGCTAGGAGAAGGTATTCAGATAGCTTTACATTGCAAGTTGCAAATAGGTTTGACCAACCGTCAGAGTTGAGTGGAGATGAACCTCCTGTAGCTGTAGGTGTAGGAAGTACGCAGCAGACCTCAGCTGTTAGGAAGCTGAAATTTGTAGAGAGGGCACTTAGGAAGAAGGTTCTGCTGCTAGGCAGTTCTCATGGCAGAGGTGTTGGCCAACAGTTGCAGGAAGTACTTGGGAGTGAGTACCAATTCACCAGCATAGTGAAGCCTAGTGCAGGGTTAGCTCAGGTCACTTGTAACTTAGGGGATTTATGTAGGAATTTTTCAAAAGAGGATCAGGTAGTTATAGTGGGTGGGGCCGGGAATAGTCTTGATAGGGACGGGGAATATGATATTGGTGATGATCTGGAAAGGATAGCAACTCAAACTGGTGGCACGAATGTGCATTTCGTGCAGCTGTTTCAGCGTCATGATAGGCCTTGTCTTAATATGGCTGTCAGCCGTGTTAACATGGGGCTTGAGAAGGCGCTGATGACGGAGGGCATGGATCACATTGCAGTGGTGCCAGTTGAGACTATCCAAAGGTCGGATTTCACTAGGCACGGCCTGCACCTCAATAGGCATGGGAAGGGGAGGTTGGCAAAGCTCATAGGTGACAGTGTAGTAGGGGGTGGGGGTGTCACTCATGGAAAAATTCCTGTAGTAGTTGGTGTTAGGGCTGCACCTTTTTTAGACTGAAGACAGCTGATAGGTATTCCTGCTTAAAGGAAGTCTCTCTAAGAAAGGAACCACCTTTGACAAAGTCTAAGAATATAATTAATAAGGGAATTACTGTTTTTCATCAAAATATACAGGGTATCAGAGATAAAGTTAATGAACTGCTTATTGATACTGATTCTGACATTATTGGTATTTCAGAGCACTTTTTAAGTGGTGTGACAATTCAGAGACTTCCTTTGCCAGGATACAGGTTAGCTGCCTTCTACTCTAGGAGTTCCTTGCAGTGTGGGGGAGTGGCCATGTACGTAAAAAAACCATTTTTCATCGGAGTCAATGGATTTTTCTAAACACTGCACAGAACAGAGGGGAAGGGGGGCTGGGGAATGGGAACTGGCAGTTGGCAAGAAGGTAGCTAGGAGAAGGTATTCAGATAGCTTTACATTGCAAGTTGCAAATAGGTTTGACCAACTGTCAGAGTTGAGTGGAGATGAACCTCCTGTAGCTGTAGGTGTAGGAAGTACGCAGCAGACCTCAGCTGTTAGGAAGCTGAAATTTGTAGAGAGGGCACTTAGGAAGAAGGTTCTGCTGCTAGGCAGTTCTCATGGCAGAGGTGTTGGCCAACAGTTGCAGGAAGTACTTGGGAGTGAGTACCAATTCACCAGCATAGTGAAGCCTAGTGCAGGGTTAGCTCAGGTCACTTGTAACTTAGGGGATTTATGTAGGAATTTTTCAAAAGAGGATCAGGTAGTTATAGTGGGTGGGGCCGGGAATAGTCTTGATAGGGACGGGGAATATGATATTGGTGGTGATCTGGAAAGGATAGCAACTCAAACTGGTGGCACGAATGTGCATTTCGTGCAGCTGTTTCAGCGTCATGATAGGCCTTGTCTTAATATGGCTGTCAGCCGTGTTAACATGGGGCTTGAGAAGGCGCTGATGACGGAGGGAATGGATCACATTGCAGTGGTGCCAGTTGAGACTATCCAAAGGTCAGATTTCACTAGGCACGGCCTGCACCTCAATAGGCATGGGAAGGGCAGGTTGGCAAAGCTCATAGGTGACAGTGTAGTAGGGGGTGGGGGTGTCACTCATGGAAAAATTCCTGTAGTAGTTGGTGTTAGGGCTGCACCTTTTTTAGACTGAAGACAGCTGATAGGTATTCCTGCTTAAAGGAAGTCTCTCTAAGAAAGGAACCACCTTTGACAAAGTCTAAGAATATAATTAATAAGGGAATTACTGTTTTTCATCAAAATATACAGGGTATCAGAGATAAAGTTAATGAACTGCTTATTGATACTGATTCTGACATTATTGGTATTTCAGAGCACTTTTTAAGTGGTGTGACAATTCAGAGACTTCCTTTGCCAGGATACAGGTTAGCTGCCTTCTACTCTAGGAGTTCCTTGCAGTGTGGGGGAGTGGCCATGTGCGTAAAAAAACCATTTTTCATCGGAGTCAATCGATTTTTCTAAACACTGCACAGAACAGATATTTGAATGTTGTGCAGGAGTTGTTAATGTTAATGGAACTAAACTAGTAATAGTTGTTATTTATAGATCCCCTGACTCAGATTTTAAAATGTTTCTGCCCAAGCTGGAATTGGTTCTGGGTTCACTGTATAGGAAGTATAAAAATTTAATTGTGTGTGGAGATTTCAACATTTATTGTGTAGGTGATAGCTCAAGGAAAAGTCAGCTGTTAGATCTATTTAATTCCTATAACATGATGCAAACAGTATTTTTTCCAACGAGAGTGCAAGGAAATAGCAGTTCTACCACTGACAATATTTTTGTTCATTCTTCATTATTAGAGGGGCACTCTGTCAGCAGAAGAGTAAATGGCCTATCAGACCACGATGCCCAACTTTTAATTCTAAAAAGTATTTGTTCTCAAACAAATGTTAAACATAAATATCAACTACTCAGAAAAGTTAATCCAGTTGCAGTTGAGACCTTTTTAAGCTTAATTAAGGAACAAGAATGGCAGGATGTTTATAGTGCCGATAATGCAGATGATAAATATAATGCTTTTCTGAACACATTTCTTATGCTGTTTGAAAGTTGCTTTCCGCTGGAACAATCAAAACAGGGTACTTCGAATAATAGACAGCCAGGGTGGCTGACAAAGGGGATAAGAGTATCATGTAGAACTAAGCGGGAGTTGTATCAAAATGTTAGAAGCAGTCAGAATGAAGATGCAGTAGCTCATTACAAACAGTACTGTAAGGTTCTGAAAAATGTCATTAAGAATGCAAAAAGTATGTGATATGCAAAAAGAATAGCAAACTCTTGGGATAAAATTAAAACTATCTGGTCAATCGTGAAGGAAGTGTCAGGTCAGCAGCAGCAGGTAGAAGATATAATGTCAGTGCGTAGTAGGAATGTTTCTGTTACTGACAAGTTAGATATATGTGCAATATTCAATAATCACTTTCTGGATATAGTAGGGGAACTAAACAAAACTCTAGTTTCTACAGGTAATCATAACGTTTTTAGAAAATGCCGTTCCGAGGCTGTTACCTGAAATGGTCCTTCATGATACTTCCATAGGTGAGATTGAGTCAATAATTAAATCACTAGAGACTAAGGACTCTTGTGGATATGATGGGGTATCTAGCAGAATTCTAAAGTACTGTTCTCCATATGTTAGCCCAGTACTAAGCCATATTTGTAATTTTTCCTTTCAGAATGGTCAGTTTCCTAAAAGATTAAAGTACTCAGTAGTGAAACCACTTTATAAAAAAGGAGAAAGGGATAATGCAGACAACTATAGACCTATTTCTATGCCATCGATTTTTTCTAAAGTTATTGAAAAGGCTGTATTTTCAAGATTAATTGATCATTTCAGTTCACATAATTTATTGTCAAACGTGCAGTTTGGTTTTAGAAGTGGTTTAACGACTGAAAATGCTATATTTTCGTTTCTCTGTGAGGCACTTGATGGGTTTAATAAGAGGCTACGAACATTAGGCGTCTTCTTTGATTTAACAAAAGCGTTTGATTGTGTTGATCACAAAATATTGTTGCTGAAGTTGGAACATTATGGAATACGGGGAGTAGCCCACAACTGGTTCACCTCTTACTTTAATAACAGACAACAGAAGGTAATTCTCCGCAGTGTAGAAAATAGCAATGACGTGCAATCCCAATGGGGCACAATTAAGTATGGGGTGCCCCAGGGGTCTGTTTTGGGACCATTGCTGTTTCTTATTTATATAAATGATATGCCTTCGAGTATAACAGGTGACTGTAAAATATTTTTGTTTGCTGATGATACCAGCTTGGTAGTGAAGGATGTTGCTCGTAATATTGACACAATAACAAATAATGCAGTTCAAGAGATATGTTCATGGCTTGTAGAAAACAAGTTGATGTTAAATCACAGTAAAACTCAGTTTTTATAATTTCTAACACATAATTTGACGAAAGCTGACATTCTGATTACACATAATGGGCATGTGATAAGTGAGACTGAACAGCTCAAATTTCTAGGTGTTCATATAGACAGTAAGCTGTCATGGAAAGCCAATGTTCAGAATCTTGTTCCAAAACTAAATTCTCGACGGCGAGTGTTCATCAGAGACGAGTGTATCGTCAGGCGTGCCCCAGGGGAGTGTGATAGGACCGCTATTATTTTCTATCTATATAAATGATCTGATGGACAGAGTAAGTTGTAATTTGCGGCTGTTTGCTGATGATGCTGTGGTGTATGGGAGGGTGTCGTCTGTAACTGACTGTAATAGCATACAGGTTGACTTAGACAAAATTTCTAGTTGGTGCGAAGAATGGCAGCTAGCTCTCAATGTAGAAAAATGTAATGTGATGCGCATGAGTAGAAAAAACAATCCTATAATGTTCGAATACAGCATCAGTAGTGAGCTTCTTGATGCGGTCGCGTCATTCAAATATCTAGGCGTAACATTGCAGAGCGATATGAAATGGAACGAGCATGTAAGGACAGTTGTGAGTAAGGCAGACAGCCGACTTCGGTTTATTGGGAGAATTTTGGGAAGATGTACTTCACCTGTAAAGGAGACCGCTTGTATGACCACGTCTTGAGTATTGCTCAAGTATTTGGGACCTGCAGCAGATCGGTTTGAAGGAAGACATAGAGGCGGTTCAGAGGCGAGCAGCTAGATTTGTTACCGGTAGGTTCGACCAATGTGCGAGTGTCACGGAAATGTTCCGGCAACTCAATTGGGGATCGCTGGAAGAAAGACGACGTTCTTTTCGTGAATTTCTGTTAAGTAAATTTAGAGGGCCGGAATTTGAAGCTGAGTGTAGTACGATCTTGCTGCCGCCTACTTACATTTCGCGTAAAGATCACAAAGACAAATAAGAGAAATTAGGGCTCGTACAGAGGCATATAGGCATTCTTTTTCTCCTCATTCAATTTGGGAGTGGAATAGGAAAGGAAATGCCTAGTAGTGGTACAGTGTACCCTCCGCCATGCACCTTACGGTGAATTGCGGAGTATGTATGTAGATGTAGATGTAGAAGTTGCCAAGCATAATAGGTGGGATCACATTATGTGCTTGGCAAATGTATATTTCTACATGGATGGGATGGCTCAGCAGTGGTTAGAAAATAATGAGGACAAGCTTGATAGCTGGAAAAAATTCCAGACAGAACTTACGAAGACATTTGTAGTCCATTTATCAGAAGAGCAGTTGAAGAACTGGGCCCAGTGACATGTTGAGTCAACACAGTCATATATACATACATACGTAGTTAACCCGAGTATGATGGAGACCAATAAAGTTTTACACCTCATGAAGGGCATTGTTGAAAACTTCTATCAAGCTCTTCTGTAAAAATATGTTTCGACGACACAAGAGTTTATCCAGTGGTGCCAGAAAATTGAAGAGATGCAACAGAGGAGGGTTGGATGAAAGAAGTACGACAGACTTCCCAAATGTAGTCCCTATGGCCATTGTTGAAGATGAACATGACTTAGCTTCTCTTATATGACAAATTGTGAGAAAAAAATTACAACAGTTTATGGCAGCCAGGACTGCTGGACCAAGTGAGTACCAGATTATGGCCATGGATGTCAGTAGTGTAAGTCATAAGGGAACCGACACTGCTGAGGAAGAGGTATTTCAAACATTAGTGGCTGTCAGTCCCACCAGTCGCACTCAACGTGAAGAATGGCTCTGCCCTACTATGACTTACACCGCAGCCACCAACCACAACCTACTCCTTCAGCAACTGTGAAGCCTTGCAGGAGGACAGATATCTGGAGGACAGAAGACAACACGGTATTTTGTTTTCACTGTGTCCTTCCCAGACATGTCATACGATACTGTAGGGAGAGAAGATGAGTATTTGACAACTATTATGCTACAAGACACCAACCATTGGAGCAGCTCTTTCGACAGCAGGCAACTGCAGATGATTACTGTCGACCTATGGGACGAAGCCCATATTTAGGATTTAGCTGTAAGAAAAACTGTGTATTATGCATATTTCATTTTGTCATTACGTATAATTTTCTAGGGATCTGGGGAAACAAATCACTGAAAGCATTTAGCCTACAAGAAAAGATCATCCGAGACATTGTGGGAGCTAAAAGGAGATGGCATTGCAAATTTTCACTTTATAAACTAGACGTAATGACCATACCAAGCTAAAGTTAAATTTTCTGAATGCTGTAAAAATAACACCATTGGCCAGAATTGTGTCAAATTGCAACAGAATATTATTGGAGAAGTGGGAAACTGTATGACAGAAGAAAAATAAATAGTATGAATATTGATCAATAGATGGCGCTGTAAGCACAGTGGTTGACTACAAATGACAAATAAGTTAAATGTTAAACAAACTGTACTGCTCAGTGTGCACAGGTGTATAGGTGTGATACTGTTAGTTACGTAAGCCCATCCATTACAGCAAAGTCATATCACATCCAGTGGGAAAAATCGGATTTTAATTGTCCTGAGGCCAAAAACTGCATAAAAAGCATCAATCAGAATTAAATCAGATTTTGAATTTCCTTGTGACTGGCGCAAAACATGGTCAATATGCTGTCCACCATTTTCTGAAACAAGTTGAAATCGAGAAACGCCGGCCGCGGTGGACGAGGGGACTGAGGCGCTCCAGTCACGGTCTGCACGGCCACTACGGTCGGGGGTTCGAATCCCCCCTCGGGCATGGATATTTGTGCCGTCCTAGTTCGTAAGTAGTTTGTAAGTTTAGGGCCTGATGACCCCATAGTTAAGTCCCGTAAGCTTAACAAACATTTGAACATTTTTGAAATCGAGAAACAGTATGTTCCACAACTGATCAAAGTGTTCCTGTGGTCGTGTTCAGAATGTGTTGCAATCGAAACACTGAACACATCTTTCAGATAGCACCATAGCCAGAAGTTGCAAGGACTAAGATCAGGTGATCGGGATGGCCAGGCTGTAGGGAAATAGCAGCTGATAATCCTGGCATTTACAAAATGGCGCTTCAGCAGCTGCTTAACTGGATTTGAAATATGCGGAGGTGTGCCATCTAGCATAAAATGATCCCATCCACACATTCACTCTGTTGGAGAGCTGGAATGATGTGGTTTCACAAAAGACACTCATAGCACTTACTAGGGATGGTACAGGTAACAGTGCCTGAAGCACCTGTCTCATCGAAAAAATGTTGCCCTATCATAATTGATGCTGCAAACCCCCATCATACAGTGACCTTTTCAGGATGAAGCGGTTCAGGTTGATTTGCTTGTGGGTTTTCTGTTGTCGATATTCAACAATTCTGTGTACTGATATATCCTATCAGATGGAAGTCCACAAAATCTTGCATAGCTATTCATCATCCACTTCCACATGAGGAAGAAATCCTAAAGCAGAAGTCTCTTTTGCTGGCAGGTCAACTGGAAGCAACTCGTGCAAATGGGTAATTTTGAATGGATAGCAAAGAAGGATGTTTTGTAGGATTTACGCACCATGCTTACAGGAACGTTCGGGCAATTATCTGCGCACTACACGTTTGCACACCACTACTTGCTTCTATCTGTATTGCTGTGGCCATTTCTTCCACTGATTTCAAATTAATTCGCTTCCTCCCTATACCAAGTTGCACACCAAATGAGCCCGTCTTTTCAAATTTTGGGAATCATTTTCTCCAGACCAACGTCTTTTCTCAAACTATTCAGTGTCTGGAACTGCTGAAGAGCAGGTTGTGCACAATCATCATTCTTGTAAAATTGCTTTAGAAGCATAGCGCAATCCTGCATTGAGAGAATCATGGCAAATGTCTCAGACATGAAATGAGGAAACACCATATACCCAGCATATTTATAACAAATTCAATAGGTTGTGCAGATGACAAGTGTTTTCTTTTACATATTCTGACAGATGCAGTGCCATCTGTTCATCAGTTTTCACACTATTTATTTTTCTTCTGCCATTTACCCCTTCTCTGATAATATGCCATTGCAATTTGACTTAATTCTGACCAGTGGTGTTACTTTTACAGTGTTTTTAAAATGTATCTTTAATTGTAATCACACTGTAAATGAGATTCTCATTTTCACCATAAGAAACCAGGAACTGTTCGAAGGCTACAGCTTCTTGCATCAATATGAAACTAAACACAAAGCAAGTTATCTGTATGTTACCTACCCACTGACTAGCACTGCATGAAAAAACCTCCACGTGAAATTTATAAATAAACTCTGATTCAATTCTAAAAGTTACTGGAGGAGATCTGGAAAAATACTTTACCTGAAAAGTAAGTTATACTACAATGTAGAACATTCAATAGGTTTTATACAGGGTTGGAGCCCCAATAAGAACCAAAAGCAATTTATATCACTCTTTATTGTTAGCAGAACAAAGGCTACATCCAAACTGGAACATAACATGGCTGGCGGGGCACAGGGAAGCTGTTATCCCAAAGATGCCAGCTGTACAGATATGTTACACATTGTCCAATCGATTTGGCAGTCAGGCAGTCACCATAAAGCCCTCCCCCCAGTCCATAACACATCTTGGGATGATGGTGGGGAGGGGAGGGGCGGGGAAACCAAGGCAACGGGCAGCAGCAGCCGAGTGACAGATAACTCGGCTACGTCTGCTGGCAGTGAAGTACGTGGACGGCAATGAGCGACAGGAGTGCCGATGATAAAGTCTTTGAGATGCCGAGGATGGCGGACAGTGCGGACTGGGCATGTATGTGTGATGATGAGCACCTTGGTGGACATAAGCAGGAAGGCTCGGATAGCATGTGATATGTTGGTGGCAGAAGGTGATATGTGACAGAGGAGCTGGTAGTAGTCGGTGGAGGGAAGCGAGGAAGCAGAGTAAGATGGACAGAGGATGAAAACTGCGTGGTCGTGGAAGATAATGGAGATGTCTGTGGCAGGAGGAAGGGGAGACAGGGACAGTGAATTCCAGGTACTGGGTTAGGGAGGAGGAGAGGGAGAGAAACCATGAAAAGGTGATGAGAGCAAGGGCGAAGGGAGTGAGAGGGAAACAGTAGCAATCGAGGAGGGGGGGGGGAAGAGGGAGTGACTGGCGGGGAGGCGGGACAGGGCAGAAGAGCCTGGTGGGAGGGGAGGAGAAACAGCTTTAACGAAGTCAGGTGATTGCAGCATTGTTGAAGGATATGATAAAGGTGTTGTGACCCCTCTTCAGGACCTGGTGAGGGCCCGAATATGGAGGCTGAAGAGGGGGACAGACAGTGTCATCACAGAGATATGCTTGCATGCATGCTATCAGTGCAGAAGGAACATGAGGAGCAGGAGGGGAGTGACAAGATGGTGGAGGGGGTGAAAGTTCAGAGCAGTACAAGTGCACGTGGTCTACAAAGTTTGGGTGGTCAGAGGAGGGGGAAGGAGGGGATGGGTGGACGAATTCACTGGAGAGGGTCAGGGTTTGCCCACTGGGGTCTGGTTTGTGTGTGCTGCGAAGGCCGAGGAGGACTAAAGGTAGTGCCTCCAACCACAGAGTGTTGCGAGACATTAGGGCTGCCTTTCGGCCTGATGCCAGTGCTCAACTAGGCCGTTGCCTTAGAGGTGCTAAGCTTTTGTGTGAATACATCTGATGCCGAACAGGTTACAAAGTTTTTGAAAAAGAGAAGAGTTGAATTGTCGGCCCTGGTTGGTTGGTATGATTGTAGGACAGCCAAATTGAGAGATCCAGGACTGCATGAATGCATGTGCAACAGTTTCAGCCGTGATATCAGGAAGGGAGGATGGCTTCAACCCAGCGTGTAGTGCAGTCGATGAAAGTAAGTAGAAATTGAAAACCACCAGCCAGGGGAAGGGGACCGAGTAGATTGATGTGAATGTGTTGGAAACAGCCAGTTGGGATGGGGAAAGAGCCTAAAGAAGGGGAGTAGTGTTAATGAATTTTTGGTTCTTGGCAGGAAACACTGAAAAAGCACAGGCCTGGCAAATGTGCTTTGTGTCTTGCAAGATAAATCAGTCCATGACCAACTTAGTGGAGGCCTTTACTCCAGGATGACCAAGATTGTGTAACTTGTTAAAGATCTCGAACCTGAGGCAGCAAGTAATGTAGGGGCAGAGAGTGCCTGTGGATTCGTCGCACCAAACCTTGCCCAGTGCACCAGGGAAGGCGGTGCAGATAGGGCACAAAGAAGAGGAAGAGTCCTGAATTAGTTGCATAGTGTTGTACTTCTTCTGAGCATTGTTGGGTTTCTTTGAGAAAAATTGCAAAGGAGACATTACACCATTGAGGGATTGGCTGAGGACTGCGCTGATGGCATTGTCACTTGCGTCAGCACTAATAAACAGTTCAGCATCTGGATCTGGGTGAGCAATGGTGATAGCTCTAGCAAACAAATCGCTGAGGGCGGAGAATGCCGAAGACACTGTACCTGTCCAGGGAACAGGCTGATTGCCAGAGGTGTATTTGCCAGCTAGGGTTTCTGTAAGTGGGCCTTGCAGCTCAGCAGTGCCAGAAAAGTGTTGTTGATAGTAGTTAATGGTGACAAAGAGATGATGTAATTCTTTGAAAGTTGAGGGAGGTGGCAAGTTCCTCACGTAATCAATCCTATCCGGAGGGGTGGTTATCTGATCAGCAGAAACCGTGAAGCTGAGGAAAAGCTATGAACTCTGATCCAGTTGGCGTTTGTTGTCATTAAGTTCGATGTCAGCCACAGCCAGTGTGTCAAGAAGGATTTGTAAATGTTTTTCATTCTCGTCGATCGAGTTACTGAATATTAGAATGTCATCAAGTTATGCAAAACAAACCTTCAAGGAAAATAAAATCTCATTGATAAACTGCTGCCAAGTCTGAGCGGCATTTTTGAGCCTGAAAGACATGAACCGGTAGTGGAATAAGCCTATGGGAGTAGTGATGGCAGTCTTTTCATTGTATTCAAGAGCCATAGGAATTTGGTGGCAAGCATGTTTGCAGTTCACAACCGAGAACACTTTCACACCTGCTAGAATCTGTGTAAAGTCAGCAATGTTCGGAATCGGATAATTGTCCATTATGCTGTGAGCATTGAGCCAATGGTAATCTCTGCACATACACCAAGGACCATCTTGCTTGGGCACTAAATGTATGGGAGAAGACCAGCTGCTAGATGAGGGTTCAATGACACCTAACTTTAATAAGAGTTCAGCAATCTGTTCTTTGAAGGCCACCAATTTCTCCAGGCTTAGATGGCGTGGTTTGCTAGTGATGGGACGACCATTATAAGACGTAGTTTGTGAACCGTACCATTCGTAACCACTGAGACACCAATAGAAATGGCAGGAAGGCTGTGTTTACACTCGTAGTCATTGTTTTTTTGTGAGAGGCCAGATGGGAGCCGAGGGAGGGGGTGTGGCCGGGCATACGCCACATGGAGTCTGTGAGGAGGAGGGAGGGGGGTTGACTCAGCCATGCTTGTGGCTGACTGAGTGAGCCAAGGCGCCAGGAGAAGTTACAGTTCTGGCAACGGGTTTACTTGGGCACGCCACAGGTGCTCTGAGGCAAGACGGTGTCGCGTGAGCGTTCCTGAGGTAGTGACTAGCAGGTGGAGGCAAGTGCAACAAAGTAGCAGACTGTTTGACCAATGGAGCAGAAACAAGTGATGAACACTAGGCGAGCGGGGAGGAGGCAGTGTTAGAGACGGCCTCCAGGCTGGGACACTGCACAGGTTTAGCATTCATGCAAGGCTTTTGCAACGAAACAGAGACATCCACATACGAGTGGAGGTGGAGCACTGTCATAAACAGTATTTACATTGTGCACAGGCATGATGGCACTGAGAACAATTTTTGATGTGACACTCGTACTAACCTTGACGTGAATGTCCTTTTGACATGACTGCACAGATGAAAGTTGGTGCAGAGCAGATGACGGTTGCGATTCCATGACTGCGAGGCAACAGGCTATGTCTTTATTTTCACGGCACTGACAAAGCACACATTCACGTTCACTTGACCACTTTGACAAGAGCGATTCGGATTGTTTAATGCTATCGAAGCACTCGTGAATGATGTCTTCTTTTTGCAACACAGTTTGATCACTTGTTCCTGTTCACAATATAATTTTGAAAAAAGAGCATTGAATTTTTCAATAGTCTGGCAACACCCATGAAAGGTGCATTATCAGGGCAAGAGTCAGAGCTCGACAGAGCACAAGCAAAGTCTTTGTGGGGAGGTGAAGCACCGAACTATGCACAACAATCAGAGAAAGATTATGATGAGTTAAGAAGTCCATGCCTAAAATAGGTGCCAGCACATCCACTACCAATAAGTTCCACGAGAGTTTACACTTCAGTGACAAGCAAACAGTAAAAGTCATTGATCCAGCACACGACAGCTGAGTGACACTGACAGCATGAAGTGTAGCACTGTGAGATCAGAGAGGACCAGCAGCCACTGAAGGCAGTGAGGGTGATACATCAGCTCCAGTGTCAATCAGGAAACAAACATCTGAGGCACAGTCACATATGTACAAATGACCACACAACGAAGAATCGCGACTAATGGAATGAAACACATATAGGCGCCTGTGAGTGTCCCATCTGGACGCTGTACCTAATCCATCCAGCGCTCATTGTTTGGGTAGTGACACAGTGAATGGCACTTCCATGTTGAATCACCAAACCAACTATGGAAGTAGCAGTAGGGTAATAAGGAGCTTGTTCTTTCGGAAGGCAAATGAGTAGTGGCAGACCATCCTCAGTGTCAAAGTAGCTGCTTGCAGGTAGTGCAGGAGGGCATGACAGAGATGGCAAAGCTGAAACCTGGTCTGCATGCATGTGGATGTGGATGCCCAGTTTCTTCCCAGCAGATTGTTTGTTTCGCAAGCAGCCCTGCCCAGCAGTCTGTGTGTGCTGGCAAGATTGCATCTTGGATGAAGATTGCCCTCAAATGTTTCATGTAGGTAGGCGTCGTAAACCCTGTTGGCGATGTGTACACACTCACTCGGAGTCTGCAGAATACTATAAGTATGGGCAATCTAGACTGTGAGTGGGAGTTTGCTTGATCGAAGAGCCAGGAGGGTGGAATCCAGCATATCATGCTCAATGACAAGAAGACGTAGACAGCATCAGAGGTGTGTCAGCGTCTTGTCCCCCAAGTGTTCTTCATGTGTGATGTGTCGGATAGTATCTTCTGGTGTGTGAATAACCCTCTCAAGGATTGTTTGTTTGGTGATGGTGTACCAGTCAGTCGCAGGAGGAGAGGTCACAAGGTTGCAGATCAAATCGACGTTTTTACGAAGATGTGTGGTGAGGCACTGGTTACGAGCTGAGTTGTCAAGTGAGTAACGGTTGAATATTTGTTCAGCCAAATCTAACCACATACTCAGAGCCTTGAAGGAGAAAGGTGACAGCTTAGGAAGGTGTCCAGGTGGTGGTGATGGAGGTGCCTTGGGTAGAGGTGAGATGACGCGGGCGACTGACATGGAAGAGGCACCAGGGTGTGCCATGAAAGCGGGCAGATGCATGAATGGGTGCCACCAAGAATGTTCTTTTGTATCAACGACAGAAGTGATTGTTGAACATGCGATGTGGCAGATGCATCACATGATGCAGGAAGCACAAAGGATGCACTAGCACTTTGAGAATTATTAAAGTTCACATCACCACTGACAGAGTAAGCAGATATTTTCGGAGAGTCACTAAACAAGCTCGGTGGTGTAGACTGCATAAATTTGGCCAACACATTGCTAAATAGTCCAATTCAGCTGTGAGGGCAGAGAAAGGTGCATCCATGACACACAAAAATTGTCCATAATTAATTGGCCACTTGATGCACAAACTGTGGTGAATGCCATGAGAGGCAAGTCCAAGTCCAGTAGCACTGACAATGTGCTCAGCGGGACAGTTGCAGTATGAAATTCAAACTTTGCATGATCGATAAGTTCATGTTCTGCAAAACCTGAGTGTTAGTAGCACACAAGACATGGTGAGGTATGATTAACACTGTTCATGGATGAAACACTAGAAAACATGGGTAGCGAAACGAGCCCCGAGTCCATGAAGTTCCTCACAGCATCGGAGGCACTCAGCGTGGTGAACATGTCCTGCGAGAAATTGTTTTGTGAATACAAATTTGAAGCACTCAAAGTATGAATACACTGACTTCACGGTGATGAAGTTGCTGCAGCTCAAAATCCAGGCAGAGGTGGCATTGTCATGGTCACTGCAACAACTGTTGAAACAATGACTTCCAGTTTTCACAGTGAAATTCCATACAAATCTTCTAAATTGGTGATGTACTCAACTTCGAGGTCACCAGTATGGGTTTTATGTGGGGTTGGAGCCGCAATAAGAACCATATGTAATTCATATCACACTTTATTGCTAAAAGAACAAAGGCTACAACCAAACTGGAACATAATACAGCTGGCAGGAAACAGGGAAGTTGTTGCCCAAAAGATACCAACTGTAAAAATGTTACACATTGTCTGATCTATTTGGTGGTCACCACAATTCCTTGAATGATAACCACATAAACTAATAATTGTCTGAATATGCATCACATATCACAGCAGTTGCATATATATTGCCCCCCCCCCCCTCCAAGAAAAAAAATGAATATAAAGAAAAAAATAAAGGACAGTATCTGAATCATTTTAATGAATGATGCATGAAGGCATTGCTTTGGTAGACAGTGGTGTGAAATTCATGAGAACAAATTATTCTCTGAATATGAGCAGCAAAATGATACAACTATCATGGGGTGTCTACTTCATTTGACTTAGGCTAACTTATCCTTACATTAAACTTGCCTTCCCCCCTTCTCCCTGGAAATATATGCTAAATTTGCCACTGCACCATAGTATGTACTATAACAATAGGTCTCAAAATGAGAAATTGTAAAATAATTCCTGACGGTATAAGAAACCAACTGTATTTTACAACCTTAGATAAGTTTATCATTACATATGTAATATTGTCGCGTTGAAATGGGAGCACGCTTGACTTCAAAGGCAACTGAACACAGTACTTATACTCAAAGCACGTTTATTACGAACTCAACATACACGCATCACTGACTGCCTCTCAGGCAGAGTGCTCTGCTATTTATACACGGACAGAAATTACCAGAAATTAGAAGAACAGTTAACATAAGAAACAAGTAGAATTTACAAGTGAACATAAGAAAGATGTAGAACATTCTGGAATTGTTAATTACAAAGAAATAAATTTTTGCCAGTGGGCGGGATTGAACCGGCGACCTTCTGCTCCGCAGGCCATGACGCTATCCCCTGCGCCATGCCGGCAGTCAGTGTTCGTGGTCTCTCGCGGCATTGCTCCCTCTCCTGGAGAAACAGCGACCCGCTGTTATGATTTCTGTGGAGCCAGCTGCAATGTCCTGGATCTTGACCGTGTCATGGGTCCTCTGTATGACAGTTCAAGAGAATCCTTCCCTTCTCCACAATTATCGACAACAGACGTTCCTGTCGTGGCTTCATCAGTAACATTACTGTCCTTAGAGTGCTTGAACAAGAAGCCATTGTCATCTACCTGCTCTTCAGGATCGTAGTAAGGCTTCATGCGCAGGACGTGAACAATGTGTCTTCTTTTGATGTTTCGACGATGGCTCATAATCCTCAACTTCGTATGTGACGTCTGACAGTCCAACCTTCTGTACAGGGGTAAAAATCCATACCAGATCTCCTGGGCTGTACACAACAGGTCGGTGCTTGTCATTATACCGTTGATGGTCCTTCTCCTGGGTGTCCAGTGTCCATATGCAAGCCAGCTGTATTGCTTCTTCGACCCTGGTGATGAGCTGTTTAACATAGTCATCCTGAGTGTCGTCCGGTTGGAACGGGAACAGCGTATCCATTGTTGTCTCAGTTTCACGGCCATGGAGCAGGAAAAACGGAGTGAAGCCTGTGGTGTCTTGTCTTGCGGTATTGTAAGCAAATGTCACGACTGGCAGAATTGTATCCCAATCCTTCTGCTCAACATCAACGTACATCGACAGCATGTCGGCTAACATCTTGTTAAAACTTTCCGTAAGACCATTTGTCTGAGGATGGTATGCAGTTGTCATTCTGTGGACAATGTCACACCATGACATTATCTCTGATACTAGTTTTGACTGAAATACTTTTCCACGATCAGATATAATGACACGTGGTGCTCCATGCTTCAAAATAATGTCTTCTACAAGGAATTTTGCAATTTCTGGAGCTTCTGCAGTCAGCACTGGTTTGGTGACAGCGTAGCATGTGAGGTAGTCAGTGCAGACTATTATTCAACGGTTACCGGTTGTTGACTTCGGGACCCTTCCTAAAAGATCGTCCCCAACTCGGTGGAATGGAGCTGCTGCCGGCGGAGTCAGTACGAGATGTCCTGGATATAATTGCGGCACATGCTTCCGTCGCTGGCACTCTTTACAGTGACTCACATAGTGCTTGACAGATTGGTAGAGACCTTTCCAGTAATACCTGCATCTGATTCTGTCTAGGGTCTTCACAAATCCCAGATGACTGGATATTGGAGTATCGTGGAAATATTTGAGAATAGCTGGCTGGAGATGAGCTGGAACGACCAGTAGCCATTTGGAACCCAGTGGATCGTAGTTACTCTTATACAATGTTCTGTTTATAAGTTGGAACTCTCCATTGGTCGGTTCTCCTTTCTCCAAGGCTTCTATCGTTATTAATAGTGCTGGATCTTCCCTCTGTTCAGCTGTAACGTCATCTAATTCAGTGAGGGCTGAAATTTCATTGATGCTGTTTTGTTCAGCTAATGGAGTCCTCGAAAGGCAGTCGGCATCCTTGTGTTAGCGCCCGTTCTTGAATACCACTGTGACATCGTACTCTTGGAGTCTTAGTGCCCACCTTCCTAGTCGACCTGATGGATCCTTCAAGCTAGTCAGCCAACACAAAGAATGGTGGTCTGTCATGACGGTGAATGGTTTGCCGAATAAATATGGCCGGAACTTGTTGATAGCCCAGATAACTGCAAGACATTCTTTTTCAGTTGTAGAGTAGTTTATCTCAGACTTTGAGAGTACTCTTGATGCATAGGCTTTCACTTTTTCAGCACCTTCCTGAAGTTGTACAAGCACTGCACCAATTCCATAACCACTGGCATCTGTGTGAAGTTCCATTTCTGCATTCTCGTCGTACAAGGCTAGCACTGGTGCAGAAGTTAGAGCCTCCTTAAGTGTCCGGAAAGCTCTTTGTTTTGTCTCATCCCAGTAAAACTTGGCGTCTCCCTGCAGAAGTTCTTGTAATGGACGTGCCTTATTACCAAATCCTTTCATGAAACTTCGGTAGTATGAGCACAGCCCGAGAAAACTTCTCATATCACGAATGTGCTGAGGAGTTGGAAATTCTGTGATTGCCCTTACTTTATCTGGATTAGGACGGACACCATCCCCGTTGACTAGGTGCCCCAGGATTTTTATCTATTTGGTGACGAAGAGGCACTTCTTTGGATTGAGGCGGAGACCTGCAATCTGAACACACTTCAACACAGTTGACAGGCGACTCAGATGTTCTTCAAATGTTTTTGAGAAAACGACAATGTCATCTAAATAGCAAAGACATGTCATCCACCTAAGGTGTCTAAGCAAGTTGTCCATCATGTGTACGAATGTGGCTGGAGCATTACATAATCCAAATGGCATTACTTTAAATTCATAGAGGCTGTCAGGTTTAATAAAAGCCATCTTCTCCCTGTCAGCTTCGTCAACCTCGATTTGCTAATAACCTGTCTACATGTCCATAGTTGAGAAGTATGTACCTCCTTTCAAGCAGTCTAAGGTGTCATCAATGTGTGGCAATGGATAGACATCTTTCTTTGTGATTCTGTTCAGCCGCCGATAGTTGACACAGAATCGCCATGTGCCATCCTTCTTCTTTACAAGGAGCACCGGAGACGACCAAGGACTCTCCGTAGGTTGAATAATGTCATCTAACAACATATTCTCCACTTTCTTCTGAATTATCCGTCTTTCAGCTGGTGACACTCTATACGAACGCTGGCTAATTGTTGGATGATCCCCAGTATTAATACGGTGTTTTATTGTGGGCCGTTTCGTCTGACTTTTCCCCTGCTGAGGTGCTGCACCCAAAAATGGGCGTAGTATACCTAACACCCGCTGGCGTTGTTCCTTGGTCAGTCCAGGCCCTATTGGCGCCACACTGGCAGTCGATGTTCGTGGTCTCTCGCGGCAATATTATAACTGACAAGTCATCTATGTCATAATCTTTGATTGTATAAGGTATGCTAAGTGATAATAAAATTTTATTTGATGTGATTTGTCACAGTTTTCAAATTTAGAGATACACTCATATCCCTTTAACCACTTGTTTGTGTCTTGATCTTTATTGCTAGAGAACAATGAAGGGTGCCCCATCTGTTAACAAACAGTTGTCACTGTGTCATTTTCTCTTCTTCTGTCTCTGATGTCTTCCACTCATTACACTGTGATTGGAATTTGACTTCTCATCACATAAACAATGGTTCTGTCCTGGTGTGATAGGAGTCACTGTGCTGACAAGGAAGTTAGCAGTACCCGGTGTCTCCACCAGAATAATGTCGCATATTGTAGAACATAACTAGGTGATTGAAGAACATGGGTTTGAACTCAGAGATACTTTATTTAGTACATGCCACACACACACGGGCATAGAATAAACTAACTATGGCTGGAGTTTTACACAGTATACATACACTGACAGAAACTACAGGAACATTATTATTCAGTAGATCTAGAAGGTACTAGAACACTATTTACAAATTAAAATCTGGTAGATCTCAAAAGCAGGGTCATTCGCTTCGAGTCCAACATATTAAGACATTACATCACACTACTGCTCTCTTCTATGGCCTCTTTTAACATAGTATCTTTGCAGTCGGTCAAGCTCTTCAGTCACTGCTTGTTTTAAGTTTGTGTGGAATGAGCAGAGTATAATTTTGGTAAGAGAAAAATTTCACATTAGTTTGAAGTAGCTAAAGCAGCATTAAAATATGCTTTGTTTGTAGTGTGTGTTTGTGTGTGTGTGTGTGTGTGTGTGTGTGTGTGTGTTGCGAGGGTCCAAGATTTTCTTGGGAGAAAGAGTCTGCAGGCCCTTCAAAATACTTTTCTTGTGATCCATTGTCCACATATTATTGTACTAAAGGGACAGTAGTTCAGCTTCTTGAACTCAGGATTACAGTTGAATTGGTTGGTGGAAAAGGAAACAAGTCACTTTTTGGTAATTTTTACTTTTTTTTTACATAAATGTATTAAGCAGCCAAGACACACCTTACTGTGATGAAATGAAATATGTTTGGCTTCTTCCCGTGGAAATAACATTAAGTTGATTTTTTACATGCAGTGGAAAAAAGAATCAAGTCGGTTGCTTTCTTCACCGATTGTCGCTTCCCGTCAGCAGATTGTACTGTCAGCGAGCTTGTACCACACCACCTATGAAGTAGATGGCGATGTCTTGCAGCATGCAGGCACAGACAGTGGGAAAAATGATATAGAGTCCACGCATTCCACAGTGTACTTAAAAATATGCTCAGAAATTTTCTGAAAGAGGTCACTCATCTCCACCTTGCAACCATGTGTCTGGAACACTAAAGATACAAATACAGAAATTTGACTGCGTTTACACCCTATAGAGTATTTGAAAATTGTAGCTAACAGTATTTCTGAAATTAAAGTTGTTATGGAGGAAAGTGAAGACATAATGGGCTTTCACGCAAGGTGATCTCAGTATTACAAAAGAAAAACATACAGTCTAAGGAAAAGACACATCTCAAAGTGCCTCATCAAGAAAAACAAAACTTTTCTGAGTCAATGTTCAAATAATTTCATTATGAAATAACAAAACCGAAGTTGTAACTGCCTACCATTTCATAAACTGCTTTTTCCGTCACTCCTTTAATTTGGCAAAAACTAAACTTGCCTCATTTCAAACTGGATTGCAAAGACTACATGATGGTAAAAGAAATTGAATCAATAAAAAGAAAATTAAAGATATTCAGAAACTGGTTAAATACTTTCACGGAGAAGAGGCTGAGATTTTTTTTATGAAGAGAGATTGAAATGTCCGACTACAAATGATAACTCACTGTGATATTATCTCAAACTTTGAAGTCTATAGAATAGTTGTTTTCATGTTTATTTGAAGATGATTTTCCATTACGTAATCAAAAAAATTATTTTTAAAGCAGAAATGTGTATCTTCGAATGTGTTCCTTTGGCTGGAAAAAGGAACTGTGTTATAAATTTAATTTTTTTCAGACGATACTTTTTAGAATACATGAAAATTATTTTCATTCACAGAGTGTGTGTTTGATTAGTGTGCAAGAAATGTCAAAAATTTCAATGGAATCTGTTAAATAGTTTAACAATAAAACAGTTTTTGTCTCTCCTGAAAAGTAAGAAAAAGTGACATTGAGTTCCTTTCTCCACTGACCAATTCAATTTATTTGGCGTAATAAGTGCAAAATAACCATGTGTCATACACAATATTGTCTTTTTTATAATAACCCAGTCTTTGGTATTCCTTGGGAGCTGTGCACAGCCTGTTGTCTTTGCTGATACTCGATGTGACGTGATGGCAATCTGACTGCTCATGGCCCTGAATGAAGCTCTTAAGGAATACTTCGCAGACTATGGAACAAGTGAGCTTTAAAAATTATATACATAGAAACTTTAATAAGACCTCAATTTAATTTACATTGTCCTAGCACTAAATTAGTTCAGCTTGGTCATTTATAATTATAGAAATGCAAGGTACAATAATCAGACCAATTTAAAAAAAAGGAAAATCACTAAAAAATCAAAGGAATTTTTACCCTCACAGTGTGTGTGTGTGTGGGTGTGTATGAAATTGTAGTTTGTCAGGAGTTCCACTTTCATTGGCTACCTGTAAACATTTATATGTGTGTGAGGTCACGATACTTTATCCTCAATTCGTTTTTATTTAGCCTATTGGCCACAGGTTTCAGCTCACAGTACTATCCTCAGACCATCACTTAGCATGCTTTCTCCATGATCACTTTCTGCAAAAATCACCTGATTCCTCAAACAAGGTGGCCATCAAGAATGGGTTTCCACAGGGTTCAGTCTTGGGTTATTTGCAGTTCTTGATATATTTTAGTAATTTGCTATTTTATATTCATGATGATGCTTGTGGAGACCCTGAAAATAAATAAGAGTAGCAGAAAAGGATCAAGGATAGAATACCCAAAACTAAAAAAAATGGGGGTTGAAGAGGAATGGAAGCTCTTTAAAACCACTCATGTTACAGAAGCTGTCCACACATATGAGAAAAAAAGTGCTACACAAAGAGAAAAGGAAACACCTTGGTCGAATGACAGAGTAAAGACAACAATTAAAGAAAGAAATGTGGTAAAGAAGAAATTAGACTCGGAAAAACAAAATATAGTGGATGTAAGAAATGACACTGAAATTGAATGTCTGTCTCAGAAATATTGAAACAAGAAGTTGGCTGTTTAAAGGCTGATCCAGAATGAGAAGGATAAATGTTGGGATGACTTCACCACCAAGTTACAAGAAGACTGCTAAGGCAATAAAAAACTGGTATATAAAGTGGTCAAGTAGTCATATCTTTTTTTGATTGTAATAACATTGTTGCTCTGGAAACTGAGGAAGGAAAGCTATTGAGAACAGAATTCAAAATTATGAATGAAATGAACCATTTCAACTTGCTGTTGAAGGGGAATGTTCATATCAGCGATGATAGTGACTGTCCAGCTGAAGAAACACAAGAGGTTCTACAACTATTAACTTGGTTGGAACTTGAGTCTGCTCTGAAAAACATGTGAAAAGAAAAGTCTCCAGGGTTTGATGAGCTAAGCTCAGATATGATGAAGGCAGCTGGAACACCTAGACTACAACAGATCTACAGAGTCCTGTCAGTCATCTGGACAAACAACAAAATTCCAGATGACTGAACAAAATGACCAATAATTCCACTGTTTAAAAAAGAAGACTGAAAAAAGTGTGGAAACTATAGAGGTATCAGCCTACTTTCACATACCTTAAAGCTGTTGAAAAAAATATAGAAATAAGACTTAAGAAGATATCAAAGCAAGACTTATTGGTCTTCAGCGAGTTATTGCGATCGTTATATGAATAAAATTCTTGAATATCCGTCTCCAGATCGCTTATATTTTCTAAAACATTACCGGTTTCAGGACAGCTGCCCATCTTCAGATCAAAATTTTGAAGTTACAGAGTAACCTGTCCTGTAATGAACGAATGTTCACAGTCGTTACGACTGTGAACATTCGTTCATTACAGGACAGGTTACTCTGTAACTTCAAAATTTTGATCTGAAGATGGGCAGCTGTCCTGAAACCGGTAATGTTTTAGAAAATATAAGCGATCTGGAGACGGATATTCAAGAATTTTACTTAAGAAGATAGTTGAACCATTATTAGAAGAACAGCATAGTACTATAGATCTCTCAAAGCTCAACCTATGAGTCTCGAGGGAGTTTCCGCGATCATCATATGGATAAAAGTATTGAGTATCCATCTCAAGATCGCTTTTATTTTCTCAAAAAGGACCGGTTTTGGAACAGCTGCCCATCTTCAGATCACTTCTATGAAGTTACAGAGTAACCGTCACATGATGAGCGAGTGTTTCCAGTCGTTACGACTGTGAACACTTGTTCATCACGTGACAGGTTACTCTGTAACTTCATGTCCCAAAACCGGTCATTTTCTAGAAAATAAAAGCGATCTGGAGACAGATACTCAAGAATTTTACTATAGATCTCATCTTTGCGGTAAGGAGTTTGGCAGAGAAGTACTGGGTACATGGAAAGAACCTAGTGATGGTGTTTTTGGACATTGGCAAGGCATATGATAGTCTCTCGTAATAAAATACGAAATGCCTGGAAGATATTTGCCCGATCACTTGATTGAAAGAGTGAAGATGCTGTATCAAACTTGCAATAGTAGTGTCCAAATGGGTTGATCAGAATGGTTTCAGATGAAGAGGGGAGTCCAGCAGGGAAGTGCTGTATCACACTCTTGTTTATTATTGTAATGGACAGAATTCTAAAATCTATTAAGGAAACTGAAAATAAGTCAAGAGCACTGGTACTTGCAGATGATGTAACATGGGGGAAACAGAAAAAGAAGTGCAGAAGAGACTGACTGTTTGGAACAGTAAATTTAAAGAATTTAACCTAGAAATCAGGAAGACCAAGACTGTAGAGATGACCATAAACAAAGTGGAAACAAGTTCAAACATCTACTAGGAGGGAATAAAAATTGAATCAGTTTCCCACTTTCAGTACCTTGGAAGTATTTTCTCCAAGGACAACACCATCCAGCAAGAAATCCTAAACAGCACATAAAAAGCATCAAATTTTAACATACGAGTTTGGAACATACTCTGGGACAAAAAAGTACCCCAGACTGCAAAGTTAACTTTTTACTTTTCTCCAATCCTTATCTATGGCATGGAAACTTGTGCATTGTTAAAAAAGGATTAAAGCAGAATACAAGCAACAAAAATGAGGTTTATCAGGACTATGAATCAAAGTACCAGGTGAGACAATATCAGAAATGAGGTACATCAGGGGTGGCTCATTCTAAAGGGCCTCACGAGAAAATTTGTGATATACTTTAGCAGTATTATGTCAAACAGTTGGAGTGTGACATGATCCCCTCGACATCCTGACTCAATTTACAATGACGTGATCAAATGGTTTCACTTGCCTTTTGCCACAGCATAGCTAAGGGCTTGCAAGCATGTGACCGCTGGACCCCCCTCTCTTTGTACGCAGCCATGACGCAAGCCGAGGTGGCTGGCCCTTAACTCCCCTTCCAGTTGCAGTGACGTCACAGAGCTGTTTTCCTTCCCCCTCCTTGCCTCTTGCCTTAGTGCTATTTGGGGTCAAGCAGAGCGGCCCCTCGTGAAGTGGACTGTACCTGTCGCACTCCTACTCCCCACCCTTCATGCACCTGTCTAAAATGGAAGCCGGCACCCTGGGCCCTTAGAAACTACGTCAAAACGTATTCTGGAGCTGTGTCGTTGCAACTTGAGTATTTGTAAACTGAATATAATATGAATAAAGTAGACTCTTTGCTTAAAACGCCCTTTCACTTATTAAGTATGGAAGAGAGCTAGAAATCAAGTGCTTAGGCACACATTTACCAAAAGATTTCTTGATGTCTCAACTCGGCAGAAAGAAGAAGAGAACTTTCTGCTTAACATGGTCCTCTAAACAGCCTTGGCTAACTGTGAGTGAAGAGAAGCAAAAATCGTTTTGTTTCTACTGTGTGCTGTTTGGTGGTGAAGGATTGTGGACAACAGTTGGCTGTAAGGATCTAATGCATTTAAGTGAATGAATTAAGAAACACGAGAATAGGGGACTTCATTTAGAAAACGTTTGGCACGATTACCAATGCTGCTCAGATGGATTTGTCGCATAAAATGTCTATTCAGAAACATAATGAATCAGTTATGAAGAACAGACACATATTAAACAGAATAGTAGAATGTTTAATGTTTTGTAGAACTCATGAGTAAGCACTAAGAGCACACAATGAAAAAAAGAGTCAGCAAACAATGGCAATTTCTTCAACCTGTTATCTATTTTGGGAAATCTTGACAGTGTATTACCTGATCACTTAAGCAGCTCTAGTAATTCCGTGTGTAAATATACATCACACTTAATGAAAAATGAGCTTCTGGACTTTATGTATCAAATTTACATAAAAAAACTGATTAAAGAAATTAACGATGCCACTTTCGTTTCTATGCAGGCTGATGAAAAAACAGATATTATGTGCAGAAGTTAATTTGTCACTATATTGCGGTATATTAAGGGGTCAAAACCTATTGAACAATTTCTTTCCTTTGAAAATGTTAATGATAGTACAGCTTATTGTCTTAGTGGGGTTTTAAAAGGAAGTCTGGAACCTTAACAATGTCCAAGAAAAACTCAATGCCCGGGCATACGATGGTGCCCCAGTAATGAGTGGCAGTCACAGTAGTGTGCAGACACTGATACAGAGCACTTTCCCACATGCCAAGTACCTTCACTGCTATGCGCACCAAATGAATTTTGTTCTTCAGAATGCTTGCAGTAAAAGCATAAAGCTGATAAGGTTGTTCTTTGGAAATATTGCTGATTTTACAACATTTTTTATCTCCCAAGCGAAGTGATTTGTTACAGACAAACAAGAGAATTCCTCCAGTCTCTTCAACTAGATGGAACTTCCAGTCCTGCATTGTAAATACTGTCAAAGAAAACAAACTGCAGTTTTTGGAATGTTTTGAAAAGATTGCGGAAGAGGATTCCTGGGATAATATTACAATAAGAGAAGCATTTGTCTTAAGATATTTACTTCATAACTCACACTTTTTGTTCCTCCTAAATTTTTTCTATGATATCATGAAACACATTGATATTTTCTAAAACAGAGTTCAGATGGAGATTGGAAAAGCCTTTACCATATTCAATGCATCACATCATTTTGAGTGTGCTGTATCTGAAATACAAGAGAACATTCAACGGTAATGAGTTTCTGATGTAGCAGTGAACTTAATCTGACAGCAGATGCCAAAGAAGTGTGTTATATTATGACCAATCAACTGAAAGGAAACTTTCAAAACTCTCATGTATTTAGAAGTTCGAAATCATTGATCCGAAAAAGTTTGCTCCCTTTATAGAATATTTCCCAGCCACTTCGCTCAATACTTTTTCATTAAACTACAGTCCATTTATTTGCCACAATAAATTGAAAAATGAACTGTCAGTGATCTATCACAATGATACATTTAGAGGCATTACATCAATTTATTAGCTATTTACTTTCTTTGTGGAATATTCCTTTGAAGAATCGTTCACTCAAGTGCACAAAACAATACAAATTGCACTAACTACACCAATTGCAACAGCAGAAGCAGAGCGCAGTTTAAGCACCTTAAAAAGAATCAAAACCTTCCTCAGAAACAGTATCAGTCAGGAAAGGCTGAACTCACTGGCTGTTTGTTTCATTCATAGGGAGGAAATCAGTGATATTCCAAACTTCAACAACAGAGTAATTGACAAATTTGCCAATCAGAAGAATATAGGTGCACATTTACTTTGTAAATAACCTGCCATAACACAGACCTCATTAGATAATGTGATAGTTAGGTAAAATACACATGAAACTGCTCCTAGCCAAGGTTTTTCCCAGAGTTTTTACCTTAGTTCTAAGGCAATAGCCAGGAGGGTCCCTGTTGTCTCTCTTGTGTATTCCCAACTGGGAAGACGTCACATGTGTCTTTCCACAGTTCATTTGGATTTTTACATCACAATCTGTACACAGAACCACAACTTGTAACAGGAACATTGTTTTTCTCTCTCTCTCAGTTTTCCCCTTAAATTAAATAAAATGACATAACTTATATTCTTGTGCTTTATTTCGTTGACAGTACCATGCCAAACAAATAAACAAATCACATAACACTTTGACAAAGATAGCACTGTAATTCTGTAACTGAGGCTGATGGGGTGTAACTCTACACGGAACTCTCTGGAACTAAATTGGAACTCGACACTAACTGCGGCACTGGAGCATGTCTCTATATATATTCCAGCAACAACTATCATGTTGTACAGTGATTGTTATAACAATGACATAGGTTGATTTACAATTACAATAATTAGTCTTAATTAAAACATACAATATGATATAACAGCAACTACAAAGCACATTACATTTACACAAAATTACAGCCTCTCTTATTTATCTTGTAAACTTACCAGTTCTCATTTGCAACATAGCTGTAACATGTTCTTATGGCTGTAACCTAAAAGGCGAATACACTTCAGGTTTGCCTATCACTTGAACTGGGATGGTGGTGAGACTGACGATATAAATAAAAGTTTTAGGACATTGTGTTGCCTTTTACAAAAATAAAACCAAAATCCAGGAACTGTTATGGGACTCTGAAAATTTTTTCAGGAACACTGGTAAGTAACGTGCAAAAGTTGCCAATGACGAGACTATACCAACAAAGTTCTTTTTAAGTTTAATCCTCGTTTTATTTGTTATTACATTACACTTTAGGCTTTATCACACTATGCCTTTCCAGTCACATTTTTTAACGAAACATTACACTTTTAATCTTCAACAAAAAGCACAAGAAAAAGAGCCCAAACAGCAGTAGATTACAATAAACTCTGTACACTATGAATTCACCAACAGAAGTGAAACAAGATGGCTATGACGCTATCACGTCCCTGAAAACATTGTTAGAGTAATTATGTTAGATTTTTCTTCTGAATTAGCGATCTATTTAATTTTAATAACTCACTCAATTTCTGTAGAGTATGGTCTATTGTTTTTAATTTAGTACAACATAAATATTGGTGTGTGATATTTAATTTAAAGATTTGATTTGATTTCAGTTCATATCTCTATATACATTCCAGCAGATGAGCCAGTGCTGTCTCCTTCAGAAGAGGAAGATGTAAGACAAACAACAGGAAAAGAAGCCTTGTTGCCTCCAGAAGAGGAAGATGCAATGAAAACACCAGAAAAAAGTAGCCACATCTTCAGAGATCTTGCAAACAAGATATGGGAGAGGAGAAAGGAAAAAGAAACCTATCAAGA
The DNA here is from genome assembly GCA_026315105.1 of Locusta migratoria. Lineage (NCBI taxonomy): Eukaryota > Metazoa > Arthropoda > Insecta > Orthoptera > Acrididae > Locusta > Locusta migratoria. The sequence continues at coordinate 207,024,671 of CM048749.1, forward strand.
ATAAGGATTTCCTGTATACAACAGAGCCAACAGCAGCTGCCCAACTTATGAGAGGCAACCACCTATGATAACTCAGGATTTTTGTTGGTCCAAGACCAGCAACACCACAACATAACAGACCCTGGGATCAAAAATCAGACAAACTCAGAAGCCCTCAGAAATTACCCCACTTGGAGAAACCAAAGAGGGAAAAAACATGAAGATAATGTTATGGAACATAAAGAATTAAAAGTGCAGCATGTGTAGCTCCAACAGACTTTCTTGAAGGAGATGATGCAGCTATATTCATGGAAACTTTTCTCACAGACCATTGGCAACACCCTGAATTTATAGCATACACATGCTAGCAAAACAAGGAGAAAGAGGACAACCCCAGGGAGGAATAACAGTCCTCTAAAACTGTGGATAACACCAATTATATCGACCTCAGAGCAGAACCACTCCATTCTAATAGAGACCAAATGCATCACAATTTTAGTAACATACTCAAATCTAGAAGAGGCAGTGCATAAACTGGAGAAACTCTTAACATGGGCAGCCACCCCCAGGAAAGTGTGAAGAGCAAAAGCATGGTTTGATCAATAATGATTCCTAGTAAGGAAAGAAGTGCTCCAAGCTTTACACAGACTAAAATTGAACATAGTGAATCATACACTGCTAAAGACATACTCGGAGAAAAGAAGACGCTACAAAACTCTAACACGGGAGAAGAAAATGGCACACATGGGAAGAGAAGGAAGAAGAATAGCTGAAGAAGCCAGGAGAGACCCATTCATAGCAATCCAAACCTGGAAAAATAGATGCAGAACCATTATATAAGCATGGAGGAGTGGACAGAACATTTCAAAGGCATCCTCAATAAAGGAGAGTAGCAACCCTGGAAACCAACCAAGAACATACAACATATGAAATGGCAGCATGGTCCCCACTCATTACATTTGAGGTCCAAAACATCATTCAGTCAACAAAAAGGGAAAAAGCTGCAGGACCAGACATGCTGTACAATGAATACCTAAAAGACATGGCTCATCTGCTAGCTCCAATATGGACAAAACTTTATAATAAATGCATAGAAACAGCAAAAATCCCAGATCAGCGGAGGCAATCAATAGTAAGAGTAATGTTTAAAGGGAAAGGAGACCCAAAGGACACAAATAAATACAGAGGAATAGCCCTGGAAAACAACCCTTTTAAGGTATTCACTAAACTAATCACAGAAAGAATAAGGCACACAATAGAAGAGCACCTCCCAGAATCACAATTCGGGTTCAGGAAAGGAAGATCCACTGTCACAGCAGTGAAACTGCTACTAAACAACATATGGGAAGCCATTGATAGGAAGGTAAAATACTATGCAATATTTATAGATTTCACAAAAGCCTTCGATCTCCTGGACCGAGCATTAGTACATAGGATGCTCGAATAAACCCTGGGAAGAGACAGCACCTGGATGAGAATCATAAACTCCATAAATGATTGGGACAAGATAAGGATGTCAGACAGCCTAGAACTTTCAACAAATGGTGTACTCCAAGGAGACCGACTAAGTCCACTGCTGTTCATTCTGGCAGCAAAGGACATTATGCTAATTGCCCAAAAGGAAGATGTAGCAGCATACGCCTATGCGGATGACATTGTGATTGGATCAAACAGCTTAAAGAAACTGCAAGATACCATAGAAGAAGTGATAAAGTGGTGCACAAAACAAAATTCATAATTAACACTGAGAAGACAGTATGATGGTGTTCAGATCAGGAGGGCAAATAACAAAAACTACAAGAATAACATTACAAGAGAAAATAATAGGTATCACCAACGAATACAAATATTTAGGAATAACACTTCAGCCGTCAGCAAAATGCTTCACTAAGCACACAATAGAGAAAGCAACACAAGCCATTAGAGCAATAAATGAAATAATTTCCATCAGATTGCTAAGTCTAGACACAGCAATGGTGCTCTTTAAATCCAAAATAGTCCCAATTCTCACATGTGGTATTGAAATTATATGGGTACACCTCAATGAAAATAACTTAGCAACACTGGAAAAAGTCAATCCAACAGACATCAAAAGAGCAATAGGAGTTGCAAAAACCACAAGATCCAGATTAGTCTACCTGCTCGCTCGGGAAATTTCCTCATAAATGATCTAAGGACAATATACCTCCTACCCACCACAAAGGCATCAGAAAACCTACTAAGATCACTAACCTGGAAAAGAGAAGAAATACTGATAGAATTCTATGGAACAGGGGCCATGAACGATCACACATGGACAGCAGCAAACTTTGAGATGAGACACGTACTTACAAGACATGCAGTACATGGATTCCACCATGAAATTTGTGAAAACACAACATACCACGAACCATCAAACTCATGCAAATGTGCTGTTGTGACAGTGCATCCTAAATTTAAAACTACCGCCGCATGTAACACGTGCAAAGTAACATAGGGGCGCTACAGTAATTAGACAGCACAACCTAAGTGAACCAGGGCTTGCCTGGACTCGGCAGAGCACGTGAATTGACATTTAACCATGATTTGAAACACTTGTTGTGTACAGTTGAATTTTCTAGTGTTAATAAAGTTATTACACTTTTAGTGGCGATGAGTTGTGAACTATTCCACACGTTGTTGTCAGCAGTGTTATGATAAATATGGAAACGTTAGACCAGCTATTGTGCATGCTCATTGAGCAACAAACTGCCCTCATAGTGTCGTTACATGACTTACCACAGACACTTACGTCAGTTGTGTCAACATCTTTGTCCAGTAGGGTCGCGCTGTGTTCTCTGCCTCCATTCCCTCCATACGAAGAATGGGAGGACTATGAAAAGCGGTTGCGGCAACATTTTGTGGCTTTCAGCATTGGTGACAATCAGCTGTGCAAATCACTATTTCTTTCATGGATTTCTCCAAAAGTGTATCAACTATTATCTCAGCTCGTCCCCCTACGGGATCCGGCATTTTTATCTTTTACTGAAATGTGTGACATGGTCTCCAAATACTATCGAAAAAACAGCCATGTTGTTGCTTCCCAGGTGGCCTTTTACAAGTGCCACAAACAGCCGTATCAATCATACCGTGCATGGGCCACAGAATTACGAGGCCTTAGTAGAAAATGTCAATTTGTTATGAACATGCATTCCATGATTAGAGATGCTATTCTTAGGTTGCCTCCGGATAAGGCACCCAGCTTTCAAATCCCTCTTTATCTGAAGTATTGAGTATTGCCCAGTCGTATGAAATTTCTCATGCCACCAGCGCCCAAATTGACGAATACATGGACGTCAGTGCTGTGCAGTCTGATGCTGCGCCAGACGACGCATCTGTTTTGTATGATGATGGGGAAGTTGCCGCAGTACATGCGCGTCAACGACGGGGCGTGTTACAACCGTACACTAAAAATAAGCAACAGTGGCAGATGCAGCAGCTGTGGCAGCAAAATCAGATACGTTCGGCGCTTCCGTCCTATCCACATTGCTTTATCAAACATGACAGGGTAGATTGTCCTCAACGCTGGGCCACATGTCACACCTGTCATAAGAAAGGTCACATTGACTCCGTCTGCCGGTCTAACAAGACTCCTGCTGTCATTGAAGATGACAATTCTGTCAATTGTGTACTTTCCGCTACTAGTAAGTTATATATAGATGTTCAGGTACTTGACAAAAATATTCACATGCAGGTAGACACAGGTTCTGCTGCCACTTTCATTAATTCCCACACAACTTAGAATTGGGTTCTCCGCCGTTGTCTCCTGTCACACACAGTTTGCGGACTTACAACAAACAGAACATTCCGATTATCAGCCAATTTGAGGCGTTCACTTCTTACAAGTCGGTCGTTCGTTCTCTGACCTTTATTGTTGTTGATCATGCAGAAACGGAAAACTTTTTGGGTATTATGCTTTTCGACTTTTTGGATTCTCCATTACAGACGATGTACATCTGGTATCTGATGATATTCCTTACACTCGGTTAGATGCATTGTGTACTGAATTTTCCTTGATTTTCTCTCCTGGCCTGGGCTGCGCTGTCGAATTTAAGGCACATATAACACTCAAACTGGCAGCCCGCCTGAAATATTTCTGTGCCCGCCCCCTTCCAGAAGCATTACGTGACCCAGTCAAGGCTGAATTAGATAGCTTGGTGTCTTTGGGGGCTCTGCTACCAGTTACTTCCAGTGAATGGGCATCCCCCCTTGTTGTGGTTTGCAAACCTAACGGCAAATTGTGGTTTTATGGTGATTTAAAAAAAAAAAACGGCAATGCCCAATGTCTCATTGATACTTACCCGCTTCCTCGTCCTGACGAGTTGTTTGCCAAACTTGTGGGCGGTCAATTCTTCTCCAAAATTGATTTATCGGAGGCATATCACCCTTTGGATGCAGATTCCAGAAAATTTCTTGTCTTAAACACTCCATTTGGCCTGTGTCAATACCAACGGTTGCCGTTTGGCATTGCTAGCGTGCCAGCTATCTTTCAATGTTTTTTAGAACAACTGATGGCTTCTGTGCCTGGTTGCATCAACTATCAAGATGATATTGTAGATACAGAGGCTTCCACGGATGAACACTTTGCCAATCTTCGCGCGGTTTTTCAAGTTCTCCTGTCTGCAGAGCTGAAGTGTAATCTCACTAAATCTCAATTTTTTCAGTCTTCTGTTGTGTATCTGGGGTTTCAACTGTGCTGTGACGGAATCCACCCCTTAAGTCAGCATGTTGATGCTATTGCCGCCCTCCCATGGCCGTCCAATGTTAAAGACCTTCAGGTATTTCTTGGCAAAATTGCCTACTATCATAAATTCCTTCCTTCTGCGGCTGACGTGGCCTATCAATTGAATCAGCTGCTTCATAAGAACATTCCTTTCCACTGGACTGATGAATTTGAATGTGCTTTTGTCCGCCTCACAGATCAACTTCAGTCAGCTCCGTGTCTAGTCACATTTTGCCCGGGGCGGCAAGTGGTGTTGGCCACGGATGCATCCAAATATGGTCTTGGGGCCGTCCTTGCATATTGATATGATGATGGATCAGAGTGGCCTATTGCTTATGCTTCGAAGACACTCAATGATGCTCACAGGCATTATTCTCAGATTGAGAAAGAGGCACTTGCCATAGTGTATGCCCTAAAAAAATTCACATTTTCTTATATTGTTCCAAGTTTCATCTCATTACCGACCATAAACCTCTTGTCTCCCTGTTTCATCCTTCATCATCACTTTTGGATAAAGCTGCACACAGGTTGCAACGTTGGGCTTTATATTTGTCTCAATTTCACTATGAGTTCCATTACTGCCCCACGGCCCAGCACCCAATGCTGATGCCTTATCGCAGCTTCCTATGGGTCCTGACCCCGTTTTCAACCACGATGTGTTACTCTGTTTCCATGTGGATGAGGACGAACGTTGTGCGGTTGATGGTTTTCTGATTATGGGGGACCATGTTGCTTCGCCCACAGTCGAAGACCCAGTTCTCTGCAAGGTGATTAGGTTCATTCAATGAGGGTGGCCTGAGAGACACTCTGGCAAGGCCTCTGAGCCACTTCATAATTATTACGCCTTGCAACTGACACTGTCTGTTCATGATGGGGTGGTTCTCCTCTCTACAGATGGAGCATTTCCAAGGGTGGTGGTTCCTGCTTCTCTGCGTCAACGTGTTCTTCAGTTGTTACACCAGGGACATTGGGGTGTTTTCCGCACTAAAAATCTGGCCCGCAGACATGTTTACTGGCCAGGAATTGATGCAGACATTTCACACATGGTCAACCTGTGTACCAAATGTGCTCAACAGTCGGCAGACCCCCCCAGCTGACCCTTCCCCGTGGCCTGCCCCAGCGCGCCCCTGGGAACGGATCCATTCTGATTTTACTGGCCTTTTTCTTTGTGCCTACTGGTTTCTTGTCATTGATGCTTATTCCAATTTCCCTTTTGCGGTTCGATGTGTGTCCCCTTCCACTGCGGCAATCACTAATGCATTGGCAAAGATTTTCGCCCTCGAAGATCTACCCTTCTACACTCGTCACAGACAATGGTCCTCAGTTTTCCTCAGGCTTTTGCAGATTTCTGTTCCAGCCTCGGTGTCCATCATGTCACGGCACCATCCTTCCATCCACAGTCGAATGGGGAGGTCAAGCATCTTGTACGCACGTTCAAATGTCAGATGAAAAAGTTCCTCAGTGAGTTTTCTACAGAAGATGCTTTACTTCACTTTCTCAGTTCTTATCGATTTACACCCATGGGTGATCACAGCCCGGCCTTAGCTCTTACATGGTCATCAGCCACGTACATTGTTACATCTTCTTCGCTTCCAACAGTCTCAGGCTGTTTCTCACCCTCCTGACAAGTTCCGAGTAGGTGCCCCTGTCTGGGTACGGGGATATGGCTCTCGTGCCAAGTGGATTAAAGGAACCATCAAAAAGTTTAGAGGCTGTCGGTTGTGTGACATCCAGACTGATCAGGGAATGGTTGTTCGCCATTTTGACCAGATACGTTCGAGGACGGTTGACCTGCCATTGTCAACGTTGTCTCCACACAGGACTATTCATACTCTTTCAGAAGCCAATAGACACCACCTATGGGTTCCACCTTTACAGCTCACAACTCTGAGCACCCAACATAATCCTGCAGATGATGTGCTTTCATCACGTGAGCTGACTGTGCAGGAAGGTGTGGCAGCATCACAGGCGCATGCACCAGAGGCAATGCAGATGTCACCCGTCATTCAGTCCCGGGGATGTATGCCTCCAGCAGAGATCATGCCGATTTCTCCACCACCTGCAGCCAATACTTCAGAGATGTCACCCATCATTCAGTCACGGGTTCGTGTTCTGTGCAAACGGCCCCATCCGGGGCACTTTCGCCCATACGTTTGCGTGTCACCATGTGACCTGGCTGCAACACATCAAGAGCCGATGGATGTATCCATACTGTACAACACCTCTGCAATGTGAAGTGAATTTCCCAAAGGGGGAAAAGTGTTGTGACAGTGTGCCGTAAATTTAAAACTACCATCACACGTAACGCGTGCAAATTAATATAGGGGCGCTACAGTAATTAGACAGTGCCGCCTATGTGAACCTGCGCTCGCCTGGACTTGGCAGAGCACGGCAGTTGACATTTAAACATGATTTGAAACACTTGTTGTGTACAGTTGAATTTTATAGTGTTAATAAAGTTATTACATGTACATAGTGTGGACAATCATGTGAAAGATATCACACAGAACTGTGCAACAAGAGGACCAGATCAATCAGACTATGTGACCAATTGTACAAATGAATATTGGTTATAACATTTTTTCTTGACTCATTATAATTTATTGAAAATTATTGTAATTTATGGCTATTTTGCTGCGATAAATGTTTATTATATATATTCCAACAACAACTATGATGTTGTACAGTGATATAACAATTACATATGTTGATTTACAATTACAATAGTTAGTGTTAATTAAAACATACAATATGATATAACAGCAAATACGAAGCACATGACATTTACACAAAATTACAGCCTCTCTTTCGTACTATTCTATTTACAAACAATCAAATGTTTTAAGGTGTGGTTACATAATTAAATACTGAATGAATGATCTTCTAACATTTACACACCTTTTGGACAAACATTGGTAAGTTTTTGTAATAATAGTTTTCAACTTTACAGTTTATAAGTGTACAAATACAAATTTGAGTATTTCGCTTTCTACACATATTTCTATATTTAATTAGTGAAATGTCAGTGACAATGAAACTAATGCTGTTTAACACTGTTTATTTAGTTTAACATTCATGTCTGCAATTAAATCTTAGTTTTTGTTTATCCTTAGTGGCATAATTGTTCTTGTGCTATCTAGGAGCTTCTATGTACCGTTTTTTGTAAGTATGCCACAAATAACATTTCTTATTATCAGAATCACAAATAACATTAGTAGCCACACTTTATATTTAATGTACACCCAATTTAGTCTTTTTCTATTTGCATTTGTCTGAACTTTAATTCCACTGAAGCAGCCGATACTACCATCGGTATATGCAAGTCTGGGTCGCCTGTGCTTCACTTCACCACCAGTTTGTATCAATCGCTGCATTAAAGCTGGGGGGAGAGATGTTCCATTACAAACTACAATAAGTACAAACTTTAGCATGAGAAGAGCTGGTGAACTTTGGTTCGAATCCAAACACCTCCAAGCCCCCACAAGTTCTTACCACAGCATAAAGTAAGACACCCACAAAAGTACACGGAAACCAGCAGAGTTGGTGAACCAGACCAACTACGATATTACACACACATAACCCCTCCCAATAAAATAATAATAATAGTAGTAAAATAAAAATGTTTATTGTACATTTGTACAAATTTTTATTAGCTAAAGTGTTTCATGGATTATATTAATTACTACATTATTAGCATATTTAGTATATTTTGAATGTGTTTAAATGATATTATATACCAAAAATGGGGGTTACATAATGAACACTTCATACTGATTTCATTATACTGGTTACTAACTTTTTGTCTGGGTCCCACCAACGAAACTGAGCACAAGCTGCCACTGAGGTACATAGAGAAACTGCTGTTATCAGGGTTCCTATTGCCAACATCCTGGGGAAAGGAAGACTGCAGTGGTGTGGCTATGTAATGAGAACAGCTTAAGAAATACTTCAGAATGGGAGTGAGAGGAAGAAGACCAAGAGGAAGGCCAAGAAGATGGGCAGAAACAGTGCAATCAGACATAGAGAAGAATGGTTTTAACGGGGATGATGTCCAAGACCAAATGTCATATCATGGTCGGAAGAGATGGAGAGTACTTCATGTGTATCAAACTAGCACCCCCACTATAAAAAAATCGAAAAACCATTTATATCATAATTTTATGCTAATTTGTTACTCTATTCAAAAATTCTGTGCTCAAGCCGTTTAGCCAGAAATATAAATTTAAGAGTCGGTGCTATCTTAATATTAAGCTAGCACCCATACCTCTGAAAATCACATTTCCAAACGAAATTTCGGGATTACAACCACATTGGAATTTTGTGCTCTTAAATGACACAAACCCCAACCTTCCAGCAGCATTATTTACATAAATACTAGCAATTTTAAATATTTTCATGCCGCAGGATCAAGAGTAAAGTACTTCAATGGAATTTGTTGCTTCTAGTTTAACAATGCCAAACTATAGTTTGAATTATGTGCTGTTAAGATATCCAGGTCCTGAGTTTTGTGCTTGACGGGAAATGCAAAATTTCGGACTATAGTGTGCTTCGGTTGCACAGTGGTAGTGTGCCAGACTACAAATCCAAAGGTCGTGGGTTCGATCCCCGCCAGGTCCTAGGATTTTTATCTGTCACTTCCCACTTCTTTCACCTCTGGCAGTATTGCTCATGTGAAAAATACCGAGTAGCACCATGGTTCAGAACCCATGTTAAAGTGTAGGTCCCCCTATAACTGGCTGTGTAAATCAGATCGAAGGTCGGAGGTAGGCAATGGCATACCACCTCCAAACAGGACCATGCCTAGTAAAGCACTGTGGTGTTCAAACCAATTTTCAGATTGTTGACTGCTTTACCTTTAAATAAATTATGCAATGCTCGAGACAAGAGTAAAGTACATTAACAGAATTTGTTGCTCCTAGTTTAACAATACCAAACTACAGTTTGAATGTTTGAATTATGTGCTTTTAATATATCCAGGTCCCAAATTTTGTGCTTGATGGGAAATGCAAAATTTCAGACTTTACTTCATTTACGCAACGCTCAAGACAAGAGTAAAATACATTAATGGAACTTCTTGCTCTTAACCCAACATTGTCTGAATTGTAAAAGGAAATAGTGAACTATTCTGTGGGTCTGAAACTGTCATAGTCAAAATTGTGTTCCATACTGTCTTAGCCCAGGATGTTTATGTGGAGTTCTGCAGATAAGTATTCCATAATAAACACGTGCACCAGAAGACTATGTACTTTAGAAGTATCACTTTTAATGTGTTGCCCAAAAGTTAGAATTTTTCTTCAAATGGCATAATGAAGCAGAATTAATTCTTATGATTAATCATAAAGGTTGTTGGTTGTTAGAAGGGACTAAACAGCGATGGTTATCAGTCATTAATCATAAATGAAATATAAATTCCTATATTATTTAATGGAACAGGGCATTCATATATTTTATTAGAAATATAAATATGTCTCCCAATAACCTGAAACTGTGTTTTAAAGAAAACTGTTTATACAAGTTATATGAACACTACCGTCTTCACAATTAATATTTCTCATTCTTCAATGCTTCAAAGTGTATTCTAATTTTTCAGCTTATGCCATCCCTCTTACGATATTGCCCTGTGGAGCCCCATCTCTGCATTACTTCATAGTACGGCCCTTGTAGATTCGCCTACTTCAATACCAATCCGAAACAACAAGGCCATACAAGAGCCTAAAATTGCAGTGCTGTACTAACCAGGTGCAGCCGTCAAAAACCCTATAAGCCATCCAAAAACTTACAATGGAAAAGCCTCATAGTAACTTACCCAAGATTATATTGTCAATTAAAATTTATTCACACATATTACATTTTGCATATGTAATATGCTAACGTTGTCGCATTATTATTACAAGACAATTAAACGTGACCCGTACCAAATTCAATTCTACTGAAAACAAACAATCCATATGCACACAACATAAATCATACAATATATTTTAAAGATAAAAAAATGTTTCCTTTGCAGTCCGCCTTACAACTAAAGCACATGGAGGAATCCTATTTAAGTAAAAAACTTGTGCACTTCACATTAACTAAAAAAAATCAACAGTTGGGTACGGATTTAAAAGCACATAATACCAAGAATACTATCCTATTTCTAACATTGAGAATGAACCTTAAAAGGGGACGTAACGCTACTCTGATGCGTACATTTCTGTGAAGTGCACGTGTTTCTTACCGCCATTACAAAGCGCACTGCACTCACAGAAATGCAACCAAACACAAATTAGACCTGAAGAGATTATGAAAGATTAATAAGTTTCTTATTTCTGTGAATGATACCCTCAACGGCACTGTTACATTTGCAGCAACAAATTCCGTTAATGTACTTTACTCTTGTCTCGAGCGATGCATAAATGAAGTAAAGTCTGAAATTTGACATTTTCCGTCGAGCACAAAATTCAGAAGCTGGATATCTTAAAAGCACATAATTCAATCTATAGTTTGGCATTGTTAAACTAGGAGCAACAAATTCCATTGAAGTACTTTACTCTTGATCCTGCGGCATGAAAATACTTACCGGTAAAATTGCTAGTATTTATGTAAATAATGCAGTTGACAGGTTGGGGTTTGTGTCATTTAAGAGCACAAAATTCCAATGTGGTTGTAATCCCAAAATTTCGTTTGGAATTGTGATTTTCAGAGGTTGGGTGCTAGCTTAATATTAAGCTAGCATCACACTCTTAAATTTTGATTTTATGGCTAAGCAGCTCTAGCACAACATTTTTGAATAGAGCAAAAAATAGCACAAAATTATCGTATAAATGGTTTTATGATTTTTTGTGGTGGGAGTGCTAGCTTGATACACATGAGTACTTATTAGCCACAGCTGGGAAACTAGAGATGGAAAATGATGATGATTCAATTACTACAACCACACCCGACAACCAAGAAAAAATTGAAGAAATTGTAAATAATGTCTTACAGGAAATTATTAAGTGGTTCTCTGCAAATGGACTCTTATTAAATTTTGATAAAAGACAGTTTATACTACAATAAATGACACGACACCATTAATAAATATAGCCTAGTCTGTTAGCAGAAGTCCGTAGCTAAAGTAAAATATTCAAAGATTTTAGATGTATGCATTGATGAAAAATTGAATTGGAAGTAACACATTGATGATCTACTGAAACATTGAGTTCAGCAACTTCTGCTGTTAGGGTTATTGCAAATTTTGCTGACAAACATCTCAGTAAACTGGCTCATTATGCATAATTTCATTCATTGCTTTAATATGGTATTATATTTTGGGGTAGTCCATTATTACATAAAAGGGTGTGGGCTAATTAGAATAATTTCTGGAGGCTACCCAAGATCATATCACATACAATTTTTTTAAGGTTATATATATATTAAAAAAAAAAAAGTCTAGGGATCCTCAATTTGTTATTAATACCCGATCCGATATCTACAACCCTAGATGAAAGAATGATTTACACGAGTATTATGGTGTGAGAGGTGTCCAAATGAGTGGATTAAATCATATTTGAAAATCTCTAACAGATAACCAAAATAATCATACTGATGGAAATGAACTCCAGACACATCTTTCAGAACCATGCATTCTGAATCATGGCGTTCCACAGGGCACAATTTTAGGTCCATTTCTTTTCTTGGTGTTCATTAATGATTTCCCACTACACATTAGGGGTACAGAGCTAGTAGGTCTACTGCTTGCAGATGACACTAGTCTACTGATTGACGCAAATGACAAAGAAAATCTTACTACATCTGCAAAGGACATCGCAATTCATGTGTATGAATGGTTTAGCAGAAATAAACTAATAGTAAACCCTCAGTAAACAGTACTCATGAATTCCTATAAACTCAGAATAAAAATGTTGTACAACCAAAAGTATGAGTGGATAACCAAAATACTAGTGCTGCTTCTGAAACAAAATCTCTTGGGAATCACATTCAAGAAAATCTCAAATGGAGTACTCATATTGCAGTCCTAAATTCAAAATTATCTAAAATGAGGTATGTACTCAAAATTATCTGCAACAACATGTCTGCTGATTCAGTTAGGTCTGTATATTTTGCACTTGTACATTCACTACTGAGGTATCATATTATTTTCTGGGGAAGTGCTAACCAGGCTGTAACTGTTTTCAGGAGGCAAAAAGCAATCATAAGAATAATTAAACAAGCTAGCAGCAGTAAATCCTGCACACCTTTCTTTGAGGACCTGAAAATCCTACCCCTTCCCTGTGTGTACATTATGGAAGTAGTCATGTTTATAAAAAGAAGTCTACTGAGGAGAGAAATCATTTTCATCAAAATAATATTCTAAATGATTACAGTACAAGGTCAAACAATGACATGCACATTAATCACTGCAACGCCACATTGTGCCAGAAAGGTGTGTATCATGCAGGTACAAAATTGTACAACAGATTACTCAGACACATCAAATCTTCTCCTGCAAAACTACTAAACTTAAAAATAGTCTGTGACAGCATACCCACTAGAAAACTGCTTTTACTCTGTCTAAGAGTATCTTATGCATGAGGAAATGTAATTAATTTTGTAATTGTTGAAATAAGTTTGTAAAGATTCAGTGTATACCCAATCTCCTTATTATTATTATTATGTAAATCTAGTTACTATTGAAATTTAACTAACATGTGTATCTTCTGCCAATTGTAAATCCAAAAGATATAATTTGATGTCCAATATCTTGTGTACAACATAGGTACTGAAATAGATTATAAGGACAAATAAATAAATTTAAAAAAAATCAAGGTAAACTCTAACTTTGGTCTTTGGTCACTTATCAATTAACATCAAATGTGACACATAGCTAACTAGCATTTCAAAACAAAAGTGACAGATATAAAACACACTTACTTCAGCCAAGATCGCTAGTTTATTTATTTATTTATTTATTTATTTTTTTTTTTTTTTTACCGGTTTCAATGAAATATGTCATATCTACAGAAACAATTTTTTTATAACCATTTTCTCCTATTTTCAATGAAATAAAGAGTTACTTGTGACAAGAACACACACAATTTTTAAATGTGCAATACAGATGATGATCCACTTTGGTAATGCAAATTTTAATCATTTGACAATGTCCTTTTTTCCCCTTATATTTCATTTTCACAAGTAACTCTTTATTTCATTGAAAATAGGAGAAAAGTGTTATAAAAAATTGTTTCTGAAGATGATGACATAGTTCATTGAAACCGGTAAAAAAAACCCACAAATAAACTAGCGATCTTGGCTAAAGTGTGTTTTATATAAATTTTGATCGCTGTCCATAGGCATAATATGCCACTTAAATATGAAAGTGAAACAATTTCTGAATGACAACTCCTTCTACTCAGTAGATGAATTTTTACACAGAAATTAGTAATTTTAAAAATAATATAATAAATAAAAAAAAGGTATATGAAGTAATGTTATTTTTCACTAACCTGGCACGTCCCAAAAAATGGTATCTCGTATTCGTGATCTATGGAACAAGTTCAAAATTCACAATTCCTTGATGTCTAAGAATGTGCCGTACCAATCTATCCCTTCTTTTAGTCAAGGTATGCCAGAAATATCTTATGTTCCCAATTCTGTTCAGTACATCCTCATTAGTTACGTGATCCCCCTCCTAATCTTCAGCATTCTTCTATAACACCACATTTCGAAAGCCTCAATCCTCTTCCTGTCCGCACTGTTTATCGTCCATGTTTCACTCACATACAAGGCAACACTCCATACAAATACCTTCAGAAAGGACTTCCTTAGGCTTAAATCAATATTCAATGTTAACAAATTTCTCTTTTTCACGAACGCTATTCTACCCATTGCCATCATTTGTTATTTTACTGCCCAAGTAACAAAACGCATCTACCTCCTTTATTGCTTCGTTACCTAATAGGTTGTATACGTGGAAGAGACCAGGAGACACCGGAAGGTATCAGATAGATTTTATAATGGTAAGACATAGATTCCGGAACCAGGTTATAAACTGTAAGACATACCCAGGGGCAGATATAGACTCTGACCATAACTTGTTAGTCATGAACTGTAGACTGAAACTGAAAAAACTGCAGAAAGGTAGGAAAATAAGGAGATGGGACCTGGATCAATTGAAGGAACGTGAAGTTCTGGAGAATTTCAGAGGGAGATTTAGGGAACAATTGACAGAAACAGGGGGAAATAAAATAGTAGAAGAGGAATGGGTAGCATTGAGAGATGAAATAGTGAAGGCAGCAGAGGACAAAATAGGTAGAAAGGCAAGACCTACAAAAAATCCTTGGATATCACAGGAAATAGTAAATTTAATCGATGAAAGGAGAAAATATAAAAATGCAGTAAATGAAACAGGCAAAATGGAGTACAGACGACTAAGAAATGAGATTGACAGGAAGTGAAAAATGGCTAAGCAGGAGTGGCTAGAAGCCAAATGCAAATCTGTAGAAGAATGTATAAGAAGGGGAAAAGTAGATACCGCCTACAGGAAAATAAAAGAGACATTTGGGGACAAGAAAAGCAACTCTATGAATATCAAGAACTCAGATGGGAAACCAGTTCTCAGCAAAGAAGGGAAAGCTGAAAGGTGGAAAGAGTACATAGAGCAGCTCTACAAAGGAAATGAACTTAGAGACGATGTTGTAGGAAGGGAAGAGGAAGTAGATCAAGATGAAATAGGAGATACTATACTGAGATATGAATTTGACAGAGCCTTGAAAGACCTAGGTCGGAACAAGGCCCCAGGAGTAGATGACATACCCTCAGAGCTACTGAAGTCTCTGGGAGAGCCAGACATGACAAAACTATATGAACTGGTGTGTAGGATGTATGAGACAGGCGAAATACCCTCAGACTTTAAGAAAAATGTAATAATCCCCATTCCAAAGAAATCAGGCGCAGACAGGTGTGAAAATTACAGAACCACCAGTTTGATAAGTCATGGTTGCAAAATTTTAACACGAATTATCTACAGGAGAATGGAAAAGCTGGTAGAAGCTGACCTCGGGGAAGATCAGTTTGGATTCAGGAGGAACGTAGGTACCCGGGAGGCAATACTTACGTCTTATCTTAGAAGATAGATTAAGGAAAGGCAAACCTACATTTCTAGCTTTTGTAGATTTAGAGAAAGCATTTGACAATGTTGACTGGAATACACTCTTTCAAATTCTGAAGTCAGCAGGGGTAAAATATAGGGAAAGGAGAGTTATTTACAACTTGTACAAAAGCCAGACCGCAGTTATTAGACTCGAAGGGCATGAAATGGAAGCATCAGTTGGGAAGGGAGTAAGAGAGGGTTGTAGCCTTTCTCCGATGTTATTCAATTTGTACATCGAGCAGGCGGTGAAGGAAAGCAAGGAAAAATTTGGAATAGGGATTAAAGTTCAGGGGGAAGAAATAAAAACATTGCGTTTTGCTGATGACATAGTAATTCTGTCAGAGACAGCAAAGGACCTGGAGGAGCAGTTGAATGGAATGGACAGTGTGTTGAAGAGAGCGTATAAAATGAATATTAACAAGAGCAAAACAAAAATAATGGAATGCGGTCTTAGAAAATCAGGCGATGCTGAAGGAATTAGATTAGGTAACGGAGCAATAAAGGAGGTAGATGAGTTTTGTTACTTGGGTAGTAAAATAACAGGCGATGGTCGCAGTACAGAGGATATAAAATGCAGAATGGAAATGGGAAGAAAAGCATTTTTGAAAAAGAGAAATTTGCTAACATCGAATATTAATTTAAGTGTAAGGAAGTCTTTCCTGAAGGCATTTGTGTGGAGTGTCGCCTTGTACGGGAGTGAAACATGGACGATAAGCAGTGCGAACAGGAAGAGAATAGAGGCTTTGGAAATGTGGTGCTACAGAAGAATGCTGAAGATTAGGTGGGTAGATCGCATAACTAATGAAGAGGTACTGAACAGAATTGGTGAGAAAAGGAAATTTTGGCATACCCTGACTAAAAGAAGGGATCGCTTGGTAGGACACATTCTTAGACATCGGGGAATCGTAAATTTAGCATTGGAGGGAAGTGTGTGGGGTAAAAATCGCAGAGGGAGACCAAGAGACGCGTATAGCAAGCAGATTCAAATGGATGTGGGTTGCCGTTCTTATGAGGAGATGAAAAGGCTTGCACAGGATAGAGTAGGGTGGAGAGCTGCATCAAACCAGTCGTCGGACTGAAGACCATAACAACAACAGCATCACCTGATTTTCTTAGACTGCACTCCATTACCCTAGTTTTGATCTTGTTAATATACATGTTATATGTACCTTTCAGCACACTGTCCACTCCGTTCAATTGCTCTTCCAGGTCCTTTGCTGTATCTGACAGAATTACAATATCATCAGAAAAACACAATGTTTTTAATTCTTCCCCCTGAACTTTAACTCCTTCACCAAATTTCTCCTTGCTTTCCTTTATAGCTTGCTCAATGTACAAATTGAATAACATTGGAGAAAGGCTACAACCCTGTCTTACTCCCTTTCCAACCACTGCACCCCTTTCATGCCCTTCAACTCTGACAACCGCTGTCTGGTTTTTGTACAAGTTGTAAATACCCTTACACTCCCTATATTTTACTCCTGCTTGCTTCAGAACTTGAAAAAGTTTATTCCAATCAAAACTGTCAAAAGCCTTCTCCAAATCTATAAAGGTTAGAAATGTAGGTTTGCCTTTTCTTAATCTATCTTCTAGGATAAGCTGTAAAGTGAGTATTGCCTCCCATTGTTCCTACATTACTCCTGAACCCAAAATGATCTTCCCCGGGGTTGGCTTCTACCAGTTTTTCTGTGCTTCTGTAAATAATTCGTGTTAACATTTAGCAACCATGACTTATTAAACTGATGGTTCTGTAGTTTTCACGCGTGATTGCACCTGCTTTCTTTGGAGTGGGGATTATAACATTTTTCTTAAAGCCTGAGGGTACTTCACCTGTCTCATACATCTTACACACCAGGTGAAACAATTTTGTCATGGCCGGTTCTCCCAGAGACTTCAGTAGCTCTGAGGGAATATCATCTACTCCAGGGGCCTTGTTTCGACTTAGGTCTTACAGTGCTCTGTCAAATTCATCTCTCAGTATAGTATCTCCTGTTTCATCCTCATCTACTTCTTCTCCCATTTCTACAATATTGCCGCTAAGTTCATTTCGTTCATAGAGCCTCTCTATATACTCTTTCCACCTTTCAGCTTTCCCTTCTTTGCTGAGAATTGGTTTTCCATCTGAGTCCTTGATATTCATAGAGTTGTTTTTCTTATCTCCAAATGTTTCTTTTATTTTCCTGTAAGCTGTATCTATTTTCACCCTATTTATACATTCTTCTACATCTTTGCAGTTGGCTTCTAGCCACTCCTGCTTAGCCATTTTGCACTTCCTGTCAATCTCATTTCTTACTCCATTTTGCCTGTGTCATTTACTGCATTTTTATATTTTCTCCTTTCATCGATTAAATTTAGTATCTCCTTTGATATCCAAGGATCTTTTGTAGGTCTTGCCTTCCTACCTATTTTGTCCTCTGCTGCCTTCACTACTTCATCTCTCAATGCCACCCATTCCTCCTCTACTGTTTTATTTCCCCCCGTTTCTGTCAATTGTTGCCTAAAGCTCCCTCTGAAATTCTTAAGAACTTCAGGTTCCTTCAATTTATCCAGGTCCCATCTCCATATTTTCCTACCTTTTTGTAGTTTCTTCAGTTTCAGCCTACATTTTATACCCAATAAGTTATGGTCTACTGTTGCGAGGTGTGCCAATTGTTGACTGTGAATGATGATGTGCACTGAAATTGGTGGTGACTAGGCTAAATAAAAACAAACTGAGACCATAGACTAAAACGTATATTTTTATGACCGTATTTGTCGCGTTTCGTACCGATATTATATCAAGAATGTGTAACATTTTAGTAAATTTTGGAGTTATGTACGAACCATAATTCACTTCCGCGTAAAGTTTATTATTACCAACGGTATTTTGTTGATTCTGTTTAGAGCTGTGAAAGAATCTCTAATTTTCGATCTTTTAGTGGTTACATAACAAATCGAAAAAATTTAGCCATAAAGTTTGACCTTTTTCCTGGGCCTCACCAGCGAAAATGAGCACGACCCGCCACTGAAATGTAGACATAAATCATTCACTATAGGGTACAGACATAAATCATTCACTATAGGGTACAAGTACTTTCACAAATTGAAATTGCTTTTTGCAGGATTTTTAAAAAACGTTACCAGACTTTCAAGTAAACTTTAATGGGGAAAATGAAATTTGTTAGCGCGTACGTCTTTTTCTTTGGGTGTATTGTTTTCCATTTTGAAAGGCGCGCTTCGAACGTGACGTCTGCTGTTTTAAGGAACGGAAATACATCTGCCAATATGGCGACAGAAATTTTTAGTTTGTAAGCTGTATGATGAATGCATGTAATGTGAACCTAAACGTATCAATTTTTTTTTTTTCTAGTTGATTGTTTATGTTAGGGAAGTGTAGTGTTATGACATTTTGTTCTACAGCTGCTTGTGCGTAGGATATGATGTTCTGTTCAATATAAATGCGGCATTCGGAAGCCATCGTCGTGATGATTGTACGTTTTCAACATATATTATGAGTGTTAAAGCTGTAAATATTTTTATGCGGAGAAAAATTGTTTGTGTATTACGGAAATTGATGGGAGAAATGTTACCAGTAACAAAATAACATTCCTTTCCGAC
The DNA here is from genome assembly GCA_026315105.1 of Locusta migratoria. NCBI lineage: Eukaryota > Metazoa > Arthropoda > Insecta > Orthoptera > Acrididae > Locusta > Locusta migratoria. The sequence continues at coordinate 207,044,101 of CM048749.1, forward strand.
AGGTTTCAATGCTGCCACCGCTGGAACCCCACAGCCCTGTATTCTGTAATGCAATCATTTACAGGTAAATAAGTTTACCTTTCATTAAAATGAAGCTGTTTATCGTCCTCCTTTAACGTTAGAGATTGAGAAAGTATTGTTGTCAACAAATTTCAGTTTGCAGTTTTTTTACCCGATTGCTGATTACCCTTTTCTTTTATTAGAGATTTTAGATTAGCGGTAGATCCACATTAAAAAGACAATCGCTGGGACAACGTTTTACTTCCCATTATGTGGTGTTATAACGATATATCTTACTGTATCGACATCGTCAAATATCTCTCTCTCTCTCTCTCTCTCTCACACACACACACACACACACACAAAATTGCTGTCATACAATTTTAATTGATGTAATAACATAGTAGGCAAAAATAAACCCAGTGTCTATCATTGTAGGTATGACTGAAGACCGGGATACCACCCATCCGCATTGACCCATGACGTCATTAAAATTGTCAGAAAGCCTGTCTACTTGTGAATTGTAGATAATAAATATCTATGGTTAGCCTCGTAAATTACATATTACAATAACAGAATGTACTAACAATCAGAGGTCTCAGGCAAAATAGTTGCTCCTTCGGCAATCACTTGTGAAGGAGGGGGGAAAAAAAAATGTCTAAAATGCAGCCACTAAGTAATTACTCCATCTACAAACACACATGCACACACCAATGCCACGGGTCAAAGCTGACGAGCAGTATCCCTGTCTTCAGATGAGGCTTGGATGTGGCTTGTGATTGATTGTATTCTAACAAGCTGTATCTTTTTTGCGTAGTGCAATTCTGTTATGCTCAGATTCCCTTGATGATCAGCTGTATTGTCATTTTTTTGTACTCAGCCAGTAATATGTATTCATTATTCATTAGTTCCCTTGTCAAGTATTTGCTTTATTTTAGTTTGATGGGCATAAGTTCATGCGAGTTTTCCACAACAAAGTGTAAACTGCTTCAGGTAAAATTATAATGTGATGTTTTCATATTGACATATTCAAACTACACAACAGGACTACTGTCAGTAGATACAGGAAGGCATTGTGAGCCTGAAACTGACTGACTGATGTTACTTGCTCTAATCTTGCAAATCCAGTTAACATTTTACCTTACATAAACTTATAGTAGTTGTTTGTTACGAATGATAAGTAGGCCTTACTTCATTATCGTCACTTGACTCAATGTTAATTTGTATTTGAAATAGAAAATATACGAAGATTACTCACCAGGCGAAGGAGCACAGGTGTAACAGCATCACAAATAAATAAATGAATACACACACACACACACACACACACACACACAAACGCAACCTTTCGCAGCCTAGCTGCTTCTTCAGGCAGAAGGGAAGGAGAGGGAAAAGGAAATGATGAGGGTTTTAAGGAAGGGGTTCCTTTTCCCTCTCCTTCCCTTCTGCCTGAAGAAGCAGCTAGGCTGCGAAAGCTTGCGTTTGTGTGTGTGTGTGTGTGTGTGTGTGTGTGTGTGTATTCATTCATTTATTTGTGATGCTGTTACACCTGTGCTCCTTCGCCTGGTGAGTAATCTTCGTCTATTTTCTATTTCTTATATTTAATTTTTCCTGCTAGAAATTTTCCTCTTAATATTAATTTGTATTAACAGCATTGTATAATAGTGACACTGGTGACAAATTATAATTTTCTGTGTGTAAATGGAATGCGACAAGTTGTACAAGTATTATCTGTGAATATTAAGTGTCCAAAGTCGAACAAAACCCTTAGTGAGCCCATGTGACAGAGGTACATAATTGTGGGGGTTTCACCAAATGTTTACCCTTTTTTTGTGTGTAATGTAATTTAGATTGTGGTTGTATCATTTAAATTTACAATTGTATTTCTATTCAAACTGATGGTAACACTTGTAATGCCTGTCAAATATTGCATAATGTATGGTCATTCTGTTAAAGTACTGTATTTGGGTAAATGTCTCGATCAGCGGCATGGTCTAATGTATTTACATGACGTGAAGCGGCTGTATTGGCAACAGTCGCTGTGGATGCTGGGATGAATGGCAGCAGACATTGTTTACAAGATGTGAAAATGAATGTGTTGACATCGTGTTTGAATGATTTTATTTCCAAAATGAATCATAGCGTTCAAATGTAGAAGATTGCACACTACAAAACTACGTTTCTCCACATGCATTGTCTTTCTGTTCAGATGTAACACTTTATTGTTATGTAAATACGTGTGTGTCTGTCTCTCAAATGATACACATCACAATAATTTTTTCAATGTTCATATTTGGTAAAACGCTTGCAACATTTAATCTCTACTCTTCGGTTCCTGCCTAACCACATCCTTTAATTTCATGACATATTCGTAAAAATCTTGACATTCGCTCACAACAATTAAAGCTGTACCCTTACGTTCCTGCCTAACCCATAAAATCATGACATATTTGTAAAAATAATGATATTCGTTCATGTACTCTTGTACAGTCAGTAATTGAATTATTGTACACGCCATAGGCTACTCGAAATTTACTACGTTGCAAACCTAACACTGCTAAGGACGCACCGCGACGTTACCCATGACGCTGATCAAGACTTTAGCCCTGTATTTGTACTTTGCTAACTTCTGAAATAATACCCTAGGCAGAAATGTGAGGTTGATTCATTAATTTTTATCTTTACATTGGTCGTGATCACAATCTTTACTATCCAGTGTCTTGAATGATCTAATTTAGCTGTCCACCTAGGTTTCACTCTATTTCTTGAACATTATGTATAATCTGAATATTATAGAGGAAAAAATTCCTAACAGGAAAAATATATGAAAAAAAAAATAGGTGAATAGGTGAAGTCTACTTACCAGGCGAAGGAGCACAGGCAGTGATAGTAACAAACAAACACACACACACACACACACACACACACACACACACACACACACACACAAACGCTAACTTTCGCAGCCTAGCTGCTTCGTCAGGCAGAAGGGAAGGAGAGGGAAAAAGAAATGATGAGGGTTTTAAGGGAGTGGGTAAGGAGTCATTCCAATCCTGGGACAGGAAAGACTTACCTTGGGGGGAAAAAGGAGGGTAAACAAATACACACCCACCCACTCATATACACAAACGCAAACACACTTAGGCAGACATACTGTAGAAAGAAAAGAAATATATATATAAAATTATAGAAGGAAACTTTCCTGGTGGCATAAGTTTATATAAAACATAGAAAATGGATGACTTACCCAAAGGACATGCTCGTTGACAGACATTAATAAAATCACACACCAACACACATACAAGCTTTTGCCATCTCTGGCAGCTTATTCAGGAAGGAGAGGAGAAAGGAAAGGATACAGGTTTTAAGGAAGTGGAAAAGGAGTCATTCGAATCCCAGGAGTTGAAGGTCTTACCTTAGGGGAAAAAAAGGAAGACATACTGTCTGCCTATGTGTACTTGCGTCTGTGTAGGTGTGTGTGTGTGTGTATTTGTTTACCCTCCTTTTTTTCCCCCAAGGTAAGTCTTTCCTGTCCCGGGATTGGAATGACTCCTTACACACTCCCTTAAAACCCTCATCATTTCCTTTTCCCTCTCCTTCTCTTCTGCCTGATGAAGCATCTAGGCTGCGAAAGCTAGTGTTTGTGTGTGTGTGTGTGTGTGTGTGTGTGTGTGTGTTTATTTGTTACTATCACTGCCTGTAATCCTTCGCCTGGTAAGTATACTTCATCTATTTTTTTACGTATGAGTCATTCCATGTGAACTCAACACAGTCATTTTACCTCACCATCTTTGATTTCAATGAAATTTGGTATACTGGTACCCCCCATATAGAGAAATAAAAATACCAAATATCAACTCAATATCTCAAATGGTTTCAAAATTACGCCTTGTTAAAGTTTCCAAAAAACGCTAAAAATCGACCTGTGTCTGAAACTTTAAACTGCTATAGCGACTCTCAGAATCAAGCTAGGAAAATAAGAGAGGTGTCATTTTGCAGCATTTTTCAAGCCCTTTCCAAAAATATATAACACTACAAGGGGCATAATAATTTTTTTTACTAATTTCAAAATAAAAAATGTATTTTTAAATTTCTCAAAATGCGCCGCTTTTAAAATTTTGAAAAAATTCTCAAATAGTCCTTGTAAAGTGCTTAACTGATGGTATAAATTTCATAATGGGATCATAATGTGTTCTTATAGAAAAATGCATTTGAAAATATGCTTACATTAGCATTTACACTATAATAATGACTCATTGGTCCAGGGAGGTCTAACAGTCTCTTAGATTTATGAATAATTTATATGAGAGACTTGACAATAGAAATATGTCTATAAATTTGATCAGTGATATTTTAGACATATCACTAATAGAAAAAGAAGCCTATGCACTAAAACTAGGTAGTTTTAAAACTGAAAAATTTTCGTTGGGTGAAATTAAAGATTAATATACACATAAAGTTTGGTAAAAACATTTAATGTGTTGCAACTGGGTTAATATTTCAATAAAGTCTATGTACATAACAGAAAAAAACTTAATTAACTTGCAGCCTTCTTTAAAAATATTTTCAGAAGGTTAAATTACTAAAGTCGGTGAAGACTTTAATGGTTTTCTGTAGTTCTTCATTTGACAAATTATAAGTTCGGCCGGTTGGAGTTATTGGGTTAATTTTACTTAGCACAAGTGTCACAGGAAGCTGAATGATATCGTGCTTTGTAGGGAAAGAAAAGCTAGATGATGGACCAGCTGGATGTAAAAAAGAAACCTTCACTTCATCATTGATTTCATCTTTTTCAAGTACATAGGCCAACCACCAGTTATTGTCATAGACGACAGTCACATACCCACTGACTTCTGCTAAACTTAAACGATCCTGAATCATTGTAACAACTTCAATTTTGAACTCAGTGGATTCTGCGAAAACTTTTACTTTCATTTTGCTGTTACTAAAATGGATAGGAATGAATGCATGAAGTTTCTGAGTGCCTTGTATGGTCACAGATTTTTTCAGCCGATTTTCCAAGTGCGTCTCATTTTCAATGTACTCCTGTTGTGTAATGTAAACAAAATTTGCCGCAAAAATATTTAGCATCGCCCACTCATACAGGTGGAATGGTGTTAGAATCTGGTCTTCATAGGGCCTTTGCAAGCTGGCTCTGGCGGCTAATCTCTTCACAGTTCCTGCAACAGCATCACAGGCACTTTTCCCATGGGCAGTGGCACTCAGCATTAATTTTAAAGTCTTCTGAATGAAAGCTTAGATCGAAGTCTTTCCGGTTTTCGTACTGTGCGGCACACCCATCAGAAAAGTAATATATTTCTGATAGACTGTCTCGAAATTTCTGTTTCATGAATTCAATCAGTTTCCTTTGAAAACAATACACTGCTATAGTATTGTGCTCTAGAACCTCAGAAATGATAACAAAGCTTACATGTTTGGTTTCTTCCTCTCTTTTATAGTAGATCACAAATGGATGTACTGTTGCTTGTCCACTGCTCCAGTGGTAGCTTTGTGCTTCATCCTGAATCACAAAAGTGTAGTTCTCAGAGAAGTCACACATGACAAGACACTCTGAGATTTCAAGATTTTCTTTTATGTTATTCAAAAAGGAGCTTTGCTGTCTGGCAATAAAGTCATGCCTGATTAATGCAGACAAAATTTGGACAAACAATTCAATAAGATCTGAAGTTGATTTTTCTATTGCCTCCAGGTTGCATCTATCGACCGATATCCATTGCCAAAAAGTTATTTTTTCAATGCCTTTTTCTTCAAATTTTTCTTCCAACAAATTTTTGATGTAATCTGTACCTGGACAGGTTGAACATTCACCAGAATATCACTTAATGGAGGCAGGGTTGCACAGTAATTTAGCAATTTAGCAATACAGTGTTTATACGTACGCAGTTCACCATTTGTCATTAAGCTATTTTTTGCATTTTCTAACATAAGTTTCACATTTTGATGGCTTGTGCAGACACATACTGAGTGCATACCACTGGAACCTGCCAGGACACAGTTTTTCGGTCTTAGTTCTGCGAACTTAGAAAACCCTATTTTTAACATAGGATTTTTGCCTCCATTAAATTGCATAAAACTAGTCTCTTTGGCAGTGTGACTTTTTCTCCAGTCCCAGACTTAACAGAAACACAGTCTTTTTTACCAGTTAAAACCCTGCTGATTTCATCACTCTCATAGAAATCACGCACTGCTCTTACTACTTCTATTGGCAGGATCTTGCCAGGTTTTTGGTGAGGGCCCTCTAATATACCTTTATCTTTAAGTATTTTCTTAGACTGCCTGACCATGTAATTTGGAACATTAAATTCTCGCATTATTTTTCTTACACTCCATGAATCAGGCAAACAAGTTAATATCATAATCTTTTTGTCTCTTGAAGTGCAGTGTGAGAAGTGGTATTTTAGATTTTTCAAAATTGAATAATCAAGGGTTTCATGAGCTTTATCAGAGGAGGAGTCTTGAATAGAAGTAAAAAGTTTACGCTTCATGGCTGAATTAATTTGGAAAATACTTTGATTTTATTTTTCCTTGAATCAAGGGGTGATTCGCCCAGTTCAGGAAGAGAACCATTAAGTGTCTGAACGACATCCGACTTAAGAGTTGAAATCAGGGTCATTTTCAGAATCAGAAGTATTTAAAATTTCAAGCTCTAGGTTTAGTGTAGCACTGGCTTGATTTGTTTCTTTGTTGTTCTTTAGAGTGAAAAAGGATTGAAACACAGAAATGTTTTAGGCCTTGTGTTTTCCATTACTGCACAAACACTTATTCAACACACAAACACTTCCACTCTACTCACATATCAAACAAACACAATACTTGTCACACCATCAATTACGGTCCAGCACTTGCAGTATTGCAGTATGTAGCACATTGAAATACTACATTGTTTACAGCACATTGTGCTCAATTAGTCGTTATTATTGTGAAAATTCTAACATAAGCTTGTTTTCAAATGCATTTTTCTGTAAGAACCCATTACAATCCCATTATGAAACTTATACTATCAATTAACCACTCTACAAGGACTATTTGAGAATTTTTTCAAAATTTTAAAAGTGGCGCATTTTGAAAAATTTTAAATTAAATTTTTAATTTTGAAATTGGTAAAAAAATATATTATGACCCTTGTAGGGTTACATATTTTTGGAAAGGGCTTGAAAAATACTGCAAAATGACACCTCTCTCATCTTTCTAGCTTGATTCTGAGAGTCGCTATAGCAGTTTAAAGTTTCAGAAACAGGCCGATTGTGAGGTTTTTTTGAAAACTTTAACAAGGTGTAATTTTGAAACCATTTGAGATATCAAGTTGAAATTTGGTATTTTTCTTTCTCTAAAAGGGGGGTATCAGTATACCAAATTTCATTGAAATCTGAGATGGTGAAGTAAAATTTTAATGTAAACCATGTTGAGTTGACATGGAATGACTCGTATATTTATGTATAATCTGTTGGACCAAAGGTTAGAATAAGGCTAGCAGGAGTGTAAGTAGTATTTCACTAATAGCTCATAGGGTGGAAGCACACTACATTTTGGTTAGCATATGCCATGCACTGGAGGTGCCACCCCCCCCCCTCCCTTGTCCAATGACTCAACACCCCCTCCCTCCAAACCGTGACCATGCCCCCCCCCCTCCCTCACATTCACCCAAGATATTAGGTCCAGTTTAACCATTTAATGTTGACATTAAATATAACATCTTTTTGTTTTATAAAGCCACCCCCACCCCCAGGCTGGCCAAAAGTACTAATTTTTCACCCCCCTCCCTCCCCAGGAATATCAATGACACAGTTTGTGTGATGCAGCATTGATTGCAGTGAAGGGAAGGGCTAGGAGAGGATAAAAGGGATATGTAAAGGTGTGTGCGGGAAGGGAGGGGTGATTTGAAATGACAAAAACAATAAGGAAAATAGATGCAATAAAATGTAATTAATTACTGGATATTGTAAGGGGCGACACACAGTTGGAAGGAAGACATGAATTGGAGGGATACAGGATTATGAGCTGGGAAGGGGAGGGGGAATATTAGGCATAGTGTGTAGGGATTACACATTATCTTAAGTTGAAATCAGGGTGGTATGTGAAATGTGTTGAAAGGACAACTTCCATCTGTGCAGTTCAGAAGAGCTGGTGGTCAACTTTCAGACAACATGATCTACAAAGTTTGTCAAGACAATCCTATCCCTGATGTCTAGGCAGAGCTTCAAGGAATCCTCAAAACCTTAGGCCCCCTACAAAACCTGACTCCATTAACCTCATGACCCCACCAACACCCCGCACCCCCACCTTCTACCTACTTCGCAAGATCCACAAACCCAATCATCCCGGCCGCCCCATTGTGGCCGGTTACCAAGCCCCTACAGAACGAATCTCTGCCTACATAGACCAACACCTTCAACCCATCATGTGCAGACTCCCATCCTTCATCAAAGACACCAATCACTTCCTCGATCGCCTGAAATCCTTACCTAGCCTGTTACCTCCAGAATCCATCCTTGTAACCATTGATGCCACTTCCTTGTACACAAATATCCCACATGCCCAGGGCCTCGCTGCAATGGAGTATTTCCTTTCATGCCAACCACCCACTTCCCTAACTAAAACCTCTTTCCTTAATACCCTAGCCAGCTTCATCCTATCCCACAACTTCTTCACTTTTGAGGACCAAACATACCAACAACTAAAGGGAACAGCCATGGGAACCAGGATGGCCCCCTCGTACGCAAACTTATTTATGGGACGCTTAGAGGAAGCCTTCCTGGATACCCAAGCCAGTCAACCCAAAGTTTGGTATAGATTCATTGACGACATCTTTATGATCTGGACTCACAGTGAAGAAGAACTCCAGAAATTCCTCTTCAACATCAACTCCTTTGGTCCCATCAAATTCACCTGGTCCTATTGAATGTTTGTGTGTTTTTATTTGTGTTTTACGTTTCTATCGGCGAGCCTGTACTTTCGGTAAGTCAATCTATCTTTGTTTTACATATTTTTCCCACCAGGAAAGTCTCCTTCTATTCCCAGGCGATGGAGCACAGGTAGTGATAGCAGCACAAATAAATAAAACACACACACACACACACACACACACACACACACAAACACTGTTTTCGCAGCCTAGCTGCTTCTTCAGGCAGAAGGGTAGGAGAGGGAAAAGGAAATGATGAGGGTTTTAAGGGAGTAGGTAAGGAGCCATTCCAATCCTGGAAGAGGAAAGACTTACCTTGGGGGAAAAAAGGGAGGGTAAACAAATACACACACACCCACACATATACACAAACGCAAACACACTTAGGCAGACATACTGTAGAAAGCAAAGAAGTTATATATATAATAAAGATTTTTGACTTACCTGAAGAACAGGCTCGTCGACAGAAACATAAAACACACACAAAAACACACAAACATTCGAGCTTTTGCCACCACTGGCAGCTTCTTCGGGAAAAAGAGGAAGGAAGGAGAGGAGAAAGGGAAGGATGCGGGTTTTAAGGAAGTGGAAAAAGGAGCCATTCCAATCCCAGGAGTGGAAGGACTTACCTTAGGGGACAAAAAGGAAGGTAAACAAATACACACACACTCACACATATCCACAAGCAAACACACCTAGGCAGACATCTGTAGAAATATATATACTTGCATCTGTGTAAATGTGTGTGTATTTGTTTACCTTTCTTTTTTCACCCCAAGGTAAGTCTTTCCTGTCCCAGGATTGGAATGACTCCTTACCCACTCCCTTACAACCTCATCATTTCCTTTTCCCTCTCCTTCCCTTCTGTCTGACGAAGCAGCTAGGCTGCGAAAGCTAGCGATTGTGTGTGTGTGTGTGTGTGTTTATTTGTTACTATCACTGCCTGAGCTCCTTCGCCTGGTAAGTAGACATGAAACGAAAATTGTAAAGAAAACTTTCCTGGTGGGATAAGTTGATATTAAAACATAGAAAACGGATGATGTACCCAAAGGACAGGCTCGTCGATGGACAAATAAAATCACACACCAACACACATACGAGCTTTTGCCACCTCTGGCAGCTTATTCAGGAAAAAGAGGAAGGAAGGAGAGGAGAAGCCGGCCGCGGTGGCCGAGGACACTGAGGCGCTCCAGTTACGGTCTGCACGGTCACTGCGGTTGGGGGTTCGAATCCCCCCTCGGGCAAGGATATTTGTGCCGTCCTTAGTTTAAGCTTGTTCATAAGTAGTTTGTAAGTTTAGTGACTGATGACCCTGTAGTTAAGTCCCATAAGCTATACAAAAATTTGAAACATTTGATTTGGAGAGAAGAAAGGAAAGGATACGGGTTTTAAGGAAGTGGAAAAGGAGTCATTCCAATCGCAGGAGTGGAAGAACTTACCTTAAGGGGAAAAAAAAAAGAAAGGTAAACAAATACACACACACACACACACACACACACACACACACACACACATCCACACGCAAACACACCTAGACAGACATTTGTAGAAAGCAAAGAAGTTGGACAGAGATACCACTTGACGCAGAGCCTCTGTCCACAGAACCGAGGCAAAGATGTTAAAGGGTGGGCAGGAATTTGAATTTAGCGGAGGTTGAGACCAGGTGGGCAAAGGGAGGAGAGAATAAGCTGAAAGGCAAGTTTCCATCTCCGGAGATCTGAAAGGTTGGTGTCGGTGGGAAGTATCCAGATAACCTGGCCGGTGTAACACTGCGCCAAGATGTGCTGGCCATGCACCAATGTGTGTTTAGCCACAGGATGATCTTCATTACCAACAAACACTGCCTACCTGTGACCATTCATGCACATGGACAGTTTGTTGCTGGTCATTCCCACATAGAATGCTTCACAGTGCAGGAAATGAAAGTTAAATTTAGATACTGAAGTTATATGTTGATAAATATTATATTCTAACAATAGAATAGAATAGGGTTGAATACTAATAATACAATAAGGAAAGAATGCAACTCTTAAAGATGATCTCTTAGTTGCAGGCAGGCACATAGAAAAGACATTCAAACTCACATTCACTGAATTGTTAAATATTTAGCCACAGCCTTTGTTAGGAAAAGAGAGTGCACACACAATTACACAGGCACAACTCACACGTGCCCATTTGGGCTGCAGCAGCGGGAGATGGCATTTGTGTGCTTTAGTTTTGAATGTGCGTGTTTACTCTGTTTTCTTGACAAAAATTTAAAAGTCAAGTGAGTGTGTGTTTGATTGTCTTTTCTATGTGTAACCTACATTTGTGGTATTCAAATCAGAATTTTACTGCCTAATGATATACAAGTTGCATCACCTGTGTAACATGCAGAAGTCTCATCAGTTTTTAAGCCAACAGATTACACATAGGGTATGAGGGTAGGTTGCAACTCCCTATAAAGACCTTTGCTGAGCCACTGTCAGTTTCTGGTGGTGGGATGGGGTGACAAGAGGAGTGGATTGTTGCTTGTTATGAAACATTAATTATTCCAATTTTTTAAAATTGTATTTACTATACTGTAACATGAAAGACCACATTTTTAATTGTTTATTTCAACCTAAACGTTTCACAAGACTATCCTGAATGTTGAATACATGATCACAGCTCTAATCACAAATGGATACAGCCACATTAGCAAAAGCAAAGAATTTTGAATATGTGGTATATTTACACTCCTATTTAATATGCTTCATTAGGGCCCGAGCTAATGCAGTCTATCTTTCTCCTTTCGTCCCTGGACTGTATTTACTTTCCATTCCCCTCCTTTCCTTGGCTGACTCCTTTCTCTCTCCACCGGGGAACTGATGACCTTAGCAGTTTGGTTCTCATGTCCCAATCAATCAACTAAATACTGAGCCTGCCAACTACTTTTGAGCATCATATAAGCATTTCTCAGTCCTTGATGTATCTTAACTCTTAGTCTGACATAAATAAATAAAAACGTATGAGAGTTGAAACAGTCAAACCAGTCTTGATGTACATATAAATCGCACTTTTTTGTTGAGGTATCATGTAACATTATTTTGTATGTGTTTTTGTAATAACCTCTCTGTGTGGTTGTAACTCTGTGGAGGTCCACAATGGTCAGTGTTCATCACACTTAAAATTCTGTAACTTTATAACAAGAATTATTACTTAGCACTTTGACTTTGTCTGCACTGCAATATGTAATTAGCTACCGTACTTTTCCAGTTTCTACGTGTTACTTATATTAGCCGACATAAGTGAAAAAGTTGTGTACTGTTTTACAGTCTTATTATAATTTACAGCATATACACAACTATTCCTTGTATTCCACATCAGTGTACTAATCTAAAAAATGCCAACAACGTTAAATGATTCATAACCAACCAATAGCTTAATAGATAATATATTCTGCTATACACATAAATGTTACACTAGGGCAAGCCACAGAGATCTGTCAAATCAGATAGTTCTATTATATTAATGGACATACAGTTCATTAATATCTCTTTCAAACATGTCAAAGTTAATTATTAAAAAAAAAATCTTATTTTCAGAATCCTTACGTTGCCTGGAATGCTCAGACTGCAAGGCAAGCTTCAGTTCAGCATCTCTCTTACTACAGCATTTTGCACAACATGTCCTGGAAAGAAAACCTGATGTTGAAGCCTCAAGTGATAATGTTGGTGGGAGTCAAAATTCCCACAGATGCAAAGAAAATGAAAAAGAAAGCATTTTGGAGACAGCATTGAAACAAACTAGTGGTCAGATTGCTGACACCCAGCCATTGTCACTTGAATCTTGTTCACCTCTGTCATCAACAGCTTCCCCCATTTGTGAGAGCAGTAGTGCCAAGATCTCACCAAATAGTTCCTTTGGCGAATTAACACCCACAATAGATAAGAAGGAAGGAGTTCTCGCAAGGCTTGACCTGCAGAGCCGGCTTGAAAACTGTATCATGAGACTTGCTGCGTCCAAGAGTGTAGTGTGTGAATCTGCCCTCGATTTGTCAAGTACTAGTAATGGTAGGACTTGTGCTGAAGAGCTGAAGGAGTGCTCAGAAAATGTACGCAAGTGTTCATCTGGTAGGAAACAGAAAAATCCCAAGAAAATATGTTCTGCCGTAATGAAAGAACGAGACCAAATGGACAACGTTGCAGTGACCGAGGAAAAAGCTACAAGTAAAAGAAGGTAATTTTTTTTGTTTTATTACACTTAAAATGTTTAGTGGTCATCCAAAAGTAGATTTCCTCCATGGATTACAGAACAGCCATTTTACGTATAGCTGTACCGTAGTACAGAAAGTCATTTCTTGGCAATTAATGGCCCTATACTCAGCTGTGTTGTGAAAGCATCTTTCAAATTTGTATTAATGGGTTTGTTGAACTTGTTACATTAATTCTGTATGAAAATCAGAGTCTTTTACAATCTTTGCAGTTTATTTTATCAGGAAAGTAATGGAATTATACAAGCAGATGTAAGTAATATATTAACCCTTTAGCTGCTGCTGACGAGTATTCGGTAGGTTGGGTTGTGCGTGCCCTTGAGGTCACCTAATACCCGCACCTGTGCTATTGAGCTTCCTGCTGCCTGTTGCTCAGCCCGTCACTTGGCTGACCTTACCGTGTGCTGAATATTTCTGGAGCCAGGGCGGACATGGCTGTGTTGCCCTCTGAGTGTGATCACCGACACACAATGTACACTATCTGCGTACTTCCTCTATGGTAGAAGAATTGTTGTTGTGGTCTTCAGTCCGGAGACTGGTTTGATGTAGCTCTCCACAATACCCTATCCTGAGCAAGCCTCTTCATCTCCACATAAGAACGGCAACCTACATCTGTCTGAATCTGCTTACTGTATCCATCTCTTGGTCTTCCTCTGCGATTTTTACCCCACACACTTCCCTCCAACACTAAATTCACAATTCCTTGATGTCTGAGAATGTGTCCTACCAATCTATCCCTTCTTTTAGTCAAGGTATGCCAGAAATTTCTTTTCTCCCCAATTCTGTTCAGTACCTCCTCATTAGTTACGCGATCCACCCACCTAATCTTCAGCATTCTTCTGTAGCACCATATTTCAATAGCCTCAATCCTCTTCCTGTCCACACTGTTTATCGTCCATGTCTCACTCCCATACAAGGTAACACTTCATACAAATGCCTTCAGAAAGGACTTCCTTAGGCTTAAATCAATATTCGATGTTAACAAATAATTTCTCTTTTTCAAGAACGCTTTTCTACCCATTGCCATTCTGCATTTTATATCCTCTGTACTGCGACCATCATTTGTTATTTCACTGCCCAAGTAACAAAACTCATCTACCTCCTTTATTGCTCCGTTTCCCAATCTAATTCCTTCAGCATCACCTGCTTTTCTTACACTGCACTCTATTACCCTAGTTTTGCTCTTGTTAATCTTCATCTTATATTCACCTTTCAGCACACTGTCCATTCCGTTTAACTGCTCTTCCAGGTCCTTTGCTGTCTCTGACAGAATTACTATGTCGTCGGCAAAACGCAATGTTTTTAATTCTTCACCCTGAACTTTAATTCCTTCTCCAAATTTCTCCTTGCTTTCCTTTATAGCTTGCTCAATGTACAAATTGAACAACAATGGAGAAAGACTACAACCTTGTCTTACTCCCTTTCCAACCACTGCATCCCTTTCATGCCCTTCAACTCTGGTTTTTGTACAAGTTGTAAATAACCTTACGCTCCCTATATTTTACTCCTGCTTGCTTCAGAACTTGAAAGAGTTTATTCCAATCAACATTGTCAAAAGCCTTCTCCAAATCTACAAAAGCTAGAAATGTAGGTTTGCCTTTTCTTAATCTATCTTCTAGGATAAGCCGTAAAGTGAGTATTGCCTCCCGTGTTCCTACATTTCTCCTGAACCCAAACTGATCTTCTCCGAGGTCGGCTTCTACCAGCTTTTCCATCCTTCTGTATATAATTCTATAATTCGTGTTAATATTTTGCAACCATGACTTATTAAACTTATGGTTCTGTAGTTTTCACACCTGTCTGCACCTGCTTTCGTTGGAATGGAGATTATAATATTTTTCTTAAAGTCTGAGGGTACTTCGCCTGTCTCATACATCTTACATACCAGGTGAAACAGGTTTGCCATGGCTGGTTCTCCCAGAGACTTCAGTAGCTCTGAGGGAATATCATCTACTCCAGGGGCTTTGTTTCGACTTAGGTCTTTCAGGGCTCTGTCAAATTCTTCTCTTAGTACAGTATCTCCTATTTCATCTTCATCTACATCCTCTTTCCTTCCTACAATATTGTCTCGAAGTTCATTTCCTTTGTAGAGCCCCTCTATATACTCTTTTCACCTTTCTGCTTTCCCTTCTTTGCTGAGAACTGGTTTTCCATCAGTGTCCTTGATATTCATAGAGCTGTTTTTCTTATCTCCAAATGTTTCTTTTATTTTCCTGTAGGCTGTATCTATTTTTCCCCTATTTATACATTCTTCTACATCCTTACATTTTCCTTCTAGCCACTCCTGCTTAGCCATTTTGCACTTCCTGTCAATCTCATTTCTTAGTCGTCTGTACTCCATTTTGCCTGTTTCATTTACTGCATTTTTATATTTTCTCCTTTCATCGATTAAATTTAGTATCTCCTGTGATATCCAAGGATATTTTGTAGGTCTTGCCTTCCTACCTATTTTGTCCTCTGCTGCCCTCACTATTTCATCTCTCAATGCTACCCATTCCTCCTCTACTGTTTTATTTTCCCCTGTTTCTGTCAATTGTTGCCTAAAGCTCCCTCTGAAATTCTTAAGAACTTCAGGTTCCTTCAATTTATCCAGGTCCCATCTCCTTATTTTCCTACCTTTTTTGTAGTTTCTTCAGTTTCAGCCTACAGTTCATAACCAACAAGTTATGGTCAGAGTCTATATCTGCGCCTGGGTATGTCTTAAACTTTCAAACCTGGTTCCGAAATCTATGCCTTACCATTATAAAATCTATCTCTTATCTCCCGGTGTCTCCTGGTCTCTTCCACGTATACAACCTTCTTTTGCGATTCTTGAGCCAGGCGTTTGTTATAACTAAATTATGTTCTGTGCAAAATTCTACCAGGCGGCTTCCTCTTTCATTCCTTTTGCCCAGACCATATTCACCTACTATCTTCCCTTCCCTTCCTTGCCCTACTACCGAATTCCAGTCTCCCATAACAATTAAGTTTTCCTCTCCATTAATTGTCTGAATAATTTCCTTTAGCTCCTCATATATTTCTTCGATTTCCTCATTATCGGCAGAGCTAGTTGGCATATAAACCTGTACTGCTGTTGTCGGTGTTGGCTTCGTATCTATCTTGACAATGATAATGCGATCACTTTGCTGGTCATAGTAATTTACCCGCATTCCTATTTTCTTATTCATTATCAATTCTACTCCTGTGATACCCCCAATTGATTTTGTATTTATAATCCTGTACTCACCTGACTAGAAATCCTGTTCATCCTGCCACCGAACTTCACTAATTCCCACTATATCAACCTATCCATTTCCTTTTTTAAATTTTCTAAATTTCCTACTCGATTAAGGGATCTAACATTCCACGCTCCGACCCGTAGAATGCCAGTATTGTCTTTCCAGATGATCACATCCTCCTGAGTAGTCCCCGCCGGGAGATCCGAATGGGGGACTATGTTACCTCCGGAATATTTTACACAAGAGGATGCCATCATCATATGTTCATACAGTAGAGCTGCATGTCCTCGGGAAAAATAACGGCTGTAGATTCCCCTTGCTTTCAGCCGTTCGCAGTAACTGTGTGGCAAAGCTACATTAGCTGATGTTACAAGGCCAGCTCAGTCAATCATCCAGACGGTTGCCCCTGTAACTACTGAAAAGGCTGCTGCCCCTCTTCAAGAACCACAAGTTTGTCTGGCCTCTCCACAGATACCCCTCCGCTGTGGTTGCACCTACGGTACGGCTATCTGTATCGTTGAGGCACGCAAGTCACCCCACCTCGGCAATGTCTGTGGTTCATGGGAGTGGTAGAAGAATTACTGCAGATAAATTACTTAACAGACAGTATGTGTATTGAAGCTGCTTCTGGGTCATTTCACGTCAAATAGGCTAAATAAATTTTGGAACATTTTCCCGGTCGACTAAAATGGAAAGTTTAACAATCATCAACGTTATTCTGTTATAATAGTCACTCATTTGACTTCATGCTCGACATTGCGCAGGATGCGTGTCACGTTCTGAGGAATTGATATTTAGTTAAAATATACTAAAATAAAGGGCATGGAAGGGATGCAGAGGTTGGGAAGGTGGTAAGACAGGGTTGTAGCCTTTCACCGATGTTATTCAATTTGTACATTGAGCATGCGATAAAGGAAAGCAAGGAGAAATTTGGAGAAAGAATTAAAGTTCAGGGTAACGAAAAAAAAAAAAAAAAAAAAAAAAAAAACTTGTGTTTTGCTGATTACATTGTAATTCTGTCAGAGACAGTAAAGGACCTGGAGGAGCAATTGAATGGAATGAACAGTGTGTTGAAAGGAGCATATAATATGAACATTAACAAGAGCTAAACAGGGGTAATGGAAAGCAGTCTTAATAAAGCAGGCGATGCTGAAGTAGTTAAATTAGGCAACGAATCAATAAAGGTGGTAAATGAGTTTTGTTACTTGGGCAGTAAAATAACATATGATGGTCGCAGTACAGAGGATATAAAATGCACAATGGCAATGGGAAGGAAAGCGTTTCTGAAAAAGAGAAATTTGTTTAACATTGAATATTAATTTAAGCATAAGGAAGGCCTTTCTGAAGGCATTTGTGTGGAGTGTTGCCTTTCACGGGAGTGAAACATGGATGATAAACGATGCGGACAAGAAGAGGATAGGGGGCATTTGAAATGTGGTGTTTCAGAAGAATGCTGAAGATTAGGTGGGTGGTTCGCCTAACTAGCAGGTACTGAACAGGTTTGGGAAGAAAAGGAATTTCTGACATACCGTGACTAAAAGAAGAGATTGATTGGTAGGATACATTCTTAGACTTCAAGAAAGTGTGAATTTAGTGTTTGAGGGATGTTTGCAGGGTAAAAATTGTAGAGGGAGACCAAGAAATGAGTATAATAAGCAAATTGAAATTGATGTAGATTCCTGTTCTTATGAGGAGATGAAGAGGCTTGCTCAGGATAGAGTAGGGTGGAGATCTGCATCAAACCAGTCTCCAGACTGAAGACCACAACAACAAACATCTTAAAATTGGCTATCTTGTACAACTATATTCGTTATCTTAAGAATAATAAAGAAAAGAATTTTACAAGTTATATTCAGCCGAAAATATTAAGCAAATTTACCATAAAAAATTAACGCCAGAAAAAATCTCGAAGTTCTGCTTCTTATACCTCAGGGACGAAAGTGAAACTTGGTATGTAGTAACCTTACAACACAAGGTTCTGAAATATTAAGTTTCATTTATGTACCTAAATCACATATTGAGTAAATTTAGTTCAAATTTCCACCTCATGACATAAAACTGACTATGTCTCCGTCAATATTGTTTTGTCAATTGTTAAACATTACTAATATTCACACATTCTGAATACATTTTACATCCTTCCTTTTGATCCAGGCTTCCGACCAGCACTGGCAAAGTTAACAATATATTTCATGTCATTTTTTTTTCTTTTTAATTTTTATTTATTTTTGCTTTCCTGTACTTTAAAAAATTTCGCGTGATAATCGACAGTTAGTAATATTTTTTTGTATGAAAAACCTCAAAATATGGCACATAGTAGTATATTGCACGTTTTGCACTCATACCTGGTTTTTCGGCGCACTTCTAGTTTGAGCAAACTGCACATCTTTGCATTGGCCTAATTTTTTTTGAGTGCTGGTTTTCATTTGTATTGGGAAAATGCCTTCTGGTAAATCGCAGAGGATTCTCGACGTCAGAGCACCTCCCTCTGTCAGCTTTCTTCCGTTCTATGGCGTAAGTTTCAGCAAGTTCTTTTGCCAGAGACAGATGAAATTCTGGTATTGCCATTTTTCGCCCTGTTACTTCTGTGTGGAGAGCATGGGCATATAAAACGCACAGATCTAATACATGGAAAAAGAACTACTTGTAACATTTTATTATCTTTCGCACTGATTTGACTGAATCAATAGCATGTCATTGCGGTCAACTGCCCCGATACACGCATTATAATCTGCAACAAATTGTGGTTTCATGTGTCTTTCACCAGTCTTTCTGTCTGTCTACTCTGTATCACACATTCTGCAGTATTATAGTTGGTCAGCGTTCACACTTCTCTTTTATCACACCATTGCATAGCAAGCATTGTATGAGTGGACCAGAACTGGGAACCGTTAATCAAAAAGTTAAATTCATTAATCATTAATCTGTTACTAAAAGAGTTAACTTCGTTAAATGTTAAAGCATTACTCTGCAGACAATTTAACCAAAGTTAACATTAATCGTTAACTCGTAACAATAATGTGCAGCCATGAAAAATTGCCTTCAGTCTCCGAATTTATATATTTATGTTGTTATAATATTGAAATCAGCAATTAAAAAGCTTGTTACCCTACCTGGTATTTAAGAAAAATGTTATGGATCCGCAAGTTGAAATACGGCTTGGATTATTAAAAAAAAAAAACTAATATTACTCGGCCAGTCTATCATGGGAGTCGCTGTTGAGTGTATAGAAACAATGGCTAATCACATACTATAGTCACAAAAATAACCTCCGCAAGAGTCATTTGCTTTGGAGTAAAAGTCTTTTGTTCTTTGAAATTATTTGTGTTGTAGAAAAAGAGGAATGTTTGTTTGTCATTAGTGTATGCTAGCGGCCAGCTGCCACCATATAGTGTCCCAGTAATTTATAAATCTTCATTTTTAGTAATAATTATTGAGCAGTAAAATACGATTTACAGCAAAGTCAAAAATACAATTTCACTGAACGTAATTTGCTGTAAGGTGCATACTACCTTTAATAAACATTAGCATATTAAAATTGTTGTCAAAATATCTTTTCCCATGGAAAAAAAGACATTCGACTGTGGCACTTGATGGTATGGTAGTCTTATATTTAATGAAAAATATTTACTAAAATATTTTCCCCAAGAATTGCTGCAGCATTAATTACAGTTGAAAAGTATTTGTTCTCCCTAATAGATATAAAATCACTTACATGTGGCCACAGATTTTCATCAACTGTTCAGCCCATGATAACATTTTCTCACACAAATCTTCGACAGTCAGGTCACTGAATTTAACACGAACTTAACAAGCAACAACCTACTGCCAGCAAGTACAGACCACTGGCACGGGATGTTAAACTTGTAATCTTTCTTCTTTCGGGTCTTGGCGGCACAATTCAGAAGATCAACCGTGCGCTTCCTGGGCATGATTCAACACACAGCCTACATCTACATACATACTCCGCAATCCACGGTAAGGTGCGTGGTGGCGCCTACACTGTACCACTACTAGGCATTTCCCTTCCAATTCCACTCCCAAATTGTACGAGGAAAAAAAGGAAGCCTATGCCTCCATACAAGCCCTAATTTCTCTTATTTTGTCATTGTGATCACTATGCGAAATGTAAGTAGGTGGCAGCAAGATCGTACTATAGTCAGCTTCAAATTCCGGCCCTCTAAATTTCCTCAACAGAAATTCACAAAAAGAACGTCATTTTTTCCTCCAGCAATCCCCAATTGATTTGCCGGAGCTTGTCCGTGACAGTTGCACTTTGGTCGAACCTACCAGTAACAAACCTAGCTGCTCGCCTCTGAACTGCTTCTATGTCTTCCTTTAAACTGATCTGCTGTGGGTCCCAAACATTTGAGCAATACACAAGTCGTGGTCGTACAAGCGTTTTATACACGGTCTCCTTTACAGATGAAGTACATCTCCCCAAAATTCTCCCAATAAACCGAAGTCGGCTGTCCGCCTTACTCACAACTGTCCTTACATGTTCATTCCATTTCATATCACTCTGCGATGTTACGCCTAGATATTTGAACGACGCAACTGCATCAAGAAGCTCATTACTAATACAGTATTAGAATATTATGGGATTGTTTTTCCTACTCGTGTGCATCCCCTTACATTTTTCTACATGAGAGCTAGCTGCCATTCTTCGCAACAACTAGAAATTTTGTCTAAGTCATCCTGTATGCTATTACAGTCAGTTACAGACGACACCCTCCCATACACCACAGCATCATCAGCAAACAGCCGCAAATTAAAAGTTAGTCTGTCCATCAGATCATTTGTATAGATAGAAAATAATAGCGGTCCTATCTCACTCCCCTAGGGTATGCCTGACGATACACTCGTCTCTGATGAACATTCTCCGTTGAGAACAACGTACTGCGTTCTATTACTTAGGAAGCCTTCCATCCAGTCACAAATCTGTGAACCTATTCCACAAGCTTGTATCTTCATTAGCAGTCTGCAGTCTGGCACCATGTCAATTATCTTTTTGAAGTCAAGAAAAACACAATCCGCCTGTTGCCCTTCATCCATGGCTCGCAAGATGTCATGTGAGAAAACGGCAAGCTGAGCTTCACATGAACGATGTTTCCTAAACCCGTGCTGGTTCGTAGAAAGAAGCTTTTATGTCTCAAGGAAATTTACTGTATTCGAACTGAGAATATGCTCCAAAATTGTACCCCAAGACAGCAACCTGAAGACAGCTGACCGTAGCCAACAGCACGCTCAGCTGTTCGCGAACTGCAGCCAACTCCTGCGTCCGCACACAGCAGGCACACATCCTATTCATCCTATCAATACAATTAACTGTAGAAATTAACTGAACTGTGGTTACTACACTGTCAAAACAACGAAACTGAGTTCGGCTGTTTTCAAAATAAGACAAGAAAATCTGTGGAATACACTGTTATCAAACACATGGGAATATAAGCTTTCTTAAAGCAGAACACGACATAAGAAAGTGAGAGTAAGACAAATAAATCACATAGCTTGCAGCAGACGAAAACTATACACAGGGTATTTATCAAAATACACGAGAATAAACTCTTAGAACAGTAGTACAATTGAATCTGCCAAGTAGGTGAGAAGAAACCTCTTAAAAACAGAAGCACTAATGAAAATTAAGAAATTGACTGGCAACGAAATTTTCCGCAAATAAATTATGATACTTAGCGCACTGGGCGATGAAGCAGAGACAACAGCTGGCACTGCACTGACTGATAACAAGCTGTAGTGAAAGATCTCTGACTTGTTTTGAAATGCACAGTCACAGACGAAAACTATACACAATGGCATTAATCAAAATACGCGAGAATAAATTCTTAAAACCGTTGCACAAACGAATCTGCCAAGTAGGTGAGAAGAAACCTCTTAAAAACAGAAGCACTAACGAAAATTAAGAAATTAACTGGAAATGAAATTTCACGCAATTAAATTATGATACTTAGCGCCCTGGGCAATGAGGCAGAGGCCAACTGCACACAGAATGGACCTACGCTAAAATGAGCATAATTTCCACAACATCACTTTGGTCATAAGAAGTTGATAGGCTGCAAAAGTAACGGTTTAACAGACTTATAACAAATTAAGAAGTTAAAGAGTCCGTTAACATTTTTTAAATTAACTTAAAAGTTAATCCATTACTCAAAAAGTTAACTTCGTTAATCAACGATTAACGGCTTAATGGACTTGTGCTCAGCTCTGATGTGGACATAATGTATACTTCTCCATGTTTCAGTTAAATGTCCAGCAATTTTGGCAAGTTATGCCTGTTTTTCGAACAGTACCATGTGTGTTCATACCATGGTTATGAAGCCAGAGGAACAGCCTGGGCTGGAATACCAGTTCTTGATGTAGAGCATGTGTCTCCATTGCAAATATGGGTTTAGCAGTATCATTACTGTGTCACTACTTTTCCCCAGACTGTGAAAGGCAATTTCAGTCGTGATGCCTGTATACACAAAGAAGTCCAGTATGTAGCTAGCTGACAGTTGCACAGCAGGAAAATTTTAATTCCAAACCTACTTCGTTTGGATGAAATAAATTAGTTGAAAGCCAATCAGAGTTTGAAAAGCAAGAGGTTTTCATCAGTGCGGAGTTTTTGGTACAGGTGAAATGCGTTGTGGAATGTTGTACGAACTGTATCGGTAATTTTTCTAATTTAAAATAATCTGTCTCCAATACTAGCAGAGTTGTCACTAAAATGAAGCAGTCTTTGAATTAAGAGGAAGCGGTCCCTGGACATTATTTTGCTGAAAACTGGAGTGTTCAAGAGTATGTCTCTAGACCAATAGTCGCTAATTTTCAATTTCTTCACTCTGGCCATGAGCAAACAAACAGCAACAAAAGAATACAGTTCCTCAAATTCTGTATCTTTCCACCTTGACAAACGCAAATGCTCTGATTCTAGCGTATTTTGCTTGGTATATAAGTAAAATCTGTTTGTTTCATCTGCTACAAATTTCACCAGATATTCCGTTAAAACTAATGGGAAAAAAGACAGAATGCTTGAATCTGGCCCTAATACACTTTTGTGTCCAGAAGCTAAATCGTCAAATCCTTGCACAAACAGACAATAATCATTTTCTTCCAGTCAAATGTGTTACTAAAGTGTCCTCTTTTTCACTGGCATCTCTCCCTTAGTTTCAGATTCCATCAGATTATGAACGATTTTCATCTCTTCTTGAAACAGATGGTTCCGTTACAGCTCCTGATGAATGTGGCACAGGACTATTACTCCGAGATTATGTCAAAGAGTTGTCAGTCTCATCACTGTCAAACAGCTCATTTCTAGTGAGCATCTTGAAGATTTCCTCATCTGTACAACTCTGACAGTGTACCATTTTCTTTGTAAAAAACTGTAACATCATCAGTATTCAGTAAAAAAAACTAAGACGAACAGCGCAAGACACGTCTACAACAGCAAACACTCACGAGACTCCACCTGAGCTGGCCGAACGCTGAGCAGGCCCTAATCACTGAGTGGAAATACCACTCGTGTGTTAAGACATTCAGAGCATTCAGAGGACAGCGCAGCAGCACTTCTAAACACGTCAGGAGCACACAAGGGCCATTAGGACGGCGCACGTTAACACGTCCATAGCACCAGGTAGAATGAGTGGCGGCACTGGAAACACGTCCAGAGCACACTGGGACAGGTATAAAGGAGTGTGTTAACACGTCAAGAGCAGTTAAAGTGTTAATGCTGCTATAACTGGAGATTGCTTTGGTGCCAGTAATGGTACACCATTTACAATACTTCTGTTTCCATCATGATGTGTCAAATTGATACTTCTTAGCAGCCTTTTATCAAGCGCCAGCTGCTAAACATTGCAGGCTCCAAACAGTGTGCGAAATCAAATAAAAATGGCACGTAAAATATCAAGAGAGAAATGGTTCCGTATTTTGGCAATCTATCTCAGAAAGTGGCCAACATACTAAAACCTTTTAAAGTAGAAGCTGCTTTTAAAACTAATAATACGTTACATAATAAATTATGGAATAACTTAAACCAAGAGACTGATAAATATGACAAAGAAGGGATTTATAAGGTACAGTGTAATAGTTGCAATGCCAACTACATTAGTCAGACCAGTAGACCGGTTAAAGTTAGGACAAGGAACATATGGATGCCTTCCGACTTAATAATTTTGAAAAGTCTGCTGTAGCTACGCATATCCGCAAAACTGGCCACCCATTAAAGCAGATTGAAGATGACCTTAAGATTTTGCATAGACAGGATAAGGGAAGAAATTTAGATCTGCTAGAACTGCTGGAGATTATAATACATAACGCTAAAAGCGATGTTTCATTAAATGAACAAGTTCAAGGTAAAACAAACAGCTTTTTTAAAAACGTTGTGGACCTATTATAACAAAAGTCGTTTATTTTAAATTTCAACCTCTGTCATATTGTGCAAATGATTTTGTGACACTTGTATGTACCCAATAGCTTGTGGATTATCTTTGGAATTTAGAGGTATTTGTTTTCATGTGCATATGTGAGGCTCAGTCGTGTTGTTGACTCGGTGCATTTCAATTGTGCTATGCGCCGCCAATGCTGGGGTCTGTTTTGAATTCTGACGAAGCACAGTAGGCTGAGGACCTTTCTTCGTAGACACGGTTAAAAGGGAAGTAAACATGTGTTCTATTATTACGTTTTATATTTTTGTTTCATGTTTTAAGATTCTTGTGCAGATTATCTGATGATGAGGACTTGACCCTTGAAACGCATCATATTTTAGTGTTTTTACAGGGTATCTGTAGTTGAGCCTACTTGACAAAATAATTAATGTGTAGATGAGCTTTCGAGTGGCTGTTGTTTCCAGTTTCATATTGATTTTGCAAGTACAGTATGCCTTATTGAACCTTAAGTTAAAAAGAAGAGATTGATAACTCCTTAGTAGTGTGAACTTACATTACCACTTGCTGTAGTATCTGTCAGATTGAATCTCACCACATTTGTTTTATAGTGCCGCAAATGTTTTGTGCCATAATTACTTTTTGTTATCAAATTATTATATTAAGACGAAAAATTCCTAGCAGGAAAAATTGATTATAAAAAATAGATGAAGATTACTCACCAGTTGAAGGAGCACAGGTGTGACAGCATCACAAATAAATAAATGAATACACAGACACACACACAAACAAACGCAAGCTTTCGCAACCCAGTTGCTTCTTCAGGCAGACGGGAAGGAGAGGGAAAAGGAAATGATGAGGGTTTTAAGGAAGGGGGTAAGGAGCCATTCCAATCCCGGGAGAGGAAAGACTTACCTTGGGGGTAAGGACTGTCTAGGTGTGTTTGCGTTTCGATATGTCTGAGTGTGTGTGTATTTGTTTACCTTCCTTTTTTTCCCCTAAGGTAAGTCCTTCCACCCCTGGGATTGGAATGACTCCTTTTCCACTTCCTTAAAACCCATATCCTTCCCTTTCTCCTCCCCTTTTTTCCTCTTTTTCCTGAAGAAGCTGCCAGTGGTGGCGAAAGCTTGTATGTGTGTTTGTGTGTGATTTTATTCGTTTCTATCGACGAGCCGGTCCTTTTGGCAAGTCATCTCTTTTCTATATTACTTACCAGGCGAAGGACCACAGGCAGTGATAGTAACAAATAAACACACACACACACACACACACACACACACACACAAACGCTATTTTTGCAGCCTAGCTGCTTCGTCAGGCAGAAGGGAAGGAGAGGGAAAAGGAAATGATGAAGGTTTTAAGGGAGTGGGTAAGGAGTCATTCCAATCTCGGGACAGGAAAGATTTACCTTGGGGGGAAAAAGGAGGGTAAACAAATACACACACACCCACACATTTACACAGACACAAGTACACTTAGGCAGACATACTGACCCTTCCTCATTTCACACCCTCTGGCCACCTTCCACGAATTTCTGATCTCCAAATTGGCATCACCACAGTTCCACAAGTCCCTTCTAAAGAATACCGACATTTCAGCAGAAGAAAGGACAGCTTTACACAACCTCAAAACAGATTCCAACCTAATCATTCTCCATGCAGACAAAGGCTCCACCATTATTGTGGTTAGTCACAATGACTATGTGGCAGAAGGCCTCCACCAATTGTCTGATTCCTCCATCTGTAAGCTGTGCCAGGACAAACCCAACTCAAAAGTCCAACATGACCTACAATCTCTGCTAAAATTCTATGGCACTTCCCAGAACATCTCCCCCAATTCTCTCTCCTTACTCCAACAATACCTCACAGAGCTACCTTCTACCTTCTTCCAATTGTGGCTGATTACTGTACATCCAATGAAAGAATTTCGACCCTCTTGACCAGCACATCCAAACTACTGAATGAAATCTAGTCTCCCAAATCTAAGATACCAATCACTTTCTTCACTGACTCTCCACCTCTCTATCTCCTGAATCCTTACTCGTCACTGTTAATGTCACTTTCCTATGCACCAAAATCACACTTGCCTGTGGTCTTGCTGCTCTAGATCAATACCTGTTTATGGGCCATCTAGAGGAAACCGCCCTAGCCCCCAAAAATCCCAAACCCCTGGTCTGGTTCATGTCCATTGATGATAACTTCATGATTTGCACTTGGAGCCAGGACACCATATTCTAGTTCCTTCACAACCTCAACTCCTCCTCTCTCATCAGTTTCACTTGGTCCTGCTCAACCTGGCATGCCCTGAAATGGGAGACATCGTATCCAAGATCCTTATGACCCCTTGTAAAATTGTGTTCTGTCTCCCACCCAACTTTCACAATATTCTAATCCATCCCACTGCCCCTACCAAACCCAGCTCCTTACATTAGGGATCATTTACCTGTGGAAGAACTCGATGCAAGATCTGTTCAATCCACCTGTGCAGAACTTCTTTTTCCAGTCCTGCCATAGGCTTATCATACCCCATCAGTGATTGGACCAACTGTGAAAGCTGCCTTGTGATATACCAGCTTTTCTGTAATCATTGCAGTCTTTTACATTGATATGAAAACAAATCAGGTGTCCATCAGGATGAATGGTCACTGTCAAACTGTTGCATAAATACAAGATGGACCACACTCTGGCACAACATGCAACTGAACACAAAATGCTTGATTTCAATGACTGCTTTACAACCCAGGCCATTTGGATGCTCCCCTCCACTACTAGTTCTTCTGAACTGTGCAGAAGGGAATTGCCCTTACAACAAATTCCATGGTCCCATAACCACCCTGGCTGCACCCTAAGATAATTTATCTCTACACCCCATGCGTAACAATTCCCTTCTCCTCCACTCACTATCTTGTATCTCCTAATTTTTGCTTTCTTCCAACCGTGTGTTGCCCCTTTTATGATTACCCAAAAATCTGAGTGTGAACTCTGTCTCTTATGACCACACTGTCTCGGTAAGATGTTAAACCCCACATTTTCTTCCATCCTTCTTGTGATGAAAGTTGTGGCCAAAAATTTCAGTTGTTTGAATGTGATTGTCTATTTTATGTACCTGTCTGTGGCTCATCGATCATATTTATGTTGAGATGTTATCTATTCTCTATTACTGATGTTCCAACCTGGATTTTTCAGTGTTACATTTTGTAATTTCCCTTTCCAAAACTCATGATTATTTTATTTTTAGCAGTTATTTAGCCCTGTGGCTAAAAGTAAGCACTGTAGGTGTCTGCTATTATTGGAAGCAATTCTGAGTATTGTAGATCCTTTTTCAAGTCCTAAGCGCTGACAAAGCTGCTCTGTAGACAACCATCAGTTTTTCACCTGAAGGCAGTAGCAGGTCGAGAAGCGAGCATAAGTGGAGTGAGTATTGTTGAACAGTATTTTACCAATTTTATTAAAAAAGGAGACAAAGAACATTTGCACTAAATGCAAGGAGCTTCTATGTCCAAAATGCTTCTTAAGTTTCCATTTTCAATACAAAAAGGAAACACCCACAGAAGGGACTCTGGAGGTCTCAAGTGCATAGCAACCACACAAATGCACATGATTTATTTATTTCTGTAGATATAGTAAATTTCAATGTTTTTGTTGTTGTTGTTGTTGTTATGGTCTTCAGTCCAGAGACTGGTTTGATGCAGCTCTCCACCCTACTTTATCCTGAACAAGCCATTTCATTTCCTCATAAGAATGGCAACCTACATCCGTTTGAATCTGCTTACTTATATGCGTATCTTGGTCTTCCTCTGTGATTTTTACATCACACACTTCCCTCCAATGCTAAATTTATGATTCCTTGATGTCTAAGAATGGGTCCTACTAAGCGATCCCTTCTTTTAGTCAAGTTATGCCAGAGATTTCTTTTCTCACCAATTCTGTTCAGTACCTCTTCATTAGTTACGCTCTCTACCTACCTAATCTTCAGCCTCTATTCTCTTCCTGTCAGCACTGTTTATCGTCCATGTTTCACTCCCGTACAAGGCAACATTCCACACAATTGCCTTCAGAAAAGACTTCCTTACACTTAAATTAATATCCGATGTTAGGAAATTTCTTTTTCACAAATGCTCTTCTTCCCATTGCCATTCTGCATTTTATATCCCCTGAACTGCGATCGTCATGTTATTTTACGACTCAAGCAACAAATCTCATCTACCACCTTCATTGTTTCGTTATCTAATCTAATTCCTTCAGCATCACCTGATTTTCTAAGACTGCATTCCATTATCTTTGTTTTGCTCATGTTAATGTTCATTATATACGCTCCTTTCAACACACTGTCCATTCCATTCAACAGCTCTCCCAGGTCCTTTGCTGTCTCTGACAGAATTACAATGTCATCAGCAAAACGCAATGTTTTTATTTCGTCACCCTGAACTTTAATCCCTATTCCAAATTTTTCCTTGCTTTCCTTCATTGCCTGCTTGATGTACAAATTGAATAACATCGGAGAAAGCTTACAACCCTGTCTCCCTCCCTATCCAACTAATACTTCCCTTTCATGCCCTTCGAGTCTAATAACTGTGGGGCTTTTGTACAAGTTGTAAATAACTCTCCTTTCCCTGTATTTTACCCCTGCTGACTTCAGAATTTGAAAGAGTGTATTCGAATCAACATTGTCAAAAGCTTTCTCCAAATCTACAAAAGCTAAAAATGTAGGTTTACCTTTCCTTAATCTATGTTCTAAGATAACTCGTAAAGTGAGTATTGCCTCCCGTGTTCCTACATTCCTCCTGAATCCAAAGTGATATTCCCCCAGGTCAGTGTCTACCAGCTTTTCCATTCTCCTGTAGATAATTCGTGTTAAAATTTTGCAACCTTGACTTATCAGACTGATGGTTCTTTAATTCTCACACCTGTCTGCACCTGATTTCTTTGGAATGGGGATTATTACATTTTTCTTAAAGTCTGAGGGTATTTCGCCTGTCTCATACATCTTACACACAAAGTGAAACAGTTTTGTCATGGCTGACTCTCCCAGAGACTTTAGTAGTTCTGAGGGAATGTCATCTACTCCCAGGGCCTTGTTCCGACCTAGGTCTTTCAGTGCTCTGTCGAATTCATCTCTCAGTATAGTATCTCCTATTTAATCTTCATCTGCTTCCTCTTCCCTTCCTACAACATTCAATAAATTTCAGTTCTTCTTTATTTTTTTAATGAAAATCGATATTATTCTTTAGTATGCAAAATGATTGGAAATTTTTAAACCAGTTCCAAAGTCAGTGCCACTACATTAATAATTTTGAAAGCAAATGCCTGGAATATATGTTTTAGTGCTTATATCACTCTTGTTACTACTACTACTACTACTACTAGTAGTAGTATTAGTAGTAGTATATTTCACAGATAAAACAAAGATTTCCACTGCGATGTCAAATAAGATATAGCCTATTCAGGTCATGTAGAATAAGTTAACTTAATAACTGTATACAATGTTAGAGCTGTTGAGGTTCCTGTTCTATTTCTTCTGACATTATGGGAAACCCCAACCACAGTCTTCAATAACAAGATTCCTGATTGCAGAACTTTTATATGTTTGGAAATTTAGATCTTCTATGTATACAGTAGTAGTCCTTGCTGGAATGTCTGCAATGCTATGTAAAACTGTAACATGGAAAATCCAATAGGGATGTTAATAATGAAGTATAGATAACAACTCGCTGTAATGAGGCCTGCTGAGCTGCTGACAGACACTAAAATAAATAATCACAATCCCACAACTTAAATTTTTGACATACATTCATGCATTAACTCAGATAACTATTACACACACAACCATCACATCGGGGCCACTCCAGCGACACAAGCATCTAGACAGTGAGTGAAGTGAGGAGTGGAGGGGTAAGGATGCAGGAGTTTCCATCCCCACCTTTACCTGGCATCCTTTCCCCTCCACTCCCCACCTCACTCACAGTCTAGACTGTGTGGAGTGACCGGACATGATGGTTGTGTGTTTATAGTTATCTGAGTGATTGCGTGAATGTATGTGTTTCTTTTTCTGATGAAGGCCATGGCCGAAAATTTAAGTTTTGTGAATGTGATTATCTATTTGCTTGTCTTTCTGCAGCTCAGTGGGCCTCTTTACGGTGAGTTGTTATCTATTCTCCATCATTAATATTATGTAAAAGGATGGATTTAAACTGAACACCCCCCCCCCCAGGGGGCCCACAGATCTTTTGTGGGTACGTGTGTGGCGCGCACGGGGCCCCGAGCCGAAGTAGCCTTTTTCTTCCCCAGGCTGCTTCACACTCCCCCCCCCTCCCCCCCGGTTTGTGCCTCTGCCCGGAGATGGGTGTCTGGGTAACTGCAGGTCATCTCCTTTTCTACGCTTTCCTTTTCCTAAGGTCATTCCTTCCTCTCACTCGCTTTTTCCGCTCCTTCTTCTTACTCTGTTGTTCCTACCTTCTAGCCATCCATACCATCTCCGCTTCGGCGTTTGAGATTCTCCCTTTTCTCACTTTTCTATCTCCCTCTTCCCATCCTCTATTCTTCTTCCTTCCTCCCTGTGCATGTCTGAAGGCCGACCCACGCATCCCCATGCGTAGCAGATGACGGGGTAACGCGTAATTCCCCACCCCGGGTAGACAAGTAGGGCATGTACGTACCCCCTGGTAAAGGCCAGGCCCAGGGAGGGGTGATTACCCGAGCTGTAACCTTCCGACCGTGCCGATTGGTCCCTCCGTCCGTTTCTCGGGAGGTGTGACCTGAGGTGTGGACAATCACCTAAGGCGGGTGAGCCCTCAGTGAGGGTTCCCCATTGGGAAGGAGCGCGACATCGGAGACGCCGGTAATCATGGGGGACACTTCCGCAATGACCTCTCTCTCTTCCCTTCTGACTTCGACCCAAAAACGAAAGTTGGATGCTCCTCAAACTATAAAAATACTACCTAACGTTCCTAAGTTTTTCATTGTTACCCGTACTGATGGTCATGATTTCTCCAAGGTCAATCCCTTCATAATTCAGAAGGGTGTAGATGCCATTGCAGGTCCGTTGAAGAAATGTTCTCGTCAACGTAATGGGAGTTTGCTGTTGGAAACAGATAAAGCCTTTCAGGCTCAAAAACTGATCCAAGCCACACTTTTGCACACCTTCCCGGTAAAAGTCGAAGCCCACCGTACCCTTAAGTCGTCACGTGGGGTGGTCTATTCTCGATCCCTCGACAGGTTATTGGACGAAGAAATAAAGGACTATTTGGCTGATCAGGGCGTCATAGCTCTCCATAGAGTTATGAAAAAGGCGGATACAGGTTTGATACCAACCCAAACTGTATTTTTTACTTTTGACAAGGTGGATCTCCCTTCCAAAATCAAAGCAGGCTACGAAATTATATCAGTTCGCCCCTATATCCCGAATCCCACACGTTGTTACCAGTGCCACAGATATAATCATACCCATGAGTCTTGCCCCCATGCAGCCAAATGCGTCACCTGCGGCAAGGACGCTCATGAGGGGGACTGTCCACCTCCATCCCCTCACTGCATTAACTGCATGGGCGACCATGCTGCTTCATCTAGAGACTGCCCTGTTTACAAGGAGGAGCGGGTCATCCAAGAAATAAGAGTACGCGAAAAAGTTTCGACCTCTGCTGCGCGGAAGATATTAGCTAGTCGAAAGCCCGCCGAGCTCCCAGCGGGTAAATACAGTGCTGTCCTTGCCTCCCCTCGTCCTACTAAGGAGGTTGCCACACAGACATGGGACCTTACTTTTAGCGACACTGTTGTCAGATCGGCCAGTCCAAAGATTGCCCGATCAACCTCTCCACTCACTTCCTCTCACCAAAAAACACAGTCATCAGCAGCTCCTCCCAAATCACGGGCGTCTAAATCGGATGCCCGGACTTCCAAGAAAGAGCCTGTCCGTGAAGATTTCTTAAGATCTGAGCCTGCACAACCTACGTCTGTGCACACAACTCGTCATTCCTCCAAGAAGGCACACAGGAAAAAGAATTCCTCTCCTTCCCCGCCACGGCGCGACTCGACTGTCATGCCATCTAGCAGTGGCACCACTCGGTCTTCCTCTGTCTCTCCGGGGCGCGCTACTGCTGGCCGATCATCCGGCCCTCGACTGGCGGAGGAAGCTGCCCCTGCCATTAAATCCAGACAGGCGGCGGAAACTCCCGATGAAGCGATTGAACATGACCCTTTACCTACAAATTCCAGTAGCAGCGTTCCCTTGAAGTCAGACCCTCAGTGGCCAGCGAGGTGATCTCCCCTCGCTTTTCTTCTCTATCTTCTCACCTTATGGATCTCCTTCAATGGAATATTCGCGGCATTCGTTCCAACAGAGATGAATTGAAACTCCTACTCAGACTGCACTGTCCATTTGTGGTCGGTTTTTTCCCAGTATACCTCCGTGCGTTTCGACCTGCCCCCTAGTGGAGGGTATTGCAGCCCATGGAGGGGTTATGTTGCTCATTAGAGATGACATATACTATCATCCTATTCCACTGCACACTCAACTACAGGCAGTTGCCGTCCGCATCATTCTTCCAACCTTTTCCTTTTCTATTTGTAACATCTATACCCCATCGTCTTCTGCCTTTACTAGGGCAGATGTGCTGCACCATGTTGCCTAACTTCCTTCCCCCTTTTTGTTGATAGGCGATTTCAACGCCCACCACCCCCTATGGGGTTCTCCGGCCTCTTGCCAGAGAGGCTCCCTTTTAGCGGACATTGTCAACCATCTTAATCTTGTCTGTCTAAACACAGGTGCACCAACCTTTCTTTCAGATACGACGCATACCTACTCTCACTTGGACCTCTCGATATGTACTGCTCAACTTGCGCGTCGTTTTGAGTGGTATGCTCTCTCTGATACATACTCGAGCGACCATTTCCCCTGCATAACTCATCTCCTTCATCATACCCTACCTCCGGGTTCCACTAGTTGGAACATCTCGAAACCTGACTGGGGGCTGTTCTCCTCACTGGCGGTTTTCCATGGTGGGCACTTCCCCAGCTGTGACAGTCAGGTTGAATACCTCATGGAAGTTATTCTCAATGCTGCCGCATATTCCATTCCACGCTCTTCATCTTCTCCACGTCGAGTCCCAGTCCCCTGGTGGACTGCGGCATGTCGCAATGCTGTTAGAGCTTGGAGACGTGCTCTACGCACCTTTCGCCGCCACCCAACATTGGCGAACTATATCAATTACAAACGTCTACGAGCGCAATGCCATCGAGTCATCAAGGAAAGCAAACGGGCGTGCTGGATTGCTTTTACTAGTTCATTTAACAGACTTACTCGTTCTTCTGTTGTCTGGGGGGGGGGGGGGGGGGGCTGCGCCGGTTATCTGGCACAAAGGTCCACTCCCCAATTCCTGGCTTGACCTTTGCAAATGAAGTCCTCGTAGACCCAGCCGCTATATCCAACGCCTTAGGTCAATCTTTTGCAGCAGTCTCGAGCTCAACACACTATCACCCCGCCTTTCTCCCTCGAAAACAGGCAGAAGAGGCATGGCCATCTTCCTTCCAATCTCTCAATCGGGAAAGTTACAATGCCATCTTCACCATGCAGGAGCTTGAACGTGCTCTCTCTGTGTCCCGATCTTCTGCTCCAGAGCCTGATACAATTCATATACAGATGCTGAAAAACCTTTCTCTTGCGGGTAAATGTTTTCTCCTCCGCACTTATAATCGCATATGGATTGAAGGTCAGGTCCCCACAAGCTGGCGTGAAGCAATTGTAGTTCCCATACCAAAACCAGGGAAGGACAAACATCTTGCTTCGAGTTATCGCCCCATTTCTCTCACCAGCTGCGTTTGCAAGGTGATGGAACGATGGTCAATGCTCGGCTGATTTGGCTACTCGAATCTCGCCGTCTCCTTACCAACGTCCAATGCGGATTTCGTAGGCATAGTTCAGCTATCGACCACCTCGTTACCTTGTCGACCTATATTATGGATAACTATTTGCGTAAGCGCCAGACGGTGGCTGTGTTTTTTGATTTGGAGAAGGCTTATGACACCTGTTGGAGGGCGGGAATTCTCCACACGCTCCATACATGGGGCTTTCGCGGCCGCCTCCCCATTTTTATCCAATCATTTTTACTAGATCGAAGGTTCTGTGTACGAGTGGGCTCTGTTCTGTCGGACACCTTCCGCCAGGAGAATGGGGTGCCACAAGGATCTGTGTTGAGCGTGGCACTTTTCGCCATAGCAATTAACCCAATTATGGATTGTCTTCCTGCTGACGTCTCTGGCTCCCTTTTTGTGGACGACTTCGCGATTTACTGCAGTACCCAGAGAACATGTCTCCTGGAACGCTGCCTTCAGCGTTGTCTCGACCGTCTATTCTTGGAGTGTCGCCAATGGCTTCCGGTTCTCCAGTGAGAAGACAGTCTGTATAAATTTCTGGAGATACAAAGAGTTCCCTCCACCATCTCTCCATCTTGGCCCCGTTACTCTGTCCTTTGTAGAGACGACGATATTTTTAGGGCTTATATTGGACAGGAAACTCTGCTGGTCCCCGCATGTGTCCTATCTGGCTGACCGGTGTATTCGTTCCCTTAACGTCCTCCGTGTTCTTAGTGGCACGTCATGGGGAGCGGATCGAACCGTCCTACTTCACCTCTACCGGTCCACTGTCTGCTCGAAATTGGATTACGGAAGCTTCATTTACTCTTCCGAACGGCCATCCATTTTACGCCGCCTAAACTCGATTCACCATCGGAGGTTACGCCTGGCGATAGGAGCTTTTTACACAAGCCCTGTTAACAGCCTCTATGCTGAAGCTGCCGAATTACCTTTAACCTATCGACGCGACATATTACTGTGTCGGTATGCATGCCGTTTGCTTTCGATACCTCACCATCCTTTCCATTCATTGTTCTTTAACGACTCCCTCGATAGCCAATATGGGCTGTCTGCAATTGCCCTGCTCCCTCCTGTAGTTTGTTTTCGACGCTTGCTTCGGCAGCTCGATTTTACTCTCCCTTCCACATTTCAAATAGGTGAGAGCCCAGTGCCACATTGGCTTCAGGCTCAAGTTCGTGTTCACCTCGAACTCGCCTCACTCCCGAAGGAGAGCACTTTGGATGCTTTATACTGCTCGCGGTTCCTTGCACTTTGTACACGGCTCGAAAACTCAGTTTTCATATATACAGATGGCTCAAAGACCAATGACAGTGTCGGATGTGCGTTTGTCGTGGGGGATGACTGTTACCAGTACAGGCTTAATGCCCACTGCTCGACTTTCACAGTGGAGCTTTTTGCCCTCTATCAGGCTGTACTCTTCATCCGTCGACACTGTTCTTGTTCTTATGTTATCTGCTCTGACTCCCTCAGCGCCATCCAGAGTCTGAGCGACCCCTTTTCAGCCCATCCTATTGTGCACCGAATCAACCGCTCCCTTCAGTTATTAGCTTCTGATGGCCCTCGCGTTCACCTCCTGTGGGTACCTGGCCACGCAGGCGTGCCTGGTAACGAGGCTGCTGATGCTGCTGCCAAGGCTGCAACTTTCTTACGTCGGACAGCTACGTACTGTGTCCCTTCGCACGATATTCAAGAGGCTCTTTCGCGGCGCCTTATATCGTCGACCCCGCACCGTTTTGTTCCTGTGGCCACCCGCTGTCGGTGCGCCATGTTTTATTGTCGTGTTCAAATTTTACTCCTGTTCGGCTTGCACTACATCTGCCGGACACATTGGAAGACATTTTAGCTGATGACGTGAGGGCTGTTGCTCTAGTATTGGATTTTATCAATTTGATCAATTTGTCGAGGGACATTTAGCTCTTCGCTTTGTTGTTTTTTATTCTATATTTTTTAGCTGTTTTTATATAGTCTTATTACTCTTGGGTATACCCCCGGTTTGATTCGGGCACTAATGACCTTAGTAGTTGTGCGCCCTAAAACCACACAAAAAAAACAAAACTGAACACATAGGTGACATTCTGAGCTGCAGACAGACACGACATAAATAGTCACATCTGATGAAAGCTAAGTTGTGTGCTTGTGATTTTCTTTTGTCGTGCCAGTATACAGCTCAGTTATTATTTATATATATAATGGCATGTCAGTTAGTGTACCTACACTACTGGCCATTAAAAGTGCTACACAAAACGAAATGCACATGATGAATGGGCATTCATTGGATAAATATATTATACAAGAACTGACGTGATACATTTTCATGCAATTTGGGTGCATAGTACCCAGAACAACCACCTCTGGCCGTAATATTGGCCTTGAGACACCTGGGCATTGAGACAAACAGATGCCCATACAGCTTCAACACGATACTACAGTTCATCAAGAGTAGTGACTGGCGTATTGTGATGAGCCAGTTGCTCGGCCACCATTGACCAGACGTTTTCAATTGG
This sequence comes from Locusta migratoria, assembly GCA_026315105.1. NCBI lineage: Eukaryota > Metazoa > Arthropoda > Insecta > Orthoptera > Acrididae > Locusta > Locusta migratoria. The sequence continues at coordinate 207,081,227 of CM048749.1, forward strand.
TGAGAGATCTGGAGAATGTGCTGGCCAGGTCATCAGTCGAACATTTACATTTTCCGTATCCAGTACGGCCCGTACACGACCTGCAACATGCACTCCTGCATTATCCTGCTGAAATGAGGGTTTCGCAGGGATCGAATGAAGGTAGAGCCACGGGTTGTAACACATCAGAAATGTAATGGTCACTGTTCAAAGCGCCATCAATGCAAACAAGAGGTGACCAAGACGTGTAACCAATGGTACCCCATACCATCGCACTGGGTGATACACAATTATGGCGATGACGAATACAGGCATCCAATGTGTGGTTACCGCGAGGTCATCAAACACGGTTGCAACCATCATGATGCTGTAAACAGAACCTGGATTCATTTTAAAAAAATGACGTTTTCCAATTCATGCAACCAGGTTTGTCGTTGCATACACCATCGCAGGCACTTCTGTTTTTGATGCAGTGTGAAGGGTAACTGCAGCCTGGTCTCTGAGCTGGTCCATGCTGCTGCAAACATCATCAAACTGTTCATGCAGGTGATTGTTATCTTGCAAACATCCCCATCTGTTGACTCAGGGATTGAGACGTGGCTGCACAATTCATTACAGCCATGCGGATAAGATGCCTGTCATCTCAACTGCTAGTGATATGAGGCCGTTGGGATCCAGCACGGCCTGAACCCACCAATTCCATATTCTGTTAACAGTCATTGGATCGTGACCAATGCGAGCTGCAATGTTGTGATACGATAAAGTGCAATCGTGACAGGCTACAATCCGACCTTTTTCAAGTAGGAAACATGGTGGTAAGCATTTCTCCTCCTTACACGAGGCATCAAAACAACATTTCACCAGGCAACGCTGGTCAACTGCTGTTTGTGTATGATAAATAGGTTGGAAACTTTCCTCATTTTGGCACATTGTAGGTATTGCCTCCGGCGCCAACCTTGTGTGAATGCTCTGAAAAGCTAATCATTTGCATATCACAGCATCTCTTCCTGTCAGTTAAATTTTGCGTCTGTAGCATGTTATGTTCGTGGTGTAGCAATTTTAATGGCCAAGTATATAAACAGAACTGAATGAGTGTACTTTAAATGTAATGCGTCTGATGTAAGCTTTGTGTAGTTCTATCTGACAAGTTTGAGTATGTACTAGACACATTAACTATGGCTTATGTTCAGTTATGATATTTTCTTCCATATGCAAATGAAAATCCAGTGTCTTACCACTACGGGACCTCACCCGGTCCAGAAGAAGAAACACTTATATACACACAATACTCAGACATAATACAAGAAATTGATATATCAAATTATTTCAAAAGGATTGTTTTCTGTGTGTGAATAAATAGCTTTTCTGGGCTGAAACCATCAGTGTTAATATAGTTGATTTGATTTGATTCTTTCAGGGAAGCCAAAATAGTCTTTGTCTAACCTGCCACTGCCCGCACCGAAACTAAGTTTATTGTGCGGTATCGCTCCCTGTATGTCTAGTAAAGCCAACCAATGCCCTTGAACAGTGCAAGGAGTCCCTTTACCAGTTCTTTATTAGACACAATTTCTTCGGGTCTGGTTGTCCCAAATGTTCTGTGCCTTTTACTCTCCAATGCAATGCATTCGAAGATCAGATGTGATGCAGTTTCATCACCGTCATCACAGATCCTACATTTAGGGTCCTCTTCTGTTATTCCCATTGTATGTAGGTGTTTTTTGAAATTCCCATGGCCTGTCAGCAATCCAACCATGAGTCTAATCTCTCTCCTGTTCAGACCCAGGATTGCAGAGTTTCTTTTAAAACAAGGCTTTGGCATCATTACCTTGCCATGTTTTTGTTGATGGACTTTGGTCCAATATTCTACGTGCTGTCTTCTGAGCCAGTTACGTAGCTCCAATTTAATCATTGCCTTGGTGATTGTCAGGACAGGTTGCGGTCCAATAAATGGAGCCTCTGCCCCCATCCTGGCTAATCTGTCGGCATGTTCATTGCCACTGATCCCCGAGTGGCCAGGGACCCACAATAGGTTTAACCTATTGCTTTCCCCTAGCTCCACCAGAACCCTGTGACATTCTGCAACAATTTTAGACCTTGTTGCAGGAGCTGCCAGTGATCTCAGGGCTGCCTGGCTGCCTGAATAAATATAGATGCTACGATCTTTGTAGCACCTACGCAAATTCTCCTCCACACATGCCCTGATGGCAGTGATTTCGGCCTGGAATACTGAGGCCAGTTTCCCTAGAGAGATGACGCCCTCTAGTCTTGGCTGCACCCCGTATACCCCGGCCCCAACGCCTTGGTCTGATTTCGTCCCGTCAGTGAACCAGACAATATCCCCCGTACGGTGTCGAACTATTTTCTCCCACTGCTCCCTACTTCCAATTGTTATACTGAAAGGCTTGTTGAAGCAGTATGGGGTTATAATATAGTCGGTTGGCATTTCCCCAACCTTTCCTATATTTACCTCACTCACTATTTTAGTGTGTGATTCTGGATATCCCAAAGAGTTCCAGTTGTTGACAGATTTGAGTCTGTAGGCACCAGCTGCCGCCTCCATCTTGACCCAAAGGTGTAATGGGGGCATATCCAGCATGGTTTCCATCCCAGCAGTTGGTGTGCTGCTAATTCCGCCTATTATGGGTTAATAGTTTCTAAATGATTTACTTTGCAATTACTTGATCTGTTTGTGTGCCGTTGACATGCATTCACACTGTGCAGACATTAACATCCAGCATTTTATCCTTATTTATTTTAGTTGTGGAGACAGAAATGTGCCTTAGGGTGAGCCTGAATGCAAATGTAACTACAATCATCAAGCACCATCATCTGTCTTGTTTTTAATGCAATTTGTGGTGCTTCTGTAATAGGAAAAGTTAACTTCTTTCCTTGATACAATATTTTGATAATTTACATAAATACATTGGTACATTGTCACCAAATGTATCATTCCATCTTCGGGCTGTGATTTGAAGCAAGATATAGAGCACATGCAATTTGAAACAAAATATGGAGCATACAACCAATTTTCCAATCTTTATAAACATTTTTAATATGGTTCAGAGAAACTAATTTATGCATTTCTCGTAGTATTCATGAATTTAGTGACAAATAAACTAACACTTCACAGACATCAATTTACAAGGTGCTGTTCACAAGGGTTGTGTATATATAACTTAAGTGAAACTTCCTGTTATTGCTTCTTGTGACATAGTGGAGTAGAGGCTTATCTGATTGCTTTGTAATTCATAGAAAAAATAATTGTAGCTAGGCAAGAAATTTATATGCTGTAGTGACAAACTGGAGTGAATACTCATACACCTTCAGAAAATAATGGTGTGATTAATGGTTCCTCATGTTGTGTGCATTTGCCAACACAAATGTGACACCCATGCAGCGTCTCTCATAATGCTATCTGGAGACCGTGGGCTATGTCTGTACCTGACAAAACCTCTAGGTCTGGACTGCTGGCTTGATGGAAATACATGTATTATATTTTGGGGTTGTCATTGTATCAAGAGACTGGGAAAGGCAAATGGAAAGATTAAATGATGTCTTCCATTAAGTATACTTAAAATTAGCATTTTTGGTAGTCATCTGTAAATTTCAAAGCACAACTTCCTGGTGGGGATTTCAGTTTTATATAGGGAGAACTTTATTACCATGTCAAAAGTTGGGGTGTAACTATCTGTATGTTATGATATTCCTTTTCATATGGTTACACAGTGTGGTTTTCACCAAATCTTGCATAAACAATACATATATCACCAAAAATTCTTGGGGAAACATGAAATTATACCAGAGATTTTGTAATGTTTACAGTGCAGTACTATGAGGCTTACCTATTGTAATATGTGAAATATGCTGCTTGCCTGACAGGAGGATTGCTCTTTGAATACACATGAAGTATACATAAAACAGTTTCAGTGGTTTGCTTTTCATTTCTTCACAGGAACTGCACCAAGTAGCTAGAACAAGCATTTGATGTATTTTGAAATTTTAGATTAGAAATAATACTGCAACATTAACAGTTTTAGTGTTCTTTTGTAATTGTTTTAAAAGTAGAGTGTGTTGTTAAAAAGTTTAGAAATTGTTTTGTGTTTGCTGCTGCCATTCACTTTTATAAATAAATGAATTGCAGCAACCAGTTGCTTGTCAACAAGCAACTGGTTGCTGCAATTCATTTATTTATAATCTTAACAGTTGCTGTAATGGATAAAACACTTCAACCATTCACTTTTATTAATATTTTGGTTACTGAGCTCACTTCTTTGTTGTGCCAGTCTTTGAAATGCTATTAACTTCATAGGATACATTTTTGAAAACTGACTGTAATTTCTTATAATTATTTATGTACACAGGTACCCATGTCGTCTTTGTCCCAAGGCATTTGGATGGTCAACAGATCTCAAGAGGCACATCCTTACCCATACAGGGGAACGACCCTTCAAATGCCGTAGCTGTGATGCAACCTTTACCAGAAACTTCCTTCTTCAGAAACATGAGAGTCGTGTTCACGTAGAAGGCCCAAACTTGAGCACAGGAGATTCAGGTGATGAAAACTTAACAGCAGTGGAAAAGAAGAGGAAGAGGTCCAATGGAGAATTGTCATCACACTGCAATGGTGTTTCATGTTTTGTCTGAAACAGATTTTATAAATCTATTATCTTGTTCAGTATTGCAGATAATGAGTTTTCTGACATGCATGTGAACTGATGTTATAGAATTTGTATGCCATTTCTAAGAGATTTGATTTATCACATCTGTGAGCTTATGTCATATGGAAAGCCCAATTTTCTGTTTAACTGTATTTTTTTTTTTTTTTTTTTTTTTTTTTTTTTTTTTTTTTTTTTTTTTTTTTGGCTAATCCAATATTTTGCATCTTATCATTAAGGTAATTTGGTGGGAAAAAGTAGTTATTTTTGCAGATACTCCTTTTTCTTTTGAAAGGCATAGAAATCACTTGTTTTAACTAGTTTTAAATGAAAGTGGGAAAAGAGTGATCATTACTTTAATTTAGATAAAGATGCACAAAGGAAACGAAAGGCACAAGATATAGCATGAATGTTATTGGAGCAGACTGTATTATTGTGGCCTAACTTTGCACCAGTAAGCGATGTGGTAATTGAAATGGTTGTTTTAGGAATTGTGCTAGAGAGAAAGGAAACACAACTGAATGATTCCTTAATTTCTCCCGGCATATGGTGTATCCAAAAAACTTACAGGTATGCAGCCAGCTCCGAAACTCAACATCAACCGATATGTCGACAGGAGCACATCCTGCCACTCTCAAAGCAAGTTTAGTTTCGTGCCTGGCTGCATACCTATAAGTTTTTTGAAAACACAACTGTATATCTGTGTTCCTTCTACTTCTCTTTCTTGTATATTCTTATATTCTGTTAGCTTGTGTGAAGGTGCAGAATGCATTGTTGACAAATTATTAAATTTTATTGATCTACATCTTTCAAAAAAGGAACTTCCAAGGAGCAGTATTGATGCAGCCTTCTTAATTATTTCAGTGAAACTTTGGGAGTCACCTTGTGGCCATTTTATTCTTATAATTGGTAGATCTAATTCTAATTCTAAAACCTTTATGAGAACACCTGAAAAGCATGGTTCGATACCTGCTAGCTTTCAGCTGATGTATTTGTTCATGATGATATTTGTGTGCTGTGTTTTTCATTTTATTTGAATATTAATGGAGGTGCTTAAAATGATTTTGGAGACATTAATTTGTTGTACAGTTGCAAAGAGGAAACTATTTTGCTGTAAAACAGCATAAATTTCATGATGAACACAAGAACTTTCATCAGAATCTTGGGATTTATAATATTTGCCAATGATGTTCAGTTAAGGAATAAATTTAACTCATCATTCCAAAGTCATTTACAGTTTATATTTTATCAAAAAATTTTGGGGGTTTGAATTTTCAGTTTTAAATGTGAAAAAGAGGTATCTACCAGTAGCAGACATATGGTGCTGTGATCACAGAATCAGATTTTCAGTTAGGGTGACGGGAAATATATACCTACAAATTAAACCCCTCTGTACTTCATTAATAACATTCAAAATGAAAGGAAGATTTGCTGTATTTATAGGAACATGATTTGAAAGGAAAGAAATGTTTTCTATGTGCTAATTATTCTGATTGTTTATTGTCAGTTTGATATTGTATTTTAAACAAGGGATTTGATTTTCATAAAATGTTGTATCATAAGTGATCTTCATAGGACACTGGTATGACTTCAGAAGTCACTGGTGTATGTAGTAAGGCTGTAATCAAATCATTGCTCTTGTCCTGGAAGAATTAATGTTGTTCTGATACACAGACAATAGCTTTTCTGTCTAGATGGATGCTTAAAGATATATGGCCTAAAATGTAAATAAGTGTTCTTTTGTAATAGAACCAACAACCTTCTTGTTGGTTGTCACACTGTATCATTTCTTTGCTTCTCAGACTCATTATTTAATGTATTTCAGTCGTCAGCTGCTTATTTCATTCATAATACTGTGTAATGCCCACAATGTAATTTATCCACATTGACAGTGTGTGAGTGAATTTGCTGTTTTTGAAAGTAATTTTTCAGAAGTTTTAAAACTATTCTGGTGGAATTTAATTCCATTTATCCTCATCTGACATCATCTCACAGATTTTTGACAATTTCATAGGTCGTGTTTAATGCAGAAATTTTTTGATAACTATATTCAGAAAGGATGGCAATATTTTTGTAATAAAAAATTTTTGTAACTGAACAATAACTGTGACAATATTTGTTAGTGAATTGAATATGTATGTTACTGAGAAATTTGAACATTGCAAAAGTAAATATCCTTGTATCTATGTGTGTGTTCATTATTCAGAGCTGCACTTTACTTCAGCATAGATTATATTGTGGCTATTGACTGCAGATGACTGATTCCTTGATGTGTAAAATAGAAATAGTTTGCTTTTAAACATTATTAAATGTTAAATGGATGAAAACAGTGGTATAGATCAAGTAACCCAAATATAAAACTTCAAAACTAGGATTTCTGCAAAATAAATATTTGAAACTTTTATCCATTATAGATGTGGAATGTGTGACCGCAACTTAAAATAGTTTCAGAAATAACTTTTTTTATGGAGTTATTTATTGACCATAAAAAGAAAGGCTACTGGTTGTATTAATTTCTGAAACCTATAAGGAATACTTTGTTTTTCATCAGTGTTGTAGAAAGTATGAGAAATTGCAGAGGACAGTCTGTTTATGAACAGCAGTTGAAAGATAAAGAATTTAGTGTATGAACCGTAACTGATTATTATTTAGGAGTTATTAATGAAAAATAACCTATGAATGTAAATATATACACAACAATAACAGTGCTGTCAAAATGGGGGCCATTAACATTAAGGGAATACTTTAAATGTGTGAAACACTATAAACATGTATTTTTCCCTTGTGTCGGTTTCCCAAGTGTCTGTGAGAGTACATGATATTCTAAAGACTAAATTAAATAGAACTGTCTACAGTTTGAGGGTGGGTATAGATATGAGGGTTACTGTAGTTACGCCTCAAGGAAGTACCTCATTTAAGATTAATTTCAGATGACTTAAACTATTTTCAGTAACTTAAATGTATACAAAGAGGAATTCTGTGTAAGGATAGAACACCAAAAGTTACCAATGAGATGTAAATTAGTGGGGACGTGTACCACTGTTTTCATACATTTTGTAGTACTAATCAGAAAGGTGAATGTTTGATTGCTCATAATATCATTGATGAAATATAAAGTTTGTGCATTTAAGATATATGTGACAGAAGTTGTTATTTCAATTATCATTTAAGAATGTTACAATATAATATTGTTTCTTTTAATTTTACATTACTATGTTGTTGCTAGTGATCATGTGGGGTGAAAATATTATGTGAGGTATGAAATACAGAGGACTGTCCAAAAAAAATTCTCGGCTGTAAACTGAATGATGAACTAATCTGTAACTAGAGTAATTCTGCACACTTAATTGATGCTGCAGTATTTTGTCAGTGACAGAAATGTATGTGAATAGATTTGATTGAAATCAGTGATGTTATAGTGACAGAAAGTTGCCATGCCATGTATCTGTTCAACAGAACATCAACCAGCATGTTATATGTAAGTTAATCATTTCAAGAGTGCACCAATTACGTTTCTCATGACACTTTTGTAATCTTTCTCAAGATGCCAACTGTGTTGGAAACAGTTGTTTGCTATTAATAACCAAGATAGCATTGAATATCTTTGTTAAAGTGTTTTAATTTTTGGGAAACGTTCTTTGTAATTTCACTAGCATATTTCCAAATTGTTATCTTGTACTTTTATTCTGCTGTAGCATTTAATATATTATTGCTTAACAGAGGAATTAGCAATTAGGATAGTGCAGAGGTCAAATAGGCATTTAGTTTTGTGTTTCAGTGCAATGTTCCTAACATTTAGTAGTGAATGTAACCAGTGCGTTAACATATTTGTTTGTAACATATGTGGTGTTAATGACATGAATTTAATGATGTTTCTTATGAATTATGTAATGTAATTAGTGACAATTTCATTGTGCAGTGGCTAGAGTAGCCCCTATACATTTGTCAGCCTGTTTTTATGTTTGTTAAAGCATTGAGTCATAATGTATATGAATGTAACTTTGAACAAGATATCAGACAATGGATCTCTAGGATATGCTAACCAAAGACTGAAAAATGACTAAAGAAATAAAATTAGAAGACACAGGGGCAAACGAAAGCAATAGAAGTAATTGGTTTAATGGTTACAGTAGTTTTATTTTATCTCATTATTATGCACGGCACAAAATGCGATTATGTTCCCTTTCCCGTGCATAATTAATTCAAATAATATGGAATCTATCCATTTGGCAGAAGAAACTATTTGATTATTTTGAAATGAAACTAATGTTCTTAATCTTTCCTGTAATCTGTTTTCCCATAAAATGAACTTTATGAAGCAATTGGGATTCAGTATGAAAGTTCATATGGGAAAAATCCTGCATTCTTGTTATATGGGCAGCACACCTTATGTTAAAATATGATTGGCACACACACAATAATGTCATCATCACTGAGAGAATGAAATATTCCATAAAGTGTGATATTTCTAGATGGTAATTAAACCAGTATAGGTGAAGTTTTTTAGAAAATAGTTGCCAAATTACTGTAGAAGGATGCAATTCTGTTTTAAAATTAGATTTCCTCCTGTTTTAGTGCTCAGCTGTATTTTTCTTCTAAGTGGTTGAATGAGAAGTTTAAACGGAAGAGCTTTTGATGTCAGTTTCAACCTCAGCTTCCCAATCCATTCAAAAATGATATATTTAACTCTCAGTCTGCAGATAAAAATATTATTTTTCTTAAATTCTAAACAGTTAAAGTGACAGTGGTCTTAGGTCTACAAATACAGAGAGACAGATCACACATACATTACATATAGTGTGCCCAAGATGAATCAGATTTACTTGTTTCAACAAATTAAATCTTCATAATATGGTAAATATATTTGTCTATAACGATTTATAATCCATGATGTGGAACAGATCCATGAAATTATATTTTGAAATTCAAAAGGTTTCAGTTGCATATTAGTTTTGTAATCCTTGCCCTTGCAGCAGGGCATTGTCAGATTATCTGCATGACAAATGTAACACAAAAATTACGAAACAGTGGAACAGAGAAAGGGAGGATGGGCATGGACGTATTGTGTGCTGAAGAAATATGTATAAGGCACTCTGTGTAGTGTGAACTCATTTGTTTGCTTTATGGCATCTGAATGTTAATAAGGAAGGAGTTGGCATTGTAAAAGGGTTTTACAAAAAATACAGAAATGGAAAATCTTATTAATGTTTAGACGCCATAAAGCACACCAAATAGAGTGAATTATAAATTTTTTTCCCTGTTTATACATGTCTCTTTAGCACAAATTAAGTCCATGCCCACTCTCCTGTTCACTCTTTAGTAGTTCTTGTTTCACATACGTCACACAGGTAACCTCATTATGCCCTGTTGTAAGGGCAAAATGCGTCATTAAGCATTAATAAACTACTGTGCAAGCAAGGTGGTTTTTATTTCAGAAAATAATATTTGTCTTGTATCAGAATCAGTTTATTGCATAACTGAGAGATGTCACCATGCATTTGTATATGTTGAGTTCTCCAGCTCGATGCTATATTCAAGTTTTGTGGCAGGTTGGTCTGATATTGTGCTAAATTTCATTCCACCCAACACTTGTTTCATCAGTTAAGGAATATTTGTTTCCTCTTTCTCCTTCTTCTGTTGCCAGTAAAACATGACACTCTGTATCCTTATACTTTTGTATATGATAACTGCATACTCTGAACTACCATACTTAATGTAAAGTCTGCTCAATGATTGAACTACTTTCTCATTGTCAGTTCAGCCATACGAGTATTCCTTGCAAGTGCTCATTAGTTGCATTGCACAGTATGTATCCATCATTAGCACTGACTATTTTAATACCTAAGCCCAAGACCATGCACTCATCTCAGTCAATACTTAGTGTGTATAGTTTTATTTATTTATCTGATGTGAATTAGTTTTAGTATTGATTCATTTCCCTTATATCTCAAATAGTTTCCTTCCAATTTTTGGAGGGACTTTGGTCCCTATCCAGCCATCCTGAGTTAGATTTCCTCATTTATTTGAGATATATGCTGAGATGACTTATCCATTAAGAAAAGTATTTTTACATCTCCTTCCGTTACTTAATTCTCATTGCTCTCTCCCACTCATTGTATGCTTTTAACATATCTTTTCTTGTTTGAGTTTCTTTTTGTTGTACTATACATGTTATATCTTTATTACATCTTCTTTTTGAACTAGTATGTCGACGTTCCATTTATTTCATGTAACTTGTGTACCTTTCTGAAATACTTAGGTTCCAAAATATAGATAGTTGCAGTCCCTTTAATAGTTTTTACATCCAGAGTATTTTGTAAGGAGACCAAATGGAGTATTGGCAAAGATTAAATGTTTTGTTATAGTATGAGTAGACTGGAAAGAACAGTGTTGGTTATGCATATTGATTTCTTGCTGTTGTATTGCATGTGTCTTTAAATGTCAAGCTAAGAAATTTGTTCAGTTGACAATACATTTCTTCACTTCCTGTTGCTAAATCAATTTTTTAAAATCCAAAACTGTGTGATCATTGCCCAATGTTACCACAAATATATCTCCTAAAGCCTACTTTCTCATTATACCATTCAGTATTCTTCTCTTAAAATTGTTTTTTTTTTTTTTTTTTTTTTTTTTTTTTTTTTTTTTTTTTTTTTTTTTTTTTTTTTTTTTTTTTTTTTTTTGCTGTGATTTGAACATTTTGATAATGTACTTTGTATATGTAATATTGTATAAACCAAAGAAATATGTAAATTTCAGAAATTGAGAAGTGATGTGTATAACAGTCTATGAGGCACATATATATAGCACATTATAAACAAGAGAACCATATTATTTAGCTGCAGATGTTTGAAAAAGTGAGCTTATTTATTTCATTGTATTCAGGGTACTATAAAAGGTTCCTCTCTTATACCACCAGAAAATGGATTTCTTCAGGTCACTTTTAGTGTTGTTGATGAAATTCAGGTAGTGGTTTTATTACCACAAAACTGATGTATTCAGTTTATTTTAGTAACAAATTCTTCCATGAAGACAATAATTCAGTGGTGTTTTAATGTATAAATTCAAAGAGATGTTTATAAAAATACTAATACTATTAAGATCTGAATGAAAACTTGAACTTTGGCGAAGCAAATGGTATGCCATTTAATGGGCATGTTTATATTGATGTAAAAAATTGTATATTATTATTGAAATATTGTATTTATATTTTCCCTGTACAATTTAAAATTTTGAATGATTTCATGCAGTTGTGTTTCATTATTGTTTTTATTCCTTTCATCAGGGGACTTTATTTTATACCAGTTCTTCCTTGAGAGTATTTTGTGCTCATAATTGGTTTAATTTCTTCTAAGTGGTTATTCCACAGTCAGTCTGTTAGATTTGTTGGTATTGGAACATTATTATAACTCTGTTTCTATTTGAGATATTTTGCATACCGAATGAAAGTTCATTTAACTGAACTTGGATTTGTTTTAATATTGATTTCCTATATGTGACAATTTATATAGTACAGTGTAAGCGTCACTGAGTAACGTGAACCAGAAAAGTCAGCCTGTGAAAATGATATTGCTTTTAAGATAAAGCATCTATTTCCAGTTATTGCAGAATAATTTTTGCTCCCTACTACATGTGTGTATGTTCTACCTTTAAAAATTGTTTTTGTGCAGTATTTCACCCAATATTACTGGTTTTTGCTGTTAACTTGAATCTTTCATTGCTGTATTCAAAGCTTACGCTGTGTATGGGATATTTTTGTACTGCATGAAAGCCCAGTGCCCAGTATTTTCATATTATCAAAATATATAGTGTGTGTTTCATGTGCAGCTGCTGATTTTTCACTTGCTGATTTCTGTGACACTACCACTAAAAGTTAGGCTTCAACTGCCGTTAACCATTGTAACAAGTTTCTGAATTTCAGAAAATATTTAGATTTTTAAATTAATTTAAGTTTTTAGTGGTCATGTTTTCTGTGACCATAGAAAAATTACATAAATTACTTGATCACAGTTACTTTTCTTAAACCATTATTTAATTCCTGTCAGATAGAAATCAAACATTCAAATGGAATTCCCCATTAAGGACAATAGATTTTTGGTCAATTTAGTATATGGTATATTCAGCAATGTAACATTTATTTTGTATAAAGCTACTTGTATGGTACAATTACTGTGTGGAAATGCAGTGTGATGTTAGACAGAATTAATTTCATTATTTTAAAGTATCTCTGTTTTTAACTATAACATTAAGCTACATGTTATTTCTTGATTCCTTTATTCTTAGTGCAGTAACTCAAAACATTTTGTTTGTTTGCATTGCTTATAATACAGAAACATCCCATACTTCGGCAGTTTCAAAACTATAAATTAATTTCTTTTTCCGTGTGTCTTAAATGCCATATTTATTTAAAGGAAAGAGGAAAATTATTTTGTGACTTGATGATTCACAGCCTAGTGCAATATTGGAAAAGTACAAGATTACATTCTTTAAAACTCAATAATATACATATTTATAGAAAGGAGCTGGGCATGTTCTATTTGTGTATGCAACAGTATGTGTAATTTAGTCAGTCAGTATTTATTTGAGAGAAATGCCTATTATGTGTGTTCTTAAGGTGATTGCATTGTATGTATTTAGGACACTGTAACAGTTTCATTATGTTGTAATTAAGGAGTGGATTTTGGAACTTGAGTACAACTTCAAATAGTTATGTCTACTTTTTTTACACAAAGATATTTCAGATAATTTTTGAAAGAAATTATACATCAGGGTGCCTATGACTAGTCACATATAGATATAACTGAAGAAACTAGAGGCTTATGCCAACTTCCAGTCTGATAAATATAAGTAAATGACTAAGGAATATTTAGATGTGTTCTCAACTGTCTCATTTTAATTATGCACTCTTGTGCATGTGTGTATGTATGCACGCATGTGTGTGTGTGTGTGTGTGTGTGTGTGTGTGTGTGTGTGCATGTAGCAAAAGGAAAAGAAAATGTCTATTTATATGTTGTGATAATGTACTTAAATGATTTTTGTACTGCTAACTGTGTTACTGATGGAACTGAGAATATTCAGATGTGGCTACCACACCTGCATCAGTTTAATGAAACATTAATAGTGAAGGTGCTCTGATTCATTATATAGAACTTTCTATTTGTATATTATTGTGGTGTTACATTGAGAATGTTCTCAATTTGTTCCTTTTTGTATTATAGCATGTACGTCAGTATTCACCATTGTAGTTATTTTATACAAAGTACTTGTTGTTGTGGTGTAAAAATTTAATTAATGTTTACTTTTTGTTCATGGCACTTTTTTTATTTCTAGAATGTCAGAACAAATGCTTTTGTGGCTGTGGATGAGATGAATGTAACAAGAGAATGTTAATAAAAGTAGTCTCTGATATACATATATATAGTGTGAATTATTTTTATCATCACCTAACATATAAATATTAGAGGTCTCATAATTAAGGCTATGGGGACATATAGTGCAAATGACATTGGGTATGAACAGAGATATTCCATTGGAATATTTTAAAGAAATATTTCCTATAAAATTTATTAATATTTTATTTGTGGCCAACTGGTAGTCATTGTCAAAGTCCTAAACACACAGATGAACATGAGAAAAATATTAACTTTTGATTAATGATGTACAATGAGAGGGGGGAAAAGATTGCCCAACTCAAATAATTGAGAGTCCAGAAACAGATAAATGTGCATGTCCAATTTCAGAAATTCCAGTGTTAGCAACTCCAGCAGTATTTGGAGTTTCAGCTTGGTGTTTACATCAACAAATAGAAACAATATGATAGGATACAGTATATGTTTAGATTCAGTGCAGTTTGACTCATCTGTTATTATTATTATTATTATTATTATTATTGTTGTTGTTGTTATATTATCTCCTCCCTCACCCTTATGCTCTTAGAAATGGTTGAAATACAAGGACTCCATTTTGGTAGCATTACAACAACAATGAGTGTTTCACCTCTGCTTTAGTGGAATACTTTAAATGTTAATCAGTTGTAGGCATCTGTAGGTTTGACATTCATTCAAAAGATTAGATTTTAAAATAGGCGAATTTTAAACAGACAAATGGTCATAGTAAATATATCGAATATTGATGTATTTATTTGTAATTACTTTGCCACCTGGTGTGTATAGTTTTCAGCTAAGAGAAACATATCAGTTGATAGGCATATTTTTCTACTTCCTTATGGGCAATCGTCACCACCGAGTGGATGTGCAATCCTGTATCCTTGGTTCCAGTTTAATATTCGTTCTTCAACTACAGTAGGGTTATTCAACTGTTGTGTTAAGAAGAAGAGTCTGGTAGCTCATTCATAGGGTCTCGGTGCACTGTACTGGTAGCTGTACTGTGTTCAAATCTCACATAACTTTTTTTCCCTTCGTCACAACTACTCCATGTTTAATTTACTTTTTTTTATTAAGTTATATTTTCTTTTTTTACTTTTTTAATATTCTCTTCAGTATATGGAGAATTTGATGCCTAAACATAATCTTCCTTCGAAGGTAATACTTATCAGACTTTTATAAAAATAATCATTCTGGGTGGGGACCTTTTATATGATCTCCCATAAAAATAAAATTATTTAGTAGCAAGTAGAGATGTATTTTTAAAATTGTTGCCTTATTAACTATGTAGGCATTTTTCAGAAAAATGGAAAGAAGGCTATGTATAGCTTCTGTATTTTGTTGCCCACATGCCATTGGCTTCAAGAACAGCTTGGATCCATCAAGGCATTGTATCTAGAAGTCTGTGGGACAGGTTCTCACATGTCAATTCTCCCCATGGAGAATGAACCAAATACCATAGGACATTCACAGTTCCTGGAGGATTGTCTGGAAATTGTCTGCAGAGTCTTCTTAAGCTGATCCCATATGTGCTCATTAGGTGGCCACAGAAGGCACTGAATATTATTCTCCCTCCTTTAAAACCAGCTCTGAATCTTAATGCTAGTGTGTGAGGAATGAGTAGCAAATAAAGGGTTATAATAATACCTGCCACTCCCATGAACCACAGACATTGCCGAGGTGGGGTGGGTTGCGCGCCTCAACAATACAGATAGCCGTACCGTAGGTGCAACCACAGCAGAGGGGTATCTGTGGAGAGGTCAGACAAATGTGTGGTTTCTGAAGAGGAGCAGCAGCCTTTTCAGTAGTTACAGGGGCAAGAGCCTGGATGATTGACTGAGCTGGCCTTGTAACATCAGCTAATGTGACTATGCCACACAGTTACTATGAACAACTGAAAGCAAGGGGAAATACTGGTGTTATTTTTCCCGATGACATGCAGCTCTACTGTATGAACATATCTTGATGTCATCCTCTCGGGTAAAATAGTCCCACATTCGGATCTCCAGGCGGGGACTACTCAGAAGGATGTGATCATCAGAAAAGACAACACTGGCTTTCTACGGATCAGAGCTTTGAATGTTAGATCCCTTAATCGGGTAGGGTACAAAATTAAAAAGAGAAATGGATAGGTTGAAGTTAGATATAGTGGGGAGTAGTGAAGTTCGGTGGAAAGAGGAACAGGATTTCTGTTCAGGTGAGTACAGGATTATAAATACAAAATCAGTTGAGGGTATTACAGGAGTAGGTCTGATGATGAATAAGAAAATAGGAATGCGGGTAAACTACTATGAGCAACGTAGTGATCGCATTATCGTAGTCAAGATAGATACAAAGCCAACATTACCACAATAGTACAGGTTTATATGCAAACTAGCTCTGCCAATGATGAGGAGATCGAAGAAATATATGAGGAGCTAAAGGAAATTATTCAGACAATTAAGGAAGAGGAAAAACTTAATTGTTATGGGAGACTGGAATTCGGTAGTAGGAAAAGGAAGGGAGGGGAAGATAGTAGGTGAATATGGCCTGGGCAAAATGAATGAAAGAGGAAGCCGCCTGGTAGAATTTTGCACGGAACATAATTTAGTTATAACAAACACATGGTTTAAGAATCACAAAAGAAGGTTGTATACGTCAAAGAGACCAGGAGGTACCAGATAGATTTTATAATGGTAAGGCATAGATTGCAGAGCCAGGTTTTAAACTGTAAGACATAACCAGGAGCAGATATAAACTCTTATCATAACTTATTGGTCATGAATTGTAGGCTGAAACTGAAAAAAACTGCAGAAAGGTAGGAAAATAAGGAGATCGGACCTGGATAAACTGAAGGAACCTGAAGTTCTTGAGAATTTCAGAGGGACCTTTAGGTAACAAATGACAGAAACGGAAGAAAATAAAATGGTAGAGGAGGAATGGGTACTATTGAGAGATGAAATACTGAAGGCAGCAGAGGGCAAAATAGGAAGGCAAGACCTACAAAAAATCCTTGGATATCACAGGACATACTAAATTTAATCGATGAAAGGAGAAAGTATAAAATGCAGTAAATGAAACAGGCAAAATGGAGTACAGACGACTAAGAAATGAGATTGTCAGGAAGTGCAAAATGCCTAAACAGGAGTGGCTAGAAGGCAAATGCAAGGATTTAGAAGAATATATAAATAGGGGGAAAATAGATACAGCCTACAGGAAAATAAAAGAGAGATTTGCAGATAAGAAAAACAGCTCTATGAATATCAAGAACACAGATGGAAAACCAGTTCTCAGCAAAGAAGGGAAAACTGAAAGTTGGAGAGTATATAGACAGGCTCTACGAAGGAAATGAACTTGGACGCAATATTGTAGGAAGGGGAGAAGATGTAGATGAGAATGAAATCAGATACTATATTGAGAGACGAGTGGTAGAGCACTGAAATACCTAAGTCGAAACAAGGCACCCGGAGTAGATGACATTCCCTCAGAGCTACTGAAGTCTCTCGGAGAACCAGCCATAACAAAACTATTTCACCTGGTGTGTAAGATGTATTAGACTGGTGAAATATCCTCAGACTTTAAGAAAAATGTCATAATCCACATTCCAAAGAAAGCAGGCACAGACAGAACCATCAGTTTAATAAGTCATGGTTGCAAAATGTTAACACAAATTATTTACAGAAGCTCAGAAAAGCTGGTAGAAGCCGACCCCGGAGAAGATCATTTTGGGTTCAGGAGAAATGTAGGAACCCGTGAGGCAATACTCACTTTACAGCTTATCCTAGAAGATAGATTAAGGAAAGGCAAACCTACATATCTAGCCTTTATAGATTTGGAGAAGGCTTTTGACAGTTTTGATTGGAATAAACTCTTTCAAGTTCTGAAGCAAGCAGGAGTAAAATATGGAGAGCGTAAGGTTATTTACAACTTGTACAAATACCAGACAGCAGTTGTCAGAGTTGAAAGGCATGTAGTGGTTGGGAAGGAAGTAAGACAGGGTTGTAGCCTTTCTCCAAAGTTATTCAGTTTGTACATTGAGCAAGCTATAAAAGAAAGCAAGGAGAAATTTGGAGAAGGAATTAAAGTTCATGGTGAAGAATTAAAAACATTGTGTTTTGCCAATGACATAGTAATTCTGTCAGATACAGCAAAGGACCTGGAAGAGCAATTGAACGGAATGGACAGTGTGCTGAAAGGTGCATATAAGATGAACATTAACAAGAGCAAAACAAGGATAATGGAGTGCAGTCTAAGAAAATCGGGCGATGATGAAGGAATTAGATTAGGTAACAAAACAATAAAGGAGGTAGATGAGTTTTGTTACTTGGGCAGTAAAATAACAAACGATGGTCGCAGTACAGAGATATAAAATGCAGAATGGCAGTGGGTAGAAAGGGGTTCTTGAAAAAGAGAAATTTGTTAGCATCGAATATTGATTTAAGCCTAAGGAAGTCCTTTCTGAAGGCATTTGTGTGGAGTGTTGCCTTGCATGGGAGTGAAACATGGACAATCAGCAGTGTGGGCAGGAAGAGGATAGAGGCTTTTGAAATGTGGTGCTACAGAAGAATGCTGAAGATTAGGTGGGTGGCTCGCTTAACTAATGGGGAGGTAATGAACAGAATTGGGGAGAAAAGGAATTTCTGGCATACCTTGACTAAAAGAAGGGATTGATTGGTAGGACACATTCTTAGACGTCAAGGAATCTTGAATTTAGCATTGGAGGGAAGTTGTTTGGGGTAAAAACACAGTGGAAGACCAAGAGATGGATACAGTAAACAGATTTAGACAGATGCAGGTTGCCGTTCTTATGTGGAGTTGAAGAGGCTTGCTCAGGATAGGGTATTGTGGAGAGCTGCATCAAACCAGTCTCCAGAGTGAAGACCACAACAACAACAATATTACCTGCACAGGTCTAATTGATAATTTAAGTCAGTTAACATCAGTCAGATTTGAATTCATCCTTTACATTCATAAACTGGCAGCCTATCCACCCTAACCATGAAGCACATGTGAAATGCTCATTGTTGTAGCTATGCTACTAAGGTGGAGTCCTTATATTTCAATCGTTTCTACTTGCTTGTATAATGATTTTCAAAATAGATGATAAGATGAGTTAATTTCAATGAATCTTGACATACACTGTATCCTAACTATTATTTTGCTTCTATTTGCTGATAAAAACACCAAGCTAAACTCAACAGACCACTAGAGTTGGGAACACTGACACTTCTTCTGATCATGGGCACGTGCAATGCTGTTCCTGGACTCTAAATTATTCAGTCCGGGTAATTATTTTGCCTCTCATTGAACAAAATTTTAAGTTTTTTGAGCCATGTTGATCATATTTTGTAAAATGCAGCAAACACAACACTGCTGAAAGTTCCAACATTGTCTGCAGATGCATATAACTACTCATCCCCACTTATAGGTATCATCTTACTGCTTGTTGTTCAATAGAAGTAGTGATAAAAGGTTATAATTTCATTGCAGACGTGGTTTTGTTTTTACTTTTGTTTAAGTGGAAGCGATTGGGAACAATTCTTTAGACGACTGACTTTGGAAAGCTGAAGATATTACTTCTTGTCTTATCGAAACATTTTGTCTGTACTAATATATTACCTTAATCTACCCAGGCTTTTCTGATATGTAATTAGCTCAGTATTGTTGTTTTTATTTTCAGTCCAAAGACTGCTTTGATGTAGCTCTATGAAACTCTGTTCCATATAAGCCTCTTCATTTCTCTGATTTTACTGTCAAAACAACTAAACTTGTTTAACACATTTTTTGTCTTGTTTCCTAATTTAATTCTTTCAGGATTGCTTGATTTTTTTCTGACTACATTCCATCACTCTTAGTTTGTTCTGTTAATGTTCACCTTACACCATTATGACTTTATGCTTTTTCTTTACAACTGCAGTACATCACTGCTAATATTAAAGCAATTGGGGCTATACACAGTAAGAACCTGCATATTGGGTTATGTACAGTTATCATTTATAAGTTTGGCTCAGTGTTATCTTAGGGTCGAACCATACATGTCTGCTTTCATGCCCCAGCAACTACCTTAGTTGCAAATATTCACCTTACACCATTATGACTTTACGCTTTTTCTTTACAACTGCAGTACATCACTGCTAATATTAAAGCAATTGTGGCTATACACAGTAAGAACCTGCATATTGGGTTATGTACAGTTATCATTTAGAAGTTTGGCTCAGTGTTATCTTAGGGTCGAACCATACATGTCTGCTTTCATGCCCCAGCAACTACCTTAGTTGCAAGTATAATCTTTTACCTGTGCTCCTGTAGCTAAAAACATGCTATGCATAGACTGTAGTTTGCAAAAGAAATAAGAATTATTATATAAATAACTGGTTCAGTAATAAAAAGAGTTTTAATCTAACATTACCAAATGATGTACGCAAAGTCAGAGATTTAGTTGATAAGGTTTATTCATTCAAACTGGTTCCTTATTGCAAGTGGTCGGATGAAATATTAATCGTCAATTGGATACAATGTTAAACAGTTACATTGTCTGCAATAAGAAATTGGTAGTACTTTCCCCAAACTAAGTAATCATAACTTTAAGAAACACAGAAACTTGGTATATCCTCCTCAGTTCCTGCATTCACCATGGGAGACTTAAAATTAATCTGGTGACAATATTCAAATGTTGGTCATAGCGCTAGGCATCACTACATATAAACAGAAGGTGGTTGTAGATATTGCAACTGAAAAAGTCACACTAGCTTGGCACTTGCACTTGTTATACATGCAGCAGTGTTAAAATGGCTGACACAATGGAAAGGCGGTTTGTTGGCTATGTGTGTACTCAAATTTCCACGCAACTCTTTATTTAATATAAAATCAGCCTATTCTATTATTAACACAAATAAATAAAGGCATATCAAGATAAGCTGCGTATATAACTATCACACTTCATATTAACTGTTGTATCTAGTGTCCTGACATCCGCTATAGGGGGACAAGTTTTTGTAGAATATAAATAAGTAGTAATTTTCTTAAATTTTTGAGGCCTTTTTGGTATATTATTAATCAAAAATGAAACAAAATTCAAAAATATTGAAAAAAAAAAAAAAAAAAAAAAAGTAAATAAAGGTCCCAGCACTGAGGTGGTTATTTCGCAAGCACTCAAAGTGAAATTATCAACAGTTCAGAATAGTTTAAGTTTCACGAACACTGTTTCTACTCTCGTAAGTTCTTATCTATAAACATAAACACATATTCATTGCACTGTCGTGCACTTGTTCTCACCATATTTAGAGTCACGCTCCTCTCCTTTGTCCCAACCCTGAACCACCACCACTTTCGTCCCTTGTTCGTTCCTCATTGGTCTATCACCACCCCTTCCAAAACCGGACACATCTTAACATGAGGTATTTCTTTAAATATAACCTGGCCATCTGAAACCACTTCCTTACTAATATAACATTATTTAATCCAAAAAAGATGGTTAATCAGTATTACATAAATTCTGAAATAAATAAATAGACAAACAAGCTTTCATGGCTTTGACCGCTAATGCCACATAATATTTAGGTAAATTACTGGCAATTTATACAATAAATCGACACTAAATTAAATATATGAGAGGTAAGTAATACTGCTTGCATTTTCAATGTTATTGTGGAGAATATGATGATGATCTTTTTTTATTTCCATTATAAATTTATATCAATTCAAATCAGTCATTAAATAACTATATACAAGTGTGACACTTTCAGTGTGATAGTTAAGAGACAATATTTAAGCTCTCATCTAGACCAGAGTTTGTTGATATTTTTACCTTGATTTTTCTGTATTTTGATTTAGTAGTCATAAACAATTGTAATTTTTGATATATTGAAACTATTTTTATAATCATGAGATGTGCATAATTATTCCAACATTACAGATGTCTTAAATATTGCTTGCAAATTATTTTATAGAACATTTTATTTTATTCTGAATTATTGGATTGTGGAACTCACAGATGTTCTCCAGACATATAAAAAACACTAAGCTAACAGCCCTCATTAGTTTTGAGTACAAAGAATGGGCCTTTAACGCTGATTTGGACAAACCTCTGGCCAGCTGCTTGTTTTAACGCGATACCTCACCTGTCTGGCAGGTACCCCAACCACTTGCCACAGTCCACTATCGGTCCTCTTTATCTTTCCAAACAATACTATTACTTATACTAATTGTGCAACTCTACAGACATTACTTCCAAAAGGTCACACCATTCTTTCAGGACATTTTCTATTACATTCAGTTGCTCTTCCTGGTCCTTTGGCCTGTGCCATAAATTTACAATGTTATTAACAAACTGCATTATTTTTATTTCTTCTCTCTGAATTTTAATTCATTTTTCCAAATCACTCCTTGCTTTCTTTCACAGTTTGCTTAATATACAGATTGAACAATGATGGGAAAGGGGTACATCCCTGTCTTACTACTTTCCCAACCACCATGTCCCTTTCATGCCCTTTGACTTTTATTTCTGCTGTATGCTTTCTGTACAAGTTGTTTATAACCTTTTGTTTCCTATATTTAATAATGTCAAAAGCTCTCACCAAATTTACGACACCTATAGATACAGGGTTTTCAAAAGAGATAGATTGGCTGGCCAGTACTTACCTTTATGCTGTACCGCCTAAAGTGAGACAAATGACAAAAAAGAAAAAAAAAGGACAAGCTTTCGGAACACAGTTCCTTCTTCAGGTGGGAGAGAAGGGAAGAAAAAAGGATGGGAATGAAAGGGAAAGGTAATTCATGACCTAGGTCATGAGGGTGGTGTTTGAGGAGTGTGGAAGTGAATTACCTTTCCCTTCCATTCCCATCCTTTTTTCTTCCCTTTTCTCCAACCAGAAGAACGAACTGTGTTCCGAAAGCTTGTCCTTTTTTGTCCCCCCCTTTTTTTTTTAATTCTTCATTTGTGTCACTATTGGCGGTACAGCACAAAGGTAAGTACTGGCCAACCAATCTATCTCTTTTGAAAAATAATTTATCATCTCTGAGGAGAATTTCCATCATTAATTGAATAGATATAAATATCAACAAATAATACAATTCCTTGAGACAACATTGTCTCGTTATACCAAAGGTATTAAACATAAGGAGAGGCATTGAATTAAAATTTATGCCTCTTTTTCAACACAAATATTTAAGGGCTTTGTCAACTTCTTCTTGCAGAATCGTATCTCCTGCCTGATCATTATATACTTTCTCTTTCCTTTATTCAATACTACCTTCAAGTTAATTTCCCTTGTATATCGTGACTATATATTCCTTTCGGCATTCAGTTCTTGCCTTCTTAAGTTAATGCTGATTTTCCAGCTCAACTCTCAATATTCATGCAGCTACTTTTCTTGTGGGTGGTGTCTTATCTTTCCACTCTTCTGAGGACTTCCGTGTGTCCTCCAGCCACTCCTGCTTAGCCAATCTGCACTTCCTGTCACCCTCATTGTTAAGTAGCCTGTACTCCATTTTGCTTGCTTCGTTTGCTGTCTTTTTTTATATTTTCTCCTTTTATCAATTAAATTCTAATGATATCCAAGGATTTCTAGAAGTACCAGTCATTGACAGTGTAATGAGTAGATTATGTAGTTCCCACAAGGTTCAAGAACAAACCTGTGATTTAACAGTGGTGTGTAGTCGATCTCATGGTGGCAAGTGGTATTTCAGTTGGATTGCATTCTATGAGGGCATATACAGTGGAGTTCTTTAGTGTATTATGATTCTAACTGTTAATGAGCACTGGTAATCATTCATTGAAAATTTTTAGTTGTTTGTAATAATTGTTTGGAAAGACAAGGACAGAGGATCTGAGGTCCCCACCTCCAATAATTTAAGGCACTGAATCAACCAAAAGCCCAGTTCTGGGACCCCAGTGTCACATATCAGCATTGTGGTAGCCTACTTTGCCAACAGATCAGCAAATTGAGGTGTCGTATGATGCTATTTCAGGTTGGAGGTAGCTTCTTGTGCAACGCCCCTCCTCCCCCCCCCTCTCTCTCTCTCTCTCACACACACACACACACACACACACACATACACGCAATTTTTCTTAAAAGGTGATTGTCAAATATGTTGTCATGTTGGAGTGGGATTTGCGATGTAGTCTAATTAGTTCAAAAGAGAAAACTAAATGTACTGTTTTCCTTTAAACATAGCAATGACCTTTAAAATAATAATTGTGTTTATATTTCTTGAAATGTCTATCTCAAAAAAAGCATCTGACTTTGATTTTATAGTTCTTGCACATCACACAATCATAATATTTTTAACCCTGACTGACAGTCCACACAAATGTATTTTTCTCTTTCCTTTTCATCTTAAAGCACCAAAAAATTACATAAATTCGGTACCTTTCTGTAATGAGAAGTAATACATTACTCCATTGTTTCACGTGGATCAGAGCAGTGCTGGTGGAATGCTCAACAGTTGCGGACTGACGGCCCTGCACAACTCGGCATTACATCTAATTAGCGTTGTGGGAAGCCGTTATTCATAGTTTATTCTCGAGGTGTCTCCTGTTTTCCATTTGTTAAATAGCCATTTTAGATTCATCTTGTATATTTATTTATTTGCGTGTGTGTGTGTGTGTGTGTTTTTTTTTTTTGCGAGATGGATATATGTGAAAAAATCTGCAGAAGAATTTCGCTATATGCATGACACTATTTTGTAGTTTTTTACCCAGAAACAGAAAAAATCAGAAATGTGGTTACTGCAGCCTAACAGAGTGGACATTATTCATACTATGGCAGTTGTTGCAAATGAAACTGATTATCATCTCTATTTGGAGCATGAAAGTGTAGTTTATACTGAAAGCTCCAAAAGATCAGAGTGTGACTGCATTGTACAAACTCCGAAACTGTAATAACCAATTGTGCTTTTCTTCCTGTTTATGATACAAATATGCAATATTATTTACTCAAAATTAACAGCTGTAGCGAGTTATGAAACTTGGTATTTTAGTGAAATTGGACTGAATGTACAGCTCTTTCAAAAGTATTTACATAAAATACTACAAGTCAGACACAGCAAATTGCATATTCTCCATTACTGTTTCTACTCTAGCTACTGATTTTATTTAATGCCATGCGGAATGCCAGTCCACGTGTGACTACCAGCAGTGTGAAAAGTCGTGCGATTACTGCAAGGTTAAATTATCCTTTTCTAGCCATCAAGCAATTAATTAGTTCAAATTTAACTGTATTCCATCGGATTCTTGATAATAAGTAGTAGTGTTGTTATTAAAATTCAAGTTAGAAAATGTTGAAAGATTCTAGCTTGGATTCATATTCTTGTTCTTCATGTGTTATCACAATATATAAGCTCAATAAATGGGTAAGACCGACTGCTAGTAATCAATCTCAAAAATTCTTCAATTAACTTCTATTAAAAAATGAATATATATATAGTATGTCTGCCTAGGTGTGATTGCGTCTGTGTAAATGTATGGGTGTGTGTGTATTTGTTCACCTTCCTTTCCTTCCCCCAAGGTAAGTCTTTCCTCTCCTGGGATTAGAATGGCTCCTTACCCCCTTCCTTAAAACCCTTATCATTTCCTTTTCCCTCTCCTTCCCTTCTGCCTGAAGAAGCAACTGGGTTGCGAAAGCTTGCATTTGTGTGTGTGTGTGTGTGTGTGTGTGTGTGTGTGTGTGTGTGTGTGTATTCATTTATTTATTTGTGATGCTGTCACACCTGTGCTCCTTTGCCTGGTGAATAATCTTCGTCTATTTTTTATATACAATAAACATACGAATATTATAGACGAAAAATTCCTAGCAGGAAAAATTATATAAAAAAAAATAGATGAAGATTACTCACCAGGTGAAGGAGCACAGGTGTGACAGCAGCAGAAATAAATAGAACACACACACACACACACACACACACACACACACACACACACACACACACACACAAATGCTAGCTTTCGCAGCCTAGCTGCTTCATCAGGCAGAAGGGAAGGAGAGGGAAAAGGACATGATGAGGGTTTTAAGGAAGGGGGTAAGGAGCCATTCCAATCCCAGGACAGGAAAGACTTACCTTGGGGGAAGAAAAGGAAGGTGAACAAATACACACACACCCATACATTTACACAGACGCAAACACACCTAGGCAGACATACTATAGAAACCAAAGAAGTAGCAGATGTCGGTGGGGAATTGAGAAATGTTGTAAAAATAGCAGACCCAATGGGATGGGAATCTGCTGCAGGGTTAGTCATAGCAGCTGCAAGAGACTCATGGTCAGAGAAAATGTAAAAAGAACGGCTGTCTATGGCAGAGCAGAAATGTTTGATAGCCTCATAGATGGCCAAGAGTTCTCAATCAAAGGCATAGTATTTCTTTTGAGCATCTTTGAGTTTTTTCAAGAAGAATTGCAGAGGAGAAATGACACTGTTGAGGGATTGGCTGAAGACTGCACCGATGTCAGTGTCACTCACGTCAGTAGTAATGAACAGTTCAGCATATGGATGCGGGTGAGCAATGGTTACAGCTCAAGCAAGCAGATCATTGAGGGCCGAGAATGCCGAAGACATAGCATTCATCCAGGGAACAGGCCAATTGTGCAAGGTGTGTTGGCCAGCTAGGGCATCTGTGAGCAGAGCCTGCAGCTCGGCAGCACCAGGCAAGTGTTGTCGATAGTAATTAATATTGCCAAGGAAATGATGTAATCCTGTGAAAGTTGTTGGAGGTGGCAAGTTCCTGACATAATCAATTCTGTCAGGAGGGGGAGGGGGGTATAAAGGGGTAATCCCATCAACCAAAACTGTGAAGCTGAGGAAAAGCAATGAACTCTGATGCAGTTGGCGTTTGTTGTCATTTAGTTTGATGCCAGCTGCAGGCAGAGTGTCAAGAAGGAATTGTAAATGTACATTATTCTCCTCGACCCAGTTACTGAATATTAAAATGTCATCAAGATATGCAAAACAAAACTTCAAGGGAAATACAATCTAGTTGGTAAATCACTGCAAAGTCTGAGTGGCATTCTTGAGACCAAAAGGCATGAATCAGTAGTGGAATAAACCTATGGGAGTAGTGATGACAGACTTTTCAATGTCTTCAGGAGATATAGCAATTTGGTTTTAAGCGCTTTTGCAGTACACAGTTGAGAACACTTTCACGCTGCCAGAGTATTTGTGAAGTCAGCTATATTCAGTATCGAATAATTGTGCATTATGGTGCGAGCATTGAGCCGGCACTAATCTCCGCACTTAAGCGAAGAACCTTCCTGCTTGGGTACTAAAAGAATGGGAGAAGACAAGCTGCTGGATGAGGGCTCAATGTCACACAACTTTAAGAGTTCCCCAATCTGTTCTTTGATGCCTGCCAATTTCTCTGGGAGCACCATCAACAAGATGCAGTTTGTGAACCATGCTGTTCATAACCACTGAATCACCGCAAGAAACACCAGGAAGGCTATGTTTACACTCGTGGTCATTGTTTGTTGTGACGAGCTCAGCGGGAGGCAAGGCAGGGTGCATGGCTCTGCACGTATCACTCGGAGTCTGCGAGGAGAGGAGGTGACTCAACTGTGCTTGCTGCTGATGGAGCAAGCCAAGGCACCAGGGAAGTCACAGTTATGGCCACAGGTTTACTTGGGTGCACCACAGGTGCTTTGGGGCAAGATGGTGTTGCATATAAGTACCCGAGGTGTGCACATACCCAAATGCACTTAGTGGCCCATAGGCGGTGCAGCAGGACAACTCGATGTTATGTAATGCCCACAAAACATTTAATCAGGCAGCCTATCAACTAATTTCTAGTTGATTCAAAGGCAGAAGCCAGTGTTTTTCTGGGAACTATGATTGTCGGTCCACTTTTTCCAGATACTTCGATGCACAGTTCTTTAAGTTCATGGTTCAACAGGTTGCACTGTTTGCCTCACAGACATGGATGTTTCATGAGGCTTCTGTCTACACAGCTGTGTTGGTAACTGGTTTCTTCATCACTTCCCATTATAAGTGAACATTACTTCACCAGCACTACTTCCAACTCAGGTCCAAAGATTCCTCCTGCTTTCACACACACACCAATGGACAATATGAAGCTACTAAAACTTCACATTCCTATAAAGTACATCACACTTCAATTGGAGCTGTTGGACATACTCCTCGCTCTTTGAGAAGTTTGTGCAGACACTGCCTTGTTAGGCGACTAAAACAGTAATCTGCACAACAAACT
This sequence comes from Locusta migratoria, assembly GCA_026315105.1. Taxonomy (NCBI): domain Eukaryota; kingdom Metazoa; phylum Arthropoda; class Insecta; order Orthoptera; family Acrididae; genus Locusta; species Locusta migratoria. Next base: position 207,109,418 of record CM048749.1, read on the forward strand.
GCCTGACAACATGCATGAGCTCACCTTGATATCTCTGTTGATGTGGTACATGGTGAGCCTGTTGTCTTTGAGTCACTACAACTGCTCACCACTACAATCCACAAGCAGCACTCAGCACTCACTGTTCCAAGAATCAAGGACAACTTACTGAATCAGTGGATAGATACCATGTATTCTGTTTTTAAAGTGGCGAAACAGAGCACTTTGGATGCAGCACTTCTTACATGGCCTAAGCTGGATGTAGCCCTTGCACTAATTGTAGATGTCAGCAAAACAGGTACTGGAGCAGCCATACAATAGTTTCAGGCGGCACAAGGCAGACACTGCACTTTTTCTCAAACAAGCTGCAGTATCACATCACAGAAAAAGTGTTATGTATATAAGAGAGCTTGCTATCTACAAAAATATAAAATACTTTTATCACAGTCTAACATACAAAACACTCAATACTGTGAATCTTGTTATCAACAGTTGAAGTGACACTAGAGCTCCTAGTGGTGGATAAGGCATCATAAGAGTAACATTTGTTTATAATTACTTTTCTGAGTAAAAAAACAAATAGTTTCTGTAATTTTTGCATACAAGCATTAGAAAAATATCGAGATACATAAATAATTGTGAACTAAATGTAAAAAGAGCAGAATTTCACTGATTCAGTTATATAAATAACAATTTATTAATGAAGAAAGGGTTACAAGTATGTGTATAGTTGCAGCTTATCCTGCTGATAGTAATAGAATATAAACACAAGAGAAACATAAATTCCAGTTACGGACTGTTCTTACAACACAGGCACAGTCCTTGACATCTAACAATCCAGTATGGAGCCCATTGTTTGAAACATTTTTGCACTTCACTTATATTTTGTTTAAACACATATACTTTTGAGTGTAATTACTTTTGCTTTTAAAATGAATGTCTTGAAAATTCTTGCAGTTTGTGGTTCAGATGTAGCAATAATTGTGGATTGGTTTCTTCTTTGTTGGGAACCTTTTTCTGATTTCGATATTTTATTATCATATTTGTTAGGTTTTTCCTTCACCAACAGCTGTAGAGGCTGATCTGGTACATTAAATAATATGGTTATTGAATTCCATGTAAGTTTCTTACGTTCCTGATCTGTTACATTAAATAATATGGTTATTGAATTCCATGTAAGTTTCTTACGTTCAACACTTACTGATTTTATTGGAATTGTAGTGATGAAACCTTGACATTTCTGAGTAGAAAACGAATGTCTTTTTGCAAAAGGTTCAGTCTGTTGTTGTTTATTAGCCTTTTATGTTCTTAATAGAAAATGAAATTCTTTTTAAAAGTCGTAGATTTCGAGAGAATTTTAAATAAACCATGCTACAAAGTACTATTTCATGCTTTCCAATGGTTCTTAGGGGAAAAAAACAACTAAACTCCGCCCCATACAGGCTGCGAGGGCCCAAGGGGTGCCAACCGGCCGCCATGTCATCCTCTGCCCACAGGTGTCACCGGATGTGGTATGGAGGGGGGCGTGCTGCATAATAAAAATCAGTGGGAGTATAATAATGTAGGGGCTTATATGTTACACTGTGTTTTTACCCACAACTGCAAGCTAGAGAGTCTATTGTTTCCACAGATAATAAATTGCTATTTTATGCATTCCAGCAAAATATTGGAAATTGCTTGCCTTGTTGTTATTTAAGGGCATAGCAAAGGTCCCAGCTTCAAATCCCTGTTCTGGCACACAGTTTTAATCTGCCAGGTAGTTTCATTTATTTATTTATTTCATGAAGCATCCAGTAGATCATATTCATTATATAGGAGTTTTCAAGTACAGCACCTTACAACTAGAACAACAACTATATTGATACTCAAATACAGATAACTACAAATTAATAGATTTTACATAGAGTAATATATACAGTAACTAGGTTAACCTACAATAATGATGTGTGTGTTTGAAATAATGACACACATTCACATAAACACAGATATACATATACAGAAAGTGAACACAAATAGAAGTATTGTACACACAAATATAAGTAAACTACTGCAAGAAAAGGCCCATAATTGATTTAAACTCCTATTTTAACACATGATTTCATACAATAAGATGAACCCTAGGTACAAGAATAGGGCAATCCCTGTTATCTTTGAATGTGGAGACATTTCTTTTATTAGAGTACTTGAAGGGCTCACATGGCATGACATAATATCTTGATATACAGCACTATGCATTAGTTAGGAACTTTATAACTTAGTATATATTCATTTACAGTGTAACAGCTCATTCCTAAAAGGTGTGTTTTAACAGTTTTCCTGAAGAGAACTATGTCAGATATTTGCGTAATATGATCTGGCAATTTATTATACAGCTTTGTACCTTGATATAGTACACTGTTTTGTGTCCTGCACTTATTCTTTCTTTCTAAATGCAGTCTCTCCCTGTTTCTAATAACAAGAGAATCTATGCAGCCATTTGTATTGTATGAGTTATATTTTTCTTGATAAACAGTAGGCTACAGTTTGTAATATGTACTCACCAATGCAGTTAATATTTTCAGGTTTTTTTTTAAGTAATTCTATACAATATGCTTGTTTACTGCTGTTTGAGATAATTATTATGGTTTTTTTGTGAATCAAAAATAGTCTCCATCATGTTTTTTGGATTTGTTCTCACAAAAAATGATGCCATTACTAAGTATTTGGTGTAAATAAGCATGGTATGGAGCAGGGGCGGCTGCTGGGGTAATGCCGCTGTGCCATGGCACCACTTATATGAAAAATGAAGAAAGAGAATTCTATACAAATTGTGCAAAAACTTTGTTTCTAAGTGTGTGGTCTTCGATTTAAAAAGGCGCGTTACATCGTGAGTGCTCTCCTGGCAGTTTTCTGAAGCTTGGAGCCAACTCACATTGGCACCGCCTGTGCTTGCGCTCATAAGCACTGTGTTAAAGCGCTGGGCAGGTTTCTGCATGGCACTTACCACAGGGGTAGAGCCAAAATCATCCTGACTCAGAGCTTTATGTGTCGGCCACTAGAGAGCAGAAGAGAATAGAACCTGAAAGACATTGAAATGAAAGAGTTTCCCTCCTGCCATTTAGTGACAATAGGCTCTATCTTTCTTTTCCAGTGCCACAATCTTGCTGCAACTTAAAGTCTAATATGTGTTTTCAGACGCATTAGCTTATTTTCTACTGTAATTTTTTTTTTTATATATATATATATATAAGATAATGCCACACACTGATACTCTTTTCAATTAATTTCAGAAGATCACTGCAATATTGGCCTTAGTCAGTCCAAACTTTGGAGTGGTAATACAAAACTTTAGAAACGACATTGATTCCATCATTAACCAGATATATTATGTAGGTAATGTAACAATGCCTGCCAAGAGACAATGGATCACTGAAGACTATAAAAAATTAATTAATTAATTAATGATTTAGAAGTGTGCGATGCCATCCTTAGTTAAATAACATTTTCAGTTCATTGGGTACCTCATTGCAAACAATTTATTTGATATGAACCAGTTTGTCGGAGTTGAAAACCAGTACTAAGCAAAGAGGGGAAGGCTGAACTGTGGAAGGAATATATAGAGGGCCCATACAAAGGAAATAAACTTGAAAGCAGTATTCTAGAAATGGAAGATGAAGTGGAGAAAGATGAGATAGGAGATATGATACTGTGAGAAGAATTTGACAGAATGCTGAAGGACTTGAGTCGAAACAAGGCCCCTGGAGTAGATGATATTCTGTCTGAACTGCTGATGTCATTAGAAGAGCCAGTCATGAAAAAATTGTATCACCTGGCATGCAAGATGTATGAGACAGGAGAAATACCCTCTGACTTCAAGAAGAATATTGTAATTCCAATTCCAAAGAAAGCAAGTGCAAACAAGTGTGAAAATTACAGAACTATTAGTTTAATAAGTCATGGGTGCAAAATACTAACACGAACTATTTACAATGAATGGAAAAACTTGTGGAATCCAACCCCTGGGAAGATCAGTTTGGATTTAGGAGAAATGTAGGAACACGAGAGGCAATACATTATGTCTTATCTTAGAAGCTAGGCTAAGGAAAGGAAAACCTATGTTTTTAGTGTTTGTCGATTTGGAGAAAGCTTTAGACAATGTAAAATGGAATATACTCTTTCGAATTCTGAAGGTATCAGGGGTAAAATATAGGGACCGAAGAGTTATATTCAACCTATACAAAAACCAAACAGCAGTTATTAGAGTCGAAGGGCAAGAAAGGGACGCAGAGGTTGGGAAGGGAGTAAGACAGGGTTGTAGCCTTTCCCCAATGTTGTTCAATCTGCACATTTAGCAGGCAGTGAAGGAATGGAAGGAGAAATTTGGAGACGGCATTAAAGTGCAGGGAGAAGAAATAAAAACAGTGTGGTTTGCTGATGACATAGTAATTCTGTCAGAGACTGCAAAAGATTTGGAAGAGCAATTGAATGGGATGGACAGTGTCTTGAAAGGAAGATATAAGATGAACATTAACAAGAGTAAAATGAAGGTAATGGAATGCAATGTCAGAAAATCAGGTGATGCTGAAGGAATTAGATTAGGTAATGACACAGTAAAAGTAGTAGATGAATTTTGTTATTTGGGTAGCAAGATAACTTCTGATGGCCAAAGTAAAGAAGATATAAAATGCATAATGGCTATGGGAAGAAAAGCGTTTCTAAAGAAACGAAACTTGTTAACATCCAATATTAATTTAAATGTTAGGAAGTCCTTTCTGAAAGCATTTGTCTGGAGTGTAGCATTGTATGGGAGTGAAACATGGACGATAAGGAGTTCAGATAAAAAGATGATAGAAGCTTTTGAAATGTGGTGCTACAGACGAATGACGGAAATTAGATGGGTAGATCACATAACTAATGAGAAGGTGCTTAACCGAATCGGGTAGAAAATGAGTTTCTGGCATATACTGACTAAGAGAAAGTATATATTGGTTGGACATCAAGTAATTGTCAACTTAGCATTAGAAGGAAGCGTGTGGGGTAAAAATCGTAGAGGGAGACCGATGGACGAATATAGTAAGCAGATTCAAAAGGATGTAGGTTGCCGAATGTATTCTCAGATGAAGAGACTTGCACAGGACAGGAGAGCTGCATCAAACCAGTCTGCAGACTGAAGACCACAACAACAACATGCACCAGTTCAACAAATTTTTCTAGAATTATTTTTGAAATCATTGACACATATACATTTCAAAGAAAAGAAAGTTAAAGGGAGAACTTCAGGTTTTCTATGCTAGCCCTGAGTTATATTTCTTTCCGGCACAGTACTGTTTCTTTCACTCATTCTAGAGAATGAACTTTCCAAAACTTTTGAAGAGACTGTTTTAGTGTTGAGATGAATATCGTAATTAGCAATTTCGATATCAGATGCTGATCGGTATTTCCCAGTGAACAAAATAATTAAAACTTTCCTAAGAAATACCTGGGTGCCTTAGGGATGATATCCTATGAGAAGTCATTTGTATGCAATTGGAAAATAATTCAGTTGACTTTGAATTGAAATTTTGAAATAAAAAGTAGAGATGAACTACCTTTTAATACTGTTCACATTAATTATTTTGAAGCTATCTTCCCAAAAGTCATAAGGTTTCTGGTTTTTTAGTGTACAACACTTTTTAATTTGATAAGTTGGTAATTTGATTAAAATTTCTCATGTGGATTTCAGGAAGTTAATTAAATTTATTCACTCTCTGTTATTTCATATACCACTAATTATAATTTTCAAGCAGATAAGAGCAAAAGAAAGCTATAGTAATCTTCCCCCCTCTCTTTCTGTTGCACAATCCAAACACAATCGCTACCTACTATACTCCAGGAATCAAAAGTGCAGCGTCGATAGTTTTTGCTTGACATGTAGATGTTGCTAACAGTGTAATGGATTATGAGAAGTGAAGACTGACAATATCAAGTCAGATGCAGATAGCCAACGATATCGTACTTTCTTATTTGTTTCACATTCATAAACAAATGTGCATTGTCGTTTGGTTTTGCCTGTAGTAATAATGTCTGTCCCCTAAGTCCACTTTGTCAGAAACTGACAGCTGCTCATTTTCCTCTCAGCAATTGAAGCAGGATGTAAGAAGAGCACTATTTATTTCTGTTACCCTTTACTTTTTGTTTGGTACAGTATGTTATGAGACATATAAATAATCAACAACCTTTTGTAATATCTTAATATGTGTGGTGGTACTTTACGAAGTTCATAGACATGTTTTTAAGATTTATTTTCATTTTTAATAATTTTTTGTGGCACCCCTTAGAAAATCTCACCGGCTGCCACTGTAGCAGCTTCCATGCAAACACTATTACAAACTTGTGACAATATTCTGGCAGCAAAACAAGATGATGACATTCTTTTAGCAAGAACCCTTGTATGCTCCTGCCATTTTATATGACTGTCTACGACAGTAGTAACATGGTGCATGATACAGTTTGTGGCTGAACCTCTCAAGTTGAGGGATTATTTATGAATTAGTTTATGCTGTTCGGTTTCTTCAGATTTAGTATTAAATTGTTTATTTTTGACCATTGATCAATATCTTTTAATGCACAATTTGCTTTTTCTAGTAACATTTCAAAAATGTTCAAATATTTGTGAAGCTTATGGTACTTAACTGCGGGGTCATCAGTCCCTATACTTACAAACTACTTAATGAATTGATAATATTCTTCTCGGGTTTCATGCCAGATAAATATGTCATCTGGTGACAGCGCTGGTACACTGACTCACTGAGACTGAGTACAAGTTGCGAGCGGAGGCCCCTATATACGCTGTGGAAGGCCGAGGGTGCGTGCGCAAGAATGGATGGTTCTGAACCTCTATGTTTCAGTGCTGCCAATGGTAGAAGCCGGTGTAAATGATAGATCACTATTTAGCAGAGACAGTTGTTTTTTAATGTCAAACAATACAGGGTTCCACAGTTTACTCAAAGGAAAACCCTTGCCTCTGTTTATAATACTATCAGAAAGATGAATTGTGATTGATTCTTTTAAAATGCAGTCCCAACAGCGAGATGCAGAGGCAACCATTTGTGTCTCATCAAACTTAATTTTATGTCCCTCAGTAAGACAATGCTCAGCTACTGCAGATTTCTCTGGCTGAAGCAATCTTCTGTGTCGATGGTGGATGGTAAGGTGGATGACAACTAGTTGCATGCAAGAAGCGGTCCATGTGTGTGGGCTTTCTGTAAACACTATGTCCCAATGTTCTGTCACCCTTTCTGTACACCATGACATCTAGATATGGAAGCTTTCCATCTCTTTCCACCTCCATAGTGAACTAATCCTGGGATGGAGGCAATTAAAATGGTCCAAAAAACTGTTCAGAGCATCTCTTCCATGTGGCCGTACCATGAAAGTATCATCAACGTACCTCCAGAAACATGTAGGTTTTAAAATGATGTTTTCAACGCTGTGTCCTCAAAATCTTCCATAAATAAATTGGCGATTGTAGGGGATAATGGGCTCCCTATAGCCACTCCGTCAGGTTGTTCAAAATATTGGTCATTAAATAAAAAGTACGTTGATGTCAGCACATGACGGCAAAGTTCCGTTGTCTCCTCGTCCAGAATTTCACCAATTAATAGCAAGGATTCTTCCAGAGGAACCCAGGTAAAAAGCAACACCACATCAAAACTAACCAGCAAATCAGAGGGACTCAGACTCAAAGACTTCAGCCACTGAATAAAAACTGTGGAATTGGAAATATTATGTTCATATTTACCGACATGAGGGCTGAGAATTGACGTCAGATACTTGGCCAGGTTATAAGTGCGAGTGCCCAAATTACTCACAATCTGTCTCAGTGGGATTCCAGTCTAGTGTATCTTAGGAAGACCGTACCATCTAGGTGGAATGGTGGCACCAGGACAAAGTTTTTGAGCTCATCCTCAGGTAAGGAACTCTTCTTCAACAGTGAATGTGTCTTTCTTTTGATCTGCTCAGTTGGGTCATTCTGCAACCTATGGTATGCTCTGTCCTCAAGTAAAAGATCCATTTTCCACAGGTAATCATCACGTGACATGTGAGGAGATGTTACTCCATGGAGGTGGCACCCAACGCATTGTAAGTGAGACCTTACATCTTATAACTTCTGCCTGGTCTCCAGGGAATTTTGATACCATTGACCCAATCGCACAAATGATTTCGTGATGAGACCATTCCTCGATGTGGGAGCAAAATTAAGGCCCTTTTCCAATGCTGATAGCGTGGCGTCATCCAATTCCTTATCTGTGAGGTCAATCACATTGTGTCAGTGGGTTTCGTCATCCAGTATGAGCTTGAGAACAAAGCTGGTCTAACTTGGAAGATTGCTTATTGGCAGCATTCCTGTGGGCCCAGTCTGACTTAGCTCAAGAAGAACCATCCACCCATTCCCATGATACAGATGACAGTTGTCAAGATATCTCCAAGTGCAAATAAAACAAATCTTTGGATGTGAGATCCAGTTGTCTGCGAGTAAAACGAATGCGCTTCCTCACCAAGGCAAGACTAGCACGCTTCTTTATCTTGTTGGCCATTTGAGTATCAATAAAGTGAGCAATTTTTTTGCAAAATTCGGTATAATACCTTTATTGCAGGATCTCAGTAGAAAAGTGAGAGCACCCAACAGCTTTCCCTTCTTCTTCCGAAATTTATCAAACTTCATTACTACTTGAACCATCTTATCCCCATACAGGCTCTTGATGTGACTATGTAAACTTTCCTGCCATAATGATTGATAATATTCTAATCGGGTTTGCTGCCGGATAAACACGTCATCTGGACACAATATTTTGGTGGTCCACCTGGCTGCCATCCTCAGTTGACAGTGCTGGTACACCAACTGGCTGAGACTGAGTATAAACCACAAGCGGAGGCTCCTATATACACCCTATTTAACGACCAATATTTTGAACAATCTGACGAAGTGGCTATGGGGAGCCCATTATCCCCCATAGTTGCCAATTTCTTTATGGAAGATTTTGAGGACACGGTGTTGAAAATGTCGTTTTTAAAACCTACATGTTCCTGGAGGTACATTGTCGATACTTTCATGGTATGGCGACATGGGAGATACGCTCTGAACCATTTTCTGGACCATTTTAATTGCCTCCATCCCAGCATTAAGTTCACTATGGAGGTGGAGAGAGATGGAAAGCTTCCATATCTAGATGTCATGATATACAGAAAGGGTGACGGAACATTGGAACATAGTGTTTACAGAAAGCCCACGTACATGGACCGCTACTTGCATGCAACAAGTTGTCATCCACCTTACCAGTGCACTGGTGTCCTGCATACGCTGACAAAAAGAGCTTTTGCCATTTCAGATGCTGAAAGTCTGACTAAAGAGATGGACCATCTGAGAACAGTATTCAAGAATAATGGTTACACTGACCAACAGATCTGCCGTGCTTTTCAGTTTGGACCATCGCGGGAACCACGAGAAGAAAGTTGTAAGTCACTGGCTTTCTTACCATTTGCTGGAAGCATTTCTTCAAAAATAGGAAGAATTTTGAAAAGATATGATGTCCAATGTATTTTTTGTCCACCTGCCAGAGTTAGAGCACTCCTGGGCTCAGTAAAAGATGACTTAGGGTTGAGGAAACCCCACATATACAAAATTCCTTGTCACTGTGGAAAAGTATACATCGGTCAGACAATCCGACAATTCAAGATCGATGAACACCATCGACACACAAGATTGCTTCAGCCAGAGAAATCTGCAGTAGCTGAGCTCTGTCTTACTGAGGGACATAAAATGAAGCATGATGAAACACAAATGGTTGCCTCTGCGTCTCTATTGGGACTGCATTTTAAAATACTCAATTGCAATGCGTCTTCCTGACAATATTATAAACAGAGACAAGTGTTTTCCTTTGAGTAAACTGTGGAACCCTGTATTGTTTGACAACAAAAAACAATGATCTCTGCTAAGTAGCAGTCTATCATTTACGCCGGCATCTACCGCTGGCGGCGCTGAAACATAGAGGGCAGAAATGTCCTTTCTTGCGCATGCACCCTTGGCCTTCCATGGCGTATATAGCGGCCTCCACTCGTGGCTTGTACTCAGTCTCGGTGAGTCGGTGTACCAGCACTGTCTCCTGAGGATGGTAGCCAGGTGGACCACTGAAATATTGTGTCCAGATGACATATATTTATCTGGCAGGAAACCCAAGAAGAATATTATCAATCATTACACCGGGAAAGCCTACGTAGTTACTTAATGAACTACCTTATATTAAAGACAGTACAAACACCGATGCCCAAGAGGAGATTCGAACCCCCGATGGGGTACAGCCTCGCGCTTCGCAGCATAGCTCTTCAATGGGCTCGGCCGCTCCACCACGGCAGTAACATCGATCTACCTGGAAAAAAAAAAAAAAAAAAAAAAAAAAAAGGTCGGCAGACCGCTTACCCGCAAAAGGCAAAGGTCACAGGTTCGAATCCTGGTTCCCGCACGCTCTTTTAATCTGCCAGGAAGTTTCATATCACAACACACACTCCGCTGCAGAGTGAAACTATCGCTCTCCAAAGCTACTGAATTCCAATACGTTTCCTGTAAAGTATTCAATCTTTGTAACCCATTTGACCCAAAAACAATCTCACCGATAACTACAGCTGGAAATCAAACTCAGTTTGTTCACTGTATGAGAAATTATATATTGCGCACACCATCTAGGGCATACGACACGCAAGATATCAGACGGCAGATATGTCAGCCAGCCCAGGTTAAACACGACAATAAAAAAATTACTTCTCATTATTAGACTATTACAGCAGTCGTAAATCAACAAATCGTGCATATAATTCTTTAGCACAATGACACATGAAAAAGAAGTTATTCCATTGTTTTAGTTTGCGCACTATTTGCGGGTTTCTGTTATTCGATAATTTTCGGTTCTTGTGGCAATAAAGGGAACATTAGACACTACAATTAATATGTGCATACAAATGTGAATATTTTGCCCCAGCTCGTGATCTGGACTCCCTACCATGCGCCAAGTTCAGCGCAAATGTGCGCAAACAGCTGGTATAGTGTATCTGTGGATCGTGATCCGGCAATGACCACGGATAAAGTACCAAAACACATGACTATCGTGTTGCGTTCGAGTTGTTTAGGTTTTTGGAAATTTGTTTCTTGTGCCGAGTGTCGACTGTCGTTGTGCTTTTGTTTGAAGTAACAGAAGTAAAGTGTTATTTTGGTTTAGGATTATGACATGTTAAAGCACCGAGTTTGATTTCCAGATGCAGCCATCGGTGAGATTGTTTGTGGGTCGAAATGGGTTAAAAAGACTGAATTGTGCTTCTGTTACTTGGTACTCAAGTCGGAGCAATTCGGATACGTCTGACGCGTATAAAGTTATTAAACCTCGTAGAACAGCAGAAGGTAATTCATAATTAATATTTTTGCACAATTGAAAACATTTATTTAATGTTTTTTTTTTTTATTAGGCTCAATCTGATTTGGATAGGCTAATTATTTTTAGCATGCATATAGTAATACACTTTTGAGATTTAAGCTGTCAGAAGCAAGTGGCTCTAAACGAAAAAAAATTAATAATAATTGTGCGGCTATTATTAGTTAATTATGTTGTGAGCTACAATAATACGACTAGGAAGTAGAAGTTGACATAGTTAAATTCTTAGGATTGCATCATCGTCGTACTTTTCGTTCTCTACTAAGGCAATATCCAGTAGTTTCTCCAGTAGCCCTATCATACAAGTATTGTTTGTACCTTTTCCAGATTTATTAAGAATTTTGATAAAGAAAGAAGTATAAGCTATGTTTAATTCGTTTATAAGCGGATAGGACTATAGATGCTTTCTATCTTAAATGTAGGCCTATTTCCAGTGCGACAGGTCTTTACAAGCTTTTGATTCACATGAACCAATATCGGCTTTTTCCCTTTATATTATCTGGCGTGTGGTGTTATGGGGGAACATATTTCGTTTTGCTTCTGCATGTTTATTGCAATATAGGGGTTTGATGACAGCTCGTAGATATAGGCCTAGTTGAGGTTTAAAGGTGATCATTTGTGTGTGTGTGTGTGTGTGTGTGTGTGTGTGTGTGTGTGTGTGTGTGTGTGAGAGAGAGAGAGAGAGAGAGAGAGAGAGAGAGCACTGAATGTTTTAGTTTATCCACGAATTTCCCTCATATTACCTGTCTCCAACTTTTAGTGTAGTCGTTGTATACATTTTGAACCATCCAGCTTCATTTTGTGCTAATTTTCTCCCTCATAAAAGTCGTTGTAGAGATTCATCTTACGGCCCTTGCTCTTCCATGACCAGTGACAGAGGTAAGAGAGATCGGTGAGTGCGGCCTGCTCCGGCTGTCACCTCTATGGGGGTGTCATCCGACTGCAAATGAAACAAAGCATGGATCAAACACACAAGGTGATGGGCAGAATCTTACAAAAGAAAGGTTTTATAAGGTGATGCCTAAAGTTGAAAAAGATTCTGTGGTCTTTGATGGTTTATTCTTCTATAATGAATAGCCTCTACTGCTTCTGCTGTCGCTTATTTGCTTTCATCTACATTTTTAACTGGATTTCGGAAGTGGTGGAAACCGAATCCTAAAGGGGTCATTCCATGGAAAAATCAGATATTTTGGTCAATGATAAGGTGACAATTTAAGAATTTGGTACATGGTTACCTACATGTCTTAATAGAAAAAGTACCAAATATCACTATCCTATCTCCAACCATGCTGAGAAAATTATGTTTGAAGGCTGAAAGGTGTGTATGCGATCAACAGTCAGGCACCAAAATCCGCATCTTCAGAGGTCTACTGCTTAGTGATGAGTTGACCTGTAGACCTCAGCTTTTTTATGCATCACACATGTAGAGAACTAAGTTGATATGTGGTATAAAAAATGGGAAACATCATTTATATTGTTTATAAAAATGTTGAAAATACACTTTTTGCACACTGCGGTTTAAATTCACAATTAAAAAAAAAATCATAACTCTGCCTATGAAAATAGTACAGTCCTCAATTTTGGTACTGTAGCTCTTCAGTCCTAGTATAAATTATAAAAAATAATGGAAAGCATATTGCATTGCATTTGTTCTTACTTTCAGTTAAAGTTGAAAATGGACGATTTGGATGAACTTCAAAGTCCTGGATGGGTACGTAGAGAGTTGAAATGTTTACATATTTGGTAGCAATTCTTGGGTGCAAAGAAGAATATCCTAACTCACTTACTTCATAGATAAACAATAACGTGAAATTGCGGCATAACTGTAAACTGGGATACCACCAGTCTGCTTTGACCCGTGACGTCATCAAGATATCGAAAAACCAGTATATGGGATATCTTAATACTTCTTCATTGTAGATACAAATAAGCTGTAGTATTATAGGTAACAGAATGTACCATTGATCACAGGTCTTAGCCCAAAAATTTGCACTCACATACAACAAAAAGATCTTAGTTAACCTACACCTAATAATCAGAGAGAAGCTACAGATCATTTTTTAAACACAAAATATTAATCTGTTTTGTTTGTAAACAAACTACCGTCTTTAACTCAACCACCACATAATCACTCACGCTTTCTACAAACACGCACAAACTCAAAACTATCGTGCTGCAACGACGACAAAACTTTATGTGACTTTAAAAGTTCAGATAGTACCACATATAAAGTCTTTCAAGGCAATCACATTCCTGATGTCCAGGAAGAGCTTCAAGGAATCCTCAAAACCTTAGGCCCCCTACAAAACCTTTCACCTAACTCCATTAACCTCATGACCCCACCAACACCCCGCACCCCCACCTTCTACCTACTTCCCAAGATTGACAAACCCAATCATCCTGGCCGCCCCATTGTGGCCGGTTACCAAATCCCTACAGAATGAATCTCTGCCTACATAGACCAGCACCTTCAACCCATCATGTGCAGTCTCCTATCCTTCATCAAAGACACCAACCACTTCCTCAACCGCCTGAAATCCTTACCCTGCCTGTTACCTCTAGAACCCATCTTTGTAACCATTGATGCCAATTCCTTATACACAAATATCCCACATGCCCAGGGCCTTGCTGCGATGGAGTATTTCCTTTCATGCCGACCACCCACTTCCCTACCTAAAACCTCTTTCCTTAACACCCTAGCCAGCTTCATCCTAACCCACAACTTCTTCACTTTTGAGGGCCAAACATACCAATAACTAAAGGGAACAGCCATGGGAACCAGGATGGCCCCCTCATACGCAAACTTATTCATGGGACGCTTAGAGGAAGCCTTCCTGGATACCCAAGCCTGTCAACCCAAAGTTTGGTACAGGTTCATTGATGACATTTTCATGATCTGGACTCACAGTGAAGAACAACTCCAGAATTTCCTCTTCAACCTCAACTCCTTTGGTCCCATCAAATTCACCTTGTCCTATTCCAAATCCAATGCAACTTTCCTCGACGTCGACCTCCATCTGTCCAACGGCCAACTTCACACATCCGTCCACATCAAACCTACCAATAAACAACAGTACCTGCATTATGACAGCTGCCATCCATTCCACATCAAACGTTCCCTTCTGATCTGGTACAGAAGCAAATTGCCAGAGCCACTTCCTCACCCCCCCCCTCCTCCAAATTCAGAACCCTCAACAGAAGCATCCCAGAGGTGCCCCTCTTGTCACCGGATACTTTCCGGGACTGGAGCGGACTCTGAATGTGGCTCTCCAGCAAGGATGTGACTTCCTTAAATACTGCTCTGAAATGAGATCCATCCTTCATGACATCCATCCCATTCCACCAAGTGTCTCTTTCCGCCACCCACCTGACCTCCATAACCTCCTAGTCCATCCCTATGAAATCCCAAAAACCACCTTCCCTACCTTCTGGTTCCTACCCTTGTAACTGCCCCCGTTGTAGAACCTGCCCTATGCACCCTTCCACCACCATTTACTCCAGTCCAGTAACACAGAAGGTGTACACAGTCAAGGGCAGAGCCACTTGTGGTAGTGCCCACATGATTTACCAACTGACATTCCCCCCAGGGGGCTCACCGCTCTGTGGTGATTACGTGCGTGGCGAGCACGGGGCCCCAGCCTTTGTAGCACTCTTTCCTTTCCGTGCTACACGACTCTTCTTCTACTGTCCTTTTCCCCTCTCTTGGGGACCGAGTCTGTGCATCCTTCGGGGAACCGAAGTTCTGACCTTTGTGGCTAAAGCTCTTCTTTCACCTCTTTCTTTGCCTCCGCGTCTGCTTTTTAGGCTTCTCCCACAATTTCTCTCTTCCTCCTCCCTGTACCCACTTGAAGGCCACCCATATGGGTGACTGGGTAATGCGTAAGTCTCAGCCCGGGCTGGCATGTAGGTTGCGTGCATATCCCCTGGTTAAGGGCAGGCCAGGGGAGGAGTGATTGCCTGCGCTGATGCCTTTCCGATTCGTCGATTGGTCCCTCCGTCTATAGATCGGGAGGTGTGATCTGGGGTGGCAACAATCACTCAAGGTGGGTGTGCTTCCGTTGGGGGCCCCCAGCAGGAAGGAGCGTGCCATCGGAGACACTGGCAATCGTGGGGGATACATCCGCGATGGTTATCAAAAAAAGAAAATGTAAAAAGTCTCTAGTAATTGACGTGCTGGACAATAGTGTCTCTGAACCGAAGAGTTTACAGACATCAAAGTTCCTTGTGGTTACGCGTACTGAGGAAGGACAATCCTTTTCGTCGCTGAACCCATTTATTATTCATAAAGGGGTTGATGCCATTGCCGGCCCAGTTAAGACCTGCAACCGCCTGCGTAATGGAACACTACTGTTGGAAACAGAAAGTGGCTCCCAGGCACAGCGGCTGCTTAAGGCTACTCTGCTCCATAGCTACCCGGTTCGTGTTGAGCTTCATCCAACCCTCAATTATTCCCGAGGGGTAGTCTTCTCAGCCATTTTGGACGGTCTGACTGAGGATGAACTGAAGGAATATCTGGCAGCGCAAGGCGTCATCGCAGTACACCAAGTGATGAAAAAAGTGAACAATGTTTTAGTCCCCACTCGCACAGTGTTTCTGACCTTCGACCGAGTGGCACTGCCGCCGAAGATCAAGGCAGGGTATGAGGTAGTCACAGTATGACCTTATATCCTTAACCCTACTTGGTGTTACCAGTGACATCGCTTCAACCACACAAGCCAGTCGTACAAGAACACGGTAACATGTATCACCTGTGGTAAAGAGGAACATTTGGGGATTTGTCCACCACCGTCCCCCCATTGCATCAATTGTAATGGGAATCATGCTGCCTCCTCCCGGGAATGTCCCGTGTTTGCCGATGAACGGGCCATACAGGAAATCTGTGTGAAGGAAAAGGTTCCAATACAAGTTGCACGTAAGATGTACGCCAGTCGTAAGCCTAAGTCCCCACCGCGTGGTAACTACAGTACTGTAGTTGCAATGCCTCCACCAACACGAGATATGGCCACACAGACATGTGACCTACAGTTTACTACGGTAGTTGTCAAACAGTCTACGTCGACAATGGCATCATGTTTGACGAAAAGTGTGAGTACCTCTTCCAAATCTTCATCCTCAGCTGTGAAACCACAGATAGACCCGCAAGTCTAAGAAGGAGCATTCACGTGAGGATTTCCTCTGCACCCCTTCCAAAACATCTGAGCCAACCAAGGAGCTTCACCAGCGCTCCAAGAAGTCAAATAGGGGGAAAACTCCCCCCCCCCCCCCTTCTACATCACAATGCGACGAAGGCATCCACTGGAAGCCTATAGTCTCTCCAGGTGCATCGGCCAAAGATGGGGCTGCCGACCACCCTCGTGCAGCTGCTGTGGTCACCTCTGAGAATATGGAGCAAGACCCTCCCGTCTCAGACACCACCAGTTGCGTATATTCGCATTGTGGCCCGCCGCCTTCGTCGGGCTGATGTCCACCTTCATCTCATTTTATCCTATTATGGATATTCTTCAATGGAACATTCGTGGTATTCGGTCGAATTGGACAGAACTGCAGCTTCTAACGCGAACATATCACCCAATTATCTTCTCTACAGGAGACAAAATTGCTCCCTCGTACTCGAATTACTTTCCCACGCTACACTACCGTTCGCTTTGACCTTCCTCCAGTGGCAGGAATTCCAGGCCACGGGGGCGTAATGTTGCTTGTTCGGGATGACGTACACAGTACACCGGCCCCTTTGTGTACTCCAATACAAGCTGTTGCTGTCCGGATATACCTTTCTGGATTTACTTTCACACTGTGCAATAGTTACGCTCCTTCCTCCTTTCCCGTCACTAGATCTGATCTTATTGACCAGCTTCCGCGTCTGTTTTTGTTGGTGGGTGATTTCAATGCCCACCACCCCCTTTGGGGCTCCCCACGACCATGTCCACGGGGCTCCCTCCTGGCAGATATACTGAACCGCCTTCAGCTCATCTGCCTTAACACTGGTGAACCAACTTATCTTTCAGACACCACAAATACTTTCAGCCATATAGATCTAGCTATCTGCACTGCTCAGCTGGCACGGCATCTTGAATGGTCTGTTCTCTCAGACACACATTCGAGCGATCATTTTCCATGTGTAATTCACCTAATGACGCCTGACACCCTTGAGCATTCATGCCGCTGGCAGATAACCAAAGCGGACTGGGAGCTCTACTCGTCGCTGGCGGATGTTGGTACTTATCACTATCCTTGTATAGACGACCAAGTGGAACACATTACCACAGTTATTCTGTCAGCTGCGGGATGTTCCATCCCCTGCAAGACTATCCACCCATGTCGTCCCCTTGTCCCGTGGTGGACCGCGGAATGCCGTGACGCTCTTAGAGCTCGGCGACGTGCCCTTAGAATTTTCAAACAACAGCCAACGCTCGACAACTGCATCCGATACAAACGGCTGCGGGTCTATTGTTGCCTCCTCTTTCGCGACTATAAACCCCTTCCTCCATCATTTGGGGGTAACCTCAGAAAAATTTCAGGCACTATGGCTCATTCCCCAATTCCTGGTCTCTGAGTCGCAACTGACTCCGTCGTCGGTCCTTCACAAATAGCTATCGCACTGGGTCAACATTTTGCAGAGGTCTCTAGCTCTTCACACTACACTGACGCTTTCCTTGCTAGGAAACGGATGGTGGAGGCGACTCCATTGCCCTTTACCTCTCGGATCCGTGGATGTTACAATACCGAGTTTAATGTACGAGAGCTCCACCACGCACTCTCGTCTTCGCAGTCCTCCGCTCGAGGACCAGATGGCATTCACTTGGTGATGCTGCAACACCTTTCACCAACGAGCTTGCACTTCCTACTGGCCACCTACAACCGCATATGGATAGAAGGCACCTTTCCGCGACGCTGGCGTGAAGCCATAGTCATTCCCATACCAAAGCCTGGGAAGGACAAATGTCTCCCTTCCAGCTACCGCCCTATTTCCCTCACCAGTAGCGTATGCAAGGTGATGGAACGCTTGATTCACAGGCGCCTGGTATGGTGGCTAGAAACGCGACATCTCCTTTCCAATGTCCATTGTGGGTTTCACAAGCACCGTTCTGCGGTGGATCATCTTGTCGCTCTATCTACTTCAGTAATGAATAACTTTTTACGGAAGCGCCAGATAGTAGTGGTGTTCTTTGATCTGGAAAAGGCATACGACAGCTGCTGAGGATGGGCATCCTCCGCACTCTGCATACATGGGGTTTTCGGGGTCGCCTGCCAATTTTTATCCGCGAATTTTTAACAGACCGTGTTTTTAAAGTGCGTGTTGGTTCGGTTTTATCGAGTACTTTTATTCAGGAGAACGGTGTCTCCCAGGGCTCGGTCCTGAGCATTGTTTTATTTGCAGTGGCAATCAATTCTATAGCCGATCACCTTCCACCGGGAGTGTCGGCGTCCCTCTGTGTCTACGACTTCGCGATCTACAGCAGCTCTGAGCAAATGGGTCTCCTGGAGTGGCGCCTTCAGAGGTGAGTAGACACTCTCCACACCTGGAGTATGGACACTGGCTTTAGATTCTCAGCTGACAAGACAGTCTGCATGAACTTCTGGTGGCGGAAGGAGTTCCTTCCCCCGTCCCTTCGTCTGGGCCCCATAGTACTTCCATTTGTGGATACCACGACGTTCTTGGGACTTGTTTTCGACAGGAAGCTACGTTGGTCTCCCCACATATCCCGTTTGGCAGCTTTCTGTACCCGCTCTGTCAATGTGCTGCGGGTGTCAAGTGGCACCTCGTGGGGAGCTGATTGGTCTACTCTCCTCCATCTGTATCGCACCATAGTTCGGTCCAAACTGGACTACGGAAGCATTGTTTATTCTTCGGCTTGACCGCCTTAACACAATCCACCACCAAGGTATCCGTCTGGCGACGGGAGCGTTTTACACTAGCCCCGTTGAGAGCCTCTATGCCGAGGCCGCCAAACTACCTCTTTCTTACCGTTGGGACCTCTTACTTAGCCGTTACGTTAGCTGTTCGTTGTCCATGCGAGGACACCCAAAGTACGCAGTTTTCTTTAATGACTCACTTGACAGTCTCTTCGCCATTCACCCGTCTGCTCTGCTACTACCGGGAGTACGCTTGCGTTCATTACTCTGCCAGCTCGGCGTTACAATGCCTGCTATCTTCTCGACTGGAGAGAGCACCTCTCCATTGTGGCGAAGCCCTGAAGTCTGTGTTAACTTCGACTTTCATTCTCTTCCAAAGGACTCCACACCTAGTTTCGTTTACCAGAGAGAATTTCTCGCACTCCGGTTCAAATTTGATGACAATTTGTTCATCTATACTGATGGCTCAAAGACGGACCAGGGTGTTGGGTGTGCCTTTGTACTTGGCAGCGTCCCTTTTAAATATTGTCTTCCTGAGTGGAGTTCCATTTTTACAGCTGAGCTGTATGCATTATATCAAGCCACCCAATACGTCCAGAGAAACTCGCTCAATAAGACTGTCATTTGCTCAGACTCTGAATGCTCTGTTGAGCCTTCGCACGCTATATCCGGCCCATCCCCTGAAACGAAGCATCCGCAATTGCCGTACTTCTCTTTCAACGAGTGGAACTACTGTGACGTTTCTTTGGGTCCCTGGCCACGTGGGAGTGTTGGGGAATGAGTCTGCGGATACGGCTGCCGAGGAGGCAGTTCTCCTTCCTCGGCTATCTACCTTTTCTACTAGCTCTGATGACCTTCGCGCTGGTGTCTCCTAGCGTATTATCTCCTGTTGGTATTCACATTGGTCACCCCTGTCGGGGAACAAATTGCGAGCCATTAAACCTGTGCCTGAACTCTGGTCAACGTCATCTCGACCCTCCCGCCGAGAGGAGATTGTTCTGGCCCGGCTTCGTATTGGCCACTGTTGTTATAGCCACCAGTATTTACTACGTGGTGGTACTGCTCCCTTATGTGAGCACTGTGATGAACCTTTTACTGTGAACCATCTTTTAGTGCAATGTCCATTTTTTAATTGTCTCCGTCATGATCTGTGTTTACCGTTTGAAATGTCTGATATTTTAGCTGATGACCTGCTACATGTTAACAGAGTTTTACTTTTTATACATCGTGCAATATGGCGAAAGCCATTTAAGTTCTAACCCCGGTTCTATTTCACTATGGGCAGTGTTCGGCGCTAATGACCTCAGCAGTTATGCGCCCCAAAACCACAAAAAAAAAAAAAAAAAAAAAAAAAAAAAACTGACATGCCTGCACGGTGAAGTGCACTATGTGGGAATAACCAGCAACAAACTGTCCATTCGCATGAACGGTCACATGCAGACAGTGTTTGTTGGTAATGAGGATCACCTTGTGGCTAAGCATGCCTTGGTACATGGCCAGCACATCTTGGCGCAGTGTTACACCGTTCGGGTTATCTGGATACTTCCCACCGACACCAACCTTTCAGACCTCCAGAGATGGGAACTTGCCCTTCAGGTTATTCTCTCCTCCCCTTGCCCACCTGGTCTCAACTTCCGCTAAATTCATCTACATCTACATACATACTCCGCAATTCACCGTAAGGTGCGTGGCGGAGGGTACACTGTACCACTACTAGGCATTTCCCTTCCAATTCCACTCCCAAATTGTACGAGGAAAAAAAGGAAGCCTATGCCTCCATACAAGCCCTAATTTCTCTTATTTTGTCATTGTGATCACTATGCGAAATGTAAGTAGGCGGCAGCAAGATCGTACTACACTCAGCTTCAAATTCTGGCCCTCTAAATTTACTTAACAGAAATTCACGAAAAGAACGTCGTCTTTCTTCCAGCGATCCCCAATTGAGTTGCCGGAGCATTTCCGTGACTCTCGCGCATTGGTCGAACCTACCGGTAACAAATCTAGCTGCTCGCCTCTGAACCGCCTCTATGTCTTCCTTCAAACCGATCCGCTGCGGGTCCCAAATACTTGAGCAATACTCAAGATGTGGTCGTACAAGCGTTTTATACGCGGTCTCCTTTACAGGTGAAGTACATCTTCCCAAAATTCTCCCAATAAACCGAAGTCGGCTGTCTGCCTTACTCACAACTGTCCTTACATGCTCGTTCCATTTCATATCGCTCTGCAATGTTACGCCTAGATATTTGAACGACGCGACCGCATCAAGAAGCTCACTACTGATGCTGTATTCGAACATTACAGGATTGTTTTTTCTACTCATGCGCATCACCTTACATTTTTCTACATTGAGAGCTAGCTGCCATTCTTCGCACCAACTAGAAATTTTGTCTAAGTCAACCTGTATGCTATTACTGTCAGTTACAGACGACACCCTCCCATACACCACAGCATCATCAGCAAACAGCTGCAAATTACAACTTACTCTGTCCATCAGATCATTTATATAGATAGAAAATAATAGCGGTCCTATCACACTCCCCTGGGGCACGCCTGACGATACACTTGTCTCTGATGAACACTCGCCGTTGAGAACAATGTACTGCGCTCTATTACTTAGGAAGTCTTCCAGCCAGTCACAAACCTGTGAACCTATTCCATAAGCTCGTATCTTCGTTAGCAGTCTGCAGTGTGGCACCGTGTCGAATGCCTTTTTGAAGTCGAGAAAAACACAATACGCCTGTTGTCCTTCGTCCATGGCTCGCAAGATGTCATGTGAGAAAAGGGCAAGCTGAGTTTCACATGAACGATGTTTCCTAACCCCGTGCTGATTCATGGAAAGAAGCTTTTCCGTTTCAAGGAAATTTACTATATTCGAACTGAGAATATGCTTCAAAATTCTACATGAAACCGATGTCAACGATATTGGCCTGTAATTGTATGGGTCAGTTCTCTTTCCTTTCTTATACACGGGAGTCACCTGCGCTTTTTTCCAATCACTAGGAACTTTGCGCTGAATTAAAGATTCGCTATAAATGCAAGCTAAGTAGGGGGACAACGCCGCAGAATAGTCTTTGTAAAACTGAACTGGTGTTCCATCCGGACCAGCAGACTTTTTCATATTTAGCTCTCTCAGCTGCTTCTCTACACCGGAAATACCTATTGCTATGTCCCCCATATTCGGAATTAGTACGTTGATCAAATGATGGTATATTTGTGCGGTCCTCCTGCGTGAAAGATTTCTTAAAGGTTAAATTTAGAACTTCAGCTTTCCGTTTGCTTTCTTCTATTACTGCCCCGGAATGATCAACTAGTGACTGGACAGTGGGCTTTGACCCACTTATCGATTTTACATAGGACCAGAATTTTTTCTGGTTCTCGGAAAGATCTTTTGCTAAGGTATGGCTGTGATAATTATTGTATGCTTCACGCATCGATCTTTTTATAGACGCACGAATCTCTACTAACTTTTGCCTGTCATCATTTGATCATCTTTAGCATCTTTGCCACGGTTCTGTGGACAGAGCCTCTGCCTCAAGTGGTATCTCTGTCCAACTTCTTTGCTTTTTACAAATGTCTGTCTAGGTGTTTTTGCGTTTGGATATGTGTGTGTGTATTTGTTTACCTTCCTTTTTGTCCCCTAAGGTAAGTCCTTTCACTCCTGGGATTGGAATGACTCCTTTTCCACTTCCTTAAAACCCATATCCTTCCGTTCCTCCTCTCCTTTCTTCCTCTTCTCCTGAAGAAGCAACCAATGGTTGCGAAAGCTTGTATGTGTGTTTGTTAGTGATTTTATTTGTGTCTGTCGATGAGCCTGTCCTTTGGGTAAGTCATCCGTTTCTATTTTTTATATTCGTTTATAAGTGAGAGAGAGAGAGAGAGAGAGAGAGAGAGGAGAGAGAGAGAGAGAGAGAGAGAGATGGGGGGGGGGGGGGATCCAAATTGCAATAATGTGATTCACGGGACTTGATACACAATACAGTAGTACCCACCACCTATTACTCTGAGGGGGTTGCATCTCATGACACCTAGTGGTCAGTTCTGCATTGCATAGCGTTTTACATTTGAGAAGATAGTGTACCTAAGTACAGTTGTGTATTACTATGGTAATGTTTAATTAACTATTAATATTATAGAAATTGAAGTGGTATTATATTAAAATATTAGTTTATTCAACTTTGTATGGAAGGCACAGTTATATTACCCTGAATGATGAGAGTATGAGATTTTTTATATTTTTCACTTTGTGATTTATCTGCTTAATGAGACAGTTGGATTATGCTCGAGAAAATTGCAGTAACTTCTTTTTGGTGGTTTTCTATTTAAGGTTTCAGAGGATTTTATTTATTTATAATAATGGAAAGTCCAGGTTGGAATTAATAATATAGTAAGTACAGTTTAAAACTCACCACAAAGACGTGGCGACGAGCTGCGACAGACACATACAACACTTTCATCTATCCCCCCAGGGGGCCCACAGTTTTTTTGTGGGTACGTGTGTGGCGCGCACGAGGCCCCGAGCCGGTGCAGCCTTTCTTCTGCCCCAGGCTGCTTCACTTTTCCTCCCGGTTTATGCCTTCGCCCGGAGACGGGCATCCTTTGCTAGTTCAGGTCGTTTTTGTAGTAGCTTCTCTCATTCCTTGATTTCTTCCTTTCCAAACCTTTGCTTCTGTCTTTCTCTCCTTATACTCTCCTAGCCTTCCTCTCCTCCTCATTAGTCTCCGCTTCGGCGTTTGAGACACTTCTTTCCTTCTTTCTCTTCATTTCCTATCCTCTTCTTCTTTCCTCCCTGTGCGTGTCTGAAGGCCGACCCACGCATTATCATGCGTAGCAGGTGATGGGGTAACGTGTAATGCCCCGCCCCGGGTAGACAAGTAGGGCACGTACGTACCCCCTGGTAAAGGCCAGGCCCAGGGAGGGGCGATTACCCGAGCTGGTACCTTCCGAACATGCCGATTGGTCCCTTCGTCAGTTCTTGGGAGCTGTGACCTGAGGTGTGAACAATCACCTAAGGCGGGTAAGCCCTCGGAGAGGGCCCCCACTAGGAAGGAGCGCGCCATCGGAGACGCCGGTAATCACGGGGGACACCTCCGCGATGACTTCCTTCTCTTCTTCAGTGACGTTGACCCAGAAACGTAAGGTAGATTCGCCTCAGCAAAAGAAAACTCTGCCTAATCTTCGAAAAGTCCTTGTTGTCTCTCGAACCGCCGGTAAAGATTTCACGTCTGTAAATCTTTTCGTCATTCAGAAAGGTGTTGATGCAATTGCTGTCCCTGTTAAAACCTGTTCGCGTCAGCGCAATGGAACATTGTTGCTGCAAGCGGACAGTGCCTTCCAGGCCCAAAAACTGATATGGAATACATTGTTACACAAGTTTCCTGTCAAGGTAGAAGCGCATCGCACGCTCAACTCATCACGGGGGGTAGTTTTTACGAGATCCCTTGACGGCTTGTCTCACGAAGACATCCAATCCTATATGTCCGATCAGGGTGTGACAGCCGTCCAACGGGTGATGAAAAAGGTCGATAACTGTGTTTTTGACATTCGACAGAGTTGAACTTCCGTCGAAGGTCAAAGCAGGGTACGAAGTTCTCTGTCCGCCCTTATATTCCAAACCCAATGCGCTGTTTCCAATGCCACAGGTACAACCATACCCGTGAATCTTGCCCCAATGCAGCAAAATGTGTCACTTGTGTTGGGGACGTCCATGAGGGGGATTGCCCACCTACGTCCCCTCACTGCCTTAACTGCAATGGCGACCATGCGGCTTCCTCTCGAGACTGCCCTGTATATAAGGATGAAAAAATCATCCAGCAAATTCGGGTTACGGAGAAGGTATCAACATCTGCCGCTCGAAAGTTGTTGGCGAGTCGAAAGCCCACTGTCCTCCCAGCGGGCACATACAGTAAGGTCCTCACCTCAACTCGACCTACTAAGGATTCCAGTACCCAGACTTGTGATTTCACTTTCGCTGACACAGTTGTGCGATCCGCCAGCCCGAAGATTGCCTGTTCCACGTCCCCGCTTCCTCCTGCTGCTCCTAAAGTACAGTCTTCGTCAACCTCTAGTAAACCGCGGGCACCTAAACAAGATGCCCGGACTTTGAAAAAGGAACCCGTCCGTGAGGATTTTCTGCGTTCTCAGGCTTCCCAACCATCGACTGCCTCTTCTCACCATCACTCTTCGAGAAGAGCCAACAAAAAAAAGAGTTCCTCTCCTTCCCCGCCGAGGCGTGACCCATCCGTCACGCCGTCCAACAGTTGCCGGCCACGGCCGTCTTCTGTTTCGCTGGGTCGCTCCGTCTGCCGGGCACCCGGCCCTTTACCGGCGGTGGAAACTGCCCCTCCTGATCACCTCAGGGAGGTGGCAGGCGTGTTGGTCGAACCTATGGACCACGACCCTTTGCCCCTAGACAGCGATTGCAGTGCTCCCTCGAAATCCGGTCCTCAGTGGCCGTCGAGGTGACCCCGCTTGCTAGTTGCTTTTTATCCTTATCTCTTATCTCATTTTTTATCATGGCGCTCCTTCAATGGAATATTCGCGGCATTCGTTCCAATCGAGAGGAGTTAAAACTACTCCTTCGGTTGCACTGCCCGCTTCTAGTCTGTCTCCAACAAACTAAGTTGCGTCCAAGTGATCGTGCAGGCTTTCCACACTACACCTCTGTGCGGTTCGACCTGCCACTCGTGGAAGGTATCCCAGCCCATGGAGGGGTTCTGATGCTCCTTCGAGACGACGTCTATTTCCATCCCATTTCATTGCATACTCACCTACAGGCAGTTGCCGTCCGCATCACTTTATCCACATCTACCTTCTCCCTCTGTAATATCTATTCGCCATCGTCATCTGCCCTTACTAGGGCAGATGTGCTACACCTTGTTGACCAGCTCCCTTCACCTTTCGTGTTGGTAGGCGACTTTAATGCCCACCACCCCCTATGGGGCTCTCCGGCACCTTGTCCAAGAGGCTCCCTTTTGGTGGACCTTCTCCAACACCTCGATCTTGTCTGCCTCAACACCGGTGCACCAACCTTCCTTTCAGACACAACACACACTTATTCCCATATAGACCTCGCAATATGCACTCCTCAGCTTGCCGGTCGGTTTGAGTGGTATGCACTTTCTGACACGTACTCAAGTGACCATTTCCCTTGTATCATCCACTTCCCGCATCATTCCCCATCTCCTCGTCCCACCAGTTTGAACATTTCTAAAGCGGACTGGGGGCTTTATTCTTCCATGGCTGTTTTTCACGATCAGAATTTACTCAACTGTGACAGTCAGGGCGACTACCTCACAGAGGTTATTCTGAACGTTCTGCTGCTGAACGTTCCATACCTCGTACATCCTCTTCTCCACATCGTGTCCAGGTCCCTTGGTGGACTGCAGCCTGCCGCGACGCGCTTAGAGCCCGGCGCCGTGCTTTACGCACCTTCCGCCGCCACCCAAGTTTGGAGAATTGCATCAATTATAAATGTATGAGAGCGCAATGTCGTCGTATCATAAGAAAGCTTGCTGGATTGCTTTTACTAGTTCTTTTAACCGTTTTACTCCCTCCACGGTTGTTTGGGGTGGCCTACGCCGTTTATCCGGCATCAAGGTCCACTCCCCAATTCCTGGCCGACCGTGGAGAACGCAGTCCTCGTGGACCCCGCTGATGTTTCCAACGCATTGGGCCGTTTCTTTGCGGAGGTTTTGAGCTCTGCCCATTATCACCCTGCCTTTCTCCCTCGCAAACAGGTAGAGGAGGCACGGCCGCCTTCTTTCCACTTTTTTAATCGTGAAAATTATAACGTCGCCTTCACTATGCAGGAGCTAGACCGTGCTCTCGCCCTGTCCTGATCTTCTGCTCCCGGGCCCGATTCCATTCATATTGAGATGCTGAAGAACGTCTCTCCTGCGGGCAAGTGCTTTCTTCTTAGTACCTACAATCGCATATGGACTGAAGGTCATGTTCCCACAAGTTGGCCTGAAGCCATTGTTGTCCCCATCCCCAAACCAGGGAAGGACAAACACCTTCCTTCCAGTTATCGCCCCATTTCTCTCACGAGCTGCGTCTGTAAGGTGATGGAATGCATGGTTAACGCCTGGTTGGTCTGGCTCCTCGAATCTCGCCACCTCTTGACTAATATCCAATGCGGTTTTCGTCGACACCGCTCTGCTGCTGATCACCTCGTTACGTTGTCGACCTTCGTTATGAATAACTTTCTAAAGAAGCGTCAAACAGTAGCAGTGTTCTTCGACTTGGAGAAGGCATACGATACCTGTTCGAGAGCGGGCATTCTCCGCACATTGCACACATGGGGCCTTCGGGGCCGCCTTCCTCTTTTCATTCAAGCGTTTTTGGCGGATCACAAGTTCCGGGTACTGGTGGGCTCTGTTTTGTCAGATGCCTTTTGCCAGGAGAATGGGGTACCACAGGGGTCCGTCTTGAGTGTGGCGCTCTTTGCCATTGCAATCAATCCGATCGTAGATTGCCTTTCAGCCAACGTCTCCGGATCTCTTTTTGTTGACATTTTGCAATTTATTGCAGCGCCCAGCGGACGTGTCTCTTGGAGCGTTCTCTTCAACGCTGTCTTGACCATCAATATTCCTGGAGCATCGCAAACGGCTTCCGATTCTCCACTGAGAAAACTGTGTGTATAAACTTCTGGAGATACAAGGAATTTCTTCCACCTTCTCTACGTCTCGGCCCTGTTGCTGTTCCTTTCGTGGAGACTACGAAATTCTTGGGACTCATGTTGGATCATAAACTTTGCTGGTCCACACACGTGTCCTACCTGGCTGCCCGTTGTGCCCGATCCCTTAACGTTCTTCGTGTCCTCAGTGGCACGTCATGGGGAGCGGATCGTACCGTCCTGCTTCACCTTTACCAGGCCATTGTTCAGTCGAAGCTCGACTACGGAAGCCTTGTATACTCTTCTGCATGGCCGTCGATTCTCCGATGTCTCAACTCTATTCACCATCGGGGATTACGTCTGGTGACCGGTGCATTTTATACCAGCCCTGTTGAAAGTCTGTATGCCGAGGCTGCTGTGTTGCCCTTGACCACCCGGCGTGACATACACTTGTGTCGGTACGCATGCCGTCTGCGGTCGATGCCCAACCATCCATCTTACCGATTATTTTTTGACGACTCACTTGATCGCCAATATCAGTTGTGTGCGATTGCCTTGCTTCCACCTGGAGTTCGGTTTCGCCGCCTGCTACAGCGGCTCGATTTTACCCTTCCTTCCACCCTTCGGTTGAGCGACAGCCCATTGCCACCGTGGCATCAGGCCCAGGTTCACACTCACCTTGAACTTAGTTTGCTCCCCAAGGAGAGCACTCCGGATTTGGTATACCGCTCGAGGCTTGTTGAACTCCGTTCGCAGTTTGATAATGCCATATTTATTCACACTGATGGTTCCAATGGCACTGCCGGTGTCGGATCTGCCTTCGTCGTCGGGGACAACCGTTTCCAATACAAGCTCCCTGACCGGTGCTCTAACTTCACGGCTGAGCTTTTTGCCTTCCACCAGGCCGTTTTGTATACCTGCTGCCCCCGTGAACCTTTCTATGCCATATGTTCTGACTCCCTTAGTGCCCTGCAGAGTCTTAAGGACCCTTTCTCGAACCATCCTCTCATGTATCGGATCCAACGCTCCCTCCAGTTGCTAGCAGATGACAGCTGTCACGTTTCTTTCCTGTGGGTCCCTGGCCACATGGGTGTGCCCGGGAATGAGACCGCTGACATAGCAGCCAAGGCCGCAGCTCTTTTGCCTCGCATGGCTACCTTTTGCGTCCCATCGGACGATGTTCAATGGGCTCTTCGCCGGAGTATCTTGTCGTCATGGCACAGTGTGTGGCTTTCACTGTACAACAATAAATGGCGAACTGTCAAACCGATCTCGACCGCTTGGAGGACCTCCTCACGCCCCTCTCGGCGGGAGGAGGTCATCCTGGCCCGGTTGCGGATCGGTCACTGCCATTTCAGCCACCGTCATTTGCTAACCGCCGATCCTGCACCGCTGTGCCCCTGTAGCCCTTCACTTTCCGTCTACACTGGAGGAAATTTTAGCTGATGACATACGAGCAGCTGCTCGAGTTTTGCGTTTTATCAACTTGGCCAACTTATCGAAGGATATTTAACCCTTTTCATTTTCCTTTATCTTTCGTTTTTAGCCTCTTCTTGATTTTCTGACAGTCACCAATTTCTTTTTTTTTTTTTAGATCTAGCGAATCTATGTTCTTGTCTGGGTGCTAATGACTGTAGACGTTGTGCGCCCTAAAACCACACAAAAAACACTTTTATCTATCGGCCATGGCCTTTTTCAGAAAATAGAGCACTCACACAGGCACACAACAGTCATACAACCATATTTATATTACTTTATTTTGTTTATTTTATTTTATTTTTCTCCCCTCACCCGCCTCCTCGCTCTATTCCGAAGCTGCATCTCGTAATTCCCATCTAACCCATCCCCACCACTGTGATGTAACCTTCCTATCCCCTCCCACTTCCCCTCCTCTCCCCTCCCATCCCAGATTTGCTGCAGAGCGTGATTCAAAGTGCGGCAGCCGGAGGTGATGGTTGTATGACTGTTGTGTGATTGCGTGAGTGCTCTATTTTCTGAGAAGGCCATGGCTGATTGCTGAAAGTGTTGTTTGTGTGTCTCTTTTGTATGTGCCTGTCGCAGCTCGTCGCCACGTCTTTGTGGTGAGTTGTAAACTGTCCTTACTATATTGTCGCGTTGCAATGGAAGCAGGCTTGACTTCGAAGGCAACTAAACACAGCACTTATACTGAAAGCACGTTTATTACGAACTCAACATACACGCAGCACTGACTGCCTCTCAGGCAGAGTGCTCTGCTATTTATACACAGACAGAATTTACCAGAAATTAGAAGAACAGTCAACATAAGAAACAAGTAGAATTTACAAGTGAACATAAGAAAGATGTAGAACCTTCTGGAATTGTTAATTACAAAGAAATAAATATTTGCCGACGGGCGGGATTGAACCGGCGACCTTCTGCTCCACAGTCCGTGACACTATCCCATGCGCCACGCCGGCAGTTGGTGTTCGTGGTCTCTCGCGGCATTGCTCCCTCTCCTGGAGAAACAGCGACCCGCTGTTATGATCCCTGTGGAGCCAGCTGCAATGTCCTGGATCTTGACCGTGTCATGGGTCCTCTGTATGACAGTTCAAGAGAATCCTTTCCTTCTCCGCAACGTTCCTGTTGTGGCTTCATCAGGAACATTACCGTCCTTAAAGTCCTTGAACAAGGAGCCATTGTCCTGCTCTTCAGGATCGTAGTAATGCATCATGCGCAGGACGTGAACAATGTCTCTTCGTTTTTGACGTTTCGATGACGGCTCATAATCCTCAACTTCGTATGTGACGTCTGACAGGCGACGTATGACACGATACGGACCAAAGTATCGCTTCAATAACTTTTATGACAGTCCAACCTTCCGTACAGGGGTAAAAATCCATACCAGATCTCCTGGGCTGTACACAACAGGTCGGTGCTTGTCGTTATACCGCTGATGGTCCTTCTCCTTGGCGTCCAGTGTCCGTATGTGAGCCAGCTGTCTTGCTTCTTCGACCCTGGTGATGAGCTGTTTAACAGAGTCATCCTGAGTGTCGTCCTGTTGGAACTGGAAAAGTGTATCCATTGCCGTCTCAGCTTCACGGCCATGGAGCAGGAAAAATGGAGTGAAGCCTGTGGTGTCTTGTCTTGCGGTATTGTAAGCAAATGTCACGACTGGCAGAATTGTATCCCAATCCTTTTGCTCAACATCGATGTACATCGACAGCATGTCGGCTAACGTTTTGTTAAAACGTTCCGTAAGACCATTTGTCTGAGGATGGTATGCAGTTGTCATTCTGTGGACAATGTTGCGCCGTGACATTACCTCTGATACTAGTTTTGACTGGAATACTTTTCCATGATCAGATATCATGACACGTGGTGCTCCATGCTTCAAAATAATGTCTTCTACAAGGAATTTTGCGATCTCTGGAGCTTCTGCAGTCGGTACAGGTTTGGTGACAGCGTAGCGTGTGAGGTAGTCAGTGCAGACTATTATCCAACGGTTACCGGTTGTCGACTTCGGGAACCTCCCTAAAAGATCGATCCCAACTCGGTGTAATGGAGCTGCTGCCGGCGGAATCGGTACGAGATGTCCTGGAGGTAATTGCGGCACATGCTTCCGTCACTGGCACTCTTTACAGTGACTCACATAGTGCTTGACATATCGGTAGAGACCTTTCCAGGAATACCTGCGTCTGATTCTGTCTAGGGTCTTCAAAAATACCAGATGACCGGATATTGGAGAATCATGGAAATATTTGAGAATAGCTGGCTGGAGATGAGCTGGAACAACGAGTAGCCATTTGGGGCCCAGTGGATCGTAGTTGCTCTTGTACAATGTTCCGTTTATAAGTTGGAACTCTCCATTGGTCGGTTCTCCTTTCTCCAATGCCTCTATCATTTTTAATAGTGTTGGATCTTCCCTCTGTTCAGCTGTAACGTCATCTAATTCAGTGAGAGCTGAAATTTCATTAATGCTGTTGTGTTCCACTAATGGATTCCTCGAAAGGCAGTCGGCATCCTTGTGTTTTCGCCCGTTCTTGAATACCACTGTGACATCGTACTCTTGGAGTCTAAGTGCCCATCTTGCTAGTCGACCTGATGGATCCTTCAAGCTAGACAGCCAACACAAAGAATGGTGGTTTGTGAAGACGGTGAATGGTTTGCCGAATAAATACGGCTGGAACTTGTTGATAGCCCAGATAACCGCGAGACATTCTTTTTCAGTTGTAGAGTAGTTTATCTCGGACTTTGAGAGTACTCTTGACGCATAGACTATCACTTTTTCGGACCTTCCTGAACTTGTACAAGCACTGCACCAATCCCATAGCCACTGACATCTGTGTGAAGTTCTGTTTCTGCTTTCTCGTCGTACAAGGCTAGCACTGGTGCGGAAGTTAGAGCCTCCTTAAGTGCTCGGAAAGCTCTTTCTTTCGTCTCATCCCAGTAAAATTTGGCATCTCCCTGCAGAAGTTCTTGTAATGGACGTGCCTCGTTACAAAATCCTTTTATGAAACGTCGGTAGTATGAGCACAGCCCGAGAAAACTTCTCACATCACGAATGTGCTGAGGAGTTGGAAATTCTGTGACTGCCCTTACTTTATCTGGATCAGGACGGACACCATCTCCGTTGACAAGGTGCCCCAGGATTTTTATCTCTTTGGCGACGAAGAGGCACTTCTTTGGATTGAGGCGGAGACCTGCAGCCTGAACACACTTCAACACAGTTGACAGGTGACTCAGATGTTCTTCAAATGTTTTCGAGAAAACAACAATGTCATCTAAGTAGCAGAGACACGTCGTCCACTTTAGGTGTTGAAGCAAGTTGTCCATCATGCGTTCGAATGTGGCTGGAACATTACAAAATCCAAATGGCATTACTTTAAATTCATAGAGACCGTCAGGTGTAATAAAAGCCGTCTTCTCCCTGTCAGCTTCGTCAACCTCGATTTGCCAGTAACCTGTCTGCATATCCATAGTTGAGAAGTATGTAGCTCCTTTCAAGCAGTCTAAGGTGTCATCAATATGCGGCAATGGGTAGACATCTTTCTTTGTGATACTGTTCAGCCGCCGATAGTCGACACAGAATCGCCACGTGCCATCCTTCTTCTTTACGAGGACCACCGGAGACGACCAAGGACTCTCCGAATGTTGAATAATGTCATCTCGCAACATCTTCTCCACTTCCTCCCGAATTATTCGTCTTTCAGCTGGCGACACTCTATACGAACGCTGGCTATTTGGAGGATGGTCCCCAGTATTGATACGGTGCTTTATCATGGGCCGTTTCGTCTGACTTTTCCCCTGCTGAGGTGCTGCACCCAAAAATTGGCGTAGTATACCTAACACCCGCTGGTGTTGTTCCTTGGTCAGTCCAGGGCCTATTGGCAGTTCCACGTTTGTTTCCTCCAGCGTGTTGTCTGCACTAATAGCAGGGCATGGGTCTTCACTGATGACGTTGAGCTCACCGTCCTGGATTGGTTCAGCTGTCCCGATACACATTCCCTTGGGGATAAGTTGTGACTGCTCGTGACAATTTGTGATCCAAATCTCTCCTTGACCACCGGTAATGTTTATGATAGCCGCTGGTATGTAAATTTCTTTTGTGAGCCTGATAAACTTTTTACTATCAACAAGAACTTCACAGTTTAACCAGTCATCTGTGTTTGTGACTGCAACTCTTCTCATTGTCAACGGTGGTATCGTCACATTGTCATCGACGAATAACTTCCCAGAAAATTCTGTATTACGTGTATCTGGCGGAACAACTTCTTCAATTTGCAGCTCAGATCTTCCACAGTCAATGATAGCTTGGGATGCCTGAAGGAAGTCCCATCCGAGGATGACATTGTGACTACATTCTGTTAACACGACAAATTCAAACGGCTGCGTCTTGTTGTTGATGGTTATTCTTGCGACACAGGTTCCTGCGGGATGGACGTACTTTCCATTCGCGACCTTCAGCACAGTTGCTCCCGTATCACAGAACATTGTCTTCTTTAGTGTGCGGCGGTAATTATCCGATAATACAGAAAAAGAGGCTCCTGAATCAACTAGTGCCCGGACAGGTTGACCGTCGATTGTGACGTCGATGAGATTTCCCGACATCTTGGCGACTGTCGTCCATGGAGGATTTTCATCTGCGGCGGCCTCACCTCCGTAGAGGGTCGCCTCGCTTAGTTTTCCTGGGCGCGGCGGCTAGGGGAGCGGCTGGTACCTCTGTACGGTGACGGTGAATGGCTGCGGCGCGTCGGGGAGCGGCCTCTTCTACGGTACGGCAATGGGCTTCTTCCCATAGGTCGACTGAACTCATCAGCAGGTGACTGCCTTGGATAGAACTGCTCCGACGGCTGACGTCTTGCGGCAAAATAATCATCGAATACTCGCCTCCTCTCTCTGCAGTAGCGTACGACATGTCCAGGGTGTCCACAGTGGAAACACAGTGGTGTGTTGTCTTCTGTCCTCCAGATGTCTGTTCTTCTGTGGGGCGTCATAGTTACCGGGGGAGTCGGCTGTGGTCATGTCGGTCGGTTCATGGGCTGCCGTTTGGCGGCTGCAGCATAAGTCATAGCTGGGAGACGCCATTCTTCACGTCTGGTGCGATTGACGGGGCAGACAGGAGCTAATGTTTGAAATACCTCGTCCTCAGCAGCATCGACTACCTCCTGACTTACAGGGCTCACATCCATGGCCATAATCTGATGCTCGCTCGGTCTAATAGTCCCGGCTGCCATGCACTGTTGTAATTCTTCTCTCACAATTTGTCGTATGAGAGAAGCCAAGTCCTGCTGGTCTTCCACAATGGCCATAGGGACTACATTTGGGAGTCTGCCATACTTCTTGCGGCCAACCCTCCTTTGTTGCATCTCTTCAATACGCTGGCACCACTTGATGAACTCTTCTGTCATAGCGACGTCTTTTATCAGAAGAGCTTGGTACATATCTTCTGCAATTCCCTTCGTCAGGTGCGTGATTTGGTCCGCCTCAGTCATGTTCGGATTCACTATGTTACACAGGGCCAAAACATTCTGTATGTACGATTGTGTCGGCTCACCATGTCGTTGGGCCTGGTTCCTCAGTTGTTCTTCCGCCGAGCGGATTTGTCGCTGGCGGTCTCCAAACGTCTTCTTAAGTTCCTCCTGGAACGTCTCCCAGTCATTCAACTTGTCTTCGTTGTTCTCGAACCATTGCTGGGCTGTTCTGTCCAAATAGAAGTAAACGTTGGCCAAGCACATCGTATGATCCCACCTGTTGTACTTGGCGACTCGGTTAAACCCTTTTAGCCATTTGTTTGGGTCCTGTCCAGAGTCTCCAGAGAACACCGACGGGTGCCTGATGTGTAGCTGGCTTACTGCTGGTTTCGTTTCCATAGTTCGTCTTATGATACGGACTCTTGGAAGGACGTACTCGGTGTATCCCTTGTATCCCGGTTCCAGTCCGTGTAAGCGACGGCTTTTACATTGCCTAATCGGAGCCACGGTGATGCAGCTGTTGCACAGTGTACCCGGCGCCTCCACCAAACAATGTCGCGTTGCAATGGAAGCAGGCTTGACTTCGAAGGCAACTAAACACAGCACTTATACTGAAAGCATGTTTATTACGATCTCAACATACACGCAGCACTGACTGCCTCTCAGGCAGAGTGCTCTCCTATTTATACACAGACAGAATTTACCAGAAATTAGAAGAACAGTTAACATAAGAAACAAGTAGAATTTACAAGTGAACATAAGAATGATGTAGAACCTTCTGGAATTGTAAATTACAAAGAAATAAATTTTTGCCGGTGGGCGGGATTGAACCGGCGACCTTCTGCTCCGCAGTCCATGACGCTATCCCCTGCGCCACGCCGGCAGTTGGTGTTCGTGGTCTCTCGCGGCAATATTATTATTATTATTATTATTATTATTATTATTTCGTATGCCTGCCAATTTTGATGTTTGTTCATTTTTTTGTGTTTCAGAAATAGAGGATGGTCAGGTTCCTAATTGGGAGCTTCTAGCACCACGTGGTTACCGCTTCTACCTTCCAGGTGGCCTGGGCCCTGCTTGGTATGATTCTGCTTCCACTCCTTTGCCTTATGGTGCAATTGCTCAGGTACAGGATTTTTGCAGGCTCTTATCCTGTTTGTGTAAATGCAGAAACTAGAGCAATTAAAAAAAAAAAGCTTTATAATGAATTGACACCTATGATTTTTTTCATTTAACACTTTTATGATGCATTCCTTGTACATGTCAGTCCCAGAAGCATAAATTAAAATTTTCTTTGTTCTGGCTAATAACAAAGGACACAACATGATGCAAACTACTGTTAATATCAGGGCTTCCGTCTGACTACTGCAGTGGTAATGAAAGTATATCATTGCTGACCATGCTTAAGCTTTTCTAATTCTTTTTTGTTGAAACAGTTGTAGGTTGCCTAAGTTAGATTTTTGCACAAGCAGAATCAAATATTTAGTTTAGTAACTCATTATTATACAGTAGTTGGACTGACAAACAGCAGTGACACGAGTTAATGCTTGTGCCTTGCAACTAAGTTACACATTCTCTGATAACCATTGAGCCTTCAATAGTGTTAAAGAGTACTCTGCTGCGAATGTTGTAGCCATTGTTAGCATTATTTCTGAATGTTAGACAGTTACTGAAGTTTATTCTGTTTGTTGCCAATACTGATGGTGCAATTATTTAACAAGTTCTGCATATTGGTAAGCGAGTAAGAGGTGTAGTTGGCAGAATACATACTTTCTTAAAGAGCAATATGTGTGAAGACGTATATAACAGTTGTCGTAAAGTTGTAGTCCCTGTCTGTAGCCAGACGTACACCACCCACTATCATTCATCGGTTCAGCTGTAATCAGCGTAAAATAGCTGATTTAACACACTGAGCATGAAGATGAATTTATACTAACTAATATTGCCACAATCTCTTAAATAATGTGGCAGTTAATACAGACCAACTTTGTACAGATTCATTTAATGCCTTTGCTGCTAATCTGCTATTTTATTCAGGGTGGCCAGAAAGAAATGGTTCAAAAAATCCGTAACATTTCCTGGTTTTCCATTAAACTATGTAGTCTAATACTTATCCCTGACTGTGAAATTTTATTCACATTATAAGTAAAATTGTTTTGTTTTCTAACTAGCAACAAATCTTGGTACAAAACTCACAAAAATGGAGGAATTATCAGGCAATTTAGTGTGACTAGGAATTTTCAAGGAATTTTGTAAAGTGTCAGGTTTGATTTTTGTTTTTTACCTGAAGCTAAGCCGCACATTTTTTCCAATTTCTGGAACCAAAAGCTGCCTGAGACATAGAATTGGGTCCAAAGCAAATGGAGGTTCTGAAAATGGTGCTAGGAGTCACCACAACTAACTTCTGTGCATGCTTTTAAAACTCAAATACTAGTGCAAAAACAGTAGTCGGCTAATCTAGAGTATACTATTATCAAAGTTCGGACCACTGATTTTGAATACACCATACAATACAGAAAAGAGAAGTTCATTATTGCTAATCTTAGACTGTAGAATCCTTTCAAATATTCATAGGTACAAAAATAAATTTTGTTTGCATAAAAACCAACAATGCACAAGGCTTCATGGGTCTTGTACGAGTGCTTGCTGCCAATATTTTATGTTCTTTGAATATGTGATTAGGTAAAAGTCTAGTAGTAAGCTTTAAAATACATGTATTTGCGTCTCTCAAATATTCTCCAGTTTTTCTCTGTATTTCACATAAGTAATGAGAGGTGAGAAAATATTGAGTGAATTTATTGCACCAAAATTGAATGGATTATCTAATTTAGTGTTTTTCGCTAGGTGTGTATTTGCAATGTCATAATTCCTTATGATTATAGTGAGAATACAAGCTCATACACTGGTATATTAGCCCCACAATTTAATTATAAAAGTCATTTTAAATGGAGATTGCTTTGTGAAGTGTTATGCAGAAGTGAAGTTTTTTTCGTGAATAATCATACTCTAATATTTAATTGCTCTTCTCATCAAACTGTGGCTTCTTTCTTCTCTCTCATTTCACACACAAAACAGTACCAACTTTCACATACTTGCTTGTCAGAAATATAATTATGCCCTGCTACAAATTTTTCAATATTTGTCAGATCATGGTTAGGCAGAATTTTATAACACAGAGAAAGTACATAAAATGATTTATTTATTTATTTTTACATTTGTAAAGATTCTATGTTGCTTCCATCCTACATTGGATTAGTTGTGCATGGTGCTGTTACCAACAACTGCACACAAAACAGAATTCGGCGACACCTAAACTACTAAATGAATCAAATGGAGAAGTTGAAACTCTTGACGTTTCAAAGTTTTCAATATGTTCTTACCAGAACTTGTGTTCAAAGTTGTCAGAAAAACTGAACATCTGAGAAAAGATGCTACAATAACGGAATCAGAATATTTGAAAAGAAAACATGTAGCAGATTATTAATAATAATAATAATAATAATAAGATTCAAGATGTTGACAAGTAATGTAACAATATTTAATAATGTGATTTACCAAATATTAAAATTTTAATTTGTAGCAGTTTATCCTACAAGTCATTAACTTGCTTATGTAGTACTCATCTAAAATTATGTACATTTTATAAGATTGTCAAATTACTTAGAAAATGACATCTGCGGGAGTGTACAAAAACTGAATAAAATAAAAAACAGTTTTGTGTCAAATGTGGGACCTGTAAAAAAGTATTGTTTTGGTCCAGTGGCTTGCATATTTTTTTTTTCAGCAATGTTGTCAATGGTTGCTGTGAAGTATGAGATGTTGGATACATACAGTAGTGAGAGCGCAGGCGATTAGACATGTTTGGAAGCAAGAAACAAAGAAATATCCTCAAGTATAGATGCAAAATACCAGTTCGCCATTAATTCGGCATAATTGAAGACTGTCATACTACCCGTTGTGTTTATCCAATGTCATATCTGAGTGGCACTAGATACACTAGCAACACACACTATCAATGAATATAAACATATGGGATAATATAGTAATAATTACATAATAAATAATCTGTGATTATCATTGTAAATTATAGATTACCACAACAGGATGTATCATCGATCACAGGTCTCAGTCCAAAAATTCGCACCTTCGGCGCTCACTTGTGAAAAAGATACCCTCTTTGTTAACCTATACCTAACCATTAGAGTGAAGCTACAGATCACTTTTTAAACACAAAATCGTAATCTATAATCCATGTTCTGCATGTAAACAAACTGTCGTCTTTAACTCTGATATGACGTCATTGGTCAAAGCCAGCAGGTCATATCGTGGACCCATTTATTCAGTAAAAGCACTATGTGCTGTAATGCGCACTTCAACATACAATGCTCACCTTGTCATGTCTGAGCCTGGACTGCCGATGTGGCTGCCTCTGCTCTGCTCGCCACTCTCCACTAGGTGTCGTGGCGTAGCTATGTTGAGCAATGAGTGAGACCTCTGGTAGACATTTGGAGTACTGTTGGTGGGATTTGAAATAGTCCGTGTCTTAGTCGAACATGCTTCATAGCCTCAGTCTCCCTTCGGGAAGTAGACACTCCGCTCCTGAGGAAGCACCTTAGTCATCGATCTCCATGCCTTCCATGGAGGAAGACATAGGACAGTCCCCGCTGGGGGAAGAGAGATTCCCAGTGGCACAGTGGCATCTCCGCATCTGGCAGTTCAACTCGCATTTTAACCTGGAGGAGGTTCCATGCCAGAACATTGTGATATGCTCGGAAATGGTGAGAGTTAGGGCATTGATGTCCTTTAGCAACAACTGGCAAGAGCGAATGGTGGTGGTCATTATCCTCCGGAACATCCCTGACGGGTGTCACATCACCTGAGGACAAGGGTACAGTAGGCTTGATACACAGAGGCGTTTGGTCTGGCACACAGACCTGAGGATGTGCCTCCCTTGGCACCTGGAGTGGCGGCAGCTGCATTGGAGGAGTTGCAGAGGTGACCATAGGAGGAAGTAGTGCACGAGAAGAAGGCAGTATCCACTCTGCAACAGGCGTGTCACCTGAGTCAGGAAGAGGCTGTGGCCTGGAGACCCGTCAAGGTCCATCAGGTGTCCCACAGACGAACACAATTGATGATGGTGGCACATTACCGCACCATCCCAGGTCCTAACCTGACAAAGGCCCGACCTCACAAACTGTGTACCACAGCGGGAACCTATTTAGGGTGGTGCCCAAACCCTTCGGGCCCTGACCTTAGCCCGTGGGCCATACCGAGAAGGTTGCCGAGCAGGAACAAGAGAAGATGGGGACAAGGAAGACCAAAGAAGATGAAGGGTGCAAGGTTGACGCCCATGTAACAGTTCTGCAGGGATTTTATCCCCGATGGGAGTGAAGTGATAGGAACTCAAAAAACATGTCAAGGTGTCTATAGTGGATGAACCTTCAACATGATTCCTCATTTGAACCTTGAACGTGTGAACCATCCTCTCTGCCTCACTGTTGGATTAAGGATGAAAGAGAGGAGCCCGAATATGGCTAATGCCTTGCCGAGCACAGAAGTCTTAAAAGGATTGGAAGGCAAACTGAGGGCCGTTGTCAGACATGATTGTAGAGGGAAGTCAAGTCCTTCAATAGCAAATATATGGAACAGAGCCTGAAGAGCGGCCGCCAAGATTGTGGAAGCAAATCGAGCTCTGTAAGGAAATTTGGATATGGCATCAACAACAATCAGCCAGTATGAAGAGAAAAAGAGGCTCACAAAATTAATGTGAATGCGCTCCCAGGGACGCTGGGAAAATTGCCATGGCGAAAGAGTAGAGTGCGGAGCCACCTGATGTTGAGCGCACAACAGGCATGGCCCTGATGATACAACCAAAGGACTTGCTCTCTAAGAGCACATTGAATGATGACTCTGGATGACGAGCCACCGGTAGCCAACAGCAAAACACTCTGGAAGACAGTGAGGCAGTAGCGTAGAGCAAAGTAATTGCACAAGGGATCTGAAGCTTTGCCCAGAGGCTTTTCCGGCTACCCATTTTGAACTAAGGAGATCACCTTACTGAGCACTGGATCCCTAGCGACAGTCACAGCAATCCTGGAAGCATCAATGGGAAACCTTTCCACGATCTTCTGAGCCTCTATATCCAAGTGATAACACAGCAACTCGGGCACCATCGGAAGTCGGGAGGGAGTATCAGCATTGGCGTGTTGATCAGTGGGCCGAAAATGGATCGTATAGTGATACTGCGAAAGAAACAGTGCCCAGCGCTGAAGCCTGTGGGCAGCTTTATCAGGCAATGAAGCTGAAGGATTTAATAAGGCAACCAACGACTTGTGATCAGTAATAGACCCATATAGAAACACACAACATTTCTGAATGGCATATACAATGGCAAGTGCCTCCTTCTCAATTTGGAAGTATCGTTGCTGGGTAGCAGTGAGGGTCTTGGAAGCAAATGCAATCGTACGCTGAGAGCCATCATCGAATTTGTGAGAAAGGACGTCACCCAATCCTGTCTGGGAAGCGTCGGTAGCAAACACCAAGTGCTGGCCTGGATGATATGTGAATTGGGTTTTCAACCTCTGAAAGGCCTTTTCACAGGCTGTTGTCCACTGAAATGGAGTGTTTTTTTAAGTAAGGCATGCAAAGAATGAGCCACTGTGGCAGCATCAGGAAGAAATTTATGGTAATAGGCGATTGTGTCTTAAAAAAAACTTGTAGCTCTTTAACAACATTTAGGCGTAGGCATAGCCGTGATTGCAGCAACATGATGTTGCAAGGGATGAATTCCATCTTTAGAAAGCTCAAAGCCAAGATAGACAATTGAAGGCTGTAAGAAGCTTGATTTAGACAGGTTGCATTTGAGGTAGCCGTCTGAAGGGCTGTGAACAGTGTACAAAGATTTGACAAATGCTCCTCTCTGGTGGCACCCGCGACGACAATGTCATCTTGATAATTAACACACCCTGGAACAGATACTGTTAATTGTTCTAAAAAAATGTTGGAAAATCGTGGGAGCACTAGTCACTCCAAATGGAAGGCGCTGATATTGGTTGAGGTGTGTTGAGTACCAGAAATTGTTTGGAGACCTCATCCAAGGGGACCTTTAAGTACACCTCTGATATGTCGAGTTTGGAGAAAATCTGACCTCCAGCAAGTTTTGTAAAGAGTTCGTCTGGGTGTAGCAACAGGTATGTGTCAATGATGCTCTGGGCGTTAATATAGTGTTCTTGAAATCACCACAAAGACATAATGGGTCATTAGGCTTTTTAACAATCACTAAGGGTGACACCCATTCGCTGGAGGGATAAGGCTTTAGAGCACCCAGAGAAGTCAACCTATCCCGTTCCTGTTCAACATGGTTGTGCAAGGCAGAGGGCACTGTGCATGCGAAAAAATCTAGGGCGAGCTGTAGACTTGAGGCTAATGTATGTCGTAAAATAGTTGGCACAACCTAAACCTTCTGAAAAGAGAGACAAAAATTCAGAGGATAGAGTCTTTATTTGCTGGTAAGGAACATGTTCAGAAACGAGGTGGACGGATTCCGTTATAAAAAATCCGAAAGCCTGAAATGCGCCCATGCCAAATAAATTTGCAGTATGAGGGTTGGCTACAACTGAAAAATTCAAGGAACGAACCACATTTTTATACGTTGCCGACACCATGAACTTTCCTAGAACCGGAAAGCTCTGCTTGTTATAATTGACTAATGTGGCATTTCGTCCTGCATTTATTGCACATGGCACGGTGTTTAGAACACACCGCAGGGTCATGTTGGACAAAACATAAGGGTACAATGGAAGTATTGTGCGCAGCCGTAGTGTTGCCTGCCGTGACTGTTGTTGTGTGTCCGGTCGCTGTTCTACACGCCGTGTGTATCAACAAAGGACGGACGTGGAGAAGTAGGATCAAATGCCAACCCATCACACAAAGCCTCAATTTGATTGCCGACTGCTTGCGAAATGTCAAGACTGAGCAGTGTTCAATGCCTCAGCCAGCGGAGGATTTTCACTTTGAAGAGCACGTTCACAAACCTCATTGTCAGGAGCCAACCTAATGACAGCATCACGAACCATAGAATCAGCATAATAATCCTTGTGAGCATCAGTAACGAACAAACATCTCCAACTCAAACCCTGAAGTTCTGTCATCCAAGCGTGATAAGTTTGATGGGGCTTTGTCTGACAGCAGTAAAATTAAACACGCGCTGCGACATGCGTGTGTTTGTGGTAAAAGCTCTTGCTGCTCTAGAAGAGCCTGAATGACAGCTTCGGTATCCATAAGCCTGTACAGAGAACACGAGTGAGCAAGAGATGCGCGGAATGTGAAACTTGTCACCAATTACTGCTGTAACGCACAATTCAACATTCGAGGCTCACCTTGTCAAGTCTAAGCTGGGACCGTGGCATGGCTACCTCTGCCTCGGCTCTGCTCGCCGCTCTCCGCTAGGTGTTGTGCCATATCTTTGTTGGGTCATGAGCGAGACCTCTGGTGGACATTTGGAGTACTGTTGATGGGATTTGAAATAATCTGCATCTAGTCGAACGTACTTAGTAGCACTATGCACTCTGATCCCCTTCTAACCACCACCTCATAAATCAAAACATATTCAGAAGCAGCCACCAAATAGTTATGACAAACATAACAATATCTACAGTTGAAAATGAGTCCATTGATGATTATGGTTGTTGGTGCCCGAACTGTGATGGGCAGTTGATGTTGTTAGTGATACTGTAGGCAACTGGCTTAGGTTGTTAGAAGGAAAGGAAAACCATTTGTTTTTGTTTATTTTATTGTTCTGTGCAATATCATAATGTAGACAACTAATAAATGTCATGATATCTATAATTGGTGTGACATTAATTTTTTAGGCATATACTTTGTTTCAATAAAACAGTTTGTAGTTGTGGTTATCTAGAATATGTTAAAAATAGATTTTTCTTAGGGAGCCTCTTACAAAAGGAAGGACAGGATTTTTAAACTTTCTCCTCTTAACTACGAATTTAGTGCCTAACTATTCTGCCACCTTGTTTAGTTTAGTGCAGATGAGTCACCTTAGGTAGTATCTTTTTTTGTGTGTGTTTCTTCTTCTTCTTGTTTCAAATGGACCTACTTTGGACCACTTTTGTTCAACTGTTGAGTTTTGATCTTTGCCCAGTACTATCACCCCCTCTGGCTTGTAACTCCTTCCTTTCTTCTGTCCAGAGGGTACCTTTCCTTCGAGGCTTTTCCTGACATCTTCGGATTTCCTTCAGGGTGCATCTCACAGACTCTGTTCTGGAGATTAGTCATTCCCAATTGTTTAATATCCTTCTCAGTTTCTATGAACCAAGTGGTTTAATATCCTTTTTATTTTGCTAGAAGGTGAACACTGTTGATTACTATGTTTGGTGCCAATCTTGCAACATGGCTACTGAAAGCTATCCTACTTTTTCTTGCATAATCTGAGAGCTTCTCAGTATCTTCGTAGAGCTCTGAATTATGTCCTCTTCTGAATTCTGCATCATCTAGTACTGGGCCTAGGATCTTTGAGAATTCTCCTCTCGCTGACTTCCAGTTACTCCATCATATCACT
The DNA here is from genome assembly GCA_026315105.1 of Locusta migratoria. Classification (NCBI taxonomy): domain Eukaryota; kingdom Metazoa; phylum Arthropoda; class Insecta; order Orthoptera; family Acrididae; genus Locusta; species Locusta migratoria. Next base: position 207,153,809 of record CM048749.1, read on the forward strand.
TCGGTTCATGGAAAGACATTCCATGGCATATAGAGCTTCTGGTCGTTTGATTGATGTGTAGTGCTTAATTTTCAGATTGCGTGCTAGGCATTTTTTGTTGTAAGTGTTCATATTCACTCGAAAGGCTAGTTCTAACTACTTAACTCTCATGGATAATGATGTTTTTTCTGATTCTTTGGGTTCACTCCATTTGCTGAGATACTTAAACTTTGAGAGACCTCACCTCTAAACTTGACCTTGGAATTGTTTATCAAGGTTTCTAGAATGAGTATGCAGGTTTTGTTGTCTATTCCTAGTATTTTGTTAAGTGTTTCTCTGTCAGTGGAGTCATAGGCCTTCATGAAATCAACAAAGGTGATGACCACCTTGCGGTTTCCCATCTTGGAGTATGCTAGTACAGTTTTAAGGTTGAGGATCTATTCAGCACATGATTAGTTCTTCTTGAAGTTGATTATCCAATTGATCTTCTACCCTTGTTAGTAATGCCTTGGAGAGAATCTAGTATGTTACTCGAACAAGAAAAATGCAACGGTAGTTGTTCAGATCAGTAAAATCTTCCTTTTTGTGAAGCGGATGGATCAGAGCCATGTTCCCATAAGATGGTAATTTCTATGTTTCACAGATGTCCTGGATGATCTCAGTGAACTTGCCCACAGCATTGTTTCCAGCACATTTCCAGAGTTCAGCGATGGTAGAGTCCTCTTCAGGTGCCTTTAGAAGTTGAATGATTTGCCCAACTTCTTCCAATGAATGAGGCAATAAGTCCGGGTTTGGTGTGGTTTTTTTGTACTCTGTCTTCACTGGGTGGTTCACAATTGAGCAGCTTTTTAAAGTATTGAGCTAAGAGGTGGCAGTTGTCCTCATCATTAAAAACCAGTTTGCCCTGTGAGTCTCTGAAGTAGAGGCTTGGCGGATTGTATTTTTTAAGTGCCTGCTTGAATGTTCTGTAAAAATCTCTGGAGTTATTCTTAGCAAAGCTCCCTTTGATTTGGGATAATTGGTTTTGTATGAAGGCCACTTGATTCCTCATATCTTAGCTGTAAGCCTTCTTTGTTCTCCCTGTTTTTCTTCGTTTTCTTACAATTTAACTTCCCACAGAGTGTCTCTCTTTGGGCTATTGCATTGTCACAATCTTCATTCCCCCACACATGCTTCCTTCTTCTACTGAGGGGTGCGAGTTCATTGGCTGCCTTCACAAGAGCCTCCTTCAGTTGGTTCCAGCTGTTGAAAACTGTACTGTCGAGTATCTGGCTTACTTCTTGTATGTTACTAAGTTGGTCTACATCAAATCTTACCTTTTTGGGGGTTCTGAGTGCTCTAGTACATATTACTACTAGTACTTTATAATAACAAGAACACGGTGTGCCTATTATTATTATTATTATTATTATTATTATTATTATTTTGATTTTGCACTGTATTGTTCAGCAGCGAACTCATAGTGGCATTTTCAGCACTGAGCTGTGTGGGTTGGATTGATCTTGGCTGTGTTGCTAGTGTCTTTTGATATGACTGCCGTTTGGATAATTTATTAGACACACTTTACATTCTTAAGTGATAAAAATTGCCTATTTAGACCCCGTCTAATTTATTTAAGGCATCAGTTGTGTCTGTCAGTCATACTATACTAACAGTGGAAAATCCGATTGGAAAGTAAATTATAAGAGATAACAACTCAGTGTAAAGACAATTGCTGCACCACTGAAATGTATGTGAAATAGACAGCTACATTCACACACCTTAAATTTTCAGCCATGGTCTTCACCAGAAAGAGAAACACATATATTTATGTTATCATTCAGTCATAAATATGCACATACAACCACCATTTCTGCCCACCACCCACCCCCACATCTGTTTTTGGCATAGAGTGGTCCCCCTCGGGGTTTGACCTCCACAACAAAATTAGTTACTTGTGTGAGCCATTTGGGAAAGAACGCCCAACCTAGTCCCTATGCCGTGGATCCCTATACATTCCTTTCCCATTTACCTCCTCGCCGTAACCCCCTACCCCTGCTAGGTCTGCAACACGTGTAGCCAGTCTGTGTGTGTGTGTGTGTGTGTGTGGGGGGGGGGGGGGCTGTTACGTACCCTTCTGACTGAGGCCCCTGACAATGCAGTGGTTCACACAGCTGATACCAGAGCTGTAACCTCCCCATGCAGACCAAGGAGTCTGTCTTCTTGGGGTATCAGGACTCCCAGCAACGGCCATTGTGCATGTGGCCTTTGCTGTGATTGGGTGGTGCCCATGGGGGGAGCCCCTGATCATAGTGAGTGGTACCAGGGAGGACATTTCGCACAATGAAGTGTGTTGGGTTAGAAAATGATAGTGATATGGCCGTCTCAGAAGGCAGGAATAATACATACCCCCTGGCTACCCTCTGGGAGGAGGGCCAGGCACGTCGGCTTGGGGTGAAATCCTTTCCATGTTACCTGGTCTGCACCAGGACAAACAGATGAGCATTGACTGCCACCAAGCAGTTGTTCTTCATTTAAAATATAGAAGACAAGTTTTGGAAAGTTGAATCAGTGAGCAAGATGTGTTCTGGATCCCTGCTCGTTAAAACGGTCTCTGCTGCCCAATCTGCGACCATCTTGGCTACGTTCCAGTGACCATAACACATCATTAGTCATTAAATATGGTTCAGGGAGCTATTTTCCATTGCGACCTCCTCTTCCAAACTAATAAGGAACACCTGGCCAACCTCGAACAGTAAGGTGTTTGTTTTATTTGGCATGTGCAGATAGGCCCTCGAGGGAGATACTCTCCCAGATAAGGTCAAGGACATGATCTATCATTGTCATGCGAAGCCATATGTTCCACCTTCCGTGCGATGTTTTCGATGTGTGTGTGGTTTGGACATATGTCTTCTATTGCACAGTGGTAGTACATGTGGATGTCCACTCCATGAGGGGAACCTCTGTGGTTTCGCATCCCGTATGTATCAACTGTCACTAACACTACTCTTCTCACTCCTTGGATTACCTTGTGTTTAAAAAGGAGAAGAAAATCCAAGATTACAAGTCCTTTGAATGCTTAACGTACGAGGAGACCCACCGAAAATTTGAGCGTCTGCACCCTGTGCAATAGTTATCTAGCTTTGCCTCAGTTATGTGCTCTATCTCCTCCCCCTCCCTCCTTGACACTCCCCCCCCCCCTCACTCTCCTGCAGCTCCCTTGCCTGTCCGTCAGTGTCCTCCTCCTCCCTCCCAGCCAGAGAAGTACTCCCCTTCTCTGGCACTTGCCGGTGAAGGTGCCATCTCCCAGAGTTTCTCTCTCCAGCATCCACTGGATATGAGGTCTTATGCCTCAAGCCGGCAGCTGGAATTCCAGTCTTTAAATACCGAGGTCGCCCAATCTTAATCGGTGCCAGACCTTACTGACACCAGTTCTCTCTCTGGGACCTGTCCTCCCCACCCTGCGAGAGAGAAAGGCCCCTACGGTAGTGCCTGAGGCACTACCTTCGTCCTCACAATCAAATATTCCCACTGCACTTGTGTTGATCCGGTGTTCGTGGCTGTTGTTCCTCCCTCATCGGTGATGGACATTGACCCAGCATTGTGATATGCATCAGTCTGTTTGCCTCTCATCTGGATCCTTGATCTGTTCTCATCCAATGGAACTGTAATGGCTACTACCATCACCTCTTGGAGGTAAAACATCTTATTTCCTTTTACTCTCCAGCTTGTGTTCTGCAGGAATCATATTTCACTGATGGCCATTCACTGACACTCCGTGGATTCCGTGCTTTGTCAGAACCGTATTAGCCCCCTACAAGCATCTGGTGAAGTCTGCACCCTAGCTTGTATGGATGTTGTTAGTTCATGGCTTCCTCTCCATACTACACTGGAAGTGGTTGCTGTTAGGGTTAACTTACACACTCTGTTAACAATTTTTAATCTGTATCTTCCTCCTGACAGACCACCTATGTCTGATGTCCTAACAGCCCTCCTTCAGCAACTCCCCCTCCCTTCCTCATTCTTGGGGACTACAATTTCCATCATCCATTGTGGGGCAGTGCTGGTACATCTAGCTGGGACCGCCTCATAGAACAGTTCCTTGCAGACTGTGACCTGTGTCTTCTCAATTATGGTTCTCCAACCCATTTTAGTGCTGCTCATGGAAATATTACAATCGTACTATTCTAGTCTATAAAATTCTTCTGGGCATTGGTCCACATCGTCATTATGTTAAATTCCACTTACTTTTGGCCGTTGTTGCAAGTGGCTTTCTTCTGGGTGTCATTGGAATTTAATATATTGACGATGGGAACCAGTGCCCATAAGAATTTTATAGACAATGGCCACAGAAGACTTCGTTTACATTCATTTACATACTATTCTATTTGAAAATGTAAGTGATTTCTTGTTATTTAAGGAATAGAACACAGTAAATAATAATACCACATTAAAGTAATTCGTGAAGGGATTTCACTGTATATGCATGGTGAGAAGTGACAGCAGGCATTTCACGGATGTCGATTGTGGGCCATCGCTGTTCTTTTTGTTGTAATGGTTTACCATTGATTTGGACTGGAAGTTAGAATTGTGTGTCCCCTTATTGATGTGATCAAAGAACCATAAGTAAAGAGAGTGACAAGAATCATTCCATGTCAATTCAACCAGGGTCTCAGCTCATAGACTGAGATCTGGCGGAAATTTAGAAAACCAGTGATATCAACAGAGATTTCTGTGCAGAGTATTAGGAAATTGTGTGACTTGGAAAATGCAGTGTACATTTGGCAGAAGCAAGTTCAGGGCTTTGTGCTTAATAACTTTGGAACGGTTAATCACAGTCCAGTGAAAGTATGACCACCTTGTAATAACCACAGGCAGAACACCAACAATGCGTCTCTAAGGGAGAATAATAATTTCGAAATGTGGTAGATATTTTGGTGCCCCCCCCCCCAAATCCAAAAAAAATTCACTCTGAAAGATGATAATATATTTTTGTAGTAAGCCTGCTGTGAGCTAAACACATAAAACACACTATGTCCACACTATCAAAGGTACTAATTAAACAATATAATACAGACAGTTTACAACTCACTGCAAAGATGCAGTGATGAGCTGTGATAAGCATATAAAAAAGGCACACACATATAACTTTTAAGCTATCGGCCATGGTCTTTTTCAGAATAAAGAACAATCAAACAATCACACATCACACTTAACATTCACAGAACTGTCATCTCCACCTGCCGCATTCCGAAGTGGGACAGCCGGAGATGACGGTTGTGTGACTGTGAAGTGTGCATATTACATAATAGCTAGAATACATAATAACTAGAAAAATAGTAGTAGGAAGCTGTTCCTAACATTTGTGTAGCTATGATTCAAGAGTATTTTCAATTCTGAAACATGATTGATTGGAAAGAATACTGCGTACTCTGAGTTTATGTGCACAGTGGATCTGTCATTAATGGTGTAATTCATTATGCTGTCAAAATTTAGTGTAAAATTATCACTGTCTAGAAAGTAGGAGACCTGGATTTGAATCCTGGCTGGGTATACATTTTCAGCTTTGCCCAATCGCAGCTGATGTCATATATTTTGTGAATATGAAAGAATAACAATTGCAGGATCAGAAGTGATGTCTAGTGTTTGGAACAGATGTCATATCTATATATTGGTTTATTTATTTACTTTTGATAATATATATATAATCTACTGTGTACTCAGAAATGTCTTGCAGGCCTTTGTTTTCACTGGTACATCAAAAACATTACAGTTTCAATTAAGTGTGTTTATATAGCTCAGAAAATGTATTAACTGTGTTGAAATATTGCTGTAGGTCTTGTCAGCATAATTTTATGATGCAATTTCACCTGTCTGCTTTGACCCATGACATCATCAACGTGGTGGCAATAATGAATATATTCGTAGCTAATATAGCGACCAAAACAGTCATGAAATCACACACACACACACACACACACACACACACACACACACACACACACTCAAAAATTAATGTAAAACCAATAAAATGACACTAACGGTAGAAGGGTGAGAATGTGAGGGTTTTGGGTGAGGGTTGTACCAAAAATAGAAAACATTTTTTATGGTTAATAGTTTATACAACGTTGACAAGCTCACATGTTCATCTATTTTTCAACATAGTCACCATTTATTTTATTCTTTTTTTTTTTTTTTTTTTTTTTTTCAACACACTTTCGAAGACGGTGCTCCAGCTTTTGTATTTCTAAGTTGAAGAAGTCTCCTGCCAACCTGTTGAGGAAGCGTTCTGTTAAGGTTCTTTCAATTGTGACATGGGAAGCTTCAGGAATGCATTCAACAAGTTCATACACAGTGACGCTCCAATCTTTGAGCAGCTCACTGTTGATCTTCTGTACAATCACATCCGAAACCGGCGGTCTTCCACTCTGTTCTTCATTGTGAACTTCCATGCAACTCTCAGCAAAAGCCCTGCATTATTTGCGGACATGCTGAACGAACATACACTCTTCACCATAAACCTCAGTCAGTTGCTGAGGAATCTCCACTGGCGGTAACCTCCTTCCATGGAGAAACCGAATTACTGCTCGAACCTCACACTTGGTGGGAGCGGCGATCAACACTTCAATCTCTGACGGCTGCCAAGCCAACACTGAGTGACACAGCGAATCACGGACACGCGGGCTCGAGAGTGGGGGAACTGCTGCGCACGGCACTGTTGTCAGATGTAGCCTAGCTCCTTTCTTCGAGGGTGTAGCTCATTGGGAACTTTTCTTTTGGTACAACCCTCGTAAAAATCTTCACCACAACCACTTTAGTATTTTCACATCATTGGCTTCGCCAACTCTCATCCAAACTGTTGCCTCCTAACCTAACCTAACCTAACCTTGCCTAGACGTCTGGCTACACTACAGATCAGTCTGTCACCATGGCGAATCTCTCACTTGCACATTTGTTGGCTTTGCCAAAGTTATAATCATACCACACCACCTACATGCAATGTGATATGTTGCCAACCAAACACACACACACACACACACACACACACACACATAACCATCACCAACATTCTCCTCTGAATGCGAAAATATATTGTTGACTCACACTTACATAGGTAGACATGATCATCAGAATAAAATACGAAAAATCAAAGCTCGAACGGAGAGATTCAGGTGTTCTTTCTTCCCATGCACTAATCAAGAATGGAAAGGTATAAAGGTGGTTCGATGAACCCTCTGCCAGGCACTTAAATGTGATTTGCAAGGTATCCCATGTAGTAGATATAGATGAACACCCCCCCCCACCCCCTTTCCCTTTTCTCTTTTTCGCCATGACTTTTATTAGCTCCATTGGTTGCTGACATCTTGTACACCGAACAGTCAACTATAACATCAAACAGTTAAAGAAATTTTATTGTGACCAACAGTCTCTCCCCAGTGTGTCACACAGAGAGAGTATATTATTCATCATATATAACCAAAAAAAGAACAATAAAACATGAAATTAGAGAAAGGCAAGGTGAACTGGAAGTATCACGCTACTAAACTCATAGAATGCACACGACAGAAAACTTGACCCCAGATAGCGCTGACATCCTTCCAAAATGACGAGAATGGTGTCTTAGTTTTACATACTTTTTGTCACAAATTCATGCTCAGTTGTTGTTTGCAAAGTGGTACAATACAGCTTCAAAGTTTTGAACAGTGTTTAATAATAATTAATCATCAGATGAAAATTCTAAGACATTCATTTTGACATCCTTCCAGAAAGATGGGCAATATTCCAAAACTAATGATGTGTTTGGGAAAAAAAATCACTTGTAGTTTTTGTGCAGTCATATGAAGGTAATTTAAACCTTATGAAACAAAATTAAAACAGAAAATAATTCTACAGTATCTGGATTAAGAGTAACAAATGCACATAAGAATTTCACACAATACAAGACGTTACAACCAAAAATGACTGCAAACCATTTAACTTTCACCACAAGAGCATGCCTACACCTACTGCCTGTGAACACAGACAACTCAAAATTATCACACAACAATGTTGTCACAACACAAGAGGCTGATTTCATGGGTCAGAACCGATAGGTGGAATCACTTCCTACAAATGGCCTGTCTTGTCTGTTACATAGCAAGGAGGATGCAAAAGCAGTAAGTTAATATATTTTCTTTTAAAAGGCTGAAATGTTAAATTTAACCTAACACTATTTTAAATCACACATGAAATTGGTTGCCACTAAAACATTTCAGTTGGACAGTGATGTAAAATTTGCAGATATACAGTAGTAGTAGTAATAGTAGTAGTATATTCACAAAACTCAATACTGTTAGGTGTATTACCCTGTTAAGGCTCTTCACTTAGTCTCCCACTGATGTGAGAGACATATCTGTATATACCATAAAGAAACTTTTAATGGAAATAAGTGGCCATTCCCCCCCCCCCCCCCCCCCCCTTGTGAAATGTGTGCAGCTGATCAGTTTGTTTGATTAACTCTCATCGTGTTTGTCACAGACATCATCTATAGAACACGTAAGGAATTGAACTAAATTTGTGTGTTTCAGACTCCAGTAACAGACAGCAAGTTCAATTTTACAGTGCAACGATGCCCAGTATTACTGAGGAAAGGTGATGAAACTACAGTAATAGAGACATTAGTGTAGGTTACCACTTTAAAGACATAGTCTTAAGAATCACATATATATTATTTGTCTTACAGATGTGGAGGAACTCTTCACTGGAGTGAACTTTCGAGGCTTAGAACTCAGTGTTGTTACACTAACGTACCATAGAACTAAGAAACGTACCTTGGGAGGAAATGTTACTGCTGATCCTGAAGCAGAGAGGGAAAATGTGGTGAAAAGTGTAAGAATAAATTCTTTAATTTATATTGTTCAGTGATTTGAGAATTTCTGAATAAAAAGATCTTGAATATGATTCCAGGACTGATAACTTAGTTGTTAAAGGCTGCATGTGTCAATAGAATGGTAGATAGTTTTCTAGAATTATTCTAGTTGTACAGCTGTATTTTACAAGGGATTGTACACTGGTGTGAGCCCTCATCTTCCACTCAATCTGTCCACATGTTGAGGTCAGTTAGTTAATTTCCTTCAGGAATACAGCAAAACATTTTCTGAGTAAAAGAAATAGTTAAGTGAAATGTTCATTTTAAGGCAGTAGTGCTATCTGTTTGTGAATGTTCGTAGAAAGTATATATGTCTTTGTGCTGTACAGATTTTATTTGGGTGGCAAGGATTTCTGTGGTGATTGCCATTTTATGATTTAGTCGAATATGTTATTTGAGCAACAGTCCAAACTGTTATTTTTATTATTTATTTTTTATTTTTACAGTTTGTGGTTGTGGCTCAAGAAGTATGTACCAAACTGAAGATGGCAGGGTATTGGGCAGACTTTGTGAACCCTTTCTCAGGACGGCCATATTTTGGCACAGGTTTTGAACTTGGTGGAATGCTGTATCGTGTAGACCCTCGCTTCCGCTGCTTGGGGTTCCGTGTTGTTGATGCTCCTACTGGGTGCAGTATTCTTGCTCACTCTGCACATGCTCCCCTAACAGGTAAAATTAATTCAGATAGTCACAGTATTTCTCCATTCACTTGCTCAGCCCTTCGTTATATGCTGTATTGATTGCTCATTCTTATTTATATTCCTTGAACTGATTATCTTTATTTTGGATGAGAATATTCCAATCTCAAACAAACATGATGAGCTATGTGTATTACACCTCAGGATTTAGAATTTCTTCCAGCACCTTCTTTTATTGAATTGTTTTGATCTCCTGTGTAATAATTACAACAGTTATTATCTATGTTGAGTAGTAAATGGATTACACAACATTTGTCTCTAGGTACAGGTAGCTGTGGAATTCCAACAGACTGAATGGTTTTGTATTTTGTAATGGAAGATAACAAAGCTTGCTCAGAGGAAGAAAGCACATGCTTGAACACACTCCAGTCCTGCCTGACTTTTTCATTGAACTTTGTCAACATGAAATGATAGGAAAAGTAAATTCGCAGCGAAGTAGTGCCATGAATGTATCAACCAATTTTAGACTTTGCAGTAAAACTGTGTGAAATAAAAGTTCAATTCCATTATGTGGAATGGCAAAGTACTTAAATTTGATGCACAAATGTAGATATCAGACTAACTATTGCCACACTGCTAATCAGACTGTAACATCTTTTACTTTGCGCGCGCGCGCGAGGGGGGGGGGGGAGGAGGTGATATCCTTTTAACCTTCCCACTCTTGCTTTACTGGGTTTAGTTGCATAGTTAATGATAGTTTGTTACTAATAATAATGAGTCAAGCAAATATGCTGAAACATTTGTGTGTGGTTACCAATCAACAATTGCGATTCGTATTCATTGTTTGCTGTGTTATTCCTACAAGGCATACTTCAAGAATCTGATTTTTAAAAGTCAGTCATACAGTAAAATCCTTTATATGACTGTCAAATGAAATGTGCTTCTTTTCAAATTGCTACTTCTGAAAGGTTCCATTTGATGAAAGTCACTTAATTTGATAAAAGTGTGCCAAACTGTGTCATATTATGCCAAGACATTCAAGAAAGCGCTGCAAAGTGCGGGGATGTTTATAGTGACAAAAAATAAGATTATGTATCAAGTGAAATTATTATATCCAGAATATAAAATAATTTGGGTGAAGGTAATTGTTAAAAAGTGACTGAAAGATTCTTTGGGTGTTTTTGTAGACCACCTAGCTCACCATCAGTAGTGGTGGATCATCACATCTACATAAATACTCTACTAATTACATTTAAGTGCATGGCAGAGGGTTTGTCGGATCGCTTTTAAGATATATATCTACTGTTCAATTCTATAATAGCATACATGAGAAAGGAACATTTAAATCTTTGTTTTCGATACGATTTCTCTTATTTTATTATGATGATGATTGTCTCCGTATGTAGAGGGGTGCTAACAAAATATGTTCTCATTTGTAAGAAAGTTGGGGAAAGAAATTTCAGAAAGAATCTCACCACAATGAATAACTTCTTTCTTTTAATGATTTCTGCTCCAACTCGTGCATCATTTTTGTGACACTCCCTCCCATATATTGTGACAATACAAAGTGAGCCGTCCTCTGAACTTTCTGTATATCATCCATCTGTCCCACTTGGTGGGGATCCCACAACGTGCAGCAATATTCTGTAATAAGTTGGATAAGTGTGGTGTAGGCAGTTTTTTTAGTAGAACTGTTGCATACTGTCAAGTGTTCTGCCAATGAAACATAGCCTTTGGTTCATCTTCCCTACAGTATTTTCTGTGTGTTCTTTCCATTTTAAGTTGTTCATAATTGTTGTTGACTTTATGGTCTGTAGATTTGACTTGATGTATTGTGTAAATGAAGTTTTAATAGTTTTCATTTAGTGCTCATTTGGATGACTTCACCTTTTTTATTATTTAGGATCGATTTCCAATTTTTGCACCATACAGATATCTTATCTAAATCATTTTGCAGTTGCTTTTGATTTTCTAGTGATTTTACTGACTGATAGACAACAGCATTATCCGCAAACTGTCTACAAGAATTACTCAGATTGTCTCCCAAATCTTTTATGAAGATACGGAACAGTATGACCTCTGTAACTCTTCGCTGGGGAATGCCAGATATTCAGTTTACTCAGTGTTTTTGTCAGTTACTACATACTCTGTCCTTTCTGACAGGAAATCCGGTACTAAAATCACTCCATATGTTTGTGGTGCTGTCACAGCAACCGTAATTGATATTTTTGATACAAAAACAGTCTTGGTTGCATAACCAAGACTTTTTTTGTTGTTGTAAAAAACAAAGTAGGAAGTCGGATATTCCTTAAGCACGCAATTTAATTGGAAGATGTTTGTGAGGTACATGATAATCCCCTTCCGGAAATATAGAAATATGGAATTGACATGAGATCCTTTGTTGACAGCACTCATCACTTCATTCTGAAACAGTGTTAACTAGGGTCAATAGGTCATTCTCTTTGAGGTAGTTCATAATGATTGATGAAAGTATGTGTTTTAAAATCCTGTTGCAAAAGGAACATCAGTGATATAGATCTGTAATTTACATCAAAGCTATTTGATACTGTAATAGGTTGCTTTCAAATAGGCCTACATGTATTTTTCATCAAAGAAATAACATCAAATGTAGCGCCTCACCATATATTTGATTATAAAAGTTGCTTGTCTTCTCTCCACTGCAATGCAAAATGTATCCGCTTTGAACGCTAGCATTGCTGTTGCTTATTGATGTGTGCATGTGTTTGAACTTAGCTGCAACACCACACCATAGCTGCAACACCACACCATAATTAACATTTAAATCCAGTAGCAAGAAATCGCTGTAATCCTGTTTGCTTCAGATATAGTCTGTCATGTTTCGATACCGGTGTGGGTAATATGGTGGTATTGAACCGAATAATACCCAACTTAGGTAGATAACGTACTTTATTACTCAGAAAGATGGTACACAAACTAGTCATTCTTACATCAACAATGCAAGTGTTTGTACGCACCAGCCGCACTGACAAAGAAACTGCTGGAAAGATACGCTACTCCGCCACGTTTGTGACCGGCTAAGGCAGCGCACAATAAAAAGTTATTATTATCCGCTATCCTGAAATATTATGACCATAATACCCCTTTTTAAACCCACGATGAAGAAATATTACGAATATTTGATATTTCTTTGTCAAAGATTTTATCGAAAATATTATCGTGTAATACTGGCCTGAAGGGATCTCTGTTTTTTAAAGCAGTGTAATACCCGCCTATTGTGATTTGTCATTGCATATGGAGTAATACGAACCTAAATTCGAGTAATTCACGGACCTCGGTTTTTCATTCATAAATTCGAAAAAAAACTATGCACGGATTACTCAAGTATTACAAGATATTTATTGACTGAAACTGATAATACTCAACTTAAGAACATAAGTCTGTTTCTTCTCTCTTCTTGCTCCTTGTAGTGGCGGCGTCCGTATGATGCTAGCTGTGCTGTGACCTAGTTACTGCTAAGTTCATAGCCGCGTTCTGACTTAGTACTGTCCTAGTTCTGTCTTCGTAGCTGCCTAGTCAGAGTTCTCACTAGTAACTGCCGTATTCCTGAGTAGTAACTGACGACCATCCAGACATATGTCGGCCTAGATATAGCTGCTTGTAGAGGGCGCGCATCTTCGGTTACTTCCTCCAGGATGCGCGGCACCTGCTTGTGATTGGCTTTCTGTCGATCGCTGCCTTCTCAACGATCGTTCTCTTATGTCTGGCGTGTGGCGCTGACTTTACGCCACAACATAAGAGACAACAATAATACTATAGTTCAGAATATGAACACCAAAAAGACTGATTTTTATGTTGTGACATGACAACCTGGCTCCTTTAAAACTACAGATCTGTGATTTCAGGCCGCCTTAATAGAAAGAGTAGAGAAATTTAAGTACCTCAGAACCTGACTCTGTGTAGACCGAAGGACAGACATAGAAGTAAAGTATTACATACACAGAGCTCATAATGCCTTCATACAAAATAAAATCTAAGAACATTCTCTTAGTACAGACATATGCCTAAAACTCGGAGAGTCCAATTTGTAGGGTGCTGTGTCTCGTCTGTGCTATATGATTTTAAAAGATTGAAGGATGGATTCATAATGGCAAAGAAGTTGGAGGTCTATGAAATAAGTTTTGTTGCAGAATGCTTAAAATAGCATGGACCGTAAGAATAACGAATACTGAAGAATTGCAACAGATGGACAAACAGTGAGAAATGTCGATGAGGTATCTATTGCAGATCATGTGATTACATTACACACTGTTAAGATATATTACGTACACTGGTGATAGGAATTTGCATTCATTGGGGCTACTACTCTATTTTCTCAAGCGGGATTGTTATTTCCCTCTTTTTCGTGGTCATAGTGTAGGGGTCAAAACACAATTTGCTAGTGCATAATAGCACACTATCATTGCAGCAACTTGTTACAGTAGTGTTTGTCCATGAGATCACAGTTGGCAGAATGTTGCATCCACATGAACTACAGAGGAGAGGGGGCCAATGAAGGAAAGGCTGTAGTAACTGCTTGACACAATGGTGGATCTGTTGTTACCTGTGACAATGTGCACAAGAATACTTTGCAACTGGGTGCAGGGATAAATGTATATCTTTCAACTAGTGTTGATTTGCTCTGCTTATGACAGCACCAGTAAAATCAAATATTACTAGAATTATACATGTTCTTACATGAAAATGTTTAGCATGTGTATATTCCAGTTATTTGAATAACTATATGTATATCCATGTACCTACAAATATTTTATTGATCTACATAACCATTATTGGAATAGTCACTTTTCTCCTGGAATCAATTGTAAAGTTATTTTTCGATTATCTCCATCTTAAATACTAAGCATGTATAGTGGCAAAGGTATTTGGAGGATGGTGCCAACCAGTCTAGATTATAAAAATGATTTTTCACTCTATCCAATGTAATTGTTAACTTCTGCATTTTAACAATGGAAAATCCGATTGGAATGTCTATAATGGAGGATAGGTAACAACTCACCATAAAGAGGCTCACTGAGCTGTTGACAGGCATGAAAAAGATCATCACATACACACAACTTAAATTTTCAGCCACGGCCTTTGTATAAAGAATTATAATATCTTTGTATTGATATATATTTATGGATAATATCTATGTATTAAGAACTATAGTGTAACTGCAATTTATATGTATATAAAATGTAAACTAAGTGAATCATAAATCGTATTGTAAATTTTGACATGTCTCTAGTACAACAAATCAAATGATTTGAAAACTGTATGTTATGAGATGAATAAATCACATTTCACATGCATGTGACGTAGACAGCTATGAGCTTGTAGCAAAATAATGATTTGCTTCAAAAGTTGTCTTCTGTGGTATTTAAATGGAGATATTGAAGTAGATCTGTGGTTAAAGTGTTAACAATAAGATTGTTGTACATATTCTCTGGGGTCTTGATGTTTCGAATAAATATTTTAGTAAAGTTGCTTTAATACAATAAATTAATACTATTTTTTATTCTTTTTGTTCTAGGAAACTTATTTACCACTGCCCCTTCCAGTGAGGATCTGTTGACAGAGATTTTAAACCAGTTTTCATAGCTAATAAATGAACTACATAAATTTGTTGTCAGTCTGTGATGTATCTTTTAGGTATTTTGTTAAATAAACTAGAATGTGAAGATTAAAAAAATGTTCTATTTTAAATAATGATGAGTAAAATATTGGTTATGTCAATATGCAGTTTTCTTTGTTAATATTTTTCATCAGTAAGAAGTAGGATGACATCAGACATGTTTTCAATGTAAGCTGATGATATGTCAATTTGAATTTTGTTGCTTCAGATGAGGGTTCCTGTGTAACCCTCAGTATTAACCATTCCTTCTAGGACATCCTATACATGGCTCACTTTGATACAAAGGCACTAGAATCCTCCATGTTGTAACCTAATGCTTTTTGTCTCTACAGAGTGGACATTTAAATTCTCTCCTTTGTAATTTAAAATGTATAATGGAACTTCATGTGTGGAGACAAATGGAATGATCCCTGGATCACATTGCATATTCAGATGTTAATGATTCTCATAACCTTGAAAAACTTGTAAAAAGTCACAAAATTCAAACAAAATAACTGAATTTAATATTTTCTTCTTTGTTATACTGTTATATAACAACATATAATGAGAGCCAGAATGAAACTTTCACTCTGCAGTGGAGTGTGCACTGAGGCAGAGGCTGGAACCCGGACTCGAATCTGGGACCTTCGCCTTTCGCGGGCAAGCACGCTATCCCGACATGGCTCACAATACCGCCCCACATCTTTACTTTCGCCAGTACCTTACCTCCTACTTTCCATACTTCACAGAAGCTCTCCTGCTAACCTTGAAAGACTAGCACTCCTGGAAGAAAGATATGGTGGAAACATGGCTTAGCCACATCCTAAGGGGCGTTTCCAGAATGAAACTTTCACTCTGCAAGGTTCGCAGGAGAGCTTCTGTAAAGTTTGGAAAGTAGGAGGCGAGGTACTGGCGGAAGTAAAGTTGTGGGGCGGCGCCGTGAGTCGTGTTTGGATAGCTCAGTGGTAGAGCACTTTCTCGCAAAAGGTAAAGGTCCCAGGTTCGTGTCCTGGTTCTGGCAGACAATTTTAATCTGCCAGGAAGTTTCAAATAATGAGTTGGTTCAGATGGGAGTTGTAAGTTTTTCCCTGCTGATGTGGCTGGCGATGGTGCCGGAGAAGCTGCATATTGGAAATTAGTTCTGTGTGTGCACGGAGAAACATAATAATTTTATAGCAAAGTTGGAACTACTTTTTTTTAATGACAGTGTTTGACTTCATTAAAAAGCAAATAAAAATATAACATTTGCTCCAGTTGAACCATTAAATCTCTACAAGAGTCGGTTTTCAAAACAGTTCCGGATGACAGAAAAAATTGAAATGCCATTTTTATTTTTAATTCAGCGTCCGGTGATTTTGAAGCTAAGAAGTCGATTATTGAAACATAGTTTCCAGAAACAGAAGTGCAATATTCAGGGGTAATACTGTAGGAGGTGGATATGTAGACTAACTGGTATGAAAACGCCATATGATGTTCAATTTTTATTGAGTACATAGTATGAAAGGCAAATGATATTCAACATTTATTTTCAAAAATTCTATCATCAACTTCCATGCACTTTTGACTTCTCTTGATGACATCACATGTGAGCTACATTTGATGTCATCAAGAGAAGTCAAAAGTGCATGGAAGTTGATGGTAGAATTTTTGAAAATAAGTCACCTAATGTTTCATGACAGCTGCGCTGTTCATAATCTGAAAGATCTAATTGACTCTTTTGCACTCATTTTCTTTGGACTTCACCTTTCAACCATTGCCACAGTAAAAAAATTCTAAAGTAGTAAGGTTGAACGACCAGGGACATTGGTGCCCAAGAAACGTGTTCATATATACCAAAGCCTCTTCTGGAATTAATAATATTGTAATAAGGACAGTTTACAACTCGCCGCAAAGATGTGGTGATGAGCTGCGACAGGTACATACAAAAGACACACACATACAACACTTTCAACTATCGGCCATGGCCTTCTTCAGAAAATAGAACACTCACACAGGCACACAACACAGTCATACAACCATCAGCTTCTGGGGAATATTAGGTTTACTGAATGTATCACCTGATGACTAGAATGTGCTGGAGCCCTGTCAAGTTGGAAGAACACACCCAGTCTTGTATCCAAAGGAATCTCTTCCAATAATGCTGGAAGCTCAATTTCAAGAAAGTGTAGGTAGTGGTGTCCTGTAAGATGATGCACACACCATACATTTACAGATATGTTCTTGAAAGTATCTCCACGATGACATCTGGGTTTCCTTTGGACTATTTATGTGAATTACGACTGTTATTGGTGCTAACATGAGTAAAAGTAGCTTTACCACTGTAGTGTAATATGAGATTACTTGGGCGAATTTCAAGTATCAAAATCTTCATCTCCTGGTCGAAGCTGGAGAATGGTCTGTAAATGACACGGATGTAACCCATGCATATATGAGGCACTGAGAACAAGAGTTGTCTAACCCACATTTGCTGCTGTGTTAAGTTACCTGCATGAAATGATGCCTATGTTCAGTATAAAAACCCTACAAAACCACATATTTAAATTCTGTAAGGTAAACATAAATATGTAGTTTTGTAGGGTTTTTATACTTCATATAGGCATCATTTCATGCAGGTAACTTAACACAACAACAAATGTGGGTTAGTCCACTCTTGCTCTCAGTTCCTCATATAATTTTGGCAAGCACTTGTATGTGTATCAATGATACCTGCAGAAATTGTGTGTGTGCTTTTTGAAGGACTACGTTCTACTTCATCCACAGTCTGTTCATTTACATGTTCAGATGCAATACGACTGCTGGGAACTGTACCAGTGTCACTCAGTGCACTGAATACACAAATAAACACTCTTGAATCTGGTAGTCTGTGGTTAGGAAATTGTTGTATTATATATAAGCAGCAGCAGTATTAACATTAAAACATTCATACACAAATGCCATTTCGGCATACTCAGCATTTGTAAATACAGTTGGCATGTTTACAAACTACAGTACAATTGTCTTATCCAACAATTACAATGAAATCTTGAATGTAAACTAAAGCACGACTGAACAGCTTGAACATCAACACACTAAGCAACTGGAGTACCAAAACCTGAAACTCAGCTGCATCTCTGTACTCAGTAAAAACTGGACACACTATAATATTTACCGTTTCTCCTGAAACACACTGTGTTGTGTACAGATAGTAGGATGACAAATGAAATCATTATAGAAATTTTTAATTTGGGTAAAAAGTAATGACACACAATGTGGAGAGAATGGTGATTATGCTGGTAATGAATAAGAGGATGGAATCCAAAAGGGGTAGTAACAAAATATTAAGTTTACTTGAAAAGGAGGTGGAAATATATTCCAGTCAGAAGCAGAAGGCAATCCTACTCTCACCCATTCACAAGATTGAGGTAATTTTTTTCTGTAATTTTGTGATTTTGATGGTGCTTGTGAGTCATATAGCAGCAATGGAAAGGTCAACCCCCCCCCCCCCCCCCACACACACACACACACTGGGGGGGGGGGGGGGTATAAGAAAAGTTAACTACTGACTACGCAGAATTGAACATTAGTGTACCCTGACCCATTACAGCCCTTTGCACCAACACTGCAGTAGAGAACCATCTATACTAACCTTTTACCAAATCTTCTTGAGTGGCTCCTCTCATACCATTGTTTATGATCCGAGATCTTTCATTGTTAATCAGACTGAATATAATATGAGATTCTGTTCAACACCTAAACTGGGTGAAATCAATTTTTATCTAGTTTGTAAGTTTCAGAAATATGAGGTTCAGTGTTTAATAAGAAGTAATTTTATGGATAACAGTAGCTTTGAGTAGACAAAGGAAGTTCTCTGATCTTATCTTCCTACAAAAACCCTGTTTTAAATAAAAACACACTACTGTGAGACATCAAATATTTTACTTATATTTTGGTTCCAGGAAATAAAGTAGAAATCAACTAATTAATTCATTAGGGAGAAAGCTATGGAATTTCTAAGTTTCAAAACAACTGTTTTCCACATTAAAATATATTTGCTGTATAAAACAGATTCTGAGACTAGGTATCAGTTTGTCTGTGTGTATGTGCCTAATGCCCAGTTTACACAACTCACTACAGTTAAGTTTAATTCTGGCAATTGTGTGTGTGTGTTTTTTACTGAATGAATGAATATTGTGTTATACCAAGTTGCTTACTGGTTATTTCAAAGAAATTTTATTTTGCACTCCATAATGGGACCTACAGCTCTTTTGTGGGTATGTGTGTGCTGTGCATGGGCCCTGAGCCGAAGCAGCCTTCCTTGCCACCCCAGGCTGCTTCAATTTTCCTCCCGGTTCATGCCCGGAGACGGGCATCCATTGCAAGTTAAGGTGGTCTCCTGTACTAGATTTTCTCTTTCCTTGGTTCGTTCTTTTCCTAACCTTTGCTTCTGTCTTTCAATCCTTGCTGTACTCTTCTAGCCTTCATCTCCTCCTATTTTAGTCTCCGCTTCAGCATTTGAGATACTCCCTCTTCTATCCTTCTCTTTACTTCCTCTAGTCTTCTTTTCTCCTCCCTGTGTGTGTCTGAAGGCCGACCCCCACATTCTCATGCGTAGCAGGTGACGGGATAATGTGTAATTCCCCGCCCTGGGTAGACAAGTAGGTCATATACGTACCCCCTGGTAAAGGGCACGCCTAAGGAGGGGTGATTACCCGAGCTGGTACCTTCCGAACATGCTGACTGGTCCCTCTGTCTGTTCTCAGGAGGTGTGACCTGAGGTGTGAACAATGACCTAAGGCGGACAAGCCCTCAGTGAGGGTCCCCACTAGGAAGGAGCACACCATGGGAGATGCTGGTAATCATGGGGGACATTTTCGCAATGACTTCCTTCTCTTCTACTCTGACTTCGACCCAGAAAAGAAAGATGATTCACCTCAGTGCAAGAAAATGTTGCCTAATCTTCCAAAATTTCTGGTTGTTTCTTGAACTGATGGTCAAGATTTCTCTTTTGTTAATCCTTTCATAATTCAGAAGGGTGTTGATGCGATTGCTGGCCCTGTTAAGATTTCTTCCTGGCAGCACAATGGAACTTTGTTGCTGGAAGCGGACAGTGCTTTCTAGGTGCAGAAACTGATAAGAACTATGTTCCTACACACGTTTCTTGCCAAAGTAGAACCGCATCACACCCTCAACTCATCACGGGGGGGGGGGGGGGGTAGTTTTCACAAGATCCCTTGACGGGTTATCAGATGAAGAGATTCAAAACTACATGTCTGATCAGGGTGCAACAGCCATGCATAGTGTGCTGAAAAAGGTTGAAAACCAGTTAACACCAACTCCCACTGTGTTTCTGACATTCAACAGAGTTGAACTCCCAGCCAAGGACAAAGCAGGATATGAAGTCATCTCCATTCGCCTGCATGTACCAAACCCTACGCGCTGTTTTCAATGCCACAGATTCATCCAGACCTGTCAATCTTGCTCCAATACAGCCAAATGTGTCACCTGTGGTAGACACACCCACGAGGGCGACTGCCCACCTCCATCCGCTCGGTGCATTAATTGCATGGGTGACCATGCTGATTCCTCTAGGGACTGCCCTGTCTATAAAGATGAGTGGGTCATTCAGCAAATTTGGGTCACAGAAAAGGTTTCAACCTCTGCTGCTCAAAAGTTATTTGCGGAAGCCCACTATCTTCCCAGCGGGTACATACAGTAAGGTCCTCACCTCTCCCCGACCTACTAAGGAGGCACGTACACAGACCTGCAATTTCACTTTCACTGACACAGTTGTGCGATTGGCCAGCTGGAAGATTGCCTGTTCCACCTACCCGCTCCCTCCTGCTCCCTCTAAAGTTCAGTCTTCGTCAACCTGTAATAAATCGCAGGCAGCTAAACAAGATTCCCCGATTTCGTAAAAGGACCTGTTCATGAAGATTTTCTACACATTCAGCCTTCTCAACTGTCAAATGCTTCTTCTCACTGTCACTCTTCCAAAACAGCTAACGAAAAAAAGTTGCTCTCCTTCCCTGCCTAATGGTAGCCGGACCCAGTCATCCTCTGTCTCACCGGGACGCACTACTGTTAGCCGGGCAACCTGCATTTTTCTGGCGGAGGAAGCTGCCCCTACCGATCAACTCGGAAAGGCAGCAGAAATTCCAGTCACGCTGATGGAACAAGATTTTCCACCAATGGATTGCAATAGCAGTGCTTCCTCGAAGTCCGGCCCTCAGCGGCCATTGAGGTGACTCCCTTTTGCCTTGTTCTTCTCTTTTCTCCCCTTATTCTCCTTCAGTAGAACATTTGAGGCATTTGTTCCAATCAAGATGAATTGAAATTAATCCTTAGATTGCACTGTCCGCTCATAGTCAGACTCCAAGAAACCATGTTATGCCCATGCAATTGTATAGCCTTCCCTCAATATACCTCTGTGTATTATGACCTACCTCCTGTTGATGGTATTCCAGCCCATGGAGGGGTTATGTTGCTCATTCGGGACGACCATCTCTTTGCACACTCACATACAGGCAGTTGCCATCCGCATCACTCTCCCCACACTTTCCTTTTCTCTCTGCAATATCTATATCCCATCATCGTCTGCCTTTACTAGGGCAGATGTGCTGCAACTTGTTGCCCAGCTTCCTCCACCTTTTCTTTTGCTTGGCGACTTCAATGCCCACCACCCCGTATGGGGTTCTCTAGCATCTTTCTAAATATGCTCCCTTCTAGCAGACCTTTTCAACCATATTAATCTTAATCTGAACACCGGTGCACCAACCTTCCTTTCAGACACAACACACACCTATTCTCACTTGGATCTCGCGACATGCACTCCTCAGCTATCGCATTGGTTTGAGTGGTATGCTCTTTCTGATACATACTTGAGCAACCATTTCCCTTGGGTAATCCACCTACTGCATCATACCCCATCTCCGCGTTCTACCACCTGGAATATCTCCAAAGCCGACTGGAGGCTTTATTCTTTCATGGCAGTTTTTGACAATCAGAATTTCCCCAGTCATGTCCAGTACTTCACAGATGTTATTCTCACTGCTGCAGAATATTCCATACCTCGTACTTCCTCTTCTCCACATCACGTCCCAGTCACATGGTGGACTGCAGCTTGCAGTGATGCTATTAGAGCCTGCCGACATGCTCTACACACCTTTTGCCACCCAACGATGGAGAATTGCATCAATTACAGATGACTGCGAGCACAATTTCGTCGTGCTATAAAAGATAGCAAAAAAGCCTGTTGGACTGCCTTCACTAGTTCTAACAAATTCACTCCCTCCTCATTTATTTTTTGGCACTAAGGTTCACTCCCCAATTTCTGGCCGGACAATAGCAAATGAAGTCCTCGTGGACTCCATTGACATATTCAACTCCTTAAGGCCGCTCTTTTGCGGAAGTTTTTAGCTCTGCTCATTACCACCCTGCCTTCCTCCCTTACAAACAGGCAGAGGAGGCACGGCTGCCGTCTTATCAATCTTTAAATTGTAAAAGTTATAATGCCACCTTCACTATGCAGGAGCTAGACCATGTTCTTGCCATGTCCTGCTCCTCTGCTCCAGGGTCGATGCCATTCATATTGAGAAGTTGAAGAACTTTTCTCCTGCAGGTAAATGTTACCTTCTCCGCACCTATAATCACGTATGGACTGACGGTCAGATTCCCACAAGTTGGCGTGAAGCCATTGTTGTCCCCATCCCCAAAACATAAAAGAACAAGGACAAACATCTTCCTTCCAGCTGTGTCTGTAAGGTGATGGAACACACGATTAACACTCGTTTGGTTTGGCTTCTTGAATCCTGAAGCCTCCTCACCAATGTCCAATGCGGTTTTCATTGGCACAGGTCTGCAATTGACCATCTCATCACCTTGTCGACTTTCATTATGAATAATTTTTTGAAAAAGTGCCAGACAGTGGCTGTGTTCTTTGATCTGGAGAAGGCCTACAACACCTGTTGGAGGGTGGGGATTCTCCGCACCATGCATACCTGGGGCATATGTGGTCGTCTCTCCCTCTTTATTTGTGCATTTTTAACAGACCAAAGTTTTTGGGTACGAGTGGGCTCTGTTTTGTCAGACCCTTTTTGCCAGGAGAATGGGATTGGAACACCGCAAATGGCTTCCATTTCTCCAATGAGAAAACAATCTGCATAAACTTCTGGCAATACAAATAGCTCCTTCCACCATCTCTACATCTAGGCCCGTCGCTTTCACATTCGCAGGAACAACTAAATTCTTGGGACTAACGTTGGATCAGGCACAGGTTCGCATCCACCTCAAACTCAGCTCGCTCCCGAAAAAGAGTACTCTGGATTTGGTGTACTGCTCAAGGTTTGTCGAACTTGATGATAACATTTTCATCTATACAGAGGGATCTAACAACACTGATGGTGTTGGGTCAGCCTTTGTAGTCGGGTTCGACAGCTTTCAATAATAGCTCATCGACCAGTGCTCAAATTTCACAGCTGAGCTTTTTGCTCTCTATCAGGTAGTCCAATATGTTTGCTGCCAACACCATCCTTCTTAAGTCATTTGCTCAGATTCACTCACGAGGGAATGGTCAGACTTGTCATGCCAAAACATGTATTGATTTTTTAGCACTGTTAGTTAACACTGAAGGAAGTCTGTATGCATAATGTTAGCTGCTGACATGACCTGGAAGTCACCTAAAAAAAATCACGAAAATGGCTGTTTTCCCTGCTTGGCGCTTGCGATGACGGCTGGCCACCCCTGGAAATGGCAAGTCACGAGCTGTTGTTATGGTGACCGTTGTGTGCATGGTCAGGAGGTGCGGCCATCTTATTGCAGCATTCACTAAAGAGGAATATCCTTGCACGGTTTTGGTGCAAAGGGAAAATGAATATTTGTTTCTGTGGCATGTACTTCCTTTTTATTTCTGGCACATATTTCGAAACATATCATCCTGAAACTGGTTAGAGACGTGAAAGATATTCTGTACATCTACATCTATACTCCGCAAGCCACTTTACGGTGAACATTCAATCTCCCCTCGCAGGTGATGGCAAACCCTGTAAATGTTTTGCTGCTTGCCATGGAGATATACCACAGACGCCAAATGAAGCAATCAACAGAAAACACGTGTGCCCATAATTAGTCTGAATGGTTCATTGCTGCCTAAACTTTGTGTGTGTGTGTCTTCAAGAACCAACTGGATGTTTTGGACCATGTGTCAAACAAACAATGTTCTATGCAGACAATCTTGTTGTAGATGTATTGAAGTCTGGAAAAATGATAATGTTACACTTTTCATGCGTCATACTTTTCTTCCGTTCTGCGGGAACAAATCTCTTCTCCTTCTAGATTTGTGGTCAGGTCATAAAATTTCTGATTCATTAAAAGCTGTATTTCGAGCTCACCCTGACAAAGAAGTAGAGATACTTCAGATTCCACCCGGCACGACGAACATAATTCAACCGTTACACAGAGAATTTTTCTGCCAGTGGAAGGCATTTTAGAGAAAACTAACGGAAAATTATTGCGTGAAAATCACTGCAGTTTCCTGTCTATCACCGTGACAATATTCTCAAGTTGCAATCAGTCGTACATCATCAGTTTACCTCCCCACGGTTTCAAAATTTGATTAAATATGCATGGCACGCCTCGAAATATACTAATATTAGGCCTGATTACTTCCTAACACCGGCTGAGTTTTGTCTACGGATGTTTCTAAACAATATATGTATTTGTGTCTATTTCATAGCTATTTGAAAAGAATGTTGTAGATAACATATCATCTACATTTGTCAACAAATTTATTATTATCGTATTTATTAATTATCGTATAATGGCTTTCACTGAGCGAATCAGCTCTCTCACTGCTGCGGCAGGAGAGCGGCGCATAGCTAACACCACCTTGTCCCTAGGTGGCGTTGGTATAACGTAACGAGAGAGGTCAGGGTTGTACAACAGGCAATTATAAGCACGGAAACCATGCGACAATAATGTCATACTTCATAAAAGTTTTACAGACTTTCAGGTCATGTCTGCAGCTAACAGTCTGCATACAGACTTCCTTTAATTTTAACTCACAGTAGTAAAAATAGCTACACAGGTTTCAAGATAAGTCTGACCATTCCCTTGTCAGTGCCATTCAGAGTCTTAAGAGACCCATACCCGTTCCATCCTGTTGTACACCGAATCCAACACTCCCTTCAATTGGTAGCTGAAGAGGGCTTTTGCGTTTGCGTTCCTGTGGGTACCTGGCCACATAGGTGTGCTGGGGAACGAGGCTACTGGCCAGGGCTGCAACTCTCCTACCGCAGACAGCTACCGTTTGTGTCCCGTCAAACGACATTCTCAGGGCTATTTGCTGGCGCATTTTCGCATCATGGCATAGGCTGTGGTCCTCACTTCATGACAATAAGCTTAAAACCATAAAACCGACCCTGACAGCTCGGAAGACCTCCTCCCGCCCCCTCTCAGTGGGAGGAGGTCATCTTGGCCTGGCTGAGAATCGGTCATTGCCGGTTCAGCCACCGACACTTTTTAACCTTGTTTTTTTAAAGACAATCTAGGGTCAGAATTGGACGCTAATGACCAATGCAGTTGTGTGCCCTAAAACCACAAAGTTGTCATGCAACTGTCCCAAGCTTCTCCTTTCTGGAAAGCTATAACAGGTTTTTTACAATATAAAATTACACAATACAATATTTTAAATACTTAAAAACTTCTTCATAAATAACACTCATTGTACCGTATTATGGTCTGCATTGAACAGCATTGTTCTGTCCCTGTATGCCTAAATGAAAAGCAAAAGCACATTACCAGCTCTGTTACACTCCTTTGATTATCATACAAAAAAGCAAATGGTATAGTAATAGACAAGGGGATGCTATCACATACCTGTTAATTCTGGTTGTGGATTTTGCTGAGGGTACATTATTTTAGTCTCTTGTCATGCTTGCACCATTCTTCAACAGAATTATTACATTACAGTTTCTCCTGGAGGGTAAATATTACCCCCTGAATGAAAAAGTTATGCAATATTTTTTTCAGGCTCAATGGAGTAAGTATTCAGCTATATAACCATCCCCCCCAGAGGACTCACAGTTCTTTCGTGAGTACATGCGTGGCGAGCACGGGGCCCTGTACTAATGCAGTCTTTCTTCCTTCTTTACTTCCTGGACTGCATTTCCTTTTCCCCTCCCCTCACTTTCCTATCCTCACTCCTTCCCCTCCCCACCAGGGGACTGATAACCTCAGTAGTTTAGTCCCCCTATCCCAACCAATCAATCAGCTTTCCTTGTCTAACAGTACCTTTGGAATTAGCGACAAGTTTAGGTTATCAGGTTCTTGTATGTACCCTTGTCCGCTCAATAAATTGGCTATCTTCATAAAGTGTATCCTTTAAAATGATATCGGTAAAAGAAAGTATACTTTTGACAAACTCCTAAGTAAATGTGCCAGCATAGTATGTGAAGACGTAACTTTGCTTCTTGCATATTTCGATTTGAACGATCACTATACCTATTCGCATGTTGTTGTGGTGAGGAAGTGTACTATTGGTTGACTAATCTTGTTACAGTGTGCTGTGTTTGGCTGACTAGTTCACATGCTAGTGCCTAGGTAGTGTAACAAAGGAACATCACACTGTGTGAGCTTTAGTTCAGGGTAATTTGCCGTATTTGATGGCTTTCATATTTACTCATCCTTACTATGGAAGTTTGGAAGGAACATGAAACATTGCATTAAAGATATTTTCAAAACAGACATTTTAAGATGAAGTACCCAGAAGTGTGATTTCCATATAGTAAAATTTAACACACTAAAATCATTAGTTTAGTAATATTTTTCTTTTAGAAAAAGTACTTGTGTGCAGTCACTAGTAAAGCTTCATTTTATTCATGTACATCATTCAAACTTAAATTGTTTATTTGATATGTGGAAGCATTTCAATGCCAGCAGTCTTAAAGCTGAGCACCACCACTATGCGACAGCAGTACTCTCTTCTGTAACTAATAGCTTACAGGCAGAGGTACTCCCATATCGGTGATTACAGTCTTGATGCAAGTTACCAAATGCTCAAAGTCATGTGGATAAAGATCCCCTATGTGTCCAATACGAAAGCTGTCTGCATTTGTCACCTTTCCAGGATAGATAACTTGTCCTGAGAAGAAAACATAAACTGGGATTAAAGCTGATAATAAATTTTATGAACACAATAGTTATATATCACTTAAATTACTGAACATACAAACTGTCTGAAAAGTTTGATGAATGGTCTCAGGAAATACAGGAAACAGGAGTTACAAACAAAATACATTTACTGGCCTTCAAAGTAATCACCATTGGCTACAATACACTTCTGAGATAGGTTGTACAGCTGTTTGAAACTGCAGAACTGCTCATACACACACTTTTTACTCACTTTTTCAGCTCCATATAATACAATGGGGCTCCATTGACATTTTGCCTAATTTGAAACAGATTTTGATGTTAACATGTTGCACCATTTTGTGCTCCATGTTGCAATGACAAGAGTTCTCACACTGACACTCTTAGCTAGGTAGCAGTATGTACCATCACTTCACTGCAGTGCTTCACACAATAAGGGGCATTTGTTGACATATCCTTCAATGTGTATGCATGTACATCTCATTCTTGCCAGTGCGGTTTGTAAAATACAGGACCATTCACAAAACTTTTCATATGCTCCTTGTATATTACGCATATCCAAATGTGCAGGTTGTGGTTATTGTTGTTACTGTTTGATAATCAAGTTTTGTCTGTGGATACAATCTGTGGGGAAGAGGAGCAGTGAAGTAGAAAATGAACAAAAGGTTTTAATAGTGTTACTAATAGGCATTATTCTCTGCAGTAGTCATCCTCTGCCAAATATTACAAATGGAAGTTAAAAACATGTTCTTCTTGGATTTAGACTACCATTATGTACAAATACCAAAAATACAACTTGGCTAAATGATGAGTGTGCTTTTCTGTGTCAAACGTAGAGGGCTATTAATTTGCTGCCCATTTCTCCAGGAAAAAATGGAGAAAGGAGATATAAATTTCAGTAATTAAATTAATTAAAATAGATCAACAGCAACAGTTTCTGCTTAAATCAACAATAGGAAGCCTGTATTTTTTAATTGCTGGTACCAGGAAACTCATTTTTAATTCACTTAAAAGTTTTCTGGGTATCTTACAGTCTCATATTGTAAAAATACTATTACCAAACAAATCAAAGTTTTACTGTGGCCATCACTGGCCACACTAGTAAACACAGAAGTAGCTAAGACACTGGTTTCTTGAGTAGTAATCTTATTTGCAGTATGACACGTTGCAATATCCCAGAAAAGTGTTATGCTCAATTAGTCATTTCTAACTATTTGTATGACATATGAATGCATAGTTTTGTGGTGAGTTTTACTGATACAATTCTCTCGGGCATCCAGCCGCATCAAGTGTTCTGATATCTGCGAGCTTTCAGCCAAGAATCTCCTCAGCCATTGTCAAGTGGTCTTCTCACCACTTGACAATGACCGAGGAGATCTCAGCTGAAAGCTCGTGAATATCAAACCAATTGATGCGGCTGAAAGCCCAAGAGAATTTTATCAATGTGTATGGCTATAGTGAGATGGTATCTGATAAAACTGTTAGAATAATTATTAAAGTAGTAAACAGGGGAGGGAAACATCTTGATGCCCGAGTATAAAGTCGTATAATTTCTTTTGTGTATTAATTTAGACAGATAAACAATGTAAGGAGATGTCAGCATTTGAGGGGCGATGTTTACTTTTGCTCAAAAAGCCAATTGGAATAATCAGAAAATGGTTCAACATTTATATAGGAGTGTGCCACAATTTTACAAAGTTGGCAAGAATGGGTGAACTGTGGCCAAGCAGCGTCAAGAAAGAAACAGTTGACTCAGAGAGATTACAGCATGTGAGGAGCTAGAAACTGTCAGCAAGCCTCATTTTGTTGCACTTCATGACCTTCCTTCCTGGGCTTGCATTTAAGCAACATAATACCCACTCGCTTACAGTGAGGGTTTCTACTGCTTGCCAAACCATACCACGGCCAGTAAGGTTGCTGGATCTCTCTCCAATTGTGACTGTTTGGACCATTATAGGCAGGAACCTCCAACTCGTTTTGAATTTTGATGATTGGACAGAATTTGGCTTGATATGCTTCAAGAGGACACCTGAATAGGTCACAGAGTGACACAGGAGATGCTCTTATTGTCTGGGCTCTGCTCGACACTAATATCACCTGACTCAAATTTATTCTACTAAAAATTTTTATGGTCCCCAAATTCTGCTTTTATACACCAAAAATTTGTCATCAGCATAATTTAAGTCAAAAGATATTTGTAATTCTGAGATATGGGTGACTCCGTGGCAATGATAGTATGTATGACATTGTTATAAAATAAGCTGAATTTGTTGAAGGTGGGCAAGTGCTAGGAGTATCATGTGGTGGTTCAGCAACCAGTTGAATGAAAGCTTTATGAGATGTTGAGGCCATTTTAGATGCTCCCTAAATTTTATAAAAGTCATGATTACAATTTCGATTTTATTAACCTTACACATTTTAGCATTGTATATTTTCTAAGGTTCAAAATATCTGTAAAAAAACTGAACTAAATGTTAATAATGTGATACATTTCTGGTCACTTTACATGCTTACACTTGCTTGCAAACTATGAAAGCTGAAACTTAAGGCGAATAACATTTATACTGTGGCTGTAACTTACATCAATTCAAATAGCACTGTTTTTTGTGTCTAAAGTGATAGTATGATGGAAACAAACGTGGCAACCATTTGCAAGTCTTTCACTATGGCAGAGTTGTATAAAATATTTTCAGACTTCTTAACCTGTCAAATCAAGCTTTGCATGACTACATCCATCATCTTTGTCAGATGCAACTTACAGAAAGATGGAGGCAATTGCCAAAAGCTTGAGGTTTTACCCGGATTTGGCATGGCAAGTCCAAAAGTGTTTTTTTTTTTTTTTTTTTTTTTTTTTTTGGATGCATCCGCGTCGCGCAACCCTCATCCCTCGGCCCAAGATCCATCCAAGATCCAAAAGTGTTTTAATGACTTTTATTTCAATTTATGATAGTTGTTAATAGTAAATAAGACTGTGTTAAGCATTTGTTTGTGATTCAAATCTAAATATAATTTTGTACAACACCTGAAGTTATGGAACTAGAACCCTGGGCGAAATGACAACAACCAAGAAAAGTACATCTGTTTAATGATAAAAATTCTCCTCAGAGATGATAAATTATTTTTCAAAAGAGATAGATGGCTGGCCATTACTTATATTTTTGCTGTACAGCCGATAGTTACACAAATGAAGAAACAGAAAAAAAGAGGACGAAAAAGGACAAGCTTTCGGAACACAGTTCCTTCCTCAGGTGAGAGAGAAGGGAAGAAGAAAGGATGGGAATGGGAGGGAAAGGTAATTCACAACCTAGGTCATGAAGGTGGTGTTTCAGGAGTGTGAACGTCAGAGATACTGCATGTTCGGACGTCCGAAAGAACAGATACCACACCAATACAATAAGCAATTAAGAAGTGTCATAGAGTGAGTCTATGAAAATTTGTCTTTCAATTTTATTTTGTAAACACCACTGCAATGTTCATGAAAATGTTTTCAGCTAAATTTGTGACATATTAATTGGAAATAAGACACATTTTTGATGAGTGGTGGTGTGAATCTGCAACGATCAATGAATGAATATTTCTTATAAGAGAATAGTAAAACATTCATAGGATTTTTTAACATATTTCCATATAAATGTCATTGTTCCAACTGTCACTATCACTATGAAAAGTACATCAAAAACCAATTATTCCATGAGTGTGACAGTTTTATCTTTCCTTTATGCAGCTTTCAGGGAAAAGTATTTTAAATGTGCAGAAATCTATATGATTGATGATTTAATTGCTGTCAATTTATGTAAATATAAATAAATAAAATAAAAATGAAAGAAAAAGAGAAAAAAGACCTGTATCACTTTTGTAATGTTACTGATTCTTGATGTACTTTTCTGAAGATCTTCCTTAGTGATTTTAGACTCACATATAGATTTTTTTTTAATGAAAATATTGTTTCAAATTACACACAATATTCCTACATGCTATGAAAGACACATTTCATTGGCTCTCTCAATGACACTTCTCATTGGCAGCCTTCTGGTACCAATATATGGGGGAGAGGTGGGGGGGGGGGGGGAGGGGAACTAGATTTTCTTTATTCTCTTTGTCAGCAACACTCATAGTTTCTGACAATACTTCCTCAAATCCTGTGCTTCTAGTATTTTGCATTGTTTCTTCCAATAAGCCCTGCAATTTATGAGATAATTCAAGCTTTACTAAAACTGAAAACTTAGAAATCAGACCATAAAGTCAGTGTCTCCCATTGCTGTGAAGTATGTGAGGCATCCAACCATAATCCTCAATCAATGATATACAAATTATTACTTTTGCAACAAAGAACCTCACTCATATTTTATTTATTGTTATTAATTTTTTAGAAAGGTATATTTCCAATTTACATCAAGAACATTGATTTTGTACTTGCCTTACATCCTTTAAAAGGAATCTGACCTAGAGAGAGTGCTAATAACAACCTTATGTTGATGCACCATACTCTAGATATAGAAAGTTATTACTATGAAGTTTTGTCCTTTAAAATAAAAAATAATTAGCAACAGCACCAGGGGGTAGATAAATTTTTTCTTCAGGGGGGGGGGGGGGGATGTAGGTTCAGAGCCAGAGGTATATTGAGGTGCCCTTGTGCAGTTGACAGGTGCCAAAGCTGTGAGGCGCCCCCCCCCCCCCCCCCCTCAATAAAACAAACTTGTGATTTTATTTTTCAATTAATTTGCAAGATTTTGCAAATAGTTGATAAAAGATTGAAGCGTTATTGAGAAAGATTGTAGACATGAAGAGCAGTCTTTTTTGGTATAGTGGTATACCTTGAAAATTATGGGCGTTCGCCTGCCTAAATACTGGCTATTGGTGAAGACGTTGCCCGAGTATATTCACATAAATTATTTTAACATTACATACAGAATAAGCCCAATTTTCACAGCAAAGGTAATCACTGTTGGTATTAGTAAATTAGAAACAACTTCCGCACTACCACATCTAGCTCAAGTTGTCAGTTGCCAGCAATCGTAAAAATCGAAAGCCTTCAGACAAATGACATATAGGGGAGACCAGGGGAATGGCACCGTTGTAATTTATTCTTATCAGTCTTCTGTATTAGACATTTAAAAGGCTTCAAGTACTTGTCGATGTAAAATAAGAATAATAATACATTTTATAATTTAGGCTTGATTAAGACTTTGCAAAAGTCAGAAATACTGGTATAGTTTTTGGCACTTCAAACCTACTATATTCTGCAAGTGCCAATTTCATAAAATGTATGCATCTGTATTACACTTCATTTTGCCTAAATTCTCCACCATGATGTCATTACCCCAGTTGAAAAATATGGCTAAGAACATCAATTTAAAGCCAAAGATTTTGCAAAAAAATTAGGTTAGGGACACAAAATTGAAGCTAAATACCTACAGACTGCACTAATACAAGTATTAAAAAGCACCGACAGCCTATAGAGGTACTTATTTCAGTTAAATACAGGCTCGAAAATTAGATCCAAAATGTCAAAACTAACAATTTCTTTCACACAATTAATACCTGTCAACAAGCACGGACGGCAACCACAGGAATTAGTTCCACAGTAGGCAAAAGGGATAGAACACTGGCAAGCATACTCATACTGCAAATCGTTGTCATAAAACTGGGGTGGCGCAATTACCCAGGGTGACGCTGTTACCCTGGTCTCCCCTATGTATCAGCACATCGGCCTTTGGAAACCCAAATTACTGTAGCGAAGTTGCAGTGTTGACGAATATGAGCAAGCTGACAGGCAACAGTTATTAACAAAGTCCACCGTCGCCTCCTATGACAGACATCCGTCGCTTCTTCGTAATACTACTTTTGCGAAATTACAACGTGATATTAGTGTGCATTTACAGTAGTGGGGTAAAGGGTAAGGTCGCTTCTTGTAAGCAGAGGATGGGAACGTGACTTGTTAAAAAATATATTTGTCTGTGTTACGTTCAAGTTCACCAACCTACAGTAGCAGTAAAGTTAGTAGATCACTGAAGTTGGCAGCAGTAGTAAACATAAGACATGGTGGCCTTCGTTACACACTACGCAAGCCTCGCATGGTACTTTAAACAGTCTGTGGAGCGTGTTTCTGGCTGGAATTCAACAATACTCGTTCATTGTTACTGATGATTAGGTGGTGGTTACCTGAGCCATTATTATTTTCTTAATTGGCCAGATTTACTGTGGTGAAAGTTGTACATGACACTTGCCTAGACCTCACGAAGGCCACCCATAAGACATTCAAGAACAAAGTGTCCCGACAACAAGTAAGAAGTCAAAGCTCAACTAAGCATCGATTACAACTTACAGACACCCTGGTACCTCTCTTTGTTGGCAAAGTTTTGAGTCTAACTCTCATATTCATTACAAAATATTTTTTTCACTCATGCTAAAAATAAAAACAAGTTTTATAAGGGGGGAGGGTTAAACCCCCCTCCCCCCCCCCTTATATACGCCCCTGAACAGCACCATAGTTATATAAAATAACAACAAGTATATTTAGCAATCTTAAATAAAATATAGAAAAACATTTATAATGCATTGACAAACCCATTTCACTGAGACGAGCATAGAAAGTGTTGAAAGTGAAGTTGGGATGCTTGGGGCAGAGATACGAAGTTATAATGTGGCTTTCATGTCCCGACAACTGAACCAGTTTCCGGAATCCCATTTGCTCCATCCCACATTGCAAAGTGCGACAGTTCTTGCGATACCTGTTTACAAAGGTAAAGTAATTTTTATTTAGACATTGTCTTCATTCAAGTTGACAGAATTATTGAACATTCAAGAAGACAGAATTATAAAGTATTCAAACTGACAAAATTATTGAACTTTCTCATCTCAGTAAAAGTGAGTGAAGTTAGTCACCTATGTTTAGCCAATCTGAGGTGTAAATACACACACGCACATAACTTTGACCATATCAATATCAACAGGTTAGGAGCTGTTACATGGGCAGCCATAAGTGAAGGGAGAAGAAATGATTATGACCAGGAGAGTAGGCGAGTATTGGGAGCTAGGTATCTTTCAGTGACTGTAATAAACTGGTGTAACCGTCTCAAGACAGCAGTGTGCATCATGAAGACAAGGGTGAAGAGTAATGTTGGGATAGGAAGATCAAAGTAA
The DNA here is from genome assembly GCA_026315105.1 of Locusta migratoria. Classification (NCBI taxonomy): domain Eukaryota; kingdom Metazoa; phylum Arthropoda; class Insecta; order Orthoptera; family Acrididae; genus Locusta; species Locusta migratoria. The sequence goes on from CM048749.1 coordinate 207,188,214, forward strand.
GAAATGAAAGCAAGGAATGCATTCCACAAAGTAAAAATTGCTGGGATGTAACACATACTTGGAATTATACTTGCACATGGTAACTTATATCACAACTACACAACAAACATCTAGTGTAATGTTTACAATGTGGAAACGCTGTCGTATTTTAACAATATGTGATGGGTGATTGTAAACTAAAGTTCCATACATGTACATTTTATTTCATACAGTCAACAAAGCCAAATGGCAGTACATCTGTTACACTAATTTTTATATATATATATATATATATATATATATATATATATATATATATATATATATATTTTTTTTTTTTTTTTTTTTTTTTTTTTTTTTTTTTTTTTTTTTTTTTTTTTTTTTTTTTTTTGCATTTCTCCATATCTATTAGGCACTTGTCAATTCATGTGATGAGTTTGAATGCGCCCTCCCATTACAAATCCTGACAAATTCACCACTTTTTTTTTTCTTTCCCGCCTTTAGTTATTCACCAACTCATGAATCATCTGAGTTGTAGATGCTCCTTCAAGTAAAGAATAAGGTGAAAGTCACTTACAGTGAGATCCAGGCTGTGGGAAAGATAGCCAATATTGTCCCAGTAAAACTGTATCAGCCACATGTTGGTTTCTGACATTTGTGACATACTGACAAGACATTACAATCTCTCCATAAACACACAAACTGCTGGTGAATTCAGACATGGTTACATATTTCTACCATAGCTATTGAATAACAGAGCAGATTTCATTGTGGGAGCTTTTCAAATTATTCATAATTTTTATTTATCTTAAACTAGTGCTATATGTGTCAGGTGACTGAAACTCAGCACAGTTGCCAACTGTTTGTATCAGCATTACAGCACATTACTAATTTCTCTGTAACAGATGAACTCAAAGAATATCAGTTGGTAAGCTTAATTTCTAACCAACCCCCCCCCCCTCCCCCCATGTTTTGTGTGTCAAGTACATAAGCAAATTCCTTACAACTTGGTGAGTTCCATTTGAGTTCTTGCAGTTATTTCTATTTCACCTTACATGAAATTACACTGTGTGAGAGGGGGAAAAATTGTATACAGAAAGACAATGTCGATTTTGATCTGATGGTATCAGATGCCACCTGGGGGACAGTAGAAGCCCTGACAATAGTTTCAACATTGTCCATCATCAGATAGCAGAGTTATATAGCTGCCAGAGTGGCATATGTGGTAACCTTCAATAGGAAATGTTTGCAGTCATCAGGCTCAGTGTGATACAAATGTGTGAAGCAAAAAGGAACTATGCCATGCAAATGCTCCCACGGTTTTTACAGCCAACTGAATGAGTTTGAAAGAGATCAAATTGTGGCTTTCCAAGTGGCTGGATCGTCCTGTCAGGGAATTGCAAAATCAGTTGGATGTGCAAGACCAGTTTTGCAGTGAAGCTGGTTGGAATGGTCACATCAACATTATTACACCCATTCATCAGGTTCTGGATGTCCTTGCAGCACAGAGGTCTGACAAGACTGTTGTACTGTAAGGGCAGGTGGTGCAGCTATCACAGCACTGATTTATATCTACATCTACATACATATGTTGCATTCCACCATAAGGTGCGTGGTAGAGGGTACACTGTACCACTACAAGGCATTTCCTTTCCTATACCACTCCCAAATAGATAGAGGAAAAAAGGGTCTTTATGCCTCCGTACGAGCCCTAATATCTCTTATCAAATCTTTGTGATCATTATGTGAAGTGTAAGTAGGCGGCAGGAATATCATACTACACTCAGCTTCAAATTCCGACCCTCTATATTTGCTCGTTGTTGTGATCTTCAGTTCGGAGACTGGTTTGATGCAGCACTCCACAATACCCTATCCTGAGCAAAGCCTCTTCAACATAAGAATGGCAACCTACATCTGTCTGAATCTGCTTACTGTATCCATGTCTTGGTCTTCCTCTGCAGTTTTTACCTCAAACACGTCCCTCTAATGCTAAATTCGTGATTCCTTGATGTCTAAGAATGTGTCCTACCAATCGATCCCTTCTTTTAGTGAAGGTATGCCAGAAATTCCTTTTCTCCCCAATTCTGTTCAGTACCACCTCATTAGTTACGTGATCCACCCACTTAATCTTCAGCATTCTTCTGTAGCAGCACATTTCAAAAGCATCTATCCTCTTCCTGTCTGCACTCCTATACAAGGCAACACTCCACACAAATGCCTTCAGAAAGGCCTTCCTTCGGCTTAAATCAATATTCATTGTTAACAAATATCTATTTTTCAAGAACCCCTTTCTACCCACTGCCATTCTGCATTTTATATCCTCTGTACTGCGACCATCATTTGTTATTTTACTGCCCAAGTAACAAAACTCATCTACCTTATTTATTGTTTCGTTACCTTATCTAATTCCTTCAGCATCAACTGATTTTCTTTGACTGTGCTCAATTACCCTTGTTTTGCTATTGTTAATGTTCATCTTATATGCATCTTTCAGTGCACTGTCCTTTCCGTTCAGCTGCTCTCCAGGTCCTTTGCTGTCTCTGACAGAATTACTATTTCACCGTCAAAAAGCAATGTTTTTAATTCTTCACCCTGAACTTTAATTCCTTTTCTAAATTTCTCCTTGCTTTCCTTTATAGCTTGCTCAATGTACAAATTGAATAACATTGGAGAAAAGCTACAACCCTGTCTTACCCCCTTCCCAACCACTGCACCCCTTTCTTGCCCTTCAATTCTTAACAACTGCTGTCTGGTAGTTGTACAAGTTGTAAATAACCTTATGCTCACTATATTTTACTCCTGCTCTACAAAAGCTAGAAATGTAGGTTTGCCTATTCTTAATCTATCTTCTAGGATAAGCCGTAAAGTGAGTATTGCCTCCCGTGTTCCTACGTTCCTCCTGAATCCAAACTGATCTTCCCCAAGGTTGGCTTCTACCAGATTTTCCATCCTTCTGTAAATAATTTTGCAACAATTACTTATTAAAGTGATGGTTCTGTAGTTTTCACACCTTTCTGCACCTGCTTTCTTTGTAATAGGGATTATTACATTTTTCTTAAAGTCTATGGGTACTTCGCCAGTCTCATACATCTTACACTCCAGGTGAATCAGTTTTGTCATGGTTGGTTCTCCCAGAGACTTCAGTAGCTCTGAGGGAATTTCATCTACTCCAGGGGCCTTGTTTTGACTTAGGTCTTTCAGTGCTCTGTCAAATTCATCTCTCAATGTAGTATCTTCAATTTCATCCTCATCTACATCTTCTCCCCTTCTTACAATATTACCTTTAAGTTCATTTCCTTTGTAGAGGCTCTCTGTATACTCTTTCCACCTTTCCTGAGAACTGGTTTTCCATCTGTGTTCTTGATATTCATAGAGCTGTTTTTCTTATCTCTAAATATCTCTTTTATTGTCCTGTATGCTGTATCTATTTTTCCTCTATTTATACATTCTTCTACATCCTTGCATTTGCATTCTAGGTACTCCTGCTTAGCTGTTTTGCATTTCCTGTCAATCTCATTTCTTAGTTGTTTCATTTACTGCATTTTTATATTTTCTCCTTTCATCAATTAAATTTAGTATGTCCTGTGGGATCCAAGGAATTTTTTATAGGTCTTGTCTTCCTACCTATTTTGTCCTCTGCTGCCTTCACTATTTCATCTCTCAATGCTACCCATTCCTCCTCTACTGTTTTATTTTCCACCGTTTCTCTCAATTGTTGCCTAAAGCTCCCTCTGAAATTCTCTTCAGTTTATCTCAGTCCAATCTCCTTATTTTCCTACCTTTCTGCAGTTTTTTCAGTTTCAGCGTACAATTCATGATCGACAAGTTACGGTCAGAGTTTATATCTGCCCCCGGTTATGTCGTATAGTTAAAAACCTGGTTCTGAAAGATGTCTTACCATTATAAAATCTATCTGGTATCTCACGGTGTCTCCTGGTCTCTTCCACATATACGACCTTCTATCGTGATTTTTAAACCAGGTGTTTGTTATAACTAAATTATGTTCCATGCAAAATTCTACCAGGTGGCTTCCTCTTTCATTCCTTTTGCCCAGACCATATTCGCCTACTATCTTCCCTTCCCTTCCCTTCCTTGTCCTACTACCAAATTCCAGTCTCCCATAACAATTAAGTTTTCCTCTCCCTTAATTGTCTGAATAATTTCCTTTAGCTCCTCATATATTTCTTCGATCTCCTCATCATCGGCAGAGCTAGTTGGCATATAAACATGTACTACTGTGGTCAGTGTTGGCTTCGTATCTATCTTGACTACGATAATGCGATCACTGCGTTGCTCATAGTAGCTTACCCGCATTCCTATTTCCTTATTCATTATTAGACCTAATCCTGTAATACTCCCAACTGTTTTTGTATTTAAAATCCTGGACTCACGTGACCAGAAATCCCATTTCTCTTTCCACCGAACTTCACTTATCCCCACTATATCTAACTTCAACCTATCCATTTCTCTTTTTTACTTTTCTAGCTACCCTACCCAATTAAGGGATCTAACATTCCGATCCATAGAATGGCAGTGTTGTCTTTCCTGATGATCACATCCTCCTGAGTAGTCCCCGCCCAGAGATCCGAATGGGGAGCTATTTTACCTCCGGAATATTTTACTCAAGAGGATGCCATCATCATATGTTCATACAGTAGAGCTGCATGTCCTTGGGAATAGTAATGGCTGTAGTTTCCCCTTGCTTTCAGTCGTTCACAGTAGCTGTGTGGCAAAGTCACATTAGCTGATGTTACAAGGCCAACTCAGTCAATCATCCAGACTGTTGTCCCTGTAACTACTGAAAAGGCTGCTGCCCCTCTTCAGGAACCACACGTTTTTCTGGCCTCTCCACAGATACCCCTCCACTGTGGTTGCACCTACGGCACGGCTATCTGTATCGTTGAGGCACGCAAGCCACCCCACGTCGACAAGAATTTCCTCAACAGAATTTCTTGAAAAGAACATCGTCTTCCCTCTAGTGATCCCCATTTGACATCCCGGAGCATTTCCATGACACTCGCGTATTGGTTGAACTACCACTAATGAACCTAGCTGCTTGCCTCTGAACTGCTTCTATGTCTTTCTTTAACCCAGATATTGCAGAATTATTTTTGGTTTAATTCTTTCTCAGAAGCTGTTAATTAACTTCATATGACTGCACAAGATCGTTATAAGTGATTTTTTTCACAATCACCCCATTAGTTTTGCAATATTGCCCTTCTTTCTGGAATGACGTCAAACTGAATATTTTATAATTTTCATCTGATGATTCATTATTATTAAAACAACATTTAAGATGAAATATATACATATAAATGTCTCAAAAATTGAAGAAAATTCAAGAAATATAAACCCAACTACAAGGAATTCTTCAGTATCTTCTGTAGGAACCTCAACTTTGCAGCTGAATTCAACCTCTTTGCAATCGACAATATAAATTAATCTGCAGTGGGAGCAGGTGATTTAAAGAAATAAAATATGAAACTGTACACGAGTTCTTACAGACAAGAATAAAAAAGCAAGCTGCCGTTCTCGTCCTTCTGGAAGGACGTCAGCACTATCTGGGTTAAGCTGATCAGCTGCGTGTCCCAAACACTTGAGCAATACTCAAGACATGATTGTACAAGTGTTTTATATGCGGTTCCTTTACAGATTAAGTATAATTTCCCAAAATTCTCCCAATAAACAAAAATCGGCTGTCCTTACATGTTCCTTCCATTTCGTATTGCTCTGCAATGTTACACCTAGATATTTGAATGACGCGACTGCATCAAGAAGCTCACTACTAATGCTGTATTTGAATATTATGGGATTGTATTTCCTACTCATGTGCATCACATTACATTTTTCTACATTTAGAGCTACTGCCATTCTTCACACCATCCTGTACACTATTACAATCAATTAAAATGACACCCTGCCATACACCACTGCATCATCAGCAAACAGCAGTAAATTACAAGTTATTCAGTCCATCAGATAATTTACATAGATAGAAAATAATAGCAGTCCTATCAGTCTCCCCTGGGGCACGCCTGATGATGCACTCATGTCTGATGAACACTCATCGTCGAGAACAACATACTGCGTTCTATTACTTAGAAAGTCTTGCAGCCAGTCACAAATCTGTGAACTTATTCCATATGCTCGTATCTTCTTTAGCAGTCTGCAGTGTTGGCAGAGGTGTTTGTGAGTACAGAAGTGTCAACACGCACTGTTGCCAACTAGCTGCTAGCAGTGGGACTACTGGCATAAGCCCATCTACCACTCACATCACAGCATTGACATGCACGGCCCAACTGGTGCAGTCAGAGGATCACTTGGAAGTCGGAATGGTGGGCTATGTCCTTTAGCAATATGATGGTAACATGAGAGAAGATGGCTACTAAGACTGACTGAACAAAGTAATTTTTACAGTAACATTAAATGAATGAACATCCATTAGCTTTTACCTTTCCTCTCTTGCAGAAACCCCACCTTCACATTTCAGTTCTTCAATAGCTCTGTGTAACGCAAGAAGACAGTGAGTAGGTGGTGTAAAGCGAAATTGGCCACATGTATCCAAGCCGTTCAGCTGCGAGTACAAGTCTAAGCTCAAGCTGCGGCAGTTTCCTGAAAAGTAAAGTATTGGGATCACTTTAAAAACTCTTTCATGAAATTATTGAGATATGCCAGAAAACATATTTGATTAGAGAATAAGCAGTAACAAAATAGCTGAAAAGTATTTCACCTAAAGAAAAATAAAAAAAAAGATAACCTACAAATAACAATTAATTTTGCATGCATTTATTTATAATGAATTATGTATAGACTACAGTTTTAACCAATCTGATGACACCAAGCTTTTAAGCAACATCAGTGAAAGGGCTGTATTTGGGCAACAAATATAATAAGGCCAGCTATGTATGTGTGGATATACATGGGTGTACCCACTAATACCCACGTGCTGAAATACACATGTTAGGTTCTTTCTCTTAATGTTCTGGCCATTGGCATGTGAACATCATCTTCTGAAACGATATCTGGAGTTTGCTATTGTATTTCCTTCAAGTGGTGTTGGCAGTTGATGCTAAGTCATTGGTCTCCATACACTTTTAATGTATTAATTTAATCTTGCGCGGCAGTCAAGAAAATAGGAAAGGATGGTTTTCCTATCTACATATATATACACAATAGATAGCAACTCACGGTAAACATGATTGCTGAGTTGCAGACAGGCACATAAAATAGACACTAACATTCACACAACTCAAGTATTCAGCCACAGCCTTCTTCAGAAAGAGATACAAATATATTTACACAATCGCTTAGACAATAACTCGTGCACACATGACGAGCATCTCTGACGTGACCCCTCTGGTGGAACAATTATCTTGACATAGACAGGATGGGAGTGCAGGAGGAAGGATGCTGGGCAAAGGTGGAGTAGAAGGTTCAGTGGTACATGGTGGAGTATAAAGGCTCTGATAAGTGGGAATCTGAGATGCTGCTTTATTTGCAGTTAGGGAAGGGGTGCAGAAGCAAAGAAATAAATAAATGTGTGTGTGTGTGTTTCAGAAAATGTGGTAGTGGAGGATGTGTTCAACTGCATGCTGTGCTACTACAAGGGTGATCCAGCTTTCTTTTGGCCATAGTTTGAGGGTGGCCATTCATCCTGATGGACAGTTGTTTGGTAGTCATACCAATGTAAATTGCTGTGCAGTGCTTGCAGAAGAGTTGATAAATCACATGGCTAATTTCATAATAATGGAGGATAGGTAACAACTCAAGATACAAAGACTCGCTGAGCTGTTGACAGACAAGAAAATAGATAATCACATTTACACAACTTAAATGTTCAGCCATGGCCTTCGTCAGAAAAAGAAGCACATATATTCATGCAATCACTCAGACAACTATACACACACAACTATCATGTCCAGCTAGTGGAATGACTGGACATGATAGTTGTGTGTGTATAGTTGTCTGAGTGATTGTGTGAATGTATGTGTTTCTTTTTCTGATGAAGGCCATGGTCGAAAATTTAAGTTGTGTGAATGTGATTATCTATTTCGCGTCTGTCAACAGCTCAGCGAGCCTCTGTAGGGCGAGTTGTTAATATTTTTCAATATTCCATCAATTTTTTTTTCTTTAGCACCTTCAATACTTCCCTTTATTGTTTTCAAAGCCGCATCTCACATTCCCACCATGCAGTGTGGTACATTCTATCCCTGCCATTTCCTAGCATTCTTATCACTACAGTCCTCTCCCCACCCGTCCTCACTCACTCTCAACATTATTTTTGCATGGGACGGGCCAGAGATGATGGTCATTTCTGCATATGTTTGAATGATTGTGTGAATGTGTATCTTTTTGTAATGATAGCTGTGGCTGAAAATGTAATTTGTGTGAATGTGATTGTCTATTGTTCATGTCTGTCTTTGGCTCAGTGATCATCTTTATGGTGAGTTGCTACCTATTCTCTATTATTGATATTCCAACCTGGATCTATTCATTTTATAAACAAAACTTAGATGATTCCTCTCTGTTCTCATGTGGAGGGCTTTACACATTTCATAATTTAAAGCCAACTGCCAATTTTTGCACGATAAAGATATCTTATCTAAATTTTCTGCAGTTGGTTTTGATCTGATGAGTTTATTGACAATAAACATCATCTGGAAACAATGTAAGAGAACTGCTCAGATGTTCTCCCAAATTGTTTACATAGATAATGAGAGCAGAGGACATAAAGCTACCCTGAAGAATGCCAGATATCTCCTCTCCAATGCCTTCTCATAAACTACTATGAACTGTGTCCTATCTGACTGAAAATCGCCAATCAATTTACAGATCTGATACAATATTCCATTCACACGTGATTTTATTAAAAGCCATTTGTAAGGTACTATGTTAAAAGCCTTCTGGAGGTAGAGAAAAATGGAATTCATAGGAGAATGTTTGTCAATGGTACTCATCACTTCATGTTGAAATGGAACAATAGATCATTCTGTTTGAGGTAATTTGGGCCATGCCAACTCAGGTGCTTCAATAGCACTGGCCAACAACAAGAAAAAGCACCATTGCTCTGCCGAAGTACCGTTCTGACAGTCTTAGGAGCAGAACACGTTGACACAGTGCATAGCAAGGTGAGAGTCATTTTGTTGCTTGGTGACTGAGGCTGAACAAATCAGTGTGCAGCAGGCTTTGTACCTGTATTAAAATGATTCATTCTAATTATGCCAAATCTGTGTACAGAAATAAAGTACAGGTCTATTCTGCTCCTTATTTTATACTAATTTTCAGGACTCTTTGTTGATATTTGTCATCTTTTTCAGGCCCTTAATTTTCAAATTTGTAATATGTAAACTTATATGACCATAAATGTTAAAATTATTTAAATATTCCAGGCTATTCTACTGTGCTTTATACAAAAATTTACAGTTTTTGCAACTTTATCAAGATATACCTAAACTTGTGGATAATTTAACACATAGCTGTTCTTTATGTAAAAGGCAATGTATTGTCAACATTGGGGGATACCCAGCTTTGTGTTTTTCCCCCTTCAAACACCCTACAAAACCTATCCATTCTGACAACACTGCAAGGTCCATTCCATTGCTGTAGCAGCAATCGAGTAATAACTTTATTTTGTTTAAAACATCCTCTAAATCCAGGAAAATATCTTCAGTGGTTGTGGTACTTTTCAAAGAAATAATATCAAACAGTTCTTTAGCAACAGTGAAATACTTTTTGACACTGCTTACAAAAATTGAAAGCTTAGCTATGCTGTCATCGAGGGTAATTGAGTACTCTATGAAGTTAGGACATTTATTGTGCAATTGCTCCTTTAATTTTGTACCAATTCTTTACATTCCTTGAGAAATTTTATTTCAGACAAGTTTAACACCTTAAATCAGGCCACTTCAGATGAGCATATTACTCTGATTTGATTTTCCCAGGGAAGCCAAAACAGTCTTGGTCCAACCCGCCACTGCCTGCACCGAAACCAAGTGTATTATGCGGTATCGCTCCCTGTATATCTAGTAAAGCCAACCAATGCCCCTGAACAGTGCAAGGAGTCCCTTTACCAGTTCTTTATTAGACACAATATCTTTGTGTCTGGTTGTCCCAAATGTTCTGTGCCTTTTACTCGCCAATGCAATGAATTTGAAGATTAGATGTGATGCAGTTTCATCACCGTCATCACAGATCCTACATTTAGGGTCCTCTTCTATTATTCCCATTGTATGTACGTGTTTTTTTGAAATTCCCATGGCCTGTCAGCAATCCAACTATGAGTCTAATCTCTCTCCTGCTCAGGCCCAGGATTGCAGAGCTTCTTTTAAAACATGGCTTTGGCATCATTACCTCGCCATGTTTTTGTTGATGGAATTTGGTCCAATATCCTACATGCTGTCTTCTGAGCCAGTTACGTAGCTCCAATTTGATAATTGCCTTGGTGATTGGTAGGACAGGTTCTGGTCCAATAAATGGAGTCTCTGCCCCCATCCTGGCTAATCTGCTGGCATGTTCATTGCCACTGATCCCCAAGTGGCCAGGGACCCACAATAGGTTTATTGCTTTCCCCTAGCTCCACCAGAACCCTGTGACATTCTGCAACAATTTTAGACCTTGTTGCAGGTACTGCCAGTGATCTCAGGGCTGCCTGGCTGTCTGAATAGATATAGATGCTACAGTCTTTGTGCCACCTACGCAAATTCTCCTCCACACACGCCCTGATGGCAGTGATTTCGGTCTGGAATACTGAGGCCAATTTCCCTAGAGAGATGCCCTCCAGTCTTGGCTGCACCCCGTGTACCCCGGCCCCAACGTCTTGGTCTGATTTTGACCCATCAGTGAACCAGACAATATCCCCCATACAGTGTCGAACTATTTCCTCCCACTGCTCCCTACTTCCAATTGTTATATTGAAAGGCTTGTTGAAGCAGTATGGGGTTATAATATAGTCGGATGGCATTTCCCCAACCTTTCCTATATTTACCTCACTCACTATTTTAGTGTGTGATTCTGGGCATATTACTCTACTAAACACATTTTAAAAAAATTGCCCTTCTGTTAATAGTATTCCAGTATTCTGCAATTTTTAGTGTACTAATGTAGCTTGCTCAAATGGTGCTTTCAAATATGTAATTTAGCTCAATGTCTGCAGGTCAACAACAGCAATAATGAACTTCAAAATCTTACCACAAGAAAAAGTCTCAAAATTAACATTAAGAAGAAATATGTCTAAAGACAAACAATGCAAGTTTCTACAGATATGGATACTGTTCTAACCTCCGAACTGTATCATATGAAGCCTAACATAAATGGCCCACATCGGCCATTAAGTACAGAACTGAACATAACAACTTAACAGTTTAGCATTCATTACACAACTACCTGCACGACTCTGACCTACATCCACCTTCATTCATAGAGAATGTGCTGCTTGTCTCTAGTCTCATGCGCCTCTCATGGCGGGCTCTGCAAGTACATAGTTGGCACACTAGATTCGAATTATGTGGCGCATACTATTCTACAGCACATCTCCCTCTTCTGCATAGAAAAACTAAACTCTTACACGTGACATCCATTTCGTCCTCATGGCCAAAGCACCGAGCTGGAACCAAGTAGTAGGGGCATTCGGACTGAGTGCCATGCAACATTGCGAGCCCTGCCTGTTGGTAGCTAGTGAGATATGACCAGAGAAGGTGGGTCGTAGTCCATGATGCTGTCATCACTCTCGCCCGGTGTCGTAGGCGGTGTAACTGCGAGCAGCAATGGCGGTGCAGGTGACGATGGTGGAGGGGCTGGCGCTGGCCAAATTGTAGGTATTGCTGGACCTCGCTCCCCAGGCACCAGGGAATGTCGGCCGGGAGGAGGCTGGGATTGATGCTCAGCCTCATCCGGTGATGGGTGAACCCGTGGTTGTGTCGGGTCGTCCTCCCACTCCCAACCTTCCACCCTAGGACGCAATTGATCCGCATGTCAAGATGTGAGGCCATCCTCCATCTGGAACTAACAGAGGTGGGAGCCAGAACAGCGTGTGACAACCTCTGGGGTCCATTTGGGGCAGTGGCCGATTCCACGGGCCCTTACCGCAGTGCCCAGACAGAAATGGGCCGGCAGCGCCACACGGAGGTGGCCTGGGAGGAGCCACAGCAGGTGAAGCAGCATCTGAGACTGTCAGCCGTGTAAGAGTTCTGCCAGGCTCTTATCACCAGTCGGTGTAAAATGGTAGGAAGCCAGGAATCTCTCGAACGCCATGTTAGGTGAAGATTGAAGTACATACTTCTTCATTTGGGTGTTAAACATTCTGACAAGAAATTCGACCTCCCTGTTAGATTGGTGGTAAAAAGGGGGTGCCATCATGTGACGGATACCTTGTCGGGCATAAGGATCTGCCCTCCGCCTCCCTCCAGTCACACTCCTCCACAGGTCATTGTTCCCAAGAGCCTGGAATCTTGCAAGATCGTCATGATACAGGATGATACGGTCCGTCCTCCACTCAGCCCTCCTTACTCGGGCCCTCATCAGGTGCTCAGGCATTTCCCCAACACCTTCACCTTGCTTATAAATAACTCTCCTTCCACTGTGTCAGTAAACCACATTAAACCCACTCATATCGAGCCCTCCTCCTCACCTCCAGTCGAGGTCAATCCTCCTCCCCTCATAACATTTCAAGCAGATACCTCCGTTCCGGCCTCTTTGGCCTCTCTATTGTCTCCTGCCAACACGCCTCTGGTTTCCCCCTCTCCTTCTTGAGTTGCCTCTCTGACTCCTCCTCCGCCCTCCTCTCTCTTCGAGGTCTCTCCACACTCTCTCGTATACCCCTTCCAAGACTTCGGCATTCAACCTCTTCTTGAGGCCCCAGACCTGGAATTTGAGGTTTCTATCCCTCCCCAACTCTTTTCTGACACTGCCGTTCTTTTCATTAATCAGTGGTGGCGCTAAGCGTCGGCGACGTCGGCCACCGCCGACGCCTTGCGCCTGTAGGGGCCTCGCAAAACATTGTTAAAATTTTAGTTTTTTTGTTTATTCTTTTTTTTTTTTTTTCATCTGATGTTTAACGGTGCTTTCCAACTGCTAGGTTATATAGCGATGACCTTCATCTAATTTACACTAGCTTAACCAGTGTATGAACACAACATTCGTATCCAAGGGTGGGATTCGACCCCCGGCGAGAGCGATCTCGCTCACCGTGGTATGATGCCTTAGTGAGCTCGGCCATTTCCGTATGAGTACAGTAGTCATGCAAATTTTAGTTAAATACTTACATAACAATTTCTTCAGTACATTTCAGAAGAAGTATATCCAAATGTTTATATAACAGTCAGAATCATCCCTTGTTCCACTCAGTACAGCTTCGGCCGATAGAAGATTCACAAAGTTAAAATTAATTAAGACTAACTTGAAAATCACAATGATCCAAGAAAGACAATCTGTGTTGTCAGTACTATCAACTGAAGCCGATATAGCGGTCATTATTAATATGTAGTCTTAAAAAATTCAGTGAGATGAAAAGGTGAAAACTTTCTCTAATTTGTGTTTGTTTATTGTAATTTTTGTCATTGCAATAATACTCGTATATTATACTAATAGAATTTTAGTATAATGATTATTGATGTAAAATTCAGCTCATTTAACATTTTCTTCATTAATGAAAAAATGAAGGAGGCCTCGCAAAGACGAGTTCGCCGACGCCCAATTTTCGTCTAGCGCCGCCACTGTCATTAAAACTCAATTTTCATACTATGTACAGACATCAATGCTTCACCCCCTCCCCAGCAATGTAGGTACGAGTTACTGAAATTTTTCTCCCCTCCTACTTCATTTAATCTGGACACCACACGAGATTTTCTTCTCCCCTCAGGTGTGGTTAGAGTGGTACTTCCCCTCCTGCCTGCGCAGATTTTTTTTTTTTTTGGGGGGGGGGGGGGGGCAGATGTGTGACAGCGATAGCTGTAATTGACTCTGAACAAACAATTATACCTTTACAATTGTCTTTGTGTGAGCCGCCTCTCGGTCACCACCAACAATCACATTCAGTCTCTGTTATGGTTTCGAACTGTTGGTTTCATAAAGTATTGATACGCAGACAAGTGTGTTTTCTGAGGCTCACACCCTGTGAAAAACCCACATCTATGTATGTATAAATATTATGTGAACAACCATGATGTACATGACAGAGAATACATCACATCATACCTTGTATTAGCACTGCTTCCTATTCCGTTTGAATGTGTGATGTACTCACCACAGATATGTCCAATGACGCCAAAGAAAGGCACAAATGGTTGTTACGGCCTCCTTCAGTTAGACACATACACACAGTGGCCAGAGATGGCAGTCGAGTGTGTGTGTGTGTGTGTGTGTGTGTGTGTGTGTGTGTGTTTTAAATACATGAATAAGATAAAATAAAGAAATAAAAAGTAAATCAAAACTGATGTGCTGATATTTTTTATACAGTTAATACAACTGACAAAATGAAAATTGAATAATACTTTTTTTTTTTTCAAAATTAAATAATAGTATTTGTTTTGATTGGACCATGACTTCTTATTCATGTTAAAAATATCTACTTGCATATACTAGTATCTTTGAAAACTTTCTTTGATGGAGATATACAGTAGACAATACTGAAATGGTGTATGAAAAAATGATGTGTGAAGCACCTACGTACCTTTGCACTGCTCAAATACAGCTCTTCTTGCAATGATAATCGCACATCCAGGCACAGACTGCAGGCATTTGTTGGCAGACGTAACCAGAATATCAGGAGAAGCAGGGTCACTCAGAGTAAAAGAGACTCCACCTATGCTACTCATTCCATCCAAGATAAAGCGAGGTCGTCTCTGCAGTTGCATTAATACTGTTCCCAATTCAGATACTGGGTTTATTACACCAGAACTTGTCTCCAGGTGGACAGCTGATACTGCAGAATAATCATGCTGTCGCTCAGAGAGAAATTTCTCCACCTGTGAACAGGTAAGTTTCCTCTTTTGCATTTTATTATCATTACTGCATAGAACCACCCTCAAGAACCACAGACATTGCCAAAGTGGGGTGACTTGCGTGCCTCGACGATACAGATAGCCATACCTTAGGTGCAACCACAGTGGAGGGGTATCTGTGGAGAGACCATACAAACATGTCGTTCCTGAAGAGGGGCAGCAGCCTTTTCAATAGTTACAGGGGCAACAATCTGGATGATTGACTGAGCTGGCCTTGTAACATCAGCTAAGATGGCTTTGCCATGCAGTTTCTGTGAACGGCTGAAAGCAAGAGGAAACTACAGTTGTTAATTTTCCCAAGAGCATACAGCTCTACTGTATGAATATATGGTGAAGGCATCCTCTAGGGTAAAATATTCAGGAGGGAAAATAGTCCCTCATTTGGATCTCTGGGTGATGAGTACTCAGGAGGATGTTGTCATCAAGAAAAACAAAACAGGCATTCTACGGATTGGCACGTGCATTTTTCTAACCCTTAATCTGGTAGGTAAGTTAGAAAATCTGCAAAGACAAATAGATAGGTTCAAGTTAGATATAATGGGGATTAGTGAAGTTTGGTGGCAGGATGAACATGATTTTTGTTCAGGTGAGTACAGGGCTATAAATACAAAATCAGTTGGTGGTAACGCTGAAGTAGGTCTGATAATGAATAAGAAAATAGGTATGCAGGTAAATTACTATGAGCAACATAGTGAACACATTATTCTAGCAAAGATTGTCACATAGCCAACACCAACCACAGTAGTACAATTTTATATGCCAACTAGCTCTACCAATGATGAGGATATTGAAGAAAGGTATGAGGAGATAAAAGAAATTATTCAGACAGTTAAAGGAGATGAAAATTTGATTGTAACAGGCGATTGGAACTTGGTAGTAGGAGAAGGAAGAGAAGGAAATGTAGAAGGTGAAACTGGACTGGGAAAAGGGAATGAAAGAGGAGATCGTCTGGTAGAATTTTGAGTAGAGCAAAATTTAATGATCACAAACACTTAGTTTAATCATCATGAAAGGCTGTATGTGAAAGAGACCAGGAGACACTGGAAGGTACCAGATTGACTTTATAATGCTAAGTCATAGGTTTAGAAACCAGGTTTTAAACTGTAAGACATATCCAGGGGGCAGATACAGACTCTGACCAAAATTTGTTAGTTATGAACTGTGGATTAAAACTTAAAAAGTTAGGAGATGGAACCTGGACAAATTGAAAGAACCAGAGGTGGCTGTGAGTTCCATTATTTATGAAATTGTCATAAATTCTAGGAACAATGTGTACTCAAGACATACATTCCCGAAGAATGGGTGCTCCACAACACAAGAAGATGGCAGGAATGGATATAGACAGAAGACATTGAACATTTGGCTGCTAAAAGCATGACGTAAAGCTGATTCCTCTCAGTCTCCCAGTACATGGAAACAGACCAACTTGGATAAATGGATAGTGTGTAACACGTAACCCACTGTGTCAACTGATACTTCTTTTTTAGGAATAACTGTACAAGAAGTTCTGGAAAACTTAATCTGACTATTTATCATTAAAACATATGCAGCCTGAGCAACAAAATTAATGAACTCTTAATTAATATCCAGGAGCCACAAGGTATAGACTGTGACCACATTCTGTGCTTTAGTGAGCACCATGTTATGTCAGGTATTGAAAAACTTATGCTAGATAATTACTGCTTAGCAACATCTTATTGCAGAAAATTCTTAGGTGGAGTAACGATCTATGTCAGAAACAATATCACATGTAGTGCAATAAATGTACAGAACTTTTGCATAGATAAACAGTTTGAAGTGTGTGCCATAGAGCTAGCTCTAAATAATTCATATATAGCAGTAGTAGCATTATACAGAGCACCTTCAGGTAACTTTAGCATTTTTTGAAACAGTTAGATGCACTCTTAATATATATATTTAAACTTAGTAGAGATGCTGTAGTTGTTGGAGATTTCAATGCAAATTTTCTAACTAATTCCAAATACAGACTAGACCTAGAGAACTTGTTGTACACATATAATCTTGCTTGTGTTGTAAATTTTCCTACCAGAATAACTTTACGAACAAAATCATTGATTGATAATGTATTTATTGACATAACCAAAACTGATGATATAGTTGTCAGGCAAGTCCTGAATGGTCTCTCTGACCATGATGGACAAAGACTCACCATTAACAGTACAGGTATTGGTGAGATTGATAGTGCTCCCAACTGGAAAATTAACAGGAAATTTACTGATGAGGCTATTGAGATCTTTACATCACATCTCCAAAACATAGACTGGAGTCCAGCGTTTAATGTAGAGAATGCCAATTCCAAATACAACCTTTTCAGTAATGAAGTGGCCCCAAATATTTGAAAGTATCTTCCCAAAAAGAATATATAAAACTCACACTAAAAAATCCACCTACAAACCTTGGATTACCACTGTAATTAGGATTTCATGCAAAAGAGAGTTGTACATTGCGTCAAAAAAATCAGATGACCCTAACATGTTAAATCACTATAAAAAATATTGTAAAATATTGAACAAAGTAATTCAGAAATCAAAAAGTATGTATCTGTGCTCAAAATTTAATAACTCTACAAATAAAATCAAAACAATATGGAAAGTGATACAAAACGAAACTGGTGCAAATTACCCCAACAAGACCCAAAACATTGCTCTGAAGAATGAAGGTAAACTAGTTCAAAATCAAGAGATTGTGGCTAAAATCTTTAATGAGCACTTTCTAACTGTTGCTGAGACAAGGCAATAAAAATCCTGAAAGAACTTCTCCTCAACTCTATAGACATGATAGGTACGGCACCCATAACTGTGCAACAAGTTAAAAAAAAAAAAAAAAAAAAAAAAAAAAAAAAAAAAAAAAAAAAAAAAAAAAAAAAAAAAAAAACCTTAGTTTCTTTACAAAGTAAAAATTCATCAGATGTAGACAATACTTCCAGCAAACTGCTAAACGCCAGCTGTAATCAGCTCACTAAAGTTTTAGCTCATATATTAATGCCTCTCTTAATCAAGGTATCTTCCCTAACAGAATGAAGTATGTTACTGTGAAACCCCTCTACAAAAAAGGTGATCCCACAGATGTTTAAAACTATCACCCTATCTCTCTTGTAACAGCATTTTCTAAAGTCGTTGAAAAATTAATATATGTCAGGATTGTCAATCACCTTGAAAAATTTGCACTAATTAGTAAGCAACAATTTGGTTTCAGATCAGGTGTATCTACAACCAAACCAATATTCTCACTTACTAATAATGTCTTAGAATGCCTCGATAAGAAAAAATTGCCCATTGGCATATTCTGTGACCTGACTAAGGCCTTAGACTGCGTCAATCACTGAATACTTTTAGAAAAAAGCAGCCCAATATGGAATCCGTGGACAAATGGTTAACTGGCTCAGATCATATCTAGAGGACAGACAGCAGAAATTAGTATTAGATGTTAAAAATCTACAAGTAGGAGAGGTAGAGTCTGACTGGGCAGCAGTACATCATGGAATTCCACAAGGGTCGGTTCTTGGTCCCCTGCTATTTATTATATTTATTAATGACCTACCCATGTCCTCAAACAGTGATAAAAATACCACAATGTTTGCAGATGACAAGTATTGTGATAGCCAGCAAAACCTCCACTGACATAGAGTTAAATACCAACCAAGCACTTGCAAATGCTCTGAACTGGTTCACAGCAAATTCTCTAGCAATAAATCTCAATAAAATAAATTATATGAAGTTCCAATCCAGTTACAAATGCCCAGAAGAGATTACCGTTGCACACGAGAACCAACAGTAACAGAGCGCTCAGTGCACAAAGTTCCTAGATGTCCACATAGATAACTGGCTCAACTGGGAATACCACATACAGCAAACTCCAAAAATGCTTACCTCACCAACATTTGCCATCTGAATAATCTCCAAAATTGGAGACATCAGTGTCTCAAAGTCTGCATATTTTGGCTATTTCCATTCAGTGATGTGCTATGGAATAATCTTTTGGGGTAACTCACCACTTTCAAAAATAAAAAATTGTAAGTCAGAAAAAAGTAGTCCGAATTCTATGTGGTGTTCCTCCAAGAACCTCATGTCGCAATCTTTTTAAACAGTTAGGTATATTAACCACTACTTCACAATATCTTCTCTCACTCATGGATTTCACACTTTGCAATTTTTTGGAATATGAAACAAATGAGGCATACTATCATTATAACACAAGACGGAAAGGTGATATGCACTGTGAATGGAGAAATCTGTCTCTGGTACAAAAAGGAGTAAAGTATGCAAGTACAAAAATCTTTAACTCACTCCCGAGTAAGATAAAGTGTCTAAAAGGAAACAAAACACTATTCAAAAAAACCTAAAGAAATTCCTACTGGAAAAATGTTCCTACTCTTTAGATGAATTCTTCAGCAGAGATAATCAGTAGTAATTCAGATTTATGGATTTTATTTGTGATCACAACTAATTTGCACTAAAACCTCTGTTTTTGCAGCTCCTCATGTATTTGTATTTTTGCTTAGTTATTGTATCTGTCTTGTTTTTTAACTCTATTGGTATTTTTGTAATGTATTGTTTTGTATTTTTATTGGTACTTTTGTATTGTTTTTTCGCCTCTATTGTATCTTTGTACTGTATCCACTTGGAATCATTCCAATCCCATATACAACATGTCTTAATGGGTTATATTGTATGATACACATATTGTATATAAATTTGACTCGTTCCACATCCATGCATATTCACGCCATACTGGATCTATGGAATATGTATCTCAAATAAAAATAAAATAAAATAAATAAATAAAATCAGATGGAACATTAGGCAAGGTTTGGCTGAAATGGGGGAAAGTAATACAGTAGAAGGAGAATGAGTAGCTCTGAGACATAGAGTAGTGAAAGCCACAGGGGATCATATAGGCAGAAGGACAAGGACTAATAAAAATCCCTGGATAACACAGTATATACTGAGCTTAACTGTTGAGAGGGGAAAATATAAAAATGCACCAAGTGAAGCAGGCAAAAGGAGTACAGACGTCTGAAAAATGAGGTTGACAGGAAGTGCAGACTGGTTAAGCAGGAGTGGCTTGAGGAGAAATGCAAGACCATAGAAGAATGTGTAACTGTGGGAAAGACAGATAATGTCTATAGGAAAATAGACATTTTGAGACAAGAAAAGCAGCATTAGGAATATCAAGAACTCAGATGCAAAACCAGTACTAAGCAAAGAAGAGCAAGCTGAAAGATGGAAGGAATATATAGAAGACCTGTACAAAGGAAATAACTTGAACACAGTATTCTAGAAGTGGAAGACGAAGTAGAGGAAGATAAGATAGGAGATACTATACTGTGATAAAAATTTGACAGAGCGCTAAAAGATCTGAGTAGAAACAAGGCCACTGGAGCAAATGATGTCCTGTCTGATCTGCTACTATCGTTAGGAATAATAATTGTTCCACATGGTATGCAAGATGTATGAGACAGGGAAAATACCCTCAGACTTCAAGAAGAATATAGTGATTCCAATTCCTAAGAAAGCAAGTGCAGGCAAGTGTGAAAATTACAGAACTATCAATTTAATAAGTCATGGTTGCAAAATACTAACAAAAATTATTTACAGACAAATGGAAAAACTCGTGGATCTGAACTGGGGGAAGATCAATTTGGATTTAGGAGAAATGTATGAATGCCCAAGGCAATACTCACATTACGACTTATCTTAGAAGATAGATTAAGGAAAGGGAAACCTACATTTTTAGCATTTGTGGATCAGGAGAAAGCTTTTGACAATGTCAACTGGAATACACTTTTTCAGATTTTGAAGGTAGCAGGGGTAAAATATAGGGAGTGAAGAGACAGCAATTATTATAGTTGAAGGTCAAGAAGGTGATTGGGAAGGGAGTAAGACAGGGTTGTAGCCTTTCCCCAATGTTGTTCAATCTGTACATTGAACAAGCTGTGAAGGAATGCAAGGAGAAATTTGGAGAGGGAATTAAAGTTCAGGGAGAAGAAATAAAAACTTTGCGGTTTGCATCATGGTGGTGGGGATGGATACAGCTCTCTCTGTCTCTCTCTCTACAAAATAGAGGTTTAGGATAGAGGGAATGGGAACTATTGGATGTGGAAAAAAGACGAGTTAGCATAGGTTAAGTCCTGGATAATTTTGGATTCAGAGAATGTACTGTAAGGATAACTCCCATCTGTGCAGTTCAGAAAAATGGCGCAGAGTCGGAGGATCCAGATGGTCTTCACCAAGGTTTTGAATTTCTGTCCTCATCCGCAGAAATGGGAGACATCCCATCCAAGACCCTTCCCAATCCTTCTAAAGTGGTGTTCCATCTCCCTTCCAACCTACATAACATCCTAGTCCAGCCCAATACCACCCTGAAACCCAGCCCACTGCCACAGGTATCATATCCCTGTGGAAGACCCCTCTGCAAGACCTGTCCAATCCACCCACCCAGCACTTCCTATTCCAATCCTGTCACAAGCTTATCCAATCAGAGGTTGGGCCTCCTGTGAAAGGAGCCGTGTAATTTATCAACTGTGCTAGAATCACTGCACAACTTTCAATACTGGCATGACCACTAACCAGCTGACCATTTGGATGAATGACCACCACCAAACTGTGGCCAAAAACAAGGTGGACCACCCTGTGGTACAGCATGCAGCAGAGCATTTGCTTGATTTCAATGGCTGCTTCACAATCCAGACCATCTGGATCCTCCACTCAGCACCAGCTTTTCTGAACTGCACAGATGAGAGTTATCCTTACAGTACATTCTCCAAATCTGAATTTATCCAGGTCTTAACCTATGATAACTTGCCTTTTTTCCACACCCAACATTTCCTACTCCTATCCTAAATTGCTATTTTGTGGTTTTGTGTGTGTGTGTGTTTGTGTGTGTGTGTGTGTGTGTGTGTGTGTGTGTGTGTGTGTGTGTTTGCTTTCATCCCCTTACCTGCCTCCCCACTCCATTCTTAAAGCTGCATCACATTCCAGCCATCTAATATGTACATTCGCTGTAAGGTCTGCTGTATCCATCTCCACCACCCCAACACAACCTTCCTATGCCCATCTCCTCTTCTATTTCCACACTGAAAATCGTGATTCGGAGTGCGGCAGCCAGAGATGACAGTTGTGTATCAATGTTGTATGCCTGTGTGATTGCGTGAATGTTCTATTTTCTGAAGAAGACTATGGCTGACAGCTTAAGTGTAGTCAATGTACATGCTCCAACCAACCAGTACAACAAATGCAATCCAGACACAATGGACAAATTTTGGGAAGACTTAGAAGATATTCTCTCTAAAATTCCAGAGACACACACTGTCATACTTCTTGATGACTTCAATACCCAATTGGGAAGAGAGAAAAAATACAGAAATATAGTGGGCAACTGTCCAGCACATTTGAGAAACAATCACAGTGGGTTGCGATTGCTGGATCTGTGCAGGACTTTTGGGTTGGTCATAAGTCTACAGATTTCAAACACCTGCCAAGGAAGCAGAAGACTTGGATTTCACCTAACACCAGCTTGGGTGAATTTCAGATAGATCATGTGTCCATTTCAAGAAAATCTAAAACGAAAAACAAAATGTGAAGGTATTAAGAAGTGCCAATCTGAACTCAGACCACTACCCCCCAAAGATCAAAATGAGACTCCAGCCTAGAAACACTAGACTATACAGAAACCCCAACATGGTAAAATTTGACACAGAACAACTTAAGAACAGAGAAGAAGTAAGCCAGAGACTGAACAGTACAGTTTTCAACAACTGGGACCAATTGAAGGATGCTCTTGTGAACTCTCCCCCCTCACTAGAGGAAGGAAACATCCATGGTGGAATGAAGACTGTGAACATGCAACAGCCCAAAAACAGACACTCTGGAAGAAGTGGAATTGTAAGAAAATGAAGAAAAATTGGGAGAACTTTTTGGAACAAAGAAGGCTTACAGCTAGGATAATTCGAGGAACCAAACGGACCTTCACTCAAAACCAACTAGCCCAAATTGAAGATAACTTTGCTACGAATAATTCCAGAGATTTTTACAGAACCTTCAAGCAGACACTTAGAAAATACAATCCGCCAAGCCTCCACTTCAGAGACTCACAGGACAAACTGTTTTTTAATGACAAGAACAACTGCTGCCTCTTAGCTCAATACTTTAAAAAGCTACTCAACTGTGATCCACCCAGTGAAGACTTTGACTACAAACAAGTGACACCAAACCTGGAATCACTGCCTCCTTCATTGGAAGAAGTTGGACAAATCATTCAACTTCTAAAGAATAATAAGGCAGCTGGAGAGGACTCTATCGTTGCTGAACTTTGTAAATGTGCTGGAAGCAATGTTGTGGGCAAGCTCACCAAGATCATCCCTAACATCTGGGAAACAGAGAAATTGCCATCAGATTGGAACATGGCTTTGATCCATCTGCTTCACAAAAAGGGAACTTGTACTGATTTTAACAACTACTGTGGAATTTCTCTGGTTCCGGTAACATACAAGATTCTCTCCAAGGCGTTACTAACAAGGGCAGAAGATCAACTATATAATCAATTGGGAGAATATCAGGGAGGCTTCTGGAAGACCCAAACCTGTGCAGAACAGATCCTCAACCTTAAAACTGTGATGGCATACTCCAATTTGAGAAACCACAAAGCAGTCATCATCTTTGTTGATTTCAAGAAGGCCTACAACTCCGTTGACAGAGAAACACTTTACAAAATACTCCAGGAACTAGGACTAGACAATGAAACATGAAGACTCATTCTAGAAACTTTGGCCAACACCCACTCAAGGTCAAATTTAGAGGTGAGATCTCAGAAATGTTTGAAATAAAAACTGGAGTAAGACAAGGGGATGGACTCTCCCCACTTCTGTTTAACTGTGTCCTTGAAAAGGTTGTGAGAGAATGGCATAGGGAACTGACCAATTTAGGAAGGCAGAGTGGTTTATACGTAGACCACAAGAATGAAGGACTGATGGTGGAGTGCCTGGCTTTTGCAGGTGACATGACACTGATTGCTGACTCTCTCGAAATGGCAACAATACAGGTAAACTGCCTCAGAAAACAGGCAGCCAAATTGGGACTTCAAGTGTCTCCGGAGAAAACAGAATTCTTCACCAACATCAAAGAAGTTAACAGAGAGATGTTACTAGACCAGGGTAGCATCGAAAAGACTGAGAAATTCAAGTATCTTGGCGAATGGATTGAACCCAACCTATCAGAAAAAAGTCAATATTCATGAGAGTCAACAATTTGGAACTAGCCTAGCGAATGATTATGAACATTTACAACAAAAAGTGTCTATCACACAATCTGAAACTTAAGCACTCCTCATCAGTTATACGACCAGAATTTCCATGAACTGGAGGGGTATGGTGGAGAAATTGGAGGCCAGAGGGAGAAGAATCCTCAGGAGGATCCTAGGTCCAGTAGAAGACATAATTTGGAGCTCTATGAACATATTGAGAAGCTCTTGGATTGTGCAAGAAAAAGAAGGGTAGCTTCCTATAGCCATGTTGCAAGATTGCCTCCAAACAGATTGACCAACCATCTGTTCATCTTCTGGCAAAACAAGAAGGTTTGTACCACTCGGCTGACAGAAACCTAGAAGTATATTAAAGAGCTTGGTATCACTGATCTCCAGAACAGACAATTTGTGAGAGGTGCTCTGAAGGAAGTGTGAGTATTTCAAGAAAGGCCCTGAAGGAAAGGTAGCTCCTGGACAGAAGAAAGGAAGAAAGCAGAGGATGCGACAGTACTGGGCAAAGGTCAAAGCCCAACAGTTGAACAAGTGTGGTCCAAAGTAGGTCCATTCAAAACAAGAAGAAAAAGATTTCTCTTGGTTTGAATGTGCCAACATTAGTGTATTACAATTGGTGTTATTAACTAAATTGTGAGTAGATTTTTAAAATGATATATGATGTCACAGATAAATAACTGTGACATCTAGTTTAAATTATAATCTCCTATTTTCATATCACTACTGAACTTACCTTCTTCACATCAAAAGCACTATCTTCAGGAAACTCAAGGAGATCCGCAGGAATATCAGCAGTATCACAAATGGCTTTCATTCGCTTTCCATATGCTCCATTTGACACAACTAGTAACTGCAAAACATATGAATTATGTGTGTTCTGACAATAATTACAACTTTAATAATAATCTTTAATTGTCCATAACAACTTGACAGTCTTGGCCATCATCATTTTCTGTACATTTATAATAATAATAATATCATGTTATACATACAATGTATACATACAACAACTATCACATTAGATACTGTTATAACAACACTTTCAACCACTAATATACAGCAAAGTACCTAGGTAGTGATACTGATAATGAAATTAAACCTCTGAGTTAGCACAATTATCTGTTGCTAGTTGCCTTTCAAGAGTTATCTCTCAGTTTTCTCAGCACAATTAATTAAAAGTGATATTTCAGGTGTTCTGCCAAACACATTGACATCTGCCAATATTGCAAAGATTGACCCATCCCTTTTTCTTAGATGCCCCAAGTTTTGTTATTCTGCGTACTTACTGCCTGGTTGCCAATCAAAGTTGTTTGGAAAACTATATCAATGATAGAAATTCATGCATTGAGGCAACTACTATCATAAAAGGTTCAGTTTGTTCAACACATTGACTTGTAACAGAAAGTAGCATTTGGCTAGCTTTTGAGCATTTAGCTTTTCTTCTGGCAGCAGCAAACACACAATTACACACAAAACTATACATACACCCATATGTACATCCCCATGGACATGACAAGAATGATCTGAGCTGGCGAAGGTGAGGAGAGACAAGGGAAGGATGCAAGAAGGGAGTACTGGGAAAGACGAAGATAGAGACTCTGCGGTCATAGAAATACATGAAAAAACTATTGGAGCAAAAAGAGATGTTGGAAGAGGAAGAGAAGGGTGGGGAAAATGAAGGGAAGGGAAAGAAATGCTAGAAAAGGAAAGGGGAGGGGGAAGGAGAAGGGGAAAAAGAGGGAAGGAGAGAGAGAGAGAGAGAGAGAGAGAGAGAGAGAGAGCACCAGTGTAGGGGAAGGGGAGGAGACAATGAATGATCTAAATAGAAAAGGAGTGACAAGAAATCAGAAAAGGTAAGGTAAAGGAATGTAGTCCGATGACAAATTTAGTAGAAGTTTAGGCCAGGGGGATTGTAAGAGTGCAGAATATGCTAGAATGCTAGAGAGACTGTTCCTATTGTTTTGTTCAGAAAAAGTTTTGCTGGAAGATAAAATCCAAATAGCCTTAAAAAAGGACAGTAGAAAATTAAAAAAATAGGAGGTTAATGTTATTGTCTTGTTGAGAGCACGATCATCAGATGTTGTGAACTACTAAATTGGGGCATCAATAGGACAATGAATCAACTCTGTTGTTTAAGGAGCTCTCATAGCATTTAACCCACGAGGACTTGCGCATAAGCATTTTTCTCACAGCAATTTTAAAACAATTGGCATTTTACCAATTTTAAATAGTCAGATATTTGTGTTTTCTTATAAACACAACTAGAAATACTTAATTAGACATATTAAGTACATTACAAACTTTTCTTTTACTGTCAGATAAATGCTATACACATGATTGATCACGTAACTTTTAAAGGCACGAGTTCTCGCAGGTTAAAATGATTTAGGTGTTGAATTCAAATACAGTGGGGTTGCATTTCTTTCTTTGCTGATACTAAGTGCTTATTAATGGGATCTCATGTAGATCAATGAACAATTACTACTGCTCTCTAAAATATTCTTCAAAAGAGGTAAATTGACTAGCCAAGATCTCAACTGCTGATAGTCTCTGCGTTCCTTCATCAGGTAAGAAAGAAGTGATGAAAAAGGGAAGAGGAAACAGAAGAGTGTGAGGTGATGATGGATGATGTGTGGAAGTCAGAGATATTGTGTGTTAAGTACTGGGCCATGCCAAGAGCAACTCAAAGAGGATAGTTCTAGCAGTAAAGAGAACTGAACTGAATAATGCTAAGTGGGGTAAGGTGGGGAGGGGGGGGGGGGTGCTCTCTCTCTCTCTCTCTCTCTCTCTCTCTCTCTCTCTCTCTCTCTCTCTCTCTCTCTCTCTCCCTCCTCCCACCCACACAAATATATACCAGAGGAAGGCAGGAAAGGGGGTGAAAAATGAGCAATGAATAAGTGAGTTGAGGATGGAACAGGAGGAGAGGTTAGCCTAGATTTAGGCCACGAGGGTGGCGGGGGGAGAAGGTATGCTGGAGGGTAAGTTCCCATCTCCGTAGCTCTCAGGTGGTAGGTACTAATATCGAAAGTCCCTGGAGTCATATTTGAGGGCATGCTCTGCAGCAGAATATTGGGTATCCCCCAGGTGAACAGTCCATCTGTGACCATTCATGCCTTCAGCCAATTTATTGGTGGTCATAAAAGGCTGTGCAGTGGACACATGTTAGTTGGTCAATGACACACATTGTTTTGCATGTGGCCCTGCTTTGAATGGGTTAGGTTTTTCCTGTGGTGCATCTGGAGTATGTGGTTGTGGGAGAATGCATGAGACAGGTTTTGCAGCAGGATTGGTTACAGGGGTAGGAACCATTAAATAGGGAGGATGGTTTTGGGATGTTGTAAGGTTTGACAAGGATGTTGTGGAAATTAGAAGGATGGGAGAAAGCTACTTTGAGTGGCGTTGGAAGGATACTTTGGAGGGATGATCTCATTTCAGGGCATGACTTGAGAAAGTCATAGCCCTGACAATTCAATTTGTTGAGGAATTCCAGGCTGGGATAGTACTGCTGCGTGATTAAGGAGGTTGCTGGAATGGGAGGAATAAACTGCTCAGGAGATCTGCTTATGGTCAAAGACTTGCAGAAGATGAAAGCATTGAACAGGTTGTTGTTGTGGGATTTGCCACTTGAGGAGATACAGCCTAGGCTGTAGGGAAGGGATAATTTGATATGGAAGGGATGACAGTTATCAAAGTGGAGCTACTGTTGTTTGTTTCTGGTTTTAATGTGGACTGCATTGTGGATGTGGGACTCAACAAGGTGAAGGTTAACATCAAGTTTCAGAAAATGTCTTGAATGAAATTCAGAAGAGTTTCTTCACCATGAGTCCAGACCACAGAGAAGTCATCTATGAATCTGTACCAAGCCAGAGTACAGATGCTGTGTCTTAAGGAATGGATTTTCCATGTGGCACATGAAGGGGATGGCATAGGAAAGAGCCGTCCTGGTTCCCATAGCTGTCCCTTTGATTTGTTTGTATGTCTGGCCCTCAAGGGAATGAAGTTCCTTTGTGGGTGAGGATGAAATTAGCAAGTGTGATAAGGAATGAAGTTTCTTTAAGCTTTCAAGTGGTCAGTAGGGAAAAGTAGTGTTCTAGGGCTGATAGACCGTGGGTGTAGTGGACGTTGGTGTACAGGGCTGTTGTATCTAAGGTGACAAAGAATTTTTCCTGTGGGAAGGGCACAGGGATGGATGTGAGACATTCCAGAAAGTGGTTCGTCTTTGATGTAAGGTGGGAGACTGCAGGTTATAAGTTGGAGGTGTTGGGACTTTGAAGCCTGCTATGATAGGTTGGCCAGGATGGTTCTCTTTATGGATTTTAGGGTGTAGGTAGAAGGTTGGGGTGTGTGGTTTGGGTGGAGAGAGTTCTATGGAGGCAGTGGCGAGACCTTCTGCAGGACCTAGGGCTTTTACGATTTTCTGCAGTTGAGCAGTTATCAATGGTAAAGGTTAGTTCACAGAGTAACCATCACTTTTGCATCACTGTAAAGCAGTAGACATTGCTTTTGGCTAAAGCCACTTCAACTTTTTTAAGTGAAGGTTTTTAAAAACAGTAACTAAAATAGTATTTTTGAGAAGGATAGTGTGACTCACTTCAATGACCGCTACACAGCGTGTGCCATATGGATCCTCCCCACAAAGTACTGCTTTTCTGAATTGCCAAGATAGGAACTTTCCCTACAATATATCCTACACTCCAACAATCCCCCAGGCCTAAACCTTTGCTAGTTACTGCCTCTACCACCCTTCCCTTCCACTTCCTGCCACTCTCTGTCCTTACATTTGTCTCCCATCCCACCACACATTTCAGTCCCTTCCCTTCCTTCCGCACCGTCCATCAGACAGCACTGGTGTATTTCCCCACCCATGCCGCACATTCCCCCTCCCCTCCTGCTTCCCTCTCCTTGCCACCTCCTCACCCCCACCACTGGTTGCTCTGCCACAGATCGGCCACAGCAGCCAGAGATGGCGGTTGTGTCTGTGTGAGAGTGTGTGGGTATGTTTGTGTCTCTAACCAACGAAGGCCTAAACGGCCTAAAGCTATAATATTGTTATCTGTTATTTGTGCCTTTCTGCTGTTCATTGGACATCTCTGTGGTGAGTAAGCAACCTATCCTTCTCAAAAATATTGTTGAATCCTTCCTATTTTGATAACTAAATAGTGTAATGTATAATATAATTAATATATTTTATTATGAGTGAAATATGAAAAGGGGGCACTGCAGGTGTTTGCGATGTACACTGAAGCCAGCTCTGTAATTACTGTAAACAAGCAGCCTCAATGTGAACTCAGTCTTCAACATGAAGTGTTCCATAAGGACCAGGTCTACACATAATCAAGTGTAATGCTTGAACGTTTATTTTACTGTGATATATTTTCATTATTGACTGAAAGGTAAAGTTTGTACAACTGTTAATGAAATATGTGATGCATGTTGCCTCACTGTAACTGGCTTCTGTACATGATTTTTAGCAATGAAGATGATTACTCGGTAGCTTAAATCTACATTTGAATTATAATTTTTTTTTTGTGACTAGTGGCAGTCATCTTTTACAGCATCAGGTATTGAAGCTATCATATTTTATTTACTGTTTCTGTTACTTGCATATGATGTCAATACATTATTTTTACCATTATAATACCTTTCTGAATTTTCATAAAATTATTAGTTTTGAAAATATTTTTATGGGGCAGTGATGTCAGACACTTGACTTTGGTCCCATTGAACATCTGAGTCAGCATCATTTGAGGTTTGTATGTTGTGGATACATCTCCAATCCATTTTCATTAATTGTGGACAGTGGTTAACAAATCATTGGTGAAAAAGGCACCCCAAGGCTTTTGGTGCTTTTTGGATTCCATGCCATGATACACCTTCTCCATAATCATGATGTGCTATATGGTTATAGTCAACACTTCCCCTAATATTTTAATGCAAAAACTTAGAGATATCAACCCATTGGTAGCATAAATACAGTAAACAACCTGATATTTAGCCTAAATCCTTGACAGTGGGAGGAAGAAGAAAGGAATAAAAATAGCAGCAGCAGCAGCAGCAGTAGTAGCAGTAGTAGTAATAACAACAACAACAACAGAAGAAAAAGGTGATGGTGAGACTAAATTTCAAGAGGGATATAAGAAATTGAAAATGAGCATTAAAAAAAAAAAAAAAAAAAAAAAAAAAAAAAAAAAAAAAAAAAAAAAAAAAAACTCTAAGGTTTTACAAAATATCACAGAATAGAAGCAGCTGTTGAGGAGAAAAATTTTCACTTTGTTTTAAATATTACCTTTCTCTCACTTTTATGTACCTGTGTAAGTGGGAAAATTTTTTGCTTGCATCATTATGCAGCCTTTCTGCAGCAAAAAATACCTTAGTGTGGATTAATGAATGCCTTTTTTCTCTTATGGTATTATTCTTTATATACAAAAATGCTTAGCAGTTTGTTAATCTCACTAAAACTTAGAAATGGCTTTACCATTTCGAATGATTTTTCCCCCACTTTAATAAAGGGGTGAATTAAATAAAATTAGAAAACCCAAAAGAACAGCTGAAAATTTTAAAAATAAATAAATAATCTAAAGTCCACTGAAGGCAACCTGCCATACACAACTGTTTAGGAGCTGCAGCCATATGAAGAATAATGGGCAAACAGCTACTCCTTTGATGCATAAGTAAACACAAAAACTGAAGTACCAATTGTTACTCAAATATTTCTTACATACATACAAGAGAGAGAGAGAGAGAGAGAGAGAGAGAGAGAGAGAGAGAGAGAGAGAGAGAGAGAGAGACAGACAGACAGACAGACAGATAGCGAGAGATATGAGCTTGGAGGAATATGGAACAATTAATTATCCATGCAACAAAGGGTTTTCAGCTAGTTAAAATATAAATAAAAATAACATATGATGGTCGCAGTACAGAGGATATAAAATGCAGAATTGCAATGGGAAGAAAAGCATTTTTGAAAAAGAGAAATTTGCTAACATCAAATATTAATTTAAGTGTAAGGAAGTATTTTCTGAAGGCATTTGTGTGGAGTGTTGCCTTGTATAGGAGTGAAATATAGATGATAAACAGTGCAGACGGGAAGAAAATAGAGGCTTTTGAAATGCGGTGCTACAGAAGAATGCTGAAGATTAGGTGGGTAGATCACATAACTAATGAAGAGGTACTGAACAGATTTGGCGAGAAAATGAATTTTTAGCATACCTTGACTAAAAGAAGGGATTGCTTGGTAGGACACTTTCTTAGACATCGAGGAATCTTAAATTTAGCACTGGAGGGAAGTGTGTGGGGTAAAAATTGCAGAGGGAGACCAAGAGATGCATATAGTAAGCAGAATCAAATTGATGTGGGTTGCCGTTCTTATGAGGAGATGAAAAGGCTTGCTCAGAATAGAGTAGGGTGGACAGCTGCATCAAACCAGTCTCCTGCCTGAAGACCATAACAACAGGTATATAATTGTTCCTTTTGAACTGTGGTGTATTATTTATTGACAACAAATTTCTTGAGAGAATAAATAAATTCTGAAATAGTAGTTAAAATCCTAACTTCCCCTTTTTTCACATACTGTCTAAGTCTCTTCTGATACTATAATAATGGAAAGTCCAGGTTGGAATAAATAATATAGTGAGGACAGTTTACTACTCACCGCAAAGACGTGGCGACGAGCTGCGACAGGCACATACAAAAGACACACACATACAACACATTCAGCTATCGGCCATGGCCTTCTTCAGAAATAGAGCACTCACGCAATCACACAGGCACCCAACACAGTCATACAACCATCACCTCCGACTGCCACACTTCGAAGTGTGGCAGTCGGAGGTGATGGTTGTATGACTGTGTTGGGTGCCTGTGTGATTGCGTGAGTGCTCTATTTCTGAAGAAGGCCATGGCCGATAACTGAATGTGTTGTATGTGTGTGTCTTTTGTATGTGCCTGTCGCAGCTCGTCGCCACGTCTTTGCGGTGAGTAGTAAACTGTCCTCACTATATTATTTATCTCTTCTGATACTGATATATAGTTCTAGATGACTTTTCCATATCTTTCCCCATGTCCTAAATCTTACATTACCTAATACCTTATAAATCACCTCCCTTTAACTTTTCCATCCCTCCTTTGCCTTTTCCCTTCTCTTCATCCCCCCTCCCCTCCTTTTTCTGTTTTACATCTGAGATCACAGAGTATGTCATCTGGGCCAACACATCACCTTCCAACCAAAAATTGGCTGTCCTGATTTTTGATTTCTTGTAGTTACATAGAAAGAATAGTTATTAAATTAACATGTAGCGTAAAAACACTTTATGGAACTGCTTCTAATGATTAACTTCATCTTTGACTTTGTGTAACTTTAAGATTATGTTTCATGCTGCAATTTATATTTGGCCATCCAGTGTATGGTTAATGGTTACTGTGGGTGTTAAAAGCCTTGTGAACCTCTAATTTATTTTACATAATTAAAAAAAATGGTATCACCCTCTTTGCTTCTATGGGGATATTTTTAATATTAAATTTCATACTTAATAATATGATAAAAACATAGTTATAGACAAATGCAACTATATATGGTGCATATGTAGGATGACATGTGACTGAATGAAGCTAATTAATTAATGTTTGCCACTTGTACACTTTGATAAGTGTAATTAGCTCAAGAATTAAGCATGCTCACCCTTCCTCCTCGCCTTGGAACACACATCTGCAGTGCTGCCTCAACACTATATGTTCCACTTCCCTGAAGGAGAATGGCTGTGTACTCATCTGGTGATGCTCCTTTAAAAAGCAAAAATTTCAAAAGAATGTTATGTGCCATTACTGTGGATGAATGTAATAACTCATCAGCTGTAAGAGAGAGCCTCATCTTGTCAGGCTAAAATGTCAATAAATAAATATCTGAAACTGTCAAAGGTTGTAACATTTTGAAAATTATCTCTCCTCTTAGAATGGGCCAGATAGTCACTGTGACTTTTTTTTTTAAGCTAAGCAGATTATTTCATTATTTAAGTGTTCAAATAAATTAATTTTTATATGATGCTAGCAAACCCGGCATTGCTTGGCAATTGCTAAATATGCATGATTATTTAATATACTTCATACACTCCTCCCTTAATCTCTCTACCTATCACTTTCCCTATTTCTGCCTTATTTCTTACCTTCCTCTTTGTCCTCCTAGGTGTCTGACTGTATAAGGCAGCTGAAAATCAAGCATTGCTTTGGCATTTATTTATTCCAGAATTCACTTAATCCATGTATGCCTCCCTCCTCTCTCTTCTGTCTACCTATCTCCACCTCCTCTACAACCTACTTCATCCCTCTCTCTACCAATCCGACATCCTCCCTACCTTTGTCTAGATGCACCCACAAATGGGGCGACGGCAGTGCGGACATTTGCCCCTAGTAAGAATTCATATATATTTAGTAGATGAAGATTACTTACCAGGTGAAGGAGCATCGGTAGTGATAGTAACACAAATAAATAAAACACACACACACACACACACACACACACACACACACACACACACACACACAAATGCTAGCTTTCGCAGCCTAGTTGCTTCCTCAGGCAGAAGGGAAGGAGAGGGAAAAGGAAATTATGAAGGTTTTAAGGGAGAGGGTAAGGAGCCATTCCAATCCCGGGAGAGGAAACACTTACCTTGGGGGAAGAAAAGGAAGGTAAACAAATACACACACACCCACACATATACACAAACGCAAACACGCCTATACAGACATACTGTGAAAGCAAAGAAGTTGGACAGAGATACCACTTGAGGTAGAGGCTCTGTCCAGAGAATCAAGGCAAAGATGTTGTAGATGGTGGGCGGGAATTGGAATTTAGCAGATGTTGAGACCAGGTGGGCAATGGGAAGAGAGAATATGCTGAAGGGCAAGTTCCCATCTCCGGAGTTCTGAAAGACTGGTGTCGGTGGGAAGTATCCAGATAACCCGGATGGTGTAACACTGTGCGAAGATGTGCTGGCCATTCACCAATGCGTGTTTAGCCACAGGGTGATCCTCATTACTAACAAACACTGTCTGCCTGTGACCGTTCATGCGAATGGACAGTTTGTTGCTGGTCATTCCCACATAGAACGCTTCACAGTGCAGGCATGTCAGTTGGTAAATCATGTGGGTACTATTGCAAGTGGCTCTGCCCTTGATCGTGTACACCTTCTGTGTTACGGGACTGGAGTATGTGGTGGTGGAAGGGTGCATAGGGCAGGTTTTACAACGGGGGCGGTTACAAGGGTAGGAGCTAGAATGTAGGGAAGGTGGTTTGGGGATTTCATAGGGTTGGACTAGGAGGTTACTGAGGTTAGGTGGGTGGCAGAAAGACACTCTCTGTGGAGTGAGGAGGATGTCATGAAGGATGGATCTCATTTCAGGGCAGGATTTAAGGAAGTCATATCCTTGCTGGAGAGCCACATTCAGAGTTCGCTCCAGTCCTGGAAAGTATCCGGTGACAAGAGGGGCACTTCTGGGGTTCTTCTGTTGAAGGTTCTGAATTTGGGGGGATGAGGAAGTGGCTCTGGCAATTTGCTTCTGTGCCAGATCAGGAGGATGTGAAAGCTGTTATTAGGTTATTGGTGTACTGGTTCAGAGATTCGGGACTGGAGGAGACTCGTTTGCCATGAAGACCTAAGCTGTAGGGAAGGGAACGTTAGATGTGGAATGGATGGCAGCTGTCATAATGCAGGTACTGTTGTTTATTGGTAGGTTTGATGTGGACGGACGTGTGAAGTTGGCCGTTGGACAGACGGAGGTCGACATCAAGGAAAGTGGCATGGGATTTGGAATAGGACCAGGTGAATTTGATGGGACCAAAGGATATGAAGTCTACTTACCAGGTGAAGGAGCACAGGCAGTGATAGTAACAAATAAACACACACACACACACACACACACACACACACATGCTGGTTTTGCAGCCTAGACAGAAGGGAAGGAGAGGGAAAAGGAAATGATGAGGATTTTAAGGGAGTGGGTAAGGAGTCATTCCGAAACCGGAACAGGAAAGAATTATCTTGGGGGGAAAAAAGGAGGGTAGGCAGACATATTGTAGAAATATATATAAGAAAAACGCACACAAACATTCAAGCTTTTGCAACCGTTGGTTGCTTCATCAGGAAAAGAGAAAGGAAGTACAACTTTGGGGCTGTAGGATTTAAAATACCTGTAAAATTACCAATAAAATAACCTGAAAATATGTAAATGACACAAAAATTAAATAAAACTTGTAAACTGAGCATCAAAGTAAACAAGAGGAATGAAAACTTCACAGGCGAAACTCCATATCGAACCTATAAGCACACAAACACAGAATTTGCAAGAACTGAACACTACCATATTCAAAGTTGTGCAGTCAATCAGTGCTCACCCGCTGAGATGAAGGACTTTGGGACTGCAGGCAGACCACGTCAAGAGAGCATTTCTTGTGAGTGAGGACTCCCTAGGGATAAGGGTGGCGTCCAACTACCACAGGCACAGGAGCGTGTGAGTGAGGATACGGAATGCAGATAGGCCGTGACGTAGTGATCAGCTAGTTTCCATACGGACTGGGAGCAACTGTCACAGTTGGACTTTCATCCATTCTGAAGTGAAAAAACATAGTGAATACACTGGCATATTGACAGTTATATGTATGTTTTATGTACCTCATAAGTGTAAGAAGACTTCAAATGAAAGTGATGACATCAAAAAAGATGCTGTATCTGAAGAGTGTAATGTTCCTGCTACTAACTGATAACTTCCATAAGCTGAAGATAAATAAATGTCACTTTCATGTAGCAAGGTTACAATTACAAAATTATTAAGTTCAGCACATTACCAGAGTGTAGTAGGTTGGGTTTATCTTGTAGAATCTGCTTCGCTTGTAAAGTTCTTCAAATGCCTGAAATTCTGGTTAAAGGTTGTATGCTGGGTGATATCTTGCAGACCTGCATCCTTTGATGTGAACTCAAAACACAAGTCACACTTTTCATAAAACAATTACATTGTTGGTATTAAACCACATACTGACATAGTGACTTCCCAAAGTCAGCCTTAATAATGATGCCCAGAGTCTCTGCATGGGTCCTTCATACTATTTCGACATGTAGATAACAATATAATGTATTGTTAGAAACAGGAAGTTGTACATTTATCAAGAACAACAGATTTGTTACAAGATATACTTCATAGTGGTAAGTAGAGCAAAAAATGTTTATTCTTTTAAATGTGATCACTTTCAGAATAATTGATACAATTAAGCAATATGTATATGAACAATAAAATTCATAAAGAAGTTAATAATGTGAGAATTATGTTATGAATACAATTCCTAACATGTACATAGCTATGTTGTAGGAAGCTTTAACTCTTTACAGTGTTTTCAGTTCTTTAGATATTATAGTTTTCAAGTAATGTTTAAATGCTGACCATGTGGTCATGTCAGTTACAGATTAAGTCTTCTGAATTCATATAATAAATTATTGCCACTATTACATTAATTCATTGGATGACATTTTAAGTCCATTTACTGAGTTTGATGTAAATCTAATATCATTTGATATGTTTTAAAATTCTCCTCAGAGATGATAAATATTGTTGAAACGAGATAGAACGGCTGGCCAGTACTTACCTTTGTGCTGTACCGCCGATAGTAACACAAATGAAGAAACAGAAAAAAGGGGGCAACAAGGACAAGCTTTCGGAACACAGTTCCTTCATCAGGTGTGAGAGAAGGGAAGAAGAAAGGATGGGAACGGAAGGGAAAGGTAATTCACGACCTAGGACATGAAGGTGGTGTTTCGGGAATGTGGACGCCAGAGATACTACATGTACGTACTGAGCCAAGCCAGAGAGGATTGTTGTTGTGGTCTTCAGTCCGGAGACTGGTTTGATGCAGCTCTCCACAATACCCTATCCTAAGCAAGCCTCTTCACCTCCACATAAGAACGGCAACCTACATCTGTCTGAATCTGCTTACTGTTTCCATCTCTCGGTCTTCCTCTGGAGTTTTTACCCCACACACTTCCCTCCAATGCTAAATTCACAATTCCTTGATGTCTAAGAATGTGCCCTACCAATCTATCCCTTCTTTTAGTCAAGGTATGCCAGAAATTTCTTTTCTCCCCAATTCTGTTTAGTACCTCCTCATTAGTTACGTGATCCACCCACCTGATCTTCAGCATTCATCTGTAGCACCACATTTCAAAAGCCTCAATCCTCTTCCTGTCCACACTGTTTATCGTCCATGTTTCGAACCCCATACAAGGCAACACTCCATACAAATGCCTTCAGAAAGGACTTCCTTAGGCTTAAATCAATATTCGATGTTAACAAATTTCTCTTTTTCAAGAACGCTTTTCTACCCATTGCCATTCTGCATTTTATATCCTCCGTACTGCGACCATCATTTGTTATTTTACTGCCCAAGTAACAAAACTCATCTACCTCCTTTATTGCTTCGTTACCTAATCTAATTCCTTCAGCATCACCTGATTTTCTTAGACTGCACTCCATTACCCTAGTTTTGCTCTTGTTAATGTTCATCTTATATGCACCTTTCAGCACACTGTCCATTCCATTCTATTGCTCTTCCAGGTCCTTTGCTGTATCTGACAGAATTACTATGTCGTCGGCAAAACGCAATGTTTTTAATTCTTCCCCCTGAACTTTAATTCCTTCGCCAAATTTCTCCTTGCTTTCCTTTATAGCTTGCTCAATGTACAAATTGAACAACAATGGAGAAAGACTACAACCTTGTCTTACTCCCTTTCCAACCACTGCATCCCTTTCATGCCCTTCAACTCTGACAACTGCTGTCTGGTTTTTGTACAAATTGTAAATAACCTTATGCTCCCTACATTTTACTCCTGCTTGCTTCAGAACTTGAAAGAGTTTATTCCAATCAACATTCTCAAAAGCCTTCTCCAAATCTACAAAAGCTAGAAATGTAGGTTTGCCTTTTCTTAATCTATCTTCTAGGATAAGCCGTAAAGTGAGTATTGCCTCCCGAGTTCCTACATTTCTCCTGAACCCAAACTGATCTTGCCCGAGGTCACCTTCTACCAGCTTTTCCATCCTTCTGTAAATAATTAGTGTTAATATTTTGCAACCATGACTTATTAAACTGATGGTTCTGTAGTTTTCACACCTGACTGCACCTGCTTTCTTTGGAATTGGAATTATAACATTTTTCTTAAAGTCTGAGGGTACTTCACCTGTCTCATACATCTTACACACCAGGTGAAACAATTCTGTCATGGCTGGTTCTCCCAGAGACTTCAGTAGCTCTAAGGGAATATCATCTACTCCAGGGGCCTTGTTTCAACTTAGGTCTTTCAGTGCTCTGTCAAATTCATCTCTAAGTATAGAGCTGTTTTTCTTATCTCCAAATGTTTCTTTTATTCCCCCCCCCCCCCTATTTATACATTCTTCTACATCCTTGTATTTGCCTTCTAGCCACTCCTGCTTAGCCATTTTGCACTTCCTGTCAATCTTATTTCTTAGTCGTCTGTACTCCATTTTGCCTGTTTCATTCACTGCATTTTTATATTTTCTCCTTTCATCGATTAAATTTAGTATATCCTGTGATATACAAGGATTTTTTGTAGGTCTTGCCTTCCTACCTATTTTGTCCTCTGCTGCCTTCACTATTTCATCTCTCAATGCTACCCATTCCTCCTCTACTGTTTTATTTCCCCCCGTTTCTGTCACTTGTTGCCTAAGGCTCCCTCTGAAATTCTTAAGAACTTCAGGTTCCTTCAATTTATCCAGGTCCCATCTCCTTATTTTCCTACCTTTTTGTAGT
Source organism: Locusta migratoria (assembly GCA_026315105.1). Classification (NCBI taxonomy): domain Eukaryota; kingdom Metazoa; phylum Arthropoda; class Insecta; order Orthoptera; family Acrididae; genus Locusta; species Locusta migratoria. The sequence continues at coordinate 207,227,265 of CM048749.1, forward strand.
TTCTTCAGTTTCAGCCTACAGTTCATAACCAACAAGTTATGGTCAGAGTCTATATCTGCCCCTGGATATGTTTTACAGTTTAAAACCTGGTTCCGAAATCTATGTCTTACCATTATAAAATCTATCTGGTATCTCCCGGTGTCTCCTGGTCTCTTCCACGTATACAACCTTCTTTTGTGATTCTTAAACCAGGTGTTTGTTATAACTAAATTATGTTCTGTGCAAAATTCTATCAGGCAGCTTCCTCTTTCATTCCTTTTGCCCAGACCATATTCCCCTAATATCTTCCCTTCCCTTCCTTGTCCTACTACCAAATTCTAGTCTCCCATAACAATTAAGTTTTCCTCTCCCTTAATTGTCTGAATAATTTCCTTTAGCTCCTCATATATTTCTTCGACCACCTCATCATCGGCAGAGCTAGTTGGAATATAAACCTGTATTACTGTGCTCGGTGTTGGCTTCGTATCTATCTTGACTACGATAATGCAATCACTGTGTTGCTCATAGTAGTTTACCCGCATTCCTATTTTCTTATTCATTATCAGACCTACTCCTGTGATACCCGCAACTGATTTTGTATTTATAATCCTGTACTCGCCTCACGAAAAGTCCCGTTCCTCTTTCAACAGAACTTCACTAATCCCCACTAACAGAATAGTAAATGGCCTATCAGACCACGATGCCCAACTTTTAATTCTAAAAAGTATTTGTTCTCAAACAAATGTTAAACATAAATATCAACTACTCAGAAAAGTTAATCCAGTTGCAATTGACACCTTTTTAAGCTTAATTAAGGAACAAGAATGGCAGGATGTTTATAGTGCCGATAATGCAGATGATAATATAATGCTTTTCTGAACACATTTCTTATGCTGTTTGAAAGTTGCTTTCCGCTGGAACAATCAAAACAGGGTACTTCCAATAACAGACAGCCAGGGTGGCTGACAAAGGGGATAAGAGTATCATGTAGAACTAAGCGGGAGTTGTATCAAAATATTAGAAGCAGTCAGAATGAAGATGCAGTAGCTCATTACAAACAGTACTGTAAGGTTCTGAAAAATGTCATTAAGAATGCAAAAAGTATGTGGTATGCAAAAAGAATAGCAAACTCTTGGGATAAAATTAAAACTATCTGGTCAATCGTGAAGGAAGTGTCAGGTCACCAGCAGCAGGTAGAAGATATAACGTCAGTGCATAGTAGGAATGTTTCTGTTACTGACAAGTTAGATATATGTGCAATATTCAATAATCACTTTCTGAATATAGTAGGGGAACTAAACAAAACTCTAGTTTCTACAGGTAATCATATAACATTTTTAGAAAATGCCTTTCCGAGGCTGTTACCTGAAATGATCCTTCATGATATTTCCATAGGTGAGATTGAGTCAATAATTAAATCACTAAAGACTCAGGACTCTTGTGGATATGATGGGGTATCTACCAGAATTCTAAAGTACTGTTCTCCATATGTTAGCCCAGTACTAAGCCATATTTGTAATTTTTCCTTTCAGAATGGTCAGTTTCCTAACAGATTAAAGTACTCAGTAGTGAAACCACTTTATAAAAAAGGAGAAAGGGATAATGTAGACAACTATAGACCTATTTCTATGCCATCGGTTTTTTCTAAAGTTATTGAAAAGGCTGTATTTTCAAGATTAATTGATCATTTCAGTACACATAATTTATTGTCAAACATGCAGTTTGGATTTAGAAGTGGTTTAACAACTGAAAATGCTATATTTTCATTTCTCTGTGAGGCACTAGATGGGTTAAATAAGAGGCTATGGACATTAGGTGTCTTCTTTGATTTAACAAAAGCGTTTGATTGTGTTGATCACAAAATATTATTGCAGAAGTTGGAACATTATGGAATACGGGGAGTAGCCCACAACTGGTTCACCTCTTACTCTAATAACAGACAACAGAAGGTAATTCTCCGCAGTGTAGAAAATAGCTTTGACGTGCAATCCCAATGGGGCACAAATAAGTATGGGGTGCCCCAGGGGTCTGTTTTGGGACCATTGCTGTTTCTTATTTATATAAATGGTATGCCTTCGAGTATAACAGGTGACTGTAAAATATTTTTGTTTGCTGATGATACCAGCTTGGTAGTGAAAGATGTTGCTCGTAATATTGACACAATAACAAATAATGCCGTTCAAGAGATAAGTTCATGGCTTGTAGAAAACAAGTTGATGTTAAATCACAGTAAAACTCAGTTTTTACAGTTTCTAACACATAATTTGACGAAAGCTGACATTCAGATTACACATAATGGGCATGTGATAAGTGAAACTGAACAGTTCAAATTTCTAGGTGTTCATATAGACAGTAAGCTGTCATGGAAAGCCCATGTTCAGAATCTTTTTCCAAAACTAAATTCTGCTATATTTACCATTAGAACAATATCTGAGATAAGTGATTTTTCAACACGAAAAGTAGTCTACTACGCTTACTTTCACTCACTTATGACGTACGGCATTATTTTTTGGGGTAACTCGCCTGATGCAAAAAGGATATTTCTGGCTCAAAAACGGGCAGTTCGAGCAATATGTGGTGTAAGTTCGCGAACGTCATGTCAACCCCTTTTCAGTAGTCTGGAAATTTTGACTCTGGCGTCACAATACGTTTTTTCTTTAATGTCGTTTGTTGTTAATGATATCAGCTTATTCCCACGAGTTAGTGGCTTTCACTCGGTGAATACTAGACAGAAGTCGAATCTGCATTTGCATCACACCACCTTAACACTTGTGCAGAATGGGGTACAATATTCTGCGGCATCCATTTTCAATAAGCTGCCACAAGAACTAAAGAATCTTAGCACTAATCCACATGCTTTCTAATTTAAATTGAAGAGTTACCTCATGGCTCACTCCTTTTATTTTGTCGAGGAACTCCTAGAAAAGTTAAACAATTAAGCTAATTCATTTTTTTCTTTATTGATTCTTTTCACTTAGTCTTAAGATTGTTGTGTGCAAAGGACTACTTAAAAATTTTCTATTACCATTCTTGTGTAACAATTAATGTATTGACTTGTTCCATGACCCTGGAGTCTCACTCCTCAATTGGGTCCTATGGAACAGAAAAACAATAAATAAATAAATCTAACTTCAACATATCCATTTTCCTTTTTAAATTTTCTAGCTTCTCTACCCGATTAAGGGATCTAACATTCCACGCTCCGATTTGTAGAATGCCAGTGTTGTCTTTCCTGATGATCACATCCTCCTGAGTAGTCCCCGCCCGGAGATCCGAATGGGGGACTATTTTACCTCCAGAATATTTTACCCAAGAGTATGCCATCATCATATGCTCATACAGTAGAGCCGCATGTCCTCGAGAAAAGTAATGGCTGTAGTTTCCCCTTGCTTTCATCCGTTCGCAGTAACTGTGTGGCAAAGCCACATTAGCTGATGTTACAAGGCCAGCTCAGTCAATCATCCAGACTGTTGCCCCTGTAACTATTGAAAAGGCTGCTGCCCCTCTTCAGGAACCACATGTTTGTCTGGCCTCTCCACAGATACACCTCCGCTGTGGTTGCACCTACGGTACGGCTATCTGTATCATTGAGGCACGCAAGCCACCCCACCTCGGCAATGTCTGTGGTTCATGGGAGTGGCCAGAGAGGATATATATAACCATTGAGGAAAGGTCAAGTAGTAAAGAGAAGATGAGTGAACTCATCTTCTCTTCTCTTTACTACTTGATATTTCCCCTTTGGTTATATATATCCTCTCTGGCTTGGCTCAGTACGTACATGTAGTATCTCTGACGTCCACACTCCCGAAACACCACCTTCATGACCTAGGTCTTGATTTACCTTTCCCTTCCGTTCCCATCCTTTCTTCTTCCCTTCTCTCCCACCTGATGAAGGAACTGTGTTCCGAAAGTTTGTCCTTGTTGTCCCCGTTTTTCTGTTTCTTCATTTGTGTTACTATCGGCAGTACAGCACAAAGGTAAGTACTGGCCAGCCATTTAATATGTTTTCTATAACAACCTATATTGCTACATGTGCTCACTTTATAATCCATAATACAGCTTTAATATGCAATAACTTTGTTTCCTACCAATAGTTGAACATTAACTGAGTACCTATTAGTTTTTGTGGTGGGTTTACAATCTGGTAATATTCTTAAAGCCGGCCACAGTGGCCGAGGGGACTGAGGCGCATAAGTCACGGTCTGCACGGGCACTACGGTCGAGTAGCTTTTAAGTTTAGAGACTGATGGCCCCGTAGTTAAGTCCCATAAGCTCTACAAACATTTGAATATTTAATATTCTTAAACCAAAGTTATCTGATATCTGTAGTTCAGCATAGGGCTAATACAAAGGGATTTTCTTATAAGAGTTACATACTATATTGGAGTGTTGCCTACATGCAAATGTACAATCTTTAGGTGTTTTCGTAAGTGGTCTGTTACATCTCAAGAGATATCACAGGAAAGGAAGAGTCAAACACAACCATCACTGTTAAAAATTCAAGTAACTGTACTGATGGAGAAAAATAGAACCAGAGCTCTGTCAGCTTCAAATGTGTTGCTGAAAAGGATAGTGGTGTCTCACTCAGTATTCTAGATGTTAGAAATTGCACTGAAAGAGGGATATTGATGATTTACTGAAATATAAGATTTTATTGAAGCCATGAGAACCTGAAAAAAATGATGTTGTCGACACAAAAAGAACATTTTGACAAGATTGGCTGCCATTGTAACTGTGGCTGGTTTATTCAAATTTGGCAGATTAGGTAATGGATGTTGCAGGCACAGAACAACTTTCTCTTGCTGCAGGTTATTTTGACCCGGCAACCAATGATGTCAGAGAAGACTTCCTTGGATTTACACCTTTAACAAGGCTAGATGGAAAACATATTTTCATCACAATATTATCTACAAGGTGCACCTGAAAAGTTTGGTGACTGGTCCCGTATTTTACAAATCGCACTGGCGAGGATGAGGTGCCCTCACATACACTTTAAGAGACATGTCAACACGTGGCCCCTGTCATACAAAGCACTGTAGTGAAGTGTTGGTACACACTGAGACCCTGATAACAGGGTCAGTTTGAGAATTAGTGTCATTGCAACATGGAGCACAAAATGGAGCAATGCATTAACATCAAGTTTTGTTTCAAATTAGGCAAAAGAGCAACAGAGACCCATAGGATGTTAGTTCAAGTGTATAGTGTTGAAGCAGTCAGTAAAAAGTGTGTGTTTGAGTTGTTTAAATGCTCTAGAGATGGAAAAGAAGGTGTCGAGGATGAGCCACGTTTGGGTTGACCGTCCACAAGTGGGACAGATGCTTGTGGATGATCGGCGGCTGTCTTTGACAATCATGGCAGATGAGTTGAAGATCAGCCCTGATCAGCTTATGCTTTGCAATGGTTGCAGAGAGGCAACAACGTGTCACCTCATTGCTTTGAGTGATTCCACAAAAAGTGTTTGCAGACAGTTTCTAACAGGTGTACAACTGATGTCAGAAGTGTATTATAGCCAATGATGATTACTTTGAATGGCAGTAAAGGTATTTTGTTTGTAACTCTTGTTTCCAAAATTTCCTGACACTATTCACCAAACTTTTCAGACACACTTCATACTTTATCTGCTTGGAGTAGAAATCAGGATATAATGGTAGGACAGGGTTATGATGGGTGCAGTATGATTGCCAGTAAAATTGGCAGAGTAGAAAAGGTATTTACTAAGAAATATCCCAAGTTTTGCTTCTATCACTGTGCTAGCCATAGGCTTAATTTAGTTGTGAATGATTTGAACCCCTTACTAGAGATTAGAAATGTCGTTGGTACTATGAATAAGCTATTTCTTTCTTTCAGGGGAATATGCAAAGGTGAGTCCTAGTTGGGAACCTTCAAAAACCGTGTGAGATATGCTGGTCTGAGAATCATAATTCTATAAGGAAATTTAATGAAAAGTTTTTAGATTTTTTTGAAGCATGAACAATTTTACATAAAGAAGGAGACTGTGAAACTAGGCAGAAATCCTGGTGACTTTACTGCACACTTACTTCTGCAATCTTTATTATAACAGTGAAAGTGATAGCTAAATATTCCCTGTCACCAATATAATACAATCAGTGAACATTAACGTGTTTGAAGTTTTGAAACAAATTCAAGAAATTTTAAAAATGTTAATGGATGACAGAGAAATGCGGAAATGGAATTTGAAGTGATCATAAAAAGTGCTGAAACCAACTACAGCCTACTTGGAAGAGTTGTCACTGGCATTCGACTGCTGCAAATTGTTGCATGACAAATGCATTGTTTGAATCATTTCTGTTACTGAGTGCTACAGAAAATCTCTCTTTATTCTGTATTTGGATTTTCCAGTCCAGTGCTTACTAAAATGGTTTTCAGAAGAAAACAAGGGATCTTTTGTGATTTTCTGCTTACACATAAATATAATGAAATTTCCAAGTGACTTAGATATGAAAATAATAATTCAAAATATCAAAAGATTTTATGGTGAGCAGCGAGATAATTTCACTGAATAAACAAGAACATGGATCAATATGTGGAAACATGATACTGATCCATTACACACGGCCAAATGTTTGTCCACTGTAGCATCAGCCCTGAAGATAGCCCTCAGCTTACTGGCAAGCAGCTGCAGTGTGGAAAGATCATTTAGTTACTTAATTACAATAGTTATGTTTGTCTGATTGTAATTACTTAATGAGAAACACTTTGAAACTATTTCTTAAGTCAGATTAAACAAAGATGTCTTTATTTACAGAAATTTGCCCTTATTTTGTTTAATCATTTTTATATCTTGTTTGAAATATTACATAACACAGTAATTGAAGAATGCTATACTGTATAATTTAATACATGTTATGTTTTTTTGTAGATACTCAGGCATCTGAAAATATGGCTAAGAGTGACCGTGGCAGATAACTGATTTAGTCGTTGTGTATAGTGTCAGTTCATGATAAAATACAATCAGAGCAGGATTCTTTTATGAAAAAAGTGATAGACACTTATGGGAATGACCAAAGATGATTTCATCTTCTGTTTAAGTACTGGTGATATGTGATTAGTGAAGTTTTGCATATTGTTACCATCAGAAGGGATTTAACAATCATATTAAAACTGGATGCCAGAAATGTCATTCTGGTAACATCCTTTAGGCTGTGACTAAGCCATGTCTCCACCATATCCTTTCTTCCAGGAATGCTAGACCTGCAAGGTTCGCAGGTGAACTTCTGTGAACTTTGAAAAGTAGAAAGGCAAAGGTCCCAGGTTCAAGTCCTAGTTCTGACACACAGTTTTAATCTTCCAGCAAGTTTCAGGCCTAAAAGTGGTTCACAGCCAACAGTTTAATTTTTAAACCCACAAATATTCAAATTATCTGATGTTATCGTATTTCAAACAGCTAAAATGAGCTGTCATCAGCAGAAGATTAATGGTCTCTACTAAATACTCTTAGCATAAGCAGCATGAAACTGATTTCAGATTACTTGAGTGGCCAGCATGAAAAACACAATACAGGGTGAATCACCTAAGACTTGCACCGCAAATAGTGCAGAAACAGAAAGTGTGATTGATGTGCGGTTTTCACAGAATGGATTGGTAGTCAGGGGCTCGTATTTTTAGCCAACAAACAGATTGTAATATTACTTAGAAAGTGTATTTTTTATGCAAATATATAGTTTTTTTAATGGAAAAAGGCCTGTAGACATGATGAAACTAAATGTAGGGTGCACTAGAATATCAATAATGTTAGTTGCAGGATTCTAGTGCAAGTTATTTACAAGATATCGTCTTTTGAAATGTTCCCACACTGACATTTGCATATGCCAGTCAACCAGCATAAATGCTAGGTACGATGATGTTATGTTTGCGCGCTTGTGTGTTTTTTGAGTGAACTGAAGCTCACTAGTCAGCGTGTAACAGTCCAAGTGGTAGGTCATGAGTATACAATGGGTTTTACCAATGCAGAAAAAGCCGACATATTCATGGTGTATGGAGACTGTAGGAAGAATGCCGTTTGTTCTTGTATGGTGTATGTGGCAAGATATCCCAGTAGACATCACCTATCTTGGCAGTTATTCATCAACCTCTTCAACCAGTTACGTGAAAGTGGTAGTGTAACACTGAGACAATATAACAGAAGGAAACAAGTGACGACAAAAAAGGGGCAAATTGATGGTTTTACCGCTGTTGCAGTTGATCTGCATGTCAGCTAACATGATATCGCATCAAGAAGTGGCATGATTCAGGCAAGTTTCCTATGCATTTCCCATTGACATAGGTTCCATCCCTGTCACATCTCTCTCCATCAAGAGCTGCATGGAAATGATTTTGAGAATCATGTTAGGTTCTGTAGATGGGCTTTACGACAGGATACTCCAGATGTATCATGTATCTTGTTTGGTGATTTATCATTCATGGCCAAGTAAACCGCAGAAACATGCACTATTGGCCTGCTGACAATCTTTCTTGTCTTCGACAGGTGGACTGCCAGCATCCATGGAGTGTGAACGTGTGGTGTGGGATAGTGAACCAGTAGCTGATAGGCCCGTATTTCGTAGACGGTACTCTGACCGCGCACAACTATTGCAGCCTTCTAACAGACCATCTTTCATGGATGCTAGAAGACGTTCCTCTGCAGACTAGAAGGAATCTATGGTACCAACATGATGGCTGTCCAGCCCATAGTGCACAAATTACTACAGCATGTCTTCATGAATTGTTCCCAAATTGATGTATTGGATGTAGAGGACCTGTACCTTGGCCCGCCCCTTCCCCGGATTTGACATCTGTAGACTTATTTATGTGGGGAAAGCTGAAAGATGCTGTCCACAACGATATACCAACCACACCATATGCAATGACATATTACTGCAGCCTGCTCAGCCATATCCGATGAAAAGCTAGCATGTATGCAGCAGTCATTTCTTACCAGACAGACAGCGAGTATTTCTGCTGCCAGTGGTCATTTTGAACACAACCTGTGATATAAATATCAATTTAAATATAAATTCAGTAACCCTGAGATGGTTTTTCATCTCGAATATGTCCAAGACATATTGTTGTTGTTCTTTAGTGTGTGTTACCACAGGTATTGTACAAGTGTCGGAGTGAGAACGTTTCAAAAGACAATACCTCATAAACGATTTGCCATAGAATCCTGCAACAAACACTACTGATATTCTAGTGCACCCTACTTTTAGTTTCTTAATGTCTACAGGCATTGTTCCATTAAAAAACTATATGTTTACATAAAAAATACACTTTCTAAGTAATATTACAATCTGTTTGTTGGCTAAAAGTACGAGCCCCTGACTACCAACCCATTCAATTGCACTTTCTGTTTCTGCAATATTTGCGGTGCAAGTGTTAGGTGTTTCACCCTGTATAGTTCAATCAATGAGTGCTTGAAAGAGGTGTGTGAGTGTGTACATATGCCACAATTTTTTAGTTCAGGACATTGTCAGAAACAGTTAGGAGATAAACATACTAAAAGTCCCTGGTAGGCGAGCTGAAGGGGGAGGAGTCCAAAAAACATACAATTTTTTATTTTATTTTTTTACGTTCTTTTTGACCAATGAAGATTTGGAACTACAGCTGTACTATTAATTTTGTAAATAAACACTTTCAGCTGTTAATGTTACAAAAGAGAAAAAAAAAAATCCACGGAATCTATACTGGTAAACTAGTAAGTAGATCTATCTTTGTGTGACATGCCTAACAATGTTTTACCTCTCAAGAGGTAGTTTTAAAGGGGAAAAATAATAAAAAAATAAAATATCATATTTAAGTCTCATGAGATATAATCATCAGGAAGATTGCATGAAGATGGATCTACATTATATTTCACCAACATTGATCCCCACCCTTACCTGGCATCCTTCTCCCTTCCCTTCTTGTTCATATGTGCTTAATTATGTCTGAGTGATTGTTGGAACATATGTGTATCTCTTTCTAATGAAGACCATGGCCAAATATTTAAGTTGTGTGAATGTGCCTTTCAGCCACTCAATGATCATATTTATGGTGAGTTGTTATCTACCCTCTATTAATGATACTGTAAATATGATATTTAGAAATCATGATCATATTTGTTCTTTTCTCCATGACAAAAACCCAAACTTCATTCTATTGAGTGACAATAAAATATGTCAAAAGACTAGCTGCGCAAAATACCTAAGAGTAGGATTAGGCAATACATTAAGCAGTGCCTATTGTGTAGACTGTATTTTAAAAATGCCAATCTTAAATGTATTTGTTGGAGCAAATTGGGAATGCATTCAGCTAACCTTGATGACGCCGATTGCATGTAAAAATGCTCAAAGGTGAATAAAGCATCTTATCTTATCTTACCTTAAACAAAACATTTCATATATATGCAACCTGTTATTAAACAAGGACATGGAATTTTGATTTCCACAACACAAATACAGACACTTAAGAGTGAATTTAGAATCAAGCCCTTTGCCTGAAACAGTCATAACTAAACGCATTGCTGCCATTCAGTTTATATAACAAGAATGTTTGTTTGGAAAGGATAGATTATTTCTCACCATAAAAATGTCATGATGAGTCATCTTTGTGGTGATTTTCAAAATATTGTTACTAATCCTTCCTGGGCATTTCTTGGTTTTATAGAAGCAAGTAAAAAGTAAATTAATCAAAATGAAAATTGTACTGAAAACAATCTGCCCTTCAATCTTCTTTCAATTATGAAACCCAACAGATGGATGTCCAAAAATATTGAAAGTGATTGATTTAATACAACTATGTGTATCCCAAAAACCTTGTCTATCCTTTGTTATATTTACATAAGAACCAATTGATAGTGGACAACAGTTACTAACAAGATATTCAAAATATGGTTTTAAAGGCAACTTTGATAAAGAAGTTCCATGAAAAACATGCAGCTCCACAATGGCTGAGAATATGTACACACATATCACAGAGGAATGGTATTGCTGGAGCCAGAATGTACAGCAAATGTTTTCTCAATTCTCCCTTGTTGAGCAACCACTAATGAACTTTGATGCTGAAATAAAAGAATTCCATCTAGCAGTGTACAACTTGGTAACACAATCAACTTCTTTATAAAAGCTGTAATAGTGGCTGATCCTACAATAGTCATTGAAGCCCTCTCTCAACTAAACACCTTGCAGAGAAATCAAGACACCTTCAAAAGTGGGAGTTGACAGAAATTAGACTGCTGATATGATGGACACCAAAAGAACACAGATAGTAGTTAATAAAAATCTCATTCCATCTGACACATTTAAGGAACATATTCACAATACAATTATGGAAGCCCAGATAAAATTAAAAAGAAAGTTAAGACGGAAAATTTGGAAAAACATACAAGAGTATTCCACTCTCATAGACACAGACAATGTTGATGAGGGGTGGTTTGCATGTTTCAATGATATAGATGAGGACAAGTAATGGTTACAAAATACTAACACAGAGTGTTTATAGAAGAATGAAAAAACTTGGGGTAGATAAGTCTGGATTTAGGAGAAATTTAGGAATGTGTGAGGTGATACATTACAACATATTTCAGCAAATAGGTTAAGGAAAGTCAAGCCTATGTTTATAGCTATTGTAGATTTGGAGAAAGCTTTTGACAAAGTTGACTGGAATCCACTATTTAAATTCTGAAGATAGCATGGGTAAAATACTGGAATAGTTATGTAAAACTGTACAGAAACCAGACAGCAGTTATAAGGAGTCAAAGAACATGAAAGGGGCCCAATGGTTGGGAAGAAAGGAAGACATGGTTTCAGCCTTTCCCCAATGGTATTCAATCTGTACACCAAGCAAGCTGTGAAGAAACTCGAGGAGAAATTTGAAACCGAAATTGAAGTCCAGGAAGAAGAAATAAAAATTTTGCTGTTTGCTAATGACATTGTAATTGCATGAGATTCAAAACAAGATCTAGAAGAGCATCTGAATGGAATGTGCAGTGTTCTCAAAGGAATGTATAAGTTGAACATTAACAAAAGCAAAATAAAGATACTGGAATTTAGTTGAATTGAAACAGGTGATGCTAAGGGTATTAGACTAGCACACAAGAACTCATCCCTCTTAAAGTTACATGTTTGATGTTGTGTATAGCTTTTTGCTCTTGCTCAAATAACAATTTGAAATGTACTGAATATGTGTAAATAAGTATTTCTAGTTATTTTTATAAGAAAACTTTCATACTTGTATAATAATGGAAAGTCCAGGTTGGAATTAATAAGGACAGTTTACAACTCACCGCAAAGACGTGAGGACGAGCTGCAACAGGCACATACAAAAGACACACACATACAACAATTTCAGCTATTGGACATGGCCTACTTCAGAAAATAGAACATTCACGCAATCACACAACACAGTCATACAACCATCACCTCCAGCTGCTGCACTTCAAAGTGTGTTGTAAACTGTCCTTATTACTATATTACCTTTCATACTTGATTGTTTAAAATTAATAAAATGCTGATCATTTAATTCTGGGACACTAGAAATTATATGTTCTAACTTTTTGTGATCTTTGCCTCATTATGACATTTATTTCTTTAAGTTGTTACGTTTATCACCAAAATTTTATTGGATGCCAGAAACTGTATTTTATATTTTGTTTTTAACCTATGTTTATTATTATTATTGTATTAATTTCCAATAAAATTGTATACAACAACAACAAAAACAACAATAACACATATAATTCCTGTTTTACCTGTAATTTCCAGAAGAGACTGCCTGATCTCTTTGATAACGTTGATAAACTGTGTATCTCTGGAACCAAGATCAACTAACATAGCTTCTTTCACTGATTTGCTACATCCTAGTGGACCAGGGGTAAACAGTTTCTTCTCTGAAGAGGTAAACAAATCTTATTACTTGTGTATTTTGAAAAATAAAAAAAATAAAAATCAGTAATCATTTTCAATGAATATTAATCATACCAGTGTATGTGACTGTATTAGCCATATGTTTAATAACTGTTCCACTTTGTGTTTTAAGAAATACTTCAGAACTGTTTTCATCACCAGTATATATGAGGGCAATGCCTTATTAATTGTGAATAGCTACTTATCTACAGAAATTATGATAACACTGACCTTATGACCTCAAGATCAAGGATGTAAGCTTTTTTCACGTGTTGCTTGAGCCTGAATCCTCACTAGCCAGTTAGACATGAGTGTCGGGAGTGAGGAGAGAGGGAAGGAGGGGGAGGGGGTAGGGAATGTAAAGGTGCAGTGTAAAACATATTCATGTAACACAAGACACCGGTATACAAAAAATACAGCCACCAGTTTGAAACATTACTACTACTTGAATATTTTGTAATGTTTGTCTGGATTGTAATAGAAAATATTACATAAACACTAATGTGTGCAGTCTCTCTTTACTGTAGACTGCAGAATAAAGGAGTCCTCCACCACCTCATTGCACCAGGAATATCGAAGCTGTAAAACATAAGCTTCGAGTTGTGTTTATAACTAATATGTAGGTTGTAAATACATATCTTTAGAGGTGTCTCTTCATCTGAGGATCCTGTTTTCTGCTGTGTTGCTACATAGCCACTCATGGGTTACTTGTATATAAATAACTGAATTCAGGTAGAAAATATTTTTCACTGCCATTTATTTTCGCCTGCGGATGTTGTGCGGCGAGATTGTACATGTACATGTGAAGAACAACTCCTCCCAACAACTCTAACAAATCACTGAACTCCCCATTGGTTAAACAGGCCACTATATATACACTCTTAACAATTACTCAATAATCCATCATTGATTTTTAAATAAAACAACAATTACAATAATGACATTCATAGAAGTTAACATTAGAACAAGATAGAGTTAAATAAGCTTAATATGGTACTGCATGATTGTTTCAGTAATTTAGGGTTAATTAACAATTTTGTGAGTAATAACAATGAATTTAGAGTTTGTATTAATTGTGCATCAATTTCGGAATATACAAAGCACCTACCATGTATTAAGTAAATACATAACAACCTCTGACTGTTTTATTTTTGTCTACTGTCAAATAATTTAATTAGCATCATTACTGATGATTAATACAGGATGTAAAACGCATTTTCATTAATTATGACTAATTGCTTCACTCAGCCAGTATAATACAGTTTGTAATATGAGCAGTAATTTATTTGATGCTCATTTTAGTACATATCAGTACCTGGATTAAGTCGGAAATAATAATATACATATTACAGTTACAACAATTATGAAACTTGGAATTTCAGTATTTATCACTGATTAAAATGTTCCTAACATGTACAGTACTTAATGCAGATATGTAGAATCCTATGGAATTGCCAGTGTTTATATCAACAACCTTCTAATCAGACTTTACAGGCAATTACTTCCCTTCATCAGGTATACTATTGTGTCCTATATGAACTGTCATTGCCTGAAACTAGTAGTAAATAAATCGATAAAAAGTGCACTTGATGTTCAGTGTTATTACACCATGCTCTGATAGAACATATAGGGCGCAATGGTATTCCTGAAGAAGGGCAATAAATGCCCAAAACTGGTAGCAAATGTGACCCTTTGCATATATTAAAGAAGAAATTTAAAAAATGTTAATCATACGAATATTATAGACAAAAATTCCTAATATATTTTCCTGGTGGGAAAAATATGTATAAAATAAAGATTTTTGACTTATCTAAAGTACAGGCTCATCGACAGAAACATAAAACACACACAAAAACACACAAACATTCGAGCTTTCGCCACCACTGGCAGCTTCTTTGGGAAAAAGAGGAAGGAAGGAGAGGAGAAAGGGGAGGATACGGGTTTTAAGGAAGTGGAAAAGAAGCCATTCCAATCCCAGGAGTGGAAGGACTTACCTTAGGGGACAAAAAGGAAGGTAAACAAATACACACACACTCACACATATCCACATGCAAACACACCTAGGCAGACATTTGTAGAAACCAAACTTCTTATCTGGATAAGAAACATTTAAATCTAATAATATCAGTCACATACTTAATATAGAAATGTTCTGCATTCAAATTTTGCAACTGTTGTGGCCGTTGGCTGCACAATATGAGGGTGCAGTTCGTGTGCAGCATTTGCTGCATCCACTTGATAGGTGACAGTTTCTTCTAACAGCATGCCTGGCACCAGCTGCAGACTATAAGTCCAGTGCAGGTAAACAGCTTTCTCTGGTCGGGCCTCACCAATCTGCACCTTTCTTTCACAGTGGACACATGCTGAGCGACGTAACTCTGCACCCGTCACAAAAAATGTGCCATGTGGCGAGACAGTGCTACCGCTACAGCTGATGTGCAGTGTGCTACAGCACATTTCCTCTAACGGTTTTAGGCTCCACACTGCTAAATTTTCACACCACAGGGTAGTACTGCCTTTTGTGCCATCTGTCTCTTGGTGCTACAACAGTTCTACCTACTGCGCTGCAATATGAAAGACTGTTGTGAAAAATAATTGTGCGTATGTGTCGAAACATTCTATTGCTGCCTCACTGAATGTATAAGAAATAAAAATGCATGTCTATAAATTGCATACATATTGAGTTCAAATGGACCAATGCTGTCCAATATGGGCATTTTATTATTTTTAAATGCATTCAGTAATAACACCACAAATTTTTTGGCTACATATACTGACCGTGATACGATTTCTGATTGGTAACTGTCTTAAGCTGTCTGTGTTTACTTATAAAAATGTTAATCAATATCAATTAATTTCTTCATTGGAATGTTTCTAATGGTTTGAAAACATTTCCAATTATTTTCACTACTCGAAAGCCTACTTGACAGTTTACAAATTCGATGTACACTGCATGCACAGCCTTGGCTACTGGAACTGTGTTTTAACACAATCTTTAAACTGCGGTGAAGCCTAGCACTTTTGTTGTCATATTCTTTGACTGTGTGGTTACTGCAGTGATCTCTATACAAACTGGATGTATAATTCTGGTGTCTGAGCATTGAATTGCGGCGTGCCTGCACATTCAAATGTTTTGCACACGATTTCGCATTGTCTGCCATGTTTAAATTTGGCAAACGAGTTTCCATCAGCTATTACGTGACAAAGAATTGCCTGCTTACCTCTTGACTTGGAATTTAATTCAATATTCGATGTTGTAGGCTGATATGGGAACGGAATCTAAACATATTTTCTTCTCTTTTTCTTGAAATGCTTCTTATCAGCCATGTTTGAATTTGGCAAGAAACTAAATATGAATATCTATGGCTGGCACGCTAGGAAAACTGAAGTTCAACATCCAGAGAGTATAGAGATCAATGGGTTACTGTGATTGTTACAGTGTCTCTGTGAGTTCAATTAGTACTTTGTGACTTGATTTTGGTTTTCTCTCTGGCTTATAATCACTGCAACTGGATTTAGATATACACTTCTTCTTTTCCAAAGCTCATTCTTCTAATCTTCTCAACTTTGTTCATTTTAAACCTAATCAGTAAAACTTTACTTGCAGCAGTGAACATAGTGTTCTGTAGTTGGCAACAACCTTTGTATGCTCTTCTAAAACAGCATAGAATGTGGGGAACAATTTTTTTTATGTTGACCATGAAATAAATAATTAATGCTGTTCCAGCTGTATTATTGACAGCTTCTTGGTTCTAAACTTCGCTGGTTAGTAAATCAATTATCCTTGTAAGAAAACATTTTGTTGACAACATTAGCTCACTACGCCACCACTCCCATAAATAAAATTTAACGTTTTCAAAGATTATCAGTTGTAACTTCTCTGACACAAGGATGAATGCTGCTTTTTTCTTTGAATATGGATTTGTGTTTTGTTTGTTTTTTACCTCAATAGTACAGACCTTAGTAAAAACAGCACCTCCTTGTCGTGAGGGGTGGTGGGGGGGGGTGGAGTGGCATATCCAGGGGGTTGGAGGGCGGGCAGAGAACGTGTGCGTGGGTTGGAGAAGGTCATACAACCAGCACTGAAAAATAGCTCAAAATGCAGTGCATAAATGAACCTTACTACCAGTTTATGTGTAAAAAATAAGTGAACATTAGATGAAAGGTTTTTCTAACTGATGGGAAACAATTTAAAACTCAAACTTGTATCAAAATGTACATTCCAAACGTAGTTTCAAACAAACATGGGACTAAACAATATGAACCGTTTTAAAAATTCAAGTTTTTGTATTTTTACCCTTTATTAAATACCACTTCAAAGTGTTTCTAAATAGTTTGTTCCTGAGAAATACTTCAATTATTTATGAACCTTCAACCTGTCTTGGCCATTAAATATTTCTCTTGTAGTTGCAGCCAAGACTTTTTTTTTATTAACTCTGCTGTTGCAAAGGCAAATACTTTTCTTTACAAGATTTTCTTTTTTGTTTAATTATTGTTATTCTTTAAGAAATGAGGACCATATAATAGAAATGGAGAAAAGTTCTAGTGTCGAAAATAGTTTTTGGACGTGGAAAAAGTGAAAGTTCTTTAAATTTTTTAATCTGCTGGATACTATCTTTTGTAAATAACTTTTTCGGAATATTTAAAAATATTTGGTGTATAAAAAAACAATGTTTGATACTTATTTGAATTTTTTGTTAAAAGTGTGTTCCTCAACACTATCTTAGGAATAGTGTGTAGTGTTACAGTTAAACTACATTTTTCTCCTGGATTGACTTGAGATTATCAAAGAATTAAATTGCATAAGAGTGGTCTAGTGAAGCAGTGGCTACTGCGAGGATCTGTCTTTGTTGCAGGTTAAACCAGCAGTTGGCAATTGCACAGTGGATGCTCAGAGAAGATACCTAAATTCCATAGAGTAATAAATATATACAATCTTTGCCCACTGTACTACCATATATACTCGAGTAATGCAAGCATATTTTTTCCCAAATTTATGAACAAAAAACTGTGGCGCACAGATTACTTGAATTTAGGTTGGTATTACTCCATCTGCAAGAACAAAATACACTAGGCAGGTATTACTCTGCTTTAAAAAACAGATCCCTTTAGGCTGGTATTACACAATAATATTTTTGATCAAATCTTTGACAAATAAATATTATCAAATATTCGTAATATTTCTTTGATATAAATCATCTTCATCGTGGTGTTAAAAAGGGGTATTATGGTCGTGATATTTCAAGATAGTGGCCCTGCCTTAGCCACTATAAAAACTGCATATAATTTAATTAACAATGACAGTGAGACAACGTATCAGTAATTTTGCTGTAAAGGGTCTCCTCAAGTCACAAACCAATGTGCGGAGTAGCCTCTCATTCCGCCAGTTTCTTAGGCAGCATGTCTAGTACGTACAAACAGTTGCATTGTTGATGTAAGAATGACTTGTAACATTTGCTTGTGATACAATCTTTCTGAGTAATAAAGTATGTTATCTACTTTAGTTGGGTATTACTCGATTCTGGTTCAGTACCTGCATATTACCCACACCGGTGTGTTGGCATGCAACAAACACTATATCTGGAGAAGACAGGTTTACAGTGATTTCTTGCTACTGGGGTTAAATGTTAATTATGGCGTGGTGGTGTTCAAATACACGCACATGTCGTTTAGCAACAATGATGCTGGCACTCAGAGCGATTACATTTGCATTGTAGTGAACAGAAGACAAACAACTTTTATAATCAAATATACGGTGAGGCGCATCATTTGATGATATTTCTTTGATGAAAGATACCTGTGTGTCTAAGTTACACTATCCAATAGCTTTGATATAAATACATAACATCTCTCTCTCTCTCAAGTTTTTCTTTTATTTTTTTTATTTTCCTGTCGTCAAAATTTGGGGGGGGGGGGGGGTGCTCGGATTACTCGAGTATATATGGTACTTGAGGTAATAGACATTTTGTCTTCATTCTTGATGTAATCTGTGCTGAGAGCAGTTGTTTGTGGAATAGTTTGTTAGTAATTTATCAATTGTATTTATGACAAGTAAAAAGAGAGTATTCCTACAAGATACTTCACTGTTCTAAGCACTTTCAATAATTTATGAAAGGAGACGACATCTGATTGCCTTCAAGGCATAATTTTTGGACGATGGTTATGTAAAAGATAACACAGCTACATCAAGATTTTATTAGCTGTATGCATGAGTCTGAAGTGTGTTTTCCCAGTTTAGGACTAAGCAATTGAAAGTAATTAATTAAGGAATATTGTAATGGTTGACACACAGTTGGGAGGAATGCTTAAATTGGTGTGGATCATGATAATGAGTGGAGAATGAGGGGGGAGGGGGGCAGGGTGAGGAACGTTAGGTATTGTAAGTTATCCTAGGTTGAGGCCAGGGTGGTTGCAGGACAGTAGATTGTTTTGAAGGGACAACTCCCAGCTGTGCAGTTCAGAAGAGTTGCTGCTGCTGCCGGTGCTGGTGGTGGTGGCAGGGAGGGTCCAGATGGCTTGAGAAGTAAAGCAGCCATGGCAATCAAGAGTGTTGTGTTCAGCCGCATGCTGGCCATGCGTGGTCCATCTTGCTTTTTGCCACAGTTTGACGGTGGCCATTTATCCTGCTGGACAGCTGGTTTGTTGTCATACCAATGTAAAATTCTGAGCAGCAAAGTTAGTAAATCACAAGACTGCTTTCACAGGTGGCCCGACCTCTGATGGGTTAAGATAAGCCTATGACAGTACTGAAATAAGAAGTGCTGGGCGAGTGGATTGTGCAGGTTTTGAATTAGGGTCTTCCATAGGGATACGATCTCTGTGGTAAGCGGTTGAAGTAGGATTCTGTGGAGGTTGGGTGGGAAACAGAACAGCATTTCAGGAGTCAGAAGGATCTTGGGTAGGATGACTCTTATATCAGGGCATGACGACAGATAAAAGCCCTGACAAAGTAAAAGGAAATGGATAAAGGTCACTAGAAAATAACTGATAAACAACACTGTGAAGCGGAAGAAAACCACACACTGATTTTGCCCATAAACTAAGATTTTTTTTTTTTCTGTCTCTATTCATAATATATATGTGGTCATAATTATTGTTACAGAACAACAGTGTTAACATGTGTATTTTTCAAGCAATGTTAATAAAGTGTATTAATAGTTAGTGGGTTGTACTCTGGATTGTGTTAACAATAGGTCTGATGTGTAAGTTCGTTTAATGATTTCCAGAAATGCTATTCCATATTCAATTTGATTCAACAGAAAAGTCAATATGGCCACAAGTGATTATGGAACAACAAAGGAAATGTGTATTCACAAGAGTATTTAAAGAAATTGAGTAACTGTCAATTCTGTCAACACACAATAATTTAATGAATTTCAGATTGTAACCTATTTACAGTCTTTAAATAAAAAACAGTTTGACATTCAAAATATTTTCTTGTGTACATCAGTCACTCCAAACACCACACAAGCTATCAGCTTCTGAGAAACTGCAGAGCTAGATATTCAGCATCCTCCAAACTTTCCGGTAGCTGTTTGACTTTCTTTACTTTCTTCATCTTATCATTACTAGTTTCAGTAGAGATTCTTCTCTTTCCAGCAATTTTTTTCGATCTGGAACACAGCAATTTTAAAAGCATTCATTAATTACAGTTCATCACACATCAGAATGATTTTTCAGAGTGTTTAGAGTTTAATGATTGAAAAGAGAGAGATGGAGAGAAGATTGTAGGGAAGGGCATTTTCCATTGTGTGCAATATTAGATTTTATTTCCCTTTTCATCGAATAAAAATAAATTACAACTGTTTACTTTTTGTTGTATTATCTTGCAGTGTGTGCCCTTTTCATACAAACCCCAGAATGACTTTCAGTTCCCTTTTTCAGATTTTTTTAATTTTTATTTTTTACAAAATCTGCAGATTTTACTTTTTTTTTAACTATACCAAATTCTATGGCAATGTTTTACAAGTAAAATCAGTTTTTGTATATTAGTAGTAATTACAAGTCTCATAGCTACTCAAACTTACTTTGTTACACAGCAAGCACCTCTTATACATGACACTGGCACATATACATGTAATTTGTGGCTGTAATTGATAAAACTAGAATGTACTTGAGATACAATCAACTCACACAGATAACACTACATGGAGCAGAACTTCAGAAAGGAGTAATTACAATGGTTCACCAAGAATTCAAGCATAAACAAAGTAGTTTACCTACTAAGTGTACAAAATGTTGTATTGGTCATACAGCTATCTGTTTGAACTGTATTACAGTCTCCCAAAGTCCAACCCCTTGTCCAAAGAAGGAAGTAAGGAAGCAAGGCTTAGGGTTTAATGTCCCAGCATGGTCATTAGTGACAGCCCTTGTCTAAGTTATGGGAGATGGGCAATGTCATGAAATAGGGGATTGCCTGTGGGAGTGAAGTATAGTGGGGACTGTGTGTGCCTGGGACAACTATGGTAGCTGTGAAGGCTTCAAAGGAACCCTGAAAAGTGACGACCAATGGAGCTCTGGTGAAGCCACGTTAGGCCTAGCATGCTAGTAACTGGATAACTAATCTGCTTTTAAAAAAATTAGCCTTGCATCAAAAGCAAAACGGAAAGTAACAAAGCCTTTAGTAAATCTGCAATGAATGACAGCCAACATGGTTCTGATAAAAGACACACTGGCCCAAAGAACAATAAATTGGACTATTAATGTTGTATCCTTAGAGAAGGAAGCAAGAATCCAGAAAATTACATGGATAATGTCAGAAAGAAACATACAAATAATGGGACTAAGTGATGTAATAAAGATAGGGGCCTGAAGTAATGTACTGGAAAAAGAGTATAGGGTATGGTGGTCAGGAAGAGTCAAAAGAAAAAATAGTGTAATAAAACAGAAGCTGAAGAATTGGCGATTAAAGTACTGAATGTGGAAAAGTTACAGAATAATTGACCTTAAGATGATGATAGAAGGAAATATTATTGATGTACCTCAGCTTTATACTTCTTAAATAGGATGTGAAACAGATGAGAAGGAAGAGTTTATCACTAAATTGGAAAATGCTGTAACATCTAAACAGCCTGTGATTATGGGAGACTTTAATACCAGAGTTGGAAATAATAGGTTATAAAACTGTCATAGGAAGTCATGGAGAAGATCCCAGAAATGAGCAAGGCGAAATACTACCAGACATGTCCAAGAAACAAATGGATAACTGGGAATGGACAGTATAAGAAGAGAGATAGCAACAAGTGTAACTAGTACAGCTGGCATTTGGAACAGAAATCCATAATAGACTACATTATAGCAACTAAATAAATCAGGAGTGAAGTGAAAGTGATACCATGCATTAATCTCAACTAAGACCACAGATGGGCAGTAGGGATACTAAAGCAATTCAGAAAAGACACATGCGGGGGTAAAAGACAGGCAAAAATCAAGTGCAGGAAACTGGAGGATAGAAAATCCGAGAGATTTACAGGGAGAAGATTAAGTCACAGCTTCCTAAAGATAAGAGGAAGGGTGTAGAGATAGAATGGAGGACAAAGAAACTCCATGGTGGATAGAGAGAATTACAAAAGCTGTCAAGAGGAAGAATAATGCATGGAGAGAATGGTTCGAAAACAGAACGGAATATAACAGGGACAAATAGAAATGACTAAGTAGGAGCAGCAAGAAAAATGACAATATTGGCTAAGAATATGTCTTGGGAAAAATTACAAAAGATACAGAAGAGAACATTAAGAATGACAAGAAGATATTACACCACATTTTAGGTAACAAAAGAAAGCAAAATAAATATTCTTCAAAAGTCATCAATACAGAAGAAATGTGGATCGGGAGAAAGTAGTAGTTTTGAAAGAACACTCCCAAAAACTACATGAACAGGATGAAACAAATACACTTGACAATATAGAAGAAGATGAAAGAAATAACACTCTCACAGAGGAAATAGTAATAGAAGAGCTGCAGATGTTGAATAAAGAAAAATAAATGAAAAATGGCAACCCTCCCAGGGTAGGTGGCAGCACAGTGCAAAAATTCCAGAAGATTGGACAAAGGCTATCATTGTACCTCACTTTAAGAAGGGTAATAAGGCACTGTGCGAGAAATACAGGCGAATAGCTTTATTATGCCACTGCATGAAGAATTATGAAAAGTTAGAACCATAATTAAGAGAGGGACAACAAGGATTTCAATCTGGAAGATTAACAGTAGATGCCATATTTACTGCCAGGCACGTTACAGAAAAGAAATAGGGATTTGGGAAAGACATGGTAGTTGCATTCATAGATAGAAAAAAGTTTATGACACTGTTAGAAGGGAAGAGATATGACAAGGTCTGAACAGACCAAAACTGTCAACAGAAATGTGATTGAGAATCAGTTGTTGTTGTTATGGCCTTCAGTCCAGAGGCTGGTTTGATGCAGCTCTCCACCCTACTCTATCCTGAGCAAGCCTTTTCATCTCCTCATAAGAACGGCAACCCACATCCATTTGAATCTGCTTACTATATGCGTCTCTTGGTCTCCCTCTGCGATTTTTACCCCACATACTTCCCTCCAATGCTAAATTTACAATTCCCCAATGTCTAAGAATGTGTCCTACCAATCTATCCCTTCTTTTAGTCAGGGTATGCCAAAAATTCCTTTTCTCACCAATTCTGTTCACTACCTCTTCATTAGTTATGTGATCTACCCACCTCATCTTCAGCATTCTTCTGTAACACCACATTTAAAAAGCCTCTATTCTCTTCCTGTCCGCACAGCTTATCGTCCATGTTTCATTCCCGTATAAGGCAACACTACACACAAATGCCTTCAGAAAAGACTTCCTTAAACCTTAAATTAATATTCGATATTAGCAAATTTCTCTTTTTCAAAAATGCTTTTCTTCCCATTGCCATTCTGCCTTTTATATCCTCTGTACTGCGACCATCGCATGTTATTTTACTACCCAAGTAACAAAACTCATCTACCACCTTCATTGTTTCGTTACCTAATCTAACTCCTTCAGCATCGCCTGATTTTCTAAGACCGCATTCCATTATTTTTGTTTTGCTCTTGTTAATGTTCATTTTATACGCTCTCTTCAACACACTGTCCATTCCATTTAACTGCTCTTCCAGGTCCTGTGCTGTCTCTGATAGAATTACAATGTCATCAGCAAAACACAATGTTTTTATTTCTTCCCCCTGAACTTTAATCCCTATTCCAAATTTTTCCTTGCTTTCCTTCACCACCTGCTCGATGTACAAATTGAATAACATCGGAGAAAGGCTACAACCCTGTCTTACTCCCTTCCCAATTGATGCTTCCGTTTCATGCCCTTCGAGTCTAATAATTGCAGTCTGGCTTTTGTACAAGTTGTAAATAACTCTCCTTTCCCTATATTTTACTCCTGCTGACTTCAGAATTTGAAAGAGTGTATTCCAGTCAACACTGTCAAATGCTTTCTCCAAATCTACAAAAGCTAAAAATGTAGGTTTGCCTTTCCTTAATCTATTTTCTAAGATAAGACGTAAAGTGAGTATTGCCTCCCGGGTTCCTACGTTCCTCCTGAATCCAAATTGATCTTCCCCGAGGTCAGTTTCTACCAGCTTTTCCATTCTCCTGTAGATAATTCGTGTTAAAATTTTGCAACCATGACTTATCAAACTAATGGTTCTGTAATTTTCACACCTGTCTGCGCCTGATTTCTTTGGAATGGGGATTATTACATTTTTCATAAAGTCTGAGGGTATTTCACCTGTCTCATACATCCTACACACCAATTCAAATAGTCTTGTCATGGCTGGCTCTCCCAGAGACTTTAGTAGCTCTGAGGGTATGTCATCAACTCCTGGGGCCTTGTTCCGACCTAGGTCTTTCAGGGCTCTGTCAAATTCATCTCTCAGTATAGTATCTCCTATTTCATCTTGATCTACTTCCTCTTCCCTTCCCACAACATCGTCTCTAAGTTCATTTCCTTTGTAGAGCTGCTCTATATACTCTTTCCACCTTTCAGCTTTCCCTTCTTTGCTGAGAACTGGTTTCCCATCTGAGTTCTTGATATTCATAGAGTTGCTTTTCTTGTCCCCAAATGTCTCTTATTTTCCTGTAGGCGGTATCTACTTTTCCCCTTCTTATACATTCTTCTACAGATTTGCATTTGCTTCTAGCCACTCCTGCTTAGCCATTTTGCACTTCCTGTCAATCTCATTTTCTAGTCGTCTGTACTCCATTTTGCCTGTTTCATTTACTGCATTTTTATATTTTCTCCTTTCATCAATTAAATTAATTATTTCCTGTGATATCCAAGGACTTTTTGTAGGTCTTGCCTTTCTACCTATTTTGTCCTCTGCTGCCATCACTATTTCATCTCTCAATGCTACCCATTCCTCTTCTACTGTTTTATTTCCCCCTGTTTCTGTCAATTGTTGCCTAAAGATCCCTCTGAAATTCTCCAGAACTTCACTTTCCTTCAATTTATCTAAGTCCCATCTCCTTATTTTCCTACAGTTCATGACTAACAAGTTATGGTCAGAGTCTATATCTGCCCCTGGGTATGTCTTACAGTTTATCATCTGGTTCCGGAATCTATGTCTTACCATTATAAAATCTATCTGATACCTTCCGGTGTCTCCTGGTCTCTTCCACGTATACAACCTTCTTTTGTGATTCTTAAACCACGTGTTTGTTATGATTAAATCATGTTCTGTGCAAAATTTCTTCCAGGCAGCTTCCTCTTTCATTCCTCCTGCCCAGTCCATATCCACCTACTATTTTTCCTTCTCTTCCTTTTCCTATTACCTAATTCCAGTCTCCCATCACAATTAAGTTTTCCTCTCCCTTAACTGTCTGAATAATTTCCTTTAGCTCCTCATATATTTCTTCGATCTACTCATCATCGGCCGAGCTAGTTGGCATATAAACCTGTACTACTGTTGTCGGTGTTGGCTTCGTATCTATCTTGACAATGATAATGCGATCACTGTGCTGGTCATAGTAGTTAACCCGCATTCCTATTTTCTTATTCATTATCAGTCCTACTCCTGTGATACCCCCAACTGATTTTGTATTTATAATCCTGTACCCACCTGACCAGAAATCCTGTTCATCCTGCCACCGAACTTCACTAATCCCCACCATATCTAACTTCAACCTATCCATTTCCGTTTTTAAATTTTCTAATTTCCCTACCCGATTAAGCGATCTAACATTCCACGCTCCGATTTGTAGAATGTCAGTATTGTCTTTTCTGATGACAACATCCTTCTGAGTAGTCCCCGTCCGGAGATCCGAATGGGGGACTATTTTACCCCCGGAATATTTTACCCGAGAGGATGCCATCATCATATTTCCATACAGTAGAGCTGCATGTCCTCAGGAAAAGTAACGGCTGTAGTTTCCCCTCGCTTTCAGCCGTTCGCAGTAGCTGTGTGGCAAAGAATCAGTAACATGTACAAAAAGTGCCTTAACTGTGTCATAATAGATGTAAAAAATCTAAATGGTTTGTAACAGACAGAGGGGTTCAGCTAGAAAGTGTGCTGTCAGCAGTGCTTTTTAATACAGTCGTGGACAACATGATAGGGAAAGTTTGCCAAAGATCAAAAGAAGAAGATATGAAAATCATAGCATATGCAGATGATGTCAAGATTTGGAAACAGCAGAAACTGTAAGAACAACTGAACACCTGTCACAGACTAATCAAAGAAGCAGGTATGGAAATAAGCTTAACGAAAAGTGAAGTCATGAAAATCTACAGAAAAAAATGGGAAAAATGAAGACAGCAATTTGCAATGCAGAACTTATTAAAGAAGTAGATGCCTTTGAGTAGCTAGGAAGTAAATTAACCAAGAAAGGAGGCATTAAGGAGGAAATTTCAGAAAGAATAGACAATTGTTCAAAATTTTTATTATTGTGTATTAGATATAATTAGATAGTGAAACATAACTGCTGAAGCAAAAATGATCATAAAACAAGTCATATTATCTGCCAATTTTAACCTATGGATCAGAATGTTGGACTTCTACAAAGAAAGATCTGAGCATGATACAAGCAACATAAATGTGGTTTCTTTGAGGTATCCTTGGCAAGATGAGAAGGGACAAGATAAGAAATCAAATAATACAAAGCGTGCTAAAAATCAAGCCCCTAAAAGAAATTATGGAAGTAATAGGCTGAGATGGTTTGTGCACATTAAAAGAATGGGACCAGAAAAACTTTCTAGAAGAGCCTTACAATGGACAGAATCCAGATGGAGACCAACTGGAAGGCCATGAGCAAGATGTAGAGACCAACTGAAAGAAGTAACCAGAAAAGGTCTACAATAGGAAGAGGTGCTAACTACAGACTGTGGGAGATAGGAGAAGCTTGAAAGAGGCTCTGCATAGGCAGAAATGTTGCAAGAAGAAGAATACAGCATGGCAGCTTTTAAACTTGCTCTGTTGCAAAGTGCAAATCTTTAATGGCTGCAGAAGTGTGTGTGTGTGTGTGTGTGTGTGTGTGTGTGTGTGTGACAAGTAAAATGATGTGATAACTGTTTTTCATCTGGCAGAGATTAATCTTTTGTTTGATATTAAGTCTATTCACAAAATTACAAACATCAAATATTTATAAAAGAACAGAAATAAGTCAATCAACCAACCTTTGTTGTTGCTGCAGATGTGGTTCACTGTCTGGTTCTGTATCTTCACTACCACTATCTACACTTTTGTCCTCTTCCTCAGTCCCATCATCTTCTTTATTACCATATACCTTGTCAGGATCTGGTAGCCACGATAAGTCTGGTCCATCACTGCTTTCACTTTCACTTCCAGATTCATAAGCTTTCATGTCATCCTGCATATCTTCTTCGTCCTCAGCTTCCTTCTTCTGTTTCATTTTTGCTTTCTTCAGCTTCAGCTTCTCTTCCCTGCAAGTATTAATATTTAATGCTGGTTGGTACAGTTTAATAAAGAATTACTGAAAGTTAAATAATTCTACATATGTGTACTTTAGAGAAAAAAACTCAAAATTCTGCTCTTATAATCTTATAATCTTTAAATGGAATACAAATCTTGGCTTTTATGGAAAAACCTTAAAAATGGAAGATATTTGGCTGATGAGTTCTAGTTAAAATTAGTTTCATGTTTGCATGGAAAAATATAACAAGGTTATGACTCTCATTACCCATCAATAGAGACCATTTCATAAGTTCATCTTCTGCACAAGTTTTCTCTCTTTTAAATGGTTACCTGAGCACATAAACTTCATAGTGGATGATGTATATAGCCCTTCTCATTTGATAACCATAATGTAACGTCTTAATTTGGTCAAAATGATGAAGGTATTCTTTTGTTGTAAATATCTTTCATTTGGTATATACGAAATTAAAAGTTATACTTTTAAAATTAGCTTCAACATCAGCTAGCTTAAGTCTGTTTTTGAGCATATACTACTGTTAGCTGCTGGCAAGCATTCACAGTGACTTTACAATCAACCAGTCTATAACGAAAGGCAATTAATAATTTACTTAATTTAAAAACACCTTTCAACCTCCCAATGTCCGCAAACCAATACAATGAAGGCATGGCATTAATTTCTGAAATTTACCATTAAAATTTTTTTAGACTGGACAGATGTGCGTGCAACTACTCCAAAAGCAAGGAAGATTAGGATTTAATGTCCTGTTAAAAACATGGTAATTAGAGATGAATAACTACTGAAATAGTTGGGCCTGGTGGTCTCAGGGTAAAGCACTCAACTGGAAACCATAAGGTCATGGGTTCGAAACCCGGTTTGATCTTGGATTCTTTCAGTCTGCATTTTAATCCATCCTTCACCTCTCAACAATGTGAGGAGTCACCAGAAACGACAAGTGGTTCAGATTCCAAGTTAAACTGTAGGTCCCCTTTCCCCGCTTGGACAACTGGGGTAGGTTAGGGACACTCAAGTCGCCGAAGTGGCGTCCAATTGAAAGACTTGCACCAGGCCACAGAGCCACACAAAATTATTACTAGTACTCAAACTATTTTGTTCCTGTTTTTAAACATACAACATTGACAACTGCATAGTGACCACCAAATTATAGGCAGTATTAGCTGCATAGGCACTTCTCACATGTTACTAAAATATTATGAATGTTTATAATATGTGAAATTCTAGGTTGCAACTAAAAAATTTTATATAATTGTCTTAAAGTGGGCATTACCTTGTAAACTATATTCACAAAGGCTGCTACTCGGTTATAGGCAACACAATAGGTCGCATCATATCACAAATGCTGTTAGTATGCAACATGGAGCAATGTTCTAAGTGACTGTTGCAAGTTATGTTGTAAATGCGACAGTCGATTTTAAGTGACAAATTATACAATTGTGGCAGAGAATGCATTTTGAAGCCTTTAATTAAAACTCATATCCTAGCCTAACAACAACCTAGTAATGTGAAATGTATCCAAGAAAATGGCAGCAAAACTAAGATCCTGATCACATCATTCATGGCAATTAAAGATAGTTTATTAAAGAAACCTCAGAGAAAACATTCATTTCAGCACTAAAAGCAATCTGAAATTTCTCAATATCATCAGTTACCTGAAAATATCCTCACACTGACTACTGGCTACACAAACCAATGAGCAGTCAGTTACAGGTTACAGATAATGCAGCAGATTCCAATCAATAAAACATCGAAAGCATGAAAAACAGGAGCGAATAAAGTCAATATAATTATTAGAAATAAAACAACTGAATTAAACTAATTAAATGTAAAAAAAAAAAAACAGCACTTTTGTTCTGCTTTAGAAATATAAACAAACTGCCTTTGCCGAGTTTCGAACTCTAACTTTTACCCAAGAGGTTACTCTTACAGCCATTGTACCACGCCACTGACCATCGCTATTTTTATGCTTGCAGCTAGCTAATCACAATGAGGAATTGTAGCATTTAAAACGTTAGGCTTCATGTAAGCTCACACACTGTAGGCCACTCTGTGATTATAACTGTATGAGTGACATTAAAACACAGTTTGTGCAAATGGATCCAGATTCAGTAGTGTTTGGTTAGTGCTTTGTACAAAATGAATTTTGTTACTATTGTTGTGCATGTATTGTTCCTAGTGCGGTTATCATGCGAGATGAAATGCAAAATGCGCGCGCGCACACACACACACACACACACACACACACACACACACACACACACACACACAAAATAGGGGAGGTGTAGGATAGAGGGGATAGGCACTGTTGGGTGTGGAAAAAAGTGGAGTTAACATAGGTTGAGAACTGGATAATTTTGGGATTGGAGAATGTACTGTAAGAATACTCCCATTTGTGTAGTTCAGAAAAGCTGGTGGTGCGTGGTGGGAGGATCCAGATGGCCCGGGTTGTGAAGCATCCAATGATATCAAGCATATGCTCCATTGCATGCTGTGCCACAGGGTGGTCTATCTTGTTTGGTGGTGGCTATTCATCCTAATGGTTAGCTGGTTAGTGGTTATGCCAATATAAAAAGCTGCACATTGATTGCAGTACAGTTGGTAAATTACAGGGCTGCTTTCACAGGTGGTCCTGCCTCTTGTGATACTACAGATATGGGGGAAGTTGATTCTTACCGCGTGAAAAGCGGATTTTGCCAGGCTGTTGGGTTCCCCAGTCGGTCGGCTAGAAGTTTGGACCTAGGTAGTTAGGATTTCCCTAATGTGCTCGGAAACCAGAAATGCTCTTGTCTGAGCAAGGGCAGCTAACCCAGATTGCAACTGAAATACAATATAACCCCATACATCATTCTAAAAATCCATATAAAATCAGGGAATCATCAGACGGCAAATATAATTATCTGAATGGATTCAGGAGACTTGGGAGAATCGAACGCTGTAATTACAATTTCAATATCCCTTACAGATAAATAGCTGACAAATTTCAGTACTATAATAATAATAATATAAGACTTATACTTTCAATTATTGATATGTAGTGTTTATCAGTAACAATTTAAGAAGCAAATGGGCAGCACTGCACCATGCTACCTATCTAATACGACATATTATTTCAATAAACTTTGTTTTGCTCTCTTGTTCTGCTTTTTGTTGAGGTAATAATATTCTTGTGTCAGAACATAGATTCCACCACAGAAACACAAAACATGAACCCAGCAAATTGCATTACATTTATATATGTATTTAATTATATATTAATTAATTAATTATTAATTATATAATACATATTTAATATTATTCTTAGTAACGTTCATTTTTTATGTTGTAGACTGCCACTTAAATATTTCTTGGTCGACTAAAAATTGTAGATATGCAGCAGATAATTTATATATAAACAATTATAAGTATTTTTGGACAAGAACTGAATATATTTGTATCAAAAGCCATGATACATTAAAATTGTGTAACTATATTTCGACGGTAGCAGTATATTTGAACAGTGAGATGCCATACATAATGGCTATCTGAGCAAAGAGCTTCAGTCTCAACCATTTTTAGTATCGTTAAATATATATTTGTTTGTTAAATGTATACAACATTTGTAGGGAGGTGGTCAAAGCATTTAATTCTGTGATAATCAAATGTATAATATTTTGGAAGAGAAATTATATTTTAAAGATAAGGCGTTAGGATGCGCAGAAGGTTACAATTTTAGGAGCAGAGAGAGCATGCTTTCAAACGCTTGGGAAGGGACTCTTAACTTGGACATAGTGTTTAAAGGTTGTGACGCTGGGTGGTCTGAAGCCCTGTTATGAACTTTATGAAATTTATGGGACTGTGACTGCAGAACTTAGTCTCTGCTTGAAAAGTGGTAAACTATGCACAGTAGTAGGGCTGTGGAACTGTGATAAATCAGCAATCATATACACATGTGATAACAAACTATGTTTTATAACAAATACTGTAATCACGGATTTATTTGGAACTGCAATGTTCGATGGAGTCCACTAATTTACGAGTGATAGTTTGGAACTTTTACTCTCGAGTGCATGTGATACTTATAGTGCCTCTCATGAACAATAATTGGGGAAATATTCACTTATTTACCGAAGTATAAAGTAGGACCACCTCCGCATCTTCATGTCCAGAAAGAAAAATAAATTCCATTTATAACAAATTACTTCATGAGTGAATCACTTCTTTATCTTCGAATCCATTTTGTTGGTTATTCAGAGGTTTAATTAATTTATGTTTGTTTAGGTATATTTTCACGTCATCATATGCATATTGATAGACTGGCTAAACTACAGATTAATTATTGATCTTGTTTAAACAGACTGGGTAGCTGTTTAGGGCATAGAAGCTGACATACATAAGTCACCCCTATGAACAGAGGCTACGAGCCATAAACTATTTACTACCCTGAGTTATGTATTGCCCATTTCTTATTGGTGAATACTGATACTGATTGTGTAGGATAAGCCTGTGCTTGGGAGGGTGACGGAACACTGCTTTAGGAGGGGTGGGAAAGATCTAGAGCAGGTCGTCTCATTTCTGGGCACGAGGACAGAAAATCAGACCTTGGCGAAGGTGCAATTTAGTTGTTCAGGTCCAGGGTAGTACTGGGTGAAAAGGGGATCGCTCTTTTGTATATAGTTACTGGTGGTAGAAGGAGTGTGTGTGTGTGTATATATAATGACCTAGTATATTCAACACTTATTATCTAGTAGTAAGTATTATGTGCTTTAAAATGTAAACAATCTTAAGATATTGTTTTCTTCTGACCAATTCCACACCCACAACAGCAATTACATCTGTGGAAAGTACATTAACACATTGCTCACATTTAGTTAAGTGTTTATCGTGTATCTTGTTTCCTGACATTTTCTACATCGTAGAGGATCTCCTCAATTTGGATCCACTGGAATGAAAAGTACACCTAATCTAATATAATCTCGAAGACCGACAAACTACTTACGAGCGAAGGCACGTAAAATCAAAGACAACCCTTGTAACTTATTGGCTGTAAAGGTACTACAAAAACATCCAATACACATATTACTGTAACATTAAATGCAAAGATTGATATTGGAGCAGCCCCTCGCTATCTTTCAAAAACAACATTTCTACCCACTAGCAGAATAGCATGCATAAAATTTTCATGTCTCACTTTCTTAATTCTTTGAATGCCTCAATAATATGCAAGATTTATGTCAACAACAAATAGAAAAATTCTGATGTGAAGAATATCTATGGAGAAATTAAAGGAGGTATACTGAGGGTAAAGGTACATCTTACCTGTGTTTCATGCGCACTCTCTCACGGAAACGCTGCTTGTCCACACGGTCCTCCTCTCTGAGCACTTCTCGCGCACGCTCGAGGTCTATTCCTCCTCCTTCTCCCTCTGCCTCATACTGCCTGGCCACTTCAGTTACTTTCTCTCTCGTTGCATTCACAACAGCCTGTTTACAGTTGCAACAAAATTGTGTGTGATAAACATGCATGCAGATGAGAATATTTTCGAGAAGCAGCAGCTACTAATTCTGCTCATCTGCTAATACTAAGCTATAGTTCTTCAACATATCTTCCTAATCTTTCTAATTTCAAAGCTTTTATAATGAAATCAGTAATCTTGATAGCTGAGAGGACAAAAGGTGATCTTTGAAGACTGATGAAGAATTCTTAGAACTATTTGAAAAATTTTACTGAGAAGCAAGCACAAATTCTGTTTTCTGTGTGTGTGTGTGTGTGTGTGTGTGTGTGTGTGTGTGTGTGCGTGCGGATGTGAGCGCGCATGCGTGAATGGGGGTGAAGAAGAGGAGGATGGGAGAGACATGTATTGCGCATTAGACACCTTATTTAGTTTCTACAGCTATCTAACACTAGTAAAACTAATCAAACGATCATACACTGTATATCCCCATCCATACTTCAATTCACAGTTATGGAAGCAGATGATTTCAAACAATACATTTATATCTACCAGAAACAACCGTCAAGAGGTATGATAGATATTTACGTGCTTCTGTGATTTGAGTTTTCAAGACTTTTCTTATATTTGGTATGTATACTTTGCTTGTGATATGACATGATTCTGTTTCTTATGTTCTTCACATCTGATTTTAGTGTCTTGTACTTCTCTCTTTAGCACTGTGGATAATCACAGTGACTGAAACCAATTTTCCAAAATAACTGATTTCTAATTTTATAAGCAATGCTGCTACTTTGTTTATGTACAACAGATAATTCAGCTGTTTCAGTTCCACAAATAATTTAAATATATATTCCTTCAATAAGAAACTGTCTTGATTGCAGATTATTCTTTAATGATAAGGAAATGATAAAAGAATAAAACAAACAATCTGCAATCAAGACAGTTTTTTTTATTGAAGGAATATTTATTTTCACTGATTGCTATACACCATGGATTGGAAATAATTCAATAATTTATTTATTCTAGAGGTGCTACCTGAATTCCATTATTAAAAGTGTAATTTGAGATTAAATCATTTAGTATTAGCTGGACACACTCACTATGAAGACTTTCTTCTATGAAGCAGAAGTTGTCTATGAGGAAGAAATTTAATTCATTCAAAATTTGTTACATTATTCATAAAACACTTGATATTATCAGCTAAAATGTTGATTAAGTGTGTATAATTGATATTTCATAACAAATTAGTGTAATTATACTTTAAACAACTTTGAGAGCTAAAAAGTTTTTAAGATGTGACATGAAAGTAAGGGGAGCATAAAAAGTATTTCTGGAACATCTGCAAAATACAGAGCTGACTGAAATACAGCTCTGCAAGTTATTCAGCTAATCTGAAAACTACGGCTAGGACTTTGTAAAAAATAATGTATCTTACATATTCCTTAAACTTTCTAAAAACAGATTAATATGAGGAGCTTACGAAGCCAGAATTCAAATCAATTAAAATCCTTACCTGCCCTTCATCGTCAAACACTGTCTTCTTATTAGCGATGATCTTCTTCTTTAGCACTTTTTTAGCAATAGCAGCCTTAGTCAATACTTTTGTCTTTTTCTTCTTATTTGTTGCAGAAGATTCATCCAAACTGTTATCCCCAGCGTCTGGAAATGTATCGTCTTCCAATGCATGGTCTCGCTGCTTCACATGCAGGATTCCACCAAAGTCAGAATCGTCATTATCGTCACTGGCTCCTAGTGGAAAAAACCACTGGATAATGAAATGGACACGAAATAATAATCCTACATATTTTCATATAATGGTTCCAGCATATACTAAACCCCGAATAAGAACATAAATGACATGAAAATGTAATAAATAGTAACACAACTAATTATGTACATGTACTGTGGAGTAATGTTGGCAGCAGATGTGTTAAAGCTATGAATGGAAAGCCATATGTGCAGAAAGGCTCATTTTAATTTGACAGAGGCAATACTTCTTTGATAAATTTAAAGTCTGCTTCCTGTATCTCAAGATAAACACAGCATATAGCTGCAATACACAAATCAACAGATTTCAATGTTAAAAATAAATGGAATACTTAGAATTATTCATTCATTTATGTTCTATAGAAACCATCAGAAAGACAACACATAAGGGATAATAAATCAAAGTAAACATTAACAACTGACACGGAAATCAGAGAAAATTAAATTGTACACTGAATTAACAATGAACTTTAAATTTTATCCTTTTCTATCACTCCTTAAATATTCCAAGGAGCTGTGTTCTGTCTTTGCAGCTAAATAATACCAGACTGGAATAACACAACCAGAAAATATGAAATGATAAAAATTAACCTGCTAAAACCTGTGATACAAAAGTTGTTTCTCACCTAGTAGGCCTAAACAAGAGGAAAATAAGAAAAAGTGTAATATAGTAAAACATTTGTAACTATTCTACATTATAAATATTTCACACAAACAGAAACATGTATTGCAGGTCACTGATGATGTTTTCCAAATAAAAGAAGCAAAAGACATATGGCATAATCAAAAAATGCCTGTTATTTAGTCCCAAAGACAGAATACAGCACCACAAAATAAAAAAGAAATTATTTTTATACTATTTAATGCTAGTTGTCCGTATGATGGCTAATTTGATCAGTAAATTAGGTAAATTAGAAACAAATTAACAAAGATATTAAATTAAGACCTACTACATATCAATTTACACTAGTAACTGCTTTTAGTAGCTTGATAATTATTTAATTGCAATTACATTTCTCAAATAAAATATTTACTTCAAACTTTAAATACTAGATCCTATTTACAGAACTTTACTACTCATCATGCAGCTTTACAAGCAACACAGCTGCTTTAATGCAGCTAATTTTTCAATTTTTACATCTAGATATTTAGACTTGTGTGGAAAGAGTGGGTCACAAGGCATGTTTTTCATTTTCTTTTGAAGTGGCAGTGATTCTCCCACTTCTTGCTTATGTTAGAAGGAGCACGTAAATCTAGTCTAACGTAGTTTCAGGTTTCACATCCTGTTGAAAGTGTGATCATTAAAGACAGAACACATGAGGAGCATCGTTTCAAATCATATTAACACCACCCTTGAACAAAATTGAGTTTGATATACTTTAGTATAGTTTACATAGCGATCTTTCATGCTGTCAAATCACAATGTAACAAATCAGATTCACTAACAGCATAAATTGCATCTGTAAAGTAGCTGTTGTTTCAAATAATATTGTGTCCAGCATGAAGCAGTATTGTCACTTTGCTCTGTTGGCTATGCTGACAGCTAGCGTGCTTTTTTCAACAATGCTACGTGTTCAGTATTCACAGCTACATTGTGAACTTATTGTAAGAGAGTAGTTTTTCAATTATGGAGGGAGAAACTGCTGTTGGTGATAATTCAACAGGAAGTCGAAAGAGGGGAAAGAAAACCAAACATTCCCATCAACTAAATCTGAGGCAGTTAATGTTATTCCATAAAGAAACAAAAATAAATGCTTAGTTATATATTTACCACAGTAATCAGTTTTATTTGTATATTTTACAAATTATTGGATCAAAGCGTATTAAGTCCAACACATTTCCTTTAAATTTGAAGAATACAACAGGAAATTTATTTTACTTTTCACATACCTAGAAGTACACCTCAAATAAAACAAAAGCAAAATTTTAATATTTCTGAACTATTCCTCATGTAATGAGTAATCGGTTGTTTGCTTGTCTTGTAAAATTTAGGTTTTTGGACATAATACAATTTGAAACAATGCTCTTCACATGCTAGAGGTTTTTAAGTGTGGGGAAGCAAATCAACCACAGCCTTTTACAAGAATCATTCTGGCATTTGGCTGGAGCGATTTACTGAAATCATGGAAAACCTAAATCTGGATGACTGGAATAAAATTGAACTAAAAAAAATATTTTTGTGTTAGACTGTATGAGTTTTGAAAAGAAATGCTTTCAATTTTTCTTTTTATTTGAAGACTTATAGAGATTTTTAAATAACCTTTACTAACAATATACACTTTCATTCTTTATGTTTTACATATTTATTTCTCAATATAGTCACCCTAGTAATGAATACCTTTTTTTTAAACTTAGTGAAATGCCACTTCAGTTGTTTATTTTGAATTTGATCACTTTTGTCCATTATCTGTTAATGCATAATATGACTGAAAAGTTCAATGAATGGTCACAGGAAATAGACGAAACAAGAGTTACAAACAAAATACCTTTACCGGCCTTCCAAGTAATCACCAATGGCTACAATACACTTCTGACATCGGTTGTACAGTTGTTGCAAACTGCCAGCAAATGCTTCTTGTGGAATCACTCGATGCACTTAAGTTACATGTTGATGGATCTCCGCAACCACTGAGACACACACATTTTGCTCGCTCCTTGAACACCACACATCTGCACTAACATACTATGGTTCTCTGTCACTCTTTTGCCTAATTTGAAACAATACTTGATGCTAATGCATTCTGCGCTCCATGTTGTAGTGACAAGTTCTCATGCTGATCCTTGTCACCTGGGAGGCTGTGTGTACCACCGCTTCACTGCAGTGCTTTGCACAATAGGGGGCACTTGTTGACATGTCGTTCAAGGTGTATGCATGGCCACCTCTCTTCGCCTGCATGGTTTGTAAAATATGGGACCATTCACCAGGCTTTTCAGGCGCACCTTGTATAATAATTTTACATAATAACTGAAAGAGTATGCTTATAAATATATATGTACGGTATAAGCAGAAGTACTTGTGTTGTGCTATTGAGGATGTTGCGGTGAGACCTCCAATTTATAGGTTATGGAGCCCAAGATGCTAGACAAAAACATATTTTATTAACCTGTGAGAACACGCACCTTTAAAAGTCATGCAATTGGTCACATCTACATCATTTTGCTCTCTCTCAAAGAACCGTTTGAAATGTACTTAATGTGCGTGAATAAGGGTGGTTTTTTTTTTAACAAGAAAACACTTATATTTCACTAATTAAAAATGACAAACTGCCCATTGTTTTAAAATTATTGTGAGCAAAATGCTCAAGGGTTAAGTTATATTTTATTAGAGTGTCTCCCATGAGCCCCAGCATCTGAGAGAACACAACTCACCACCGAGTGTCCAGTGCCCTTCGTCGGAAGCAGCAATATGGTGGTCACTCTCACTGCTAACATCTGTCTCATCACCATCAGAACTTGCGGCAACACTGTGGTCTTCCATTTGGGCATCTTCTGAATGGCTTGGGATTACCTCTTCATCACTTCCACCTGCTTCAAGCATACGTAGCTTTTTCTGTTGCTGTGCCTTTTGGTACTTCTGCAGAAATCGAATTCGTGGGGGAATAGCCAAACCTAAGGACCTAAAGTTTTTTCATAAGATAACAAATTTAGTAACACTAATATCTAACTAAAAAGTAACCTAAGTGAAACTACAAATGTAATAAGTAATCCACTTCCTCTCTCAAAAGTTAAGTGGCAGTGTACAGGATGAACAGTCAGTCTAAAACAGGTTAGGAAAAAATTCAAAAAATTTTATTTCAAAACTTCGCCTAAGTTTTACAAGTGTTCTTCCACTGCGACATACGCCTTGACAACATGACCAAGCCAGTCTACTTTGCAGGACAGAGCCAGCCAGAACCAGTATTGAATGCTGATTCTAAAATCACGCCACCTTTCTGGCGTCCGTGCTGAAACTACTGACGTTTCCATGCTACCATGGAACCAAAAGCAGACACCCACGTTTGATCAGGTGTGCTACTGCAGTAGGACTCAGAGGTGCGAGAATCAGTTCCTTCGCTCTCTTCAGTTTGAACTCTTGTACAGAACAGACGCACTTGAGAGGTCCAGCCTCGGTGTGGGGCGAACGGCTGCATGCCATCTGCTCCCACCTAGGGGCTGTTCGGCATTAGCCACCAACTGTGTGAACCACTACCGTAACCTTTTCCGTTTTTAAAGCCGCTAGCTTAGACTGGCAGTCATTCATTGCATCCGTTCCCAGGGCGAGTCCCGCCATGTATTTCATACTTTAGAATATACCAAATATTAACTTGAATTCTATCTTTTATTTGCCAATCAGCCACCCTTTCCTAGGGCACCCACAAGCCTTCAACGTTCTGCCTTCCATTCTGACAATGTCTCCAACCCATCTTATTTATGCAGCACTGGGATGGGTTGTATAATTTTCCGATCATCCGTAGGATAAAGATCAAGTGCTGTACAGCAACACATGAACGCCAGTTTCTGAGAATGATGATATAGTAAATTACAGTGAAATGTTTTACACCTCTCAAACATATCTAGGTACATTAACTGCACAGTGAAATCAAAAAATAATGAAACGTGTACACTACATAAACAATACAGTGACCATAATTACACAGACGATCAGGCTATGAAAATGTAATTCTGAAAAATTAACTATAAGGGGCATTCAAAAAGAAACGAGCCAGAGGCATAATTACAGAAACCAGTACCTGTATGTTACAAGTACTGACCCTGACTGTTGAGACACTTGTCCCACTCTTACATAAGGCCCCATAAAGCTATAACATCAGTATACAATACCACAGCACTGACGGGTTGGTTAAAGGGAATAAGTGACCACACAACTGAGTCATCAGTCCCTTTACTTAAAATGATGCATTCAGAAGGAGATAGCGTGCCGACCTAGCCGAACATCAACTAGACGTATCAGAGATGTAGTACGTTTACCGCGCTGAACAAGCGCAAGTCGTGAGAGAGACGTCGTCGGTCAGCCGCGCCAAATGTAAACACAACATCTCTGACACATTGTGGAGCAACACTCTGCATACATGAAGTATTCTTCGCCGCATTTGGACCTGCAGACATTACAAAAATACTTTCACAATGTTCTCGAAGTGTAGCAAAAGTGTCCACGAGGAAAGGATGACATGTAGTGGCATAACCAACAATGATTTTTCAGGATATTTTGGCAGAGGTAGTGACTTTTACCTCGTGTACGAAAATGGTGTAAGTGGCTTGTGATTGAAGATGATACTGATGAAGAAGATCAAACCTACCATCAACAATCAGACTTGTGGATGTGGCAAAAAGAAGACAATGAACCAAAAATCTGGACATATACAGAAATTCCCGGGATAAAGAAATCAGCTTTACAGCACACGAGTACAAGCATAAGAGAATTAGACTTTTCTATGTAATATTTAATAGCACATTTTGGGAAAACACCATAACTGAGACAAACAGATATGCACAAGAAGTACTAAGCAATGAACATAAAAGCCAAAAAATAGACCAAAAGTGGTCTCCTATTGAGTATGTAATAAAATAAAAATATACACTGCACTATATATAATAATGGCTGAAGTAAGGAAACCATCGATTCAGATGTATTGGTCTAGGAGGGCCATTATAGAAATGTCAATATTTAGTAGGATGATGCCATTCAAGTGATTTCTGCAAATAAGTAGATTTCTACATCTAGCAAATAACAAAATAGCCAACAACACAGTTAAGCTGAACATAGATATGTTCAATCAAAAA
Organism: Locusta migratoria; assembly: GCA_026315105.1. Lineage (NCBI taxonomy): Eukaryota > Metazoa > Arthropoda > Insecta > Orthoptera > Acrididae > Locusta > Locusta migratoria. Next base: position 207,267,995 of record CM048749.1, read on the forward strand.
TTTAAGGAAGTGTACACAATGCAAGAGAATATTGCCACTGAATCATTAATGAAATTTAGGGGACACTTATCCTACAAACAATTAACCCACCAAAAAGAGTGAGGTTTGGTATTAAATTTTATAAATTGTGTGAGTCAAGTTCAGGATACTGCGATGATTTTAAGATATACACGGATAGTGACAAACGAGATGCTAGTGGTAGTGCCTCAAAGTGTAGTTCTAGAACTATCATGGTTGTTATTACACAAAGGGAATACTCTATGTTAAGATAACTGGTTTTCTTCATCAAAACTTTTCAAAACTCTCAAACTCTCCTCACCAATAAAACTAATGTGATTGGAACAGTGAACAGAAAAAATACACCCACAAACTTGCTGAAGGCAAAATTAAAAAAGGAAGAATATACAGTGAGGAATTGCAATGGAATATTGGCACTAAAATGGAAAGATAAACTGAGTCATCAGTCCCTTTACTTAGAATGATGTATTCAGAAGGAGATAGTGTGCCGACCTAGGCAAACATCAACTAGACTTATCACAGATATTTAGATGCTTTCCACAAAACATTCAACAGCAGAAATGAGTGCCACAAACAGAACAACTCTTTGCAATGTGTCTCGGAAACGTGTCTTCAAATACAAAAGAGCAGAGTTTTTCAACCTAAGGGTCGCGACCCCCTGATGTGTCGCAAAGTCTTGCTCGGGGGTCGAAGGTGGAAAATTGGCTTTGTTGTGACTCGTTTCGAGTGCTCCTTAATCAGACATCACAAGTATTACAGGTGTAAGATGTGCATATGGCACTTTTGATTTCTGATCATGAACCAACTGAAACGCGAAACAATCAAGCCATTTTCCACCTCATGGTGACTTCTTAATTAAGCAAATTAACAGCATTTGTGCAGGCCTGTACAGTTATTTACAACAATCACAATCTTCTTGTATGATTGTCACATGTTCAAATACTGTTATGTCAGAAACACATACTATCTGCGGAAATATACGGTAATATAAGATATGCTAACCAACACAGTTCCTGCTCCAGAGATAAATTAAAACTTTATAACTAAGCATAAATGTGGAGGCAGCTCATTGCACAAAATAAAACTGTGTGCTAGGCTTGTGAAACTGATGTTGAGACAACATAGAACAATGGATTCCTTTGGTGAGGAATGTAAAGAAAAACAGCGTGCTGTAGTAGTCTCCTTAACTGTGCTGAGTTTATCAAATACTCTTGTTATCAGTCACTAGGCTTACAGCCTGCTTTAACTTAAACTAACCGAAGGACAAACACAAACAACATGCCCGATGGAGGACTCAAACATCTGTCAGCGAGTAACAGCGTGCTCTGCAGCGAGGCCACTCCACTGCGGCTGAGTTTATCAGATGGAGCACCAGCCTTCAGTCACCATTCCAGTTCTGCATGAGCAGAGATCTAATCTGCACTCACAAATCTGCACATGTGGACAGTGAGTAACTGCTACTACTGCCAAACAATCAGCAACTTTGTTTCCCAGGATACGTGATTTGAGATCCACACGCTATCATCTTTGTAGCAGATGTGAGGGTGTTTTATACCAATTTAGAATAGTATGATGGCAGATTATTCACTTTGCATGGCCTTGAAATGTCAAGGATACAATAAAAGAAAACAATAATAATAAAAAATTTCATTCTGCAGTGAGTATTTTTTTGTGACAAATTTTTGGATACTGTAATATTCTTAATGCAGAATGTAGATTAACTATTTTAAGATCACTGTATACCTACATAAAACTACTAGTCTTGTTACAAGACTGTCTTGCTCTAGCAACTTTCAACTGCAGCCTTCTTTCTGCTTTTCCTTTCCTTCTGCACACCTTCCTATCATTTCGACTCAGCCCAGCACTGAGCACTGGAAAGGGGTGTTGCAAGATCATTCGTGCCCAAGACAGGCCTTATCTAGGTATTATGCTAGTTTCCTTCATTTATCTTATTTACCTGGCATAAGTATCAGTATCTAGTGCTTCAATATTGAACACTGCTTTGTCAGCCATCAGGAAGACAGACTTGAGGTACGCAACAAAGGCCCGCTGAGCACTCTCCTTCAGAGCAGGGTCCTGGGCCAGCAGAGCCTCCAACTTCCGCTGAGGTGACTGCAGCTTGTTTGGATTAATCCTGGATAAGACGGAAAAAAGTACATCTTCCATTAATAATACAGTAAATATAGTTTGTATTTCACCACAAAGACATACATTGAGCTGTGACAGACACATACAAAATACACACATAATTTAAAAGCTTTTGGTCAGAGTCTCCTTCTGAAAAAGACCATACTCTCACACAGGCACACTGCACAGACAAAACTATAATCCCAGGTTGCTGCATTTCAAGTGATACTCTGTAGTGCCCAATTGACCCCTCCACCAAGTACCTCCCATTCTAGTCCCATCACAGATTGATTCTACCAGGGCACACTACCTGTGAAAGCTTTCATGTAATTTACCAAATGTGCTGCAAACCCTACACAGCTTTTTATACTGCCATGACCACTAACCAGGTGTTTGTTAGGAGAAAAGGTCACCCACAAACTGTGGCCAAACAATGAAGAACAATGTGTGACAACATGCAGCTGAGTATATGGTTGATTTAACAGATGCTTCGCAAGCTGGCCCACCTAGTTCCTGAGGCACCCCCCTCCTCCCCCCCCCCCCCAGCTTTTTTGAACTGCAAATATGGGAGTTATCTCTACAGTATATTCTCTAATCCCAAAATTATCCATGCCACGACCTACAGTAACCTCTTTGTTCCCTAAACGCGACAGTTCCTGCCCTGTCTATCCTACACCTCTCCCATTTCTTGCATACTGCACACACGTGTGCGTTATACTAACATAAGGGAGGGGAAAACACACACACACACACACACACACACACACACACACACACACACATATGCACCACAAGCTTATATAAATTTAAAACTTTTATCCACTATGGATGAGGAACACTGCGAATGTGGTGACATAAGGTATCTTGAATGACTGCAACCAGTCGCCTTTTATGCAAAATGTTTTTATTGCATTTTCCCCATAACCGGTTTTGATATGCCTAGTGTATCATCATTAGATGGTGAACAGTTTTTATACATTACAAATGGTGTGTAGTGGGATTTATGCATAATTTAAGATATCCATAAATCCATTGCCACAATTGGTACTCATGCACACATTAATTGAGCTGCTATGCACTTCACACATCTTGCACAACACAACTGGCAGCTTGCACATATTTATTGTGCTGCTAAACACTTTAGACATGTTATACTATCTAGTTTCCACATGCTGTAATAAAATACCTAAAGTGTTTAGCAGCACAATAAATATGTGCATGCTACCAGTTGTGTTGTGCAAGATGTGCGAAGTGCATAGCATCAAAATTAACGTGTGCATGCAACCAATTGTGTCAAGGGATTCATGGATATCAAATTATGCACAAATCCCACAACACACCATTTTTAATGTAAAAAAACATTCATCATCTGATGATTATATGCTAGGCAATATCGAAACCGGTTATGGGGAAAACGCAATAAAAACATTATGCATAAAAGGCAATTGGTTGCTGTCATTCAAGAAACCTTATATAAATTTCATATCAGGAGCACAAAATAAACTTGGAGAGCTTTGTGTTATATGGATGAGTACTACCAACAGTTCTTGTCTCATTTCATACATGTTTGAAATAGAAAGGGAAAAATATCTGGTAAACTACAAAATGATAGTAGATGTTTTACAGTCCACTTTATATTTTACTGTATTTTATGAGTTTTGTAAATATCTTTGACAAAAACTAGTAGTATATAGTATTTAATACAATAATAAAAATTAAAGGACTTACCTTAGTGGACAAAAAGGAAGGTAAACAAATACACACACACTCACACATATCCACATGCAAACACACCTAGGCACATGTAGGCAGAAATGTCTGCCTAGGTGTGTTTGCATGTGGATGTGTGTGAGTGTGTGTGTATTTGTTTACCTTCCTTTTTGTCCCCTAAGTCAAGTCCTTCCACTCCCGGGATTGGAATGACTCCTTTTCCACTTCCTTAAAACCCGTATCCTTCCCTTTCTCCTCTCCTTCCTTCCTCTTTTTCCTGAAGAAGCTGCCAGCAGTGGCGAAAGCTTGAATGTTTGTGTGTTTTATGTTTCTATCGACGCTTTCCACGCTTTTGGCTTTACTATTACGGATTCTGTCTGCTTGGTTTCCGATCAAATTTTGTACAAGAGTCTCATGCAGCTACGTGAGGAATACTCGTCCTTATTTGCGCCGGGTCTGGGTTGTGCTAAGAACTTTCGGGCCTCTATTACACTTAAAAATACGGCTCACCCCGTCTTCTGTCGGGCTTGGCCCCCTCCCGATCGCCCTCCGCGGCACTGTTAAAACCAAATTATGTAGCCTGATGACGGCAGGTATTTTGCTTCTGGTCACAACAAGTGAATGGGCCTAACCTCTAGTTGTTATATGAAAGCCCTCTGGAGCCCTGCGCTTATGTGGCAACTTTAAGAAAACTGTAAATTCCCACTTCATCATTGATTCTTTCCCAATGCTTCACCCAGCAGAATTGATCAATCAGCTGTAAAGAGGCCAGTATTTTTCGAAGATAGATCTGGCAGAGGCTTATCTCCAGTTGCCTTTAGATGATGCCTCGAAGCAGGCACTGGTAATTTCTACATCTTTTGGCCTGTATCAATATCAGAGGTTGCCATTCGGGGTGGCCAGTGCCCCCGCAATCTTTCAGCGGTTTTTGGAGCAGTTACTTGCACCGGTTTCCTGTTGCATGAACTACATGGACGATATTGTGGTGATGGGGTCCACAGCTACTGACCATATTGCCAACCTCCGCTCCTTGTTTTCCGTCTTGGAGGAGGCTGGCTTCCGCTGTAATTTCCAGAAATTGGCTTTCTTCCAACCATCTATTGAGTACTTTGGCTACGAGGTATCCAGGTATGGGGGTGCGCCCCGTGGCCGATCATGTGCGTTCGGTTGCCAATGCCAACGCCCTATTGCGCCTCCCGGTAGTCCCCGACCCAGCCTTTGACGCAGAAGAGCTTTTGTGTTTTGCAGGAAATGAGTCAGCAGTAGATGTTGTCGCCACTTTCCCTATCAATAGCCCACAGATCACGGAGACTACGGCTGCTGACTCTGTCCTCTGGGTCGTCCTTCAGCGGGTGCAGCAAGGCTGGTCAGAGCATCCTCCGGGTCGGACATCGGACCCTCTCCACAATTTTTATGCAATTTGCTACCTTAGCACCTACGAGGACATTTTACTTCTGTCCACAGAAGAAGGCATCCACCAAGTGGTGCTTCCAGCATCATTGTGCTGCCAGATTCTAGATCTTTTACATTGGGACTACTGGGGTGTCTCCGGCGCAAAGATGCTCACCCATTGGCATGTATATTGGCCAGGCATAGGTGGGGACATAACTCGCCTCATAGGTTGCTCTTCTTGTGCGTCCCAACAAGCAGCTCCTCGCTCATCTCTCTCTCTCTCTCTCTCTCTCTCTCTCTCTCTCTCTCTCTCTCTCTCTCTCTCTGGCCCACTCCGTCTGCACCTTGGGTGCAACTCCATGTCGATTTTGTGGGGCCCTTCTTAGACAACTTTTGGCTTTTACTCGTTGACGCATACTCAAACTTCCCATTTGTTTTTGCCTGGCCTGCATGTTTTTGGAAGTTACTACATGTTCCCTATTAAAGATAATTTCCATTGAAGGTCTCCCGGCCGCAATGGTGACAGATAATGGGCAACAATTAACTTCGCACACTTTCGCGATTTTTCTTCTACCCATGGGATCCGCCATGTCGCCCCACCTTTTCACCTACAGTCAAATGAGGTGTCAGAGAGATTTGCCACACTTTCAAGACACAAATGCGCAAGTATGTGTCGTGTCTTTCAATGGAGGATGTCCTCCTCCAATTCCTGTTGTCATATCGGTTCACTCCGGCCAGTCAGCATAGCCCTTCTGATCTCCTTCACGGCTGCCCTCATTGGACGCTGTTGTCCCTCTTGCGTCCGGGCTCTCCTGAATCCCTTCCTCATCCTCCGTCGCATTTTGCCCCAGGTTCAGCTGTCTGGACTCGAGGCTACGGTTGCCCTCCTCATTGGGTCCCGGCCGTGGTCGTTCGGGGACATGGCCATCGTCACTGAGGTCGGTTCTCCCACTGGTATTCTCACCTACCACCACGATCAGCTCCGGATCCGCCATCCTTTTCCCACACCTATTGTCCATTCCCCCTTTTTCAGGACATGCCCCCTCTGTCTGCAGCGCTGTTGGGGGACCGTTCTCTACCAACTTCATTTCTGCTGATGTCGGAGGACCGGTGGGGGGAGGTCCTGCCGCCGTCGGCGTCTGGGGCCCACTTCCCTGCTGCAGCTCCAGCGGCCAGCTCTAAGGAGTGGACAGCTCCGGTCACCAGCGATGTGGGGGCCTTGCTGCAGCCATCGAGGGCCCAGAGTCTCTGATGGAAGTCCCACAGGAGGAAGGATGGAGGAACTACCGCCATCGCCAGTGCTGGGAGCGGCAGGACGTCGCTCGCGAGGGTGAACCTCTCATCACACTCCGGCTAGGAGCGGATGGAGCTGCCTGACGATTGGATGGAGGTGGAGCAGTCCCAGCAGCCAGACTTCTTCGCCACTGTTCCAGACTCCCCCCCCCCCCCCCTTACCCCAAAGGGGGAGGGATATTATGGCCTAGTGGGCCATTAAGATTGCACTCACCCATATTATGCTCTGTTGGCTTGCGCTGCGATAGTTCGTGGCCTAGCCACCAGAGGTCACAAAGACTGCTGACATGACCTGCGCACCATCTGCCTGCGGCGTGCTGTCAAACGGCCAGCAGAGACAGCCAGCTTAGACTTCCAATGTACTCAGAAACGTCAATAAAGTGTTTGTGCCAAATGGTGTTCACTTCAGATACAACAAAGGAAATCTGTTACAAACAATGTCTGTGGGTTAGTGCTGGTCTGTGAAGGCCTTTCAAAGTCAATCATACTGGACAAGCGAGTTCCTGTCACTGCAAACAGGTTGCTCATTGATGGGCAGGCTGCAGATAAGGGAATATTATGTTGTGGAACGCACGGCAGCAGTCAAACTGCAGGTACTGTTGGTACAACTGCATTTTATTGCATGTTATTTGGTGGCGTGCATGATAGATGAATTTAATGGATTGCAGAAGTGAGTTGTTACCTTCAACTTGTCCACTATTGTTATTCCATCTAGGACTTTCCAGTACAATATGAACCCTGAATTCGGAAATGCATGACTATCCCATCAGCCTCAATTATCTACTGACACAAAGACGTTAAATATAATAATCATATCTTTAAGTACAATCAGCATTTTATTTTGATCTGAGAAAATAGTAAGCTCATGTTAGGGAAGGTCCATAAGGGTGGATGAATTGCTGAGTAAGACATATGAGTGATCTTGTCAAATTACTTTTGGAGCCGTCGGAATAAGAAGACAAGTACATCAGATATTAATTGCACAGATCTTTACATTTCATGCTACTTTGTGACGTGTATAACAGGTGAACTTACTTAATGGATTGCAGTGGTGGTATACGAGCTGCTTCCAATCTCTGCAGCATAGCCTTCTCTTCTGAAGGTAACAACACAAGTACAGATTCTCCACCAGCCTGGTAACGAGCTGTGCGCCCTGCTCTGTGAATGTACGTGTGTGCATCCTCTGGACAGTCCAGCTGAACAACCCAGTCAACAGCAGGAAAATCTGGTAAGACAAGAGGTTCAACATAAATATCTATGGAAAGTCATAACAATGTTTGCATGGGTAACCTAATGTTAGAAATGTGATCAAAAGTATCCGGACACCTCGCTGAAAATGACTTACAAATTCGTGGTGCCCTCCATCGGCAATGCTGGAATTCAATATGGTGTTTGCCCACCCTTAGCCTTGATGACAGCTTCCACTCTCACAGGCATACATTTAATCAGGTGCTGGAAGGTTTCTTGGGGAATGGCAGCCAGTTCTTCACGGAGTGCTGCACTGAAGAGAGGTACTGATGTTGTTTGGTGAGGCCTGGCATGAAGTCGGTGTTCGAAAACATCCCGAAGGTGTTCTATAGGGTTCAGGTCAGGACTCTGTGCAGGCCAGTCCATTACAGGCATGTTATTGATGTGTAACCACTCTGCCACAGCCCACGCATTACGAACAGGTACTCAAACTGCATGACGGTGTGGCTTATGGGCAGCTGCACAACCATGAATTCCAAATTTTCTCACCTCTAACTGTTATAGTACTTGGAGTGGATCCTGAAACAGTTTGGAATTCCTAGATAGATGGCTGACAATAAACTATATGACCCTATTCAACTGTGGGCTGTTTCTGTCAGTCAACAGACAAGGTTGGCCTGTGCACTTTTGTGCTGAACGTGTCCCTTCACATTTCCACTCAATATGACATCTGAAACAGTGGACCTAGAGACATTCATCCATGTGGAAATCTCGTATACAAACTTATGACAGAAGTGACACCCAATCACCTGACCAAGTTCGAAGTCTGTGAATTCCACGGAGCACCTCATTTTGCTCCTTCGCGAAGTCTAATAACTACTGAGGTCGCTAATAAGGAGTACCTGGCAGCAGGTGGCAGCACAATGCACCTATATGAAAAACATATGCTTTTGGGGATATCCAGATCCTTTTGATCACATACTGTATTTGCAAATATGGTGAAGCATCCTCTACATAATTTGTTTGTGACATCTACATCTACATACATACTCCGCAATTCACCGTAAGGTGCATGGCGGAGGGTACACTGTACCACTACTAGGCATTTCCTTTCCTATTCCACTCCCAGATTGAACGAGGAAAAAAAGAATGCCTATATGCCTCCGTACAAGCCCTAATTTCTCTTATCTTGTCTTTGTGATCTTTACGCGAAATGTAAGTAGGCGGCAGCTACACTCAGCTTCAAATTCCGGCCCTCTAAATTTACTTAACAGAAATTCACGAAAAGAACGTCGTCTTTCTTCCAGCGATCCCCAATTGAGTTGCCGGAGCATTTCCGTGAGACTCGCGCATTGGTCGAACCTACCGGTAACAAATCTACCTGCTCGCCTCTGAACTGCCTCTATGTCTTCCTTCAAACCGATCTGCTGCAGGTCCCAAATACTTGAGCAAGACGTGGTCGTACAAGCGTTTTATACGCGGTCTCCTTTACAGGTGAAGTACATCTTCCCAAAATTCTCCCAATAAACCGAAGTCGGCTATCTGCCTTACTCACAACTGTCCTTACATGCTCGTTCCATTTCATATCGCTCTGCAATGTTACACCTAGATATTTGAACGACGCGACCGCATCAAGAAGCTCACTACTGATGCTGTATTCGAACATTATAGGATTGTTTTTTCTACTCATGCGCATCACCTTACATTTTTCTACATTGAGAGCTAGCTGCCATTCTTCGCACCAACAAGAAATTTTGTCTAAGTCAACCTGTATGCTATTACAGTCAGTTACAGACGACACCCTCCCATACACCACAGCATCATCAGCAAACAGCCGCAAATTACAACTTACTCTGTCCATCAGATCATTTATATAGATAGAAAATAATAGCGGTCCTATCACACTCCCCTGGGGCACGCCTGACGATACACTCGTCTCTGATGAACACTCGCCGTCGAGAACAACGTACTGCGTTCTATTACTTAGGAAGTCTTCCAGCCAGTCACAAATCTGTGAACCTATTCCATAAGCTCATATCTTCGTTAGCAGTCTGCAGTGTGGCACCGTGTCGAACGCCTTTTTGAAGTCGAGAAAAACACAATCTGCCTGTTGCCCTTCGTCCATGGCTCGCAAGATGTCATGTGAGAAAAGGGCAAGCTGAGTTTCACATGAACGATGTTTCCTAAACCCGTGCTGATTCATGGAAAGAAGCTTTTCCGTTTCAAGGAAATTTACTATATTCGAACTGAGAATATGCTCCAAAATTCTACATGAAACCGATGTCAACGATATTGGCCTGTAATTGTATGGGTCAGTTCTCTTTCCTTTCTTATACATGGGAGTCACCCCTGCTTTTTTCCAATCACTAGGAACTTTGCGCTGAATTAAAGATTCGCTATAAATGCAAGCTAAGTAGGGGGCCAATGCCGCAGAATAGTCTTTGTAAAACCGAACTGGTATTCCATCCGGACCAGCAGACTTTTTCGTATTTAGCTGTCTCAGCTGCTTCTCTACACCTATTGCTATTGCTATGTCCCCCATTTCGGAATTAGTACGTTGATCAAATGATGGTATATTTGTGCGGTCCTCCTGCGTGAAAGATTTCTTAAAGGTTAAATTTAGAACTTCAGCTTTCCGTTTGCTTTCTTCTATTACTGCCCCGGAATGATCAACTAGTGACTGGACAGTGGGCTTTGACCCGCTTATCGATTTTACATAGGACCAGAATTTTTTCGGGTTCTCGGAAAGATCTTTTGCTAAGGTATGGCTGTGATAATTATTGTATGCTTCACGCATCGATCTTTTTATAGACACACGAATCTCTACTAACTTTTGCCTGTCATCATTTGCGTGTTCTTTTTTGAATCGAGAGTGCAACAGCCTTTGCTTTCTCAGCAGCTTTCTAACATTATTATTATACCACGGTGGATCTTTTCCATCCTTAATCGACTTTACTGGCACATATTTCTCTAACCCTTCATTAACAATGCACTTAAATTTAGTCCACAATTCCTCTACATCCATAGTCCCAGAATTAAACGATGCCCATTCATTTTCTAAGTGCGATCGTAACATTTGCTTGTCGGCTTTTCCCAACAAAAACACGCTCCTAGCCTTCTTGACTGGTTTATGAACTTTGGTCACCATCGACGTTATGACGATATCATGATCACTAATTCCTGTCTCTACGCAGACATCGTTAATAAGGTCAGGCCTGTTTGTGGCTATAAGGTCTAAAATATTTCCATTGCGCGTGGGTTGCCGGTTTAACTGCTCAAGACAGTTGCTGTTTCTTCAACAATAGGCCTGCAGTGAAACAGAAGTCTTGAAAGTAAATAAGTAAAGTTCCAACAATACTCACTAGATATTTCCTTACTTATGACAGCTATTCCAGCAGTTAGCCATTTTCAAGTACTTGGGTATATAAAGTTTGAAAACTATAATTTGCTATAGTGCCGCCACAATTTCATACTTCAGCTTCTAATTTATTTATTTTTTTTCTTTAATAGCTGCAAAACTAAATTTCATCTATAAATATTCACAAACAATGAATTATTCTAATAACTGTGACCACAGTGCACAATTAACATATGAAGTCTTGGATCTTACCTATCAGTATTTTATACAGTTTTTTCTGTGACAGTGGTCAACACCAGTGACCAGTGAACTGCAAGATCTCTCAGACTTCCAAAGTAGCCACACTAGCCCTGGCCCCCCATCACAGGATTCATATCCATGTGAAAAACCCCACTATATAACCTACCCAATCCAACTGACAGAACTTCCTATCCTAGTTCCGATACAGGCTTATTCTATCCCATGAAAGGACAAGACTCCTGTGAAACCAGCCATGTGATTTACCAACTGTGCTGCAAACACAGCACAGCTTTTTACAATGGTGCAACTACACAACTAGCAGTTCATTAGAATGAATAGTCACTGTCCAGCTGTATTCAAAAACTAGAAAGACCACCCTATGGTATAACACACACACACACACACACACACACACACACACACACACACACACAACAAACACACCATAAATACCTACATGTTACATAATGCAGCACTATATCCATCCCTCCCCCCCACCACCACCACCTTCCATCCTTCCTGTTCAAAAATGTTCAAATGTTTTAAATCTAAGGGACCAAACTGCTGAAGTCGTCATTCCCTAGACATGCTAATGCTTAAACTATTTTATCAAGGATAACAAGCATAGTCATGCCTGATGGAGGAGTCAAACATCCAACAGGAAGGTTTTTTTATGTGCCAAAAGTCAGGCTCCCCCACTCAGTAACAGAGCAATGGTTTTCATCTTCATTAGTGTGTACAGTTATAAATAATGACTGACAATTGACAACATAATGCTGATACCACATATAGTTGCCTTTAGATACGGCAAACATATTTCAAATTAAACTTGAATGTGGTAAGTGGATTAAAATGCTCACCAAGTCCACGTGCTGCAAGATCTGTGGCAATCATTACAGCATGCTTCTTTGCACAGAAGCTACGGTATATGTCCATTCTTCGCAGCTGATGTAGAGAGCCGTATAGTGCCAGAACTGATATACCCGGTCTTAGTTTGCAGAGGATCTCATAGTGGTATTTTACCTAGAAATAGATTTTTTCTTAAAATATTCTGAAAAGGATCAATGATATGTATATTTTTGTTACATAACAATAAATGTAGAAATAAATAATGATAGTGTGACTTCAACAGGAAATTTTAATAAAGGAATATAAAATTAACAGATAAGGGTGAAAATGGGCCAGTATGTTTATCAGAGACTGGTCTGTATATACAAATTGAATATGACAATTCCCTTAGAATGTGGATGTTCGTAAGAGTGTAAGCTGGATGATAAAAGTGACTGTGTTTGAGAAGTAAATGGCACCGTGTTATAGCTTGCAATGTGATGGTTTAAATTAATTATAATCACAAAAGTTACCAAGTGTAAACTCTATAAGGAAACTTGATAATGCAACAGTAATATGTATAACATAACTGGCAGACATGTAAAGGACTGGTGTAATCTTACCTGTTTGCAGCTGGCCAGAAAAACCAGAATTTTGTGCTTGAGATGTGAACGCACAAAAGACCAGAGGACAGCCATTTTGTCATGCAGCTCAACAACCGTGTAGCTTTGCCTCAGCTGCTCTGGAGTCGAGTGCTGGGCTTTTTCTACCACTGACACATAACAGGGGTCCTTTAGGCTCAAACGTGCCAGGTCACGGACAGACCTGCAATACAAATCATACAAATCAATTAGTTTACAACCATCTTACTTGACACGATACTAGATAGCTCATGTGAATACATCTTCCTTTTAGTGGCCAGTGATGTAAAGTGGAAATAAGTTAATGTAAACATTTCTCACTTCAAAATATATATATAGTAACAGTATATAAAATGTTATATGTATCTGTTCTTTTTTAATTAATTTGATAAAACTTATTTACAATCAATGGATGAATAGCTAACCTGCACTACTCTGCAGCATTGCACATTAGATGTTAATAATATGAAGATGATAGTGGTGATACATTCACAATGTAGTAACTCCCAAAAAATGTTCCCCCTGTGTTGATCTTTAGCTTCAACGTATGAGAGTGAATAAGACTGCAACTTCTCAGAGTAGAAAAATTTGGGAGGGGGGAGAAGAAGAAGACAAAGAAGAAGTAGTCAAAGTTGAATGTGAACTCAAACATTTCTTCAGAATAAACCAATTTAACTGTTAAAAAGATAAAATGTAATCTCTTGATTCACTGAGTGTTCTTAGACCAAAACTAACTTTGAACTGTAGATCTGGATCCGCTGAGTGTTCTAAGGCTGAAACGAATTGTGTACCTTAATTACAAACATAACTATGCTTGCTAGAATGACAATCAGTGTTGGACAACATGAATGTTAAGTTGAATGTGTCATCATAACGTTTTTCAGTGTCAACAAATGTAAGTGTTTAACAGTTCCAATGTAAGTCCACTGAATGTTATCAAGTCAAAACAAACTGTGTACCATAATTGCAAGTTAATGAGTTAACTCATGATGCTCCACTACTCCCCAGGTACTGCAGACACTTTTTTGTCACAAAGTAGCTGAGGTCATAAGTGCCCAGTTCATGACTTCAGGAAACCAGTAACAAAAAAGTTGAAATTTGAAACACGCAAAGCCGCTTAGATAGAAAGCATACTGTGAAGTGTTAACAGTTAACAAATTAGCACTGAATAAGAAAATGGTGCACCATCAATGATTATTTACAATAAATCTAAAACTGGTGCAGGGTCTTTACTTAACGAATGTTAGTGACTAAAAAGACAGTGCCAAATATGCAGCCGAGCTGAAAGCATCTTCTAGTGACTTTTAAACATTGGCTTCTGATATGTTTACACATCCCATTCTATCAACTCTCTCACAACTGCAGACAAATTACTTTCATATACTGGTCAGTAAAAAGTTTCAAGTATTTGTTATACAAATTACATGTCCCTCTTGGTATGATTATGTACAAAAAAATTCTTTTGATACTTTACAAAATATATTGACTGTTACAACCATGACTTGCGATGTTTAGGGATGTAATTGGGTGAGCTAAAACTTAACAATATAAGCAATGCAGTAGTTCAAGTAGGGTTTCTGTTTGTAATTGTTTTCACTTGTGGTTAGTAGATAAGATATATAAGTGAGCTCTTCACAAGTCTTTTAATTATTGTACAAAATATTCTACACATTTTTTCAATGCATATACATACATAAAAAAAGTAATAAATCAGATGATGTGTGTATGTATGACCTTAACTTGAGAAAGTAATGCACATATGTGGGTGAGTGCATCTTTAATATTATTTCAGCATGCCAGGAAGGATAATGTTGAGATAATAGCCACATATGTTAGAACAGTTGTGCTAGCAATAACATATGAAGAGTGTGTGTGGGGCGGGGGGGGGGGGGGATTTTTGCCAAGCTGAAAAAGGTAACACACACACACACACACACACACACACACACACACACCGCGCACGCAGAGGGGTGGCACAGCCACAATAAAAGTGCATAAACCAAGCATGTGATGGTTCCTTTACATGACATTCTTAAAAGACCATGTCACTCCTTGGAAACAATGACCATCTCTCTTATTTCTATTCCACTTGCACATCAGTTGTGATCAAGAAGAGCTTTTGAAAACAAGACACATATATTCTGCTGAAGTTCCTAAATTACTGCGGATATTTTAACCTTAAATGCTTGATTAATGATTGTCCATTCACCTCTGTTCCAAGTATACAGGATGATTTTTTCCACTGTGTTCAAACTCTAGGGACTGATAAAGGAGAAGATACAGAACAAATATGATCTAACAAACTTACATCCAGAAATACATGGTTTTCATGCTAGAAATAATTTATTCAACCATACTTTGTAAGGGCGACTACAGTCTAATACAATCTGTACCATGCAGTCACAGTTACAGTATGTGTTGAAAATGGCTTCTCAATACCTCAATGCACTTGTGTATGTACTGTAGCATATTGTATCTCATATGTTCACATCAAGCACGTAGCATCTAACCAGCTTCAAAGGTAGTCTTCATACACACAATTTTCAGAAGCCCCATAACCAGAAATCATATACAGTAGAACCTTGTTTTTACGCTTTTCATGGGACTTACGTAAAATGGTGTAAAATGCAGGAAATAATGTTTTAAGTGGTAAAAAATGCTTACTGCATGAGCCTTGCATTTCCATAGTTTATTTGTGATATATGTACATAATAGGCATCTAAATACTCGCCAGGAAGTTTATTATACAATAAAGGTTATACAATTTTTTACTATTTTAAGCACCAGGAAAACATAATTTTATGGGAAGTAGAATTTTTTATCGTAATTTCATTCATTATAATCGAGGATGCCGCTATTTTAAGCGCCAGGCAGAACTGGTCATTTTATGGGAAGTAGAAATTTGACGTAATTCCATTCATCATAATTGAGAACGCCGCTATTTTAAGCGCCAGGCAAAACTGGCAATCTTACGGAAAGTAGAAATTTCGACGTAATTTCATTCATTATAATCGAGGATGCTGCTATTTTAAGCGCCAAACAGAATTGGTAATTTTATGAGAAGTAGAAATTTTTGACGTAATTTCGTTCATTATAATCGAGGACGCCGCTATTTTACGCGCCAAACAGAATTGGTAATTTTATGGGAAGTAGAAATTTTTGACGTAATTTCGTTCATTATCGTCGAGGACGCCGCTATTTTAAGTGCCAGGCAGAACTGGTAATTTTATGGAAAGTAGAAATTTGACGTAATTCCATTCATCATAATCGAGAACGCCGCTATTTTAAGCGCCAGGCAAAACTGGCAATCTTACGGAAAGTAGAAATTTCGACGTAATTTCATTCATTATAATCGAGGATGCCGCTATTTTAAGCGCCAAACAGAATTGGTAATTTTATGGGAAGTAGAAATTTTTGACGTAATTTCATTCATTATAATCGAGGACGCCACTGCTAGGCTATGTAACACATCTTCAAAATTACCTGAACCGCTTCGATATTGTTTGGACGCTGCTGCCAGGCTATGTAACACATCCCCAAAATTACTGCCTTTTTCCGGAATTACGTAATTATTTACGTAGTAAAACTCAAAGTTCCGTTATTTTTGTATTTTTAGATGTTTCACACGACAATATTAGAGAATTTATTCGCGTTTTCGAGTACAAAAATATGCATAAGTATTTTTGTGACGTTTTGTGACGTTTGCATAGGATCGGCACCTCTCACTATTAACGCTTTTTTGAGGCTGTGGGTATTATGATACCCAACTTTGACAGATATCGTTCTTTATTAATCAGAAATATGTATCACAAAAACAATGCAACTCTTTATTCTCACGCCAACAAAGCAACTGGTTCTGATTGTTTGAGTAGATGGCAGCCGCTTTGGCAAAGACGCTAGCGGAAAGAGGAACTGCACCGCCACAAATCAGCGTTATTCTCACGCCAAGCGCTATGGCAAAGAAGCTGGTTGAAAGAGGAACTACATCGCCACAAATCGGCTTGTCGTAAGTCATCAACGAAAGGCGAAATGTAAGTTTGAATAAATGCAAAGTGTCAATAAACTCGACTGCGAATAATTTTTAAGCGCTATACTTTATGGGGAAAGTCATGCTAGCGTCAATTTATGTACATTACGTCATTTTTCTTCACGAAAATTCTTCCGAAAAGCGTAAAACATGGGAAAAATGTAAATATGTTAACGCAAAAACGAGGGCGAATTAACATTGTAAACATAGGAAATTTGATGGGACCGACAGAAAATTGTGTAAATGGCAAGAAAACATAAAAACCGAGAATGTAAAAACGAGGTTTTACTGTAGATTGAAATCCAATAAATGAGTAAGCCGTGCAACTGAACCGCATTGAACAATCTGTTGACCAGTGAAGACACAATTGAGATGTATCTGGATGTTAAAGGCGAAGTGAGGTGGAGCACATCACATAACAGCCACATTATTACTCTATGAACCATCAATGGCACTCGTTCAATCAGAGGATACAAAGTCATCAGCAAGAAATGCCAATGGCTCCAGCCTATTTAGACTCTTTATCCATTTTATATTCTGTCCATCTCCACCTCCTCCTATCTTGGCCTTCCATAAGTAAACAATATGTTGGCAAGCTCTGGATTTGAATACTGAATCACTGTATACAATGTTGTATCACATCCACTACATGGTGAGTCAGCAAGAGAAATGAATTGTACACAAATCCTGCCCCGAAATGAGATCTTTCTTACGACATCTTTCTCACTCCACCAAGAGTGTCTTTCTGTCTCCCAACTAACCTTCGTAACTTCCTACTCCATCCCTATGAAATACCCAAACCACCAACCCTACCCTCTGGCTCCTACCCATGTAACTGACACCGTTGTAAAACCTGCCCTATGCACCCTTCCACCACCACTTACTCCAGTCCCGTAACCCGGAGGGTGTACACAATCAAGGGCAGAGCCACTTGCGAAAGCACCCACGTGATTTACCAACTGACATGCCTGCACTGTGAAGCGTTCTATGTGAGAACGACCAGCAACAAACTGTCCATTTGCATGAACGGTCAGAGACAGACAGTGTTTGTTGGTAATGAGGACCAACCTGTGGCTTAACATGCCTTGGTGCACGGCCAGCATATCTTGGCACAGTGTTACATCGTCCAGGTTATCTGGATACTTCCCACTAACACAAATCTTTCAGGACTCCGGAGATGGGAACTTGCCCTTCAGCATATTCTCTCTTCCCATTGCCCACCTGGTCTCAACCTCTGCTACATTCCCGCCCACCATCTACAACATCTTTGCCTTTAATTCTCTGGACAGAGCCTCTGCCTCAACTGTTATCTCTGTCCAACTTCTTTGCTTTCTACAAATGTCTACCTTGATGTGTTTGTGTGTGTATGTGTGTGGGTATGCGTGCGCTTGTTTACCTTCCCTTTTTTCCTCCCTAAGGTAAGTCCTTCCACTCCCGGGATTGGAAAAAGTAGATGAAGTTTACTTACCAGGCGAAGGAGCACAGGTATGTGGCAGCAAATATACATAAATCAAACACACACACAAAAGAAAGCTTTCACAACCTAGTTGCTTCTTCAGGCAGAGTAGGGAAGGAGAGGGAAAAGAAAAGGATGAGGGTTTTAAGGGAGTGGGTAAGGAGTCATTCCAATCCCGGGAGAGGAAAGACTTACCTTGGAGGAAAAAAAGGAAGGTAAACACTCACGCACACGCGCGCACACACACACACACACACACACACACACACACACACACACACACACACACACACACACACCTAGACAGACATATGGGTGGGAATTTGAATTTAGCGGAGGTTGAGACCAGGTGGGCAACAGGAGGAGAGAATATGCTGAAGGGCAAGTTCCCATCTTCGGAGTTCTGAAAGATTGGTTACCCAGACCGTGTAACACTGTGTGAAGATTTGCTGGCCATGCACCAACGCATGCTTAGCCACAGGGTGATCCTCATTACCAACAAACACTGTTTGCCTGTGACCGTTCATGCAAATGGACAGTTTGTTGCTGGTCATTCCTACATAGAATGCTTCACAGTGCAGGCATGTCAGTTGGTAAATCACATGGATGCTATCGTAAGTGGCTCTGCCCTTAATCGTGTACAATTCATTGTAAAAACTAACATTTCAGATGACATCAATTGATGCCAAACAATTTTATTATTTGCTTACAACAGCAACAAGAAATCATAAATATTTATCTACACCTGACCAACAGATTATATAAGATGTGACACTATAAAAACTTATGCAAACCCCATGGGGGTGGGGGAGGGAAGAAAGTAATTACATAAGTTGAAAGGAAACGCAAATTTATTTCATATCACTGTTTTCAGACTTACTTGGTCTGTGTTGCAGAAAAAAGCAGTGTTTGCCTCTTGGGTGGCAAGTTTTCAATGATGCTATTCATGGTCTTTTCAAATCCCAGATCAAGACAACGGTCTGCTTCATCAAGAACTAATATCTGTAAAAGTGAGAGAGAGTAGAATCTAAGATTTATAAGCACCAGATTGAAGAACTTTTCACTTTAATTTGCTACAAGCATACAAAAATACACACCTTTAACTTTTGAGCATGTGTAAAAAATGCACCATCTATACATGTCACTGAATTGTAGCATTCCATTGTTCTCTTACAACTGTGAGACCATACCAATTCCTGCATTATTGTTTCAGTTATCCTATGATAACTTGTGTTGTTATGGGTTCAAGTGAGATGCAGTAATAAAACCTAAACATTAAGTCTGTCACCTTAGTGTAAAAATATGTCATGTACCTCATAATCTAAGTATTAGTTTCCTCAACAGAAAATCCAGGTTAGAATGTCAATAACAGAGGATAAATAACAACTGACTGTAAAGAGGATCTCTGAGCAGCTCAACAACTGACTTTTTGATCAATTGCTTTCTATCCTCTATTATCAATATTTTCCATAGTTTTATTTCGTTGCATTTTACACACAATGAAATGTGGTTCTTACCACTGACTGTGACCTCTAGTGGCTACTCAATGAGGTTTAACAACCTAACAGACAATTAAAAAGATGAATTCTGAGAAAGAAGAGGAACTTAACACACAAGGTGACCATGATTCAGATTTTGAACTAGTACACGATTCAGATGATTACTGAACAGCAACTCTCCAGTGGAGATATATTTATTGGGAGCTATAAGACATTCAAGATATGTGAAACAAAAAGAAAGAATATTGTAAAAATATTTCCTACAATTATATGGAATGCCAGACGAGTTGCAAGTGAAGCAGAGGCTTTACAAACAATATTTAGCTTGAAAATGATTATTGTGTGGTGAACTGCAAGAATACTTACAGTGTAGGAAAATTTGTGAAAGTAGACTAAAAGTAGCAAGCTGTTCTTTTGTTCAGTATATTCCAAGCAAACCAGTGAAATTTAAGACAAAGATTTTTGTTTTGGAAGATAGCAAAACATTACTCACCAGTAATATAGAACTTTATCGTGGAAAACAATCTATAGGACCACACAATGGTTCTAATTCTCCCTGTGACATTGTAGGATGCCATATTACTCACAGTGAAGGTTTTGGAAGAGAAATTACAATGGACAACTGGTACATCAGCTACTCCTTACCCACATCCTTGTTGAATCAGCAGCTGAGCTGCATCAGTATATCGAAGGTGAAATGTGATCCCATGAGAATGTCTGCCTGTCAATTCCTCTCCGTTTAACTGCCAGAATGATATGGCATTAGTCTTGTATGAATTGAAGACAATAAATATAAAATTGGAAAGTCCAGGTTGGAATAAATAATATAGTGAGGACAGTTTACTACTCACCGCAAAGACGTGGCGACGAGCTGCGACAGGCACATACAAAAGACACACACATACAACACATTCAGCTAATCGGCCATTTCTGAAGAAGGCCATGGCCGATAGCTGAATGTGTTGTATGTGTGTGTCTTTTGTATGTGCCTGTCGCAGCTCGTCGCCACGTCTTTGCGGTGAGTAGTAAACTGTCCTCACTATATTATTGAAGACAATAAAGACAGTTTTATTAGTATCAACAGTGCATGATTTTGGAACTGTTGATGAAGCTGCAGGTAAACCAAAACACAATTTTTGCATTACTATGCAACAAAAGGAGAAGTCAACAGTCTATCAAATGGGAGTGTGACAGCTGGTACCATGCTCTATGCTCTAATGGAAAGAGCAGGTATCAATGCTAAAATCATTTTTCATGCAAATGAGATAAATCCAAATGAAGACAGGATTCTTTTAAAATTAGCATTATCCTTTATGAAGACTCAGTCAGTGGAACAAGCTACAATTCCTTCACTTCCTGCCAAGATAGTTTTTCCTTGACAAACACAAAGAACCATGAATATAAAGAACTGAGAAGCCTGCCATCAAGAAAAGAGTATGAGGTGTTACATGTGGACGAGTGAAAAACATGCCTACTATCATAAGGCATGACTCATGCCATGACTATGTTTGCAAGGAACATGTGAAAACAATACATAAATGTGACAAGTGTCAAGCAGTTCTCAATAATCCACAAGATGTTTAACTGTACCAACAGAAAAGAACTTTGTGATAACTTATAGTGTCTCAATATGTCATTTTATATTGTAGTCAAAGAGTGTTTTTGTATAATGTGCACTTAAGAAATAAGTTGTGCTAGATTTATATCCACTAACCTCAGCAATTGAACGATGAATGTTTATCTTATTATTTTTCATTCCACAGTGATATAAATCACAGTTCATTTTATGATTGTTTTTAATTAAAAAACTGCAATGTAGCACACTTTTTTTTTTACCTCGGTAGCATAATGACTGCTATTTATTACACACTGTACCACACCCCCAATTGCATTATGAAAATCTGCATGCCCGCTCCAAGAATTAATATATTACAACATTGACAAAAGTGTTAAGTTTGAAAATTAAGATCAATAATATTTTTCAAGTTCTCGAGCTTAAACTATAAAAAAATGAAAATGGTAACTATAAATAACCAGAAAAAGAAGAGAATAAAAATGATAATTTTTAAAAATTGGGGCAGTATGACTTACATAGCTACAATTGTGTGTGTGTGTGTGTGTGTGTGTGTGTGAGAGAGAGAGAGAGAGAGAGAGAGAGAGAGAGAGAGAGAGAGAGAGAGAGAGAGAGAGAGAGAGAGAGAGAGAGAGAGACTATGTTTCACTTTCTGAGGAAGTCCATAAGAGCCAAAAGCTTTAGCACACTTTTAATTTGTAATCTGTTGTGTGTGCCTTTCTGCTCTGATCAAGATGTCTCTGTGGTGAGTGGCAACCTATGCTTCTCAAAAATATTGTTTGATCCTCCCTGGAATTTCAATGGGAATGTTATTTTTTCTTATCTATAGTACACAGGTATTTTGACTGAATGGTTATGGATCAAGCTGTGCTACCCCCCTTCCCCCGCTCCCTATGGAAGGACATTTTTATGCAATATGTGGCTGAAAATCTTATTTGCAATTGGAAAAGCTATATTCAATATACAATGCAGTATATGCTGCATACTATTATAAACAACAAAATTTTCTGTATAATTAGAAACTGGTATTGTGTTTCTATATTTTAAATATTAATTATTTTAGTCAGTGTTATGAAACACAAGAAATGGCAGTTTTTTCTGGGATATAAAGATTAATTCCTGCCTTTACTTTTATGATTCACTAACCAAACTTTTTAATTGGTTGACAGCAAGTGTTTAGTATATAAGGTTATAACAAATTTCCTAAGCTCTTAAATTAAGAGCTGAATCCAAAGTGATTAAGTGCAGTGTTGTGGAATGGCACATTTTTCCCAGCTGTGCAAATTTACTTATTTTGTATTTTTGTAATAATAAATGGCATCATGAAAGTTACATTTTAATCTATTACGACACTAAAAATAATAAAATCCAGGAACATGAAATTACTGCTGGCAAAATATAAAATTTGTGTGTGTTGTATATATTAGACAAACTATTCTAAAAAAACTACACTTACACTTAATATGGTAACATGAGAACGGTTTACAAACCACAAAATAATTGAAAATTTAAAAAGGGTATCCTTAACTACTTGTTTAAAGCAGCATTAGCAATGTTACTGAGATCTGTAAAGAAAGTACAAATGAAAACAACAACAAGGTATAAGTCAGTTTCCAGAATTACTTTTATAATGTGGTTCATTTAAGGGGAGTTGGAATGGCACATAATGGTAAAAAATTACATTACCACCAGTATTTTTATTGTATTTTTTAAAATTATATGTATGCTCATGAAAGTTACCCAACTTGTGATGTGATAGAAACCTGATTTCACTCTTCAGTTATATAATCTTTGATCTTTCCATTGGTATAATTGTCTGTTCAATTAGCTGTGTTTAAAGTTCAGTTTTTGATCTGTGAGTTTGTGTTTTGAGTCTAGAGCTTCAGCCATAGATAGTAGTAGACTGGGCTTGACGTCACTTTGATGACTCAAAGTCTCCCAGCTAAAACCACATGACTATTGGCAAAACAATGACTGTGTCTAGTTATCATTATGATTATACAGAACTTTTTGTGAAGCAAAGTAACATTAAATTTCACACACAAGTATTATCAGTTAAAAACATTGACATTACTTGAAACCTGTTAAACAGTTGTTTAAACGTGATTACATTTGCCAACAGCCACGTGGTTTTACATTTGAGAAAGGTTAAGTGCATAAACTCTGTGTAGTTTGCCCAGTCCACTAGTATCTATGGTCAAAGTTCTAGAGTTTCATTTATTGCTCATTCACAGTTTGTTATCTGCCTTCTTTTTGCTTTCAATGCTGAGTGCCATTGTTCATATGATGGCCAGGAGTGCATCATTATTTAAAAAGTGTAAGTTCTGCAGTAATAGATTTACTAACAACATTTGTGTCAATGATTCTGCTTCAGCACCTGTTGGTGACAGTGAAAGTTCGAACATTTGTACAGCTGGGATGTGCGAAGGAGTCATACCCACAAGTGCGTTAAAACAGAAGTTATCAAGCTATACCAGTGAAATTACAGATGAAAGTTCTAATGAACAATATGTTTTAATCAACTTTCCTACTTATAGGGAGTTTATGGAGAACCATTTATGTTGTAATGTTTGTGGAGGTCCTTCTGAGATGAACATAAAAAAAATCTATAGGACTTTCCTGCAAAATTGCTATAGTTTGTGCCAGTTGTGAAAATAAGACTTGTTTTTTGAGCTCTAATAATGATGTAGCAATTTGTTTGACAGTAATATTGGTCTACTGTATGCAATGAGAGCAACTGGTAAAGGATATAGTGCTTTTCCAACACCATAATGAATCTTCCACCTTGACAATTACAGTCAAGTGATAGGAGACTATTTAGCAGATTGATAATAACATGTAGATAGGGAACACTCACTGTAAAGACTAACATTGAGCCACCAAAAGACACAAATAAAAGACACACAAACAATTTTAAATTTTCGGTCGCGGACTTCCTCAGAAAGAGAACACTCACTGACAATCACTCAGGCACACTCATCCACACACATCAGCCATCTCTGGCTGCGCAACACAGTCTGACTCCACGGCAAACAGAAGGGATGGGAGGGGGGAGGGGGAAGGAGCTGAGGAGGGGGGAAGTGGGAGGGAAGATAATGGTGGGGATAGAAAAAGCAGAGGCGATGCCAGACAGAAACTGAGATGCAATATGAGAAAGCTGTGCTTGCCACAGGCCTCAGGCGCCATGGCCTGCAGAGAGTAACTTTCCCACCGACATATACGTAGCACCGTACAGCCCGACAGATCTCACACAATGTTACTACTATCCATTCTCACGTCCTCCATGACAGTATCAGGAAATTATGTGATAGATACCCACAGCTTTTTGTAGACTCTTTGGATATGGCAAAGGTTTTTTTCACACACATTACCTTGAAGAACAATGCGTAACCGAGATTCTTCAAAGCCCGAGAGTTTCCCCATTAAATTCGTGATGAAGCTGCAACAGAACTGAAACGGATGCAAGAGCTGGGGGTCATCTCGCCCCTCTCCGCCAGCTGTTGGACAACACCTCTTGTCGTGGTCAGAAAACCAAATGGTCAACTTTGACTCTGTGCAGACTTAAATCCACATTGAACCCACAGTCTACTGTGTATTTATACCCTCTTCCTTGGCCTGAACAGCTCATGGATAAATTACAAGGAGGTGTCTTTTTCTCAAAGACTGATCTTAAAGAGGCATATCTCCAACTTTCATTGGATGATCCAACAAAATCCTTCCTGATTATCAACACCCATATTGGACTGTTCCATTACCAGCTTCTACCTTCCGGCAGTGCGTCTGCACTCGCCATCTTTCAGAGATTCCTAGAGCAACTGACGGCTAACGTCTCCTCCTGCTCCAGTTATATGAAAGACATTGTAGTCTCAGGCCATACTCCAGATGAGCACATTCGAAACCTGGAATGTCTCTTCCAAAACCTCACTGATGCAGGACTCAGATGGAACCAGGAGAAATGTGAATTTTTCTGCAATCAGATTGAATACTTTGGTCACGTCATTGACTTCCAACAGCATCAGACCCCCTCAAGATACCCGCAAGCCTTCTCCCAAGAATATCACTGAGCTCCAGGCATTCCTTGGCAAGATCTCCTATTATCTTCTCTTTATACCAAATGCTGCTCAGATTGCCACACCATTACATTACCTCCGAAGGAAAAATTTCCCCTTCCATTTGTCAACACCGCAGCCTTTCAGATTTTGAAGACTATCCTGCTTAGTGACAGATGCCTAGTCCATCTCGATTCAACAAAACCTGTGGTCCTGGCAGTAGATGCGTCATCTTGCATTGGAGCAGTGCTCTTCCACAGATGTGGCTCCACCGACTGCTCAATCGCCTTTGCTTCAAAGTTGCTTAACAAAGCTCAAGTAAACTACAGCCAACTAGAGAGGAAGCATTGGCTATCATCATTTGCAGCATCTCCAAGTTCCACCAGTATTTGTATGGGCAGAAATTTTTTCTACTAACGGATCACAAGCCTCTCACCAGTCTATTCCAAACAGCAAAACCTGTGCCCATTCGAACAGCTCAAAAACTCAAACATTGGGCTCTCATCCTATCCAACTATATTTATGAGATACTTTATCTTGTCTTCCTGTCAGATCAGACATAGCATTTGACTCTTCTGAGGATGCATGTTTTCATATTGACCAGATCGATGAGGCTACCATGGACAACTTTCCAATTGATCACAATTGTATCGCTGTGGTGACGGAGCAAGATAGTAAACTCAAGCTGCTTTGGAAATGCATCTTGACTGAGTGGCCCACAGATAAAAAGCAGCTGCACAATGAGTCTCTTCAACATTGGTTTTCTTAGCGCCACACAATTTCCATCCAAAAGGCAGTTATCCTGTTACATACAAAAAACGAAGAAACTCGGATACTCAACTCTGCATTACTGCAGCGACAAGTATTGGAATTCTTGCATAAAGGACATTGGGGCATTGTCAGCTCATAACAGTTGGCAGGATGCCACTGTGCACGGCAGGGGATGATCGCTAACTGCAGAGAATGCACTGAATATCAACCGATGCTTTGTCAACAGTTTTTCAACTGGCTGCCACCAGACACCCTATGGCAAAGCATCCATATCGATTTCGCAGGTCCATTCTGGGGATCCCGATGGCTTATAGTTGTGGGTGCTTATTCGAAACTTCCTTTTGTGGTTCCTATGACTTCCACAAGGTCAGCCAGCACGATTCGTGCTCTAGAAACTATGTTTAGCCAGGAAGGTCTACCGTACATCATCATGTCTGACAATGGAACACAGTTGACTTTCTCAGAATTTGCATCTTTCTGTAAGGCCAATAGTATCACACACATCACATCAGCACCTTTCTTGTCACAGTCAAGTGGTGAAGCAGAACCTTTTATGCGAACATTTAAGGCTCAGATAACAAAGATCAGGCAGTCTCACTCAAAAGAAAAAGCCCTGCTCTTGTTTTTATCATCATAATGCACAACCCCTCAAGGACATATGTCACTGGTGGAACTTCTGCGTGGCAGGTCACATCAAACTGCTCTGGATCTCCGCCATCCTCCACGTTCTCCCGTGACTTCATTTCTCCCCAAACAATTCCAGGCCATCGACAAAGTGTACTTTCGAGTATTTAACAGAAGTCATTCGTGGGAACTGGGACTTTTGGGCAGGGCAAACTATATGATTAGGGACAGTTCGAGACACATTCACCAGAGACATCAGAATTAGTTGCACTCACGCACAATTCCCAATTCTGCCATGGACCTTTCTGTTCTAGGACAAGTTCAAATAGACAATTCCACACTTGGGAACACCCTCTAGAGGGTTACCATCCCAGTCACCAGGCACCTCTGGCAGGCCTCCCGGAAGGTGGCCGCACTCACATCTGCTGTTGCAGCCAGCACCACCAGTGGCACGGCCACTGCACTCTGCCAGACCACAGCTCTAGTCATCACTGCCGTGAGTGCTGCAACCTCTGTTGTCCTTCTCTGGGATATCATCTCCCTCACCTCAGTCATGTCTGCAGACAGCTCAACTCCTGATGCTGCACCCACAGTGGCGGTCTTCCTTGCCTTCGGCTCCCAAAACGCCTATGGACCTGGACTCACCAACGTCACCTGGGGATCACGCTCCATTCATTGGGCAGGGGGCATATTCTGCCTCCAGCTTTACTTCTCGTTTCTGCAGGAGCACCCACGTCATGGAGTTAGATGCAGTCAACCATATCTAGACCCAGCTTTCAGTCTAGTGGCATCACCCTGAATCCAGCTCAGACATCCCTGTTGCTGCCGTGGCCAATTGCAGTACACCATCACAGTGAGGCATTTTGGGGAGGAGAGGGGAGAGGGTACGAGTGTGATATCGTCAATGCATGCACTGTACCGCCTGCCACAGATAGCACACACCGTGGCCAGCAGAGGGCACCTCTACTGCCCGCACATGCGCAGGACCGTACTGTGACACGCACATAGAGTGCTTCCGTGACACGCACATAGAGTGCTTCCGCGACAACGATCACAACCACGGCATCGACAAACACGGCCGTCATTGCCTCGTAACAGATCCCCGATGAGGCCGCTACAATCACAGGCGGAGATGCCACAGCTGACTCTGTTATGGCAAGCATATTCCTACACCATCCGGATTTTATAAGCACACGCATGACCACATCGGGCAGTTTCGTGCTGGTCTACACCTTCGACATTACCAAGACATCTAGATATCGGCACGCTGGATTTCGACTCAACCCAGACTTGACGCTACAGGAGATGACCACTGGCCACCGGACATTCTGAATCCAACTACACACTTGATACCTGCCACAGACTAAATCTACATGAATCTGATTGTGTCACTAAACTTATTGTAATAAACTGTGTTTTTGGTTAGCCCATGTCTTATGTCGATTGTTGTGAACCATCTTGGATACAACACTATACCAACATAATAGTCAGTGACAAGATGGACTTACAAGTCTTTAACTAAAAAACTAATAAAAATATACTACTAAAAGTACAAATTCCAAGGAGATGTTTCAAACTGTTGATAATAAAATGGGCACACAGATAGACTAACTAACCTGTAAGTTGTCGCATGTGAAGAGTGGATTCTCATCCATGTGCTGCAACAAGCGACCTGGTGTCCCCACTATTATGTTCACTTGTTCCATGCGCTTCTTCTCAAAATGTAAATCTTTTCCACCTGAGAAAAAAGCAGAACCATAACATTAACTAAATATCAAGAAAGTCAGCCTGCCTGGTAACTAACACAAAGTAAACAATGTAGGAGATTTAACCAATGTATGAATAATATATATCAGTAGTTAATACTCCTCACAGATTTCCTGTCGTTTTTCATTGTCTTGTGAAATGCTTTTTCAGCAGTCCACGTGGCCACCATCTTCAGGTGAGATTGGTGCAAAGCATGGCTTAACTGAGGAGACACCAGATATGGTGCTCCTTTATACCATGGATACAGGCCATTGCACAAAGTGAAGAAAATTGCAGTGCAACTGGCAGTAGAAATTGACAAAGTGATGAATTGCAAATTAAGAAACAACCTGTCAAAAACTGGGCCATTGTTTTTTAAAATCTGATAAAACAGGGTTCCACATTTTGCTTAATGGTAAAGCTTTATCTCTGTAAATAAGGCTATCGGTTAATAATATTTCCGGCGGCTTGCACACGAGGTATTAAGGTGCTACTGTATCTGATGTCTCCTCAGTTCCAGAGTGGTTGTGCACCAATTTCACATGAAGATGGTGACCAGATGGATGGCTGAAATATTTTGTGAGGAGAATGATGAAATCCAGCTGCTAACGTGTGAAAAGAGTAATCAATTATTGCACTGCGAAAGGAAACCATAAACTGTGTGTAAACATAAAATTTAAACAGTAAATAAAGTCAAAGCCCTAAAAGAACACTTTAACATTTGTAACTCTCTGACGTCAATTGACAATCCCATATTGGCAGAAGATAAGCACATTTCTCTCCTATGGCACAAACTGACAAGCCTATGTGGTACTTTTGTTTTAGTAGTGCTATGTGCTCTCATTTTGAAGGAGACATGTAGATTTTCTTAAAACCAGTAATGTGGAAATAAAATGAAAATAGTACATGTGATTTTGACTGAAAAAAAGATTACTATAACAATAGATCGTGTTCAACAATGGCTGCAACTTATACAAGATCTGCCAGTGTCTTAAAAATATGTTATAAGATGAAAGTTTAAAAAATGAATTATAGTGTGATTGAATCAGTTGATAGTGAAAGAAAATGAGACTCTAAAAATATGAGTTTTGCTATTTGAGCAGCAAAATTATCAATGACAGTAGAAGTACAGAACATATAACATATAAACAGCAATAACAAGAAAAAGAATTATGCAAAAGATTAATTGGTTGACACCAAACATCAATTTCAGAAAGAGGACTTTTCTAAAGGTAGCTGTCTGTAGTGAATGAGAAATAGTTGAGACAAAAACAGCAGATTTTTTTAAAAATATGGTGTTACAGAATGGTGCTGAAGAGAAAGTGGGTAGATCAAATGTCTAACCAGAAATTACTGAAGTGGGCTGGGGAAAAATAAATGTAAAGCAGAACTTGCCTAACAGAATGGTTTGATTAATAGGTTGCTGCATAAAACCTCATTAACGTCATCAGATCAAAGCTTCATACTACTATATGCCATGAGAACCTCTTTAATCTTTGAATAACTACTGGAACCAAAAATCTTTTGTATTTGCTTATCACATTAATCTCTTATCTCCCTCTAAAATGTTTACTACACTACTCCTTTCCAGCCTTTCTTCAATACTAAATTGAATTCTGTTCAGTGCCTCATCATTAGTTATGTGATCCACCCATCTAATCTTCAACATCACATTTCAAAAGCTTCTAATCTCTTAACATCTGAACTGCTTATTGCCTGTGTTTCACTTCAATACCAGACCACAATCTAGAAAGAATACCTTCTGGAAACATAATTTTATATTCACCGATGACAATTTTCTTTACTTCAGAAACTTTTCTTGTCAACACTTCATATCATCTCTACTTTGGCAATCATCAATGATTTTACTGCCCAAATGTAAAATACTGTCTACCACTTAAGTATCTCATGGCCTAATCTAATTCCCTCAGTAATGGCTGATTTAATTCGATTACATTCTATTGATCTTGTTTTGAACTTTGGTGAAAGAACAATCAACTAAGGCCCATATTACACAGTACAAGTTCTTTGATGCAAGAGCTTTTTTGCTAATTTTTTTTTTTCAAACTTCTTTAACAAAAGTACTTAACTGGCACTATTACATTAGCACCAAATTTTCATCACTGTTTTTCAAAACCATATGAATATTTAATTGCATGTGCAACTGCATTTAATTTAATGTTGGTGGCGTGTTTATTGTTTAAAAAGCAAGCGAATGGTATATGTTATAACAGAGTAAGGACATAAAGAGCTATGTAAATTATTTGAGAATTGATGGAAAAGACTGATTTGGCCTTATGAAATTAGTTCTTCAGTTGCAAACAGGATCATTTAAAACATGAATTTTTCGATAAAGACCATCTCTTGGTTACATTTTATAGTAGATGAATCTCTTCTTCAAAATGAGAGTGCTTAGCACTAACAAAACAAAAGTGCCAAATAGGCTTGTCTGTTTGTGCAATAGGAGAGAAATGTGATTACCTTCTGCCAATATGGGATTGCCAATTGACTGCAGTTGATGCCTGCTCCGGCCACCGCCACCGCCCATCAACAAGATGCCAAAGGCCTGTAGATGGCCCTATAGGACTGAAACCAGTTGCCAATTAAAAATGCACCAACTTGCAATCTAGATTATCATATTTTAATTATAATTTAACTGATCATTTAATAAATTGGCATCCTTGAGTTCTAGATGTTTAAAGATCTCAAGTTCTTCCCAAAGATCAAGCTTTTGCCCTTTAACTTCTCTGTGTAAAATGATTGTATCTTCTAGGAGTGTGGTTGGTGATCAGTTATCTAATTTGGGAGAGTATAAATTAATATGTGATAACTGCCCATGTTATTACATTGGCCAAACAAGGAGAGCCATGGAGGCAAGATACAAAGACCACTTATTAGGAAAGAAAGGAGCCAACATACATGACTCTACTTTTTCAGAACACTTACTGATTGCCAATCACACTCCGAGTAAGTAAAAAGACAATCATTTTACACAGAGAAGTTAAAGGGCGAAAGTTTCATCTTTGGGAAGAACTTGAGATCTTTAAACATTTAGAACTCAAGGATGGCAATTTACTACATGATCAGTTAAATCTCACCTATAGATAATATTTTGAAGGCTTCAAATCCATACTGTTCATGAAATCTTTTTACAGCTACCAGTAGCCTTTGCAATTTGTTCATTTCCTCAAAAATCTTAAAACCTGCTTACATCTGTAATTCTCCATTGTAATTGACATGACATTTATTATCCATTCTATCTCATTTGCATCACCATCCTACAAGCCATGTATTAATCCGGTTTATTTTTATTCATCTGAGAGGTACACTTTTCTATTATTATTGTTTGTCCATGCAATGCATTTCAACAATATCTGTTAGTCAGCATATTTTTACAATTGACCATTGTAATATTTGTTTCCATAGCTTCCCATAACCTTCTCATCGTCTTTTTATGCAATTATTCCGTTTATTGACATCGTTATAAATTCAACATACGTTCTCCCAATAGCTACTTAAGTGACTGATCATTTATGTTCCAGGGCACATGTGCCACCGGTCATGCTATGCACACTCCTTGCTTCAAATCAGTAAGTGTGAATGACTCCAAATGCGCTGATGTATCTTTCAGTCTAAATCACATTCCCTAGATCATAGGGATGTCCAATTACTGTGATATGCAAATATAGTAACAGTTTTATTCTGATTCTGTATTTCACAATGTTTTAGACAATAGGCTAGGTATGATGCATATTTCAGGCGTAATGATTAAGAATTCATAATTTATGATGTCACATTGTCTATAGGTATAACATGTATTTCTGAAGAAGACAGGTTTATTTCCATCGAAACCGTGGTCAAGTTTATTAAACTACTATTATTGCAACTGGTTGGCTGATTGTTAATTTGCTAATTAGTATACTGAAGTGCTACCTTATACCTTATTAATGGGGTCTAACAAGTAATCTTTTGCAAGTCTATAACTACTGTCCAAATCTTTTGAAAGTCTTTATTACTATAACTAGTGTCGAAATATTAGTTATATTGTTGCCGAGTTCCATGATTATGTTATTTTCCAAGACTGTTTAAAATGCAAATTAAATGAAATACTCTGCTTTACTAAAAAGCAAGTCAAATTTAATATACAACATACAAACCTATTATAAGCCCAGCAGAGAAATCATGGTAACGGCCAACTTTACGCAGAGTTTCAAATATTTGCAGGGCAAGTTCCCTTGTCGGTGTGATGATGAGTGCTCCCAGACCATCAAGACGTGTCCATTGGCGACAAAACAGGCATTCTAGTACCTGCAAAAACACAAAGATCTTGTATGAAGTTTAACTTCTACATCCACCACTCTGCAGGGCAGGAGTTGCACAATTTAATTTGTCTGTATTTTCATTACTATTCTTTTTCTCAAATTCCGTTAGTGCTTCAGTTTTTGTGAGCTTTATTCTCGTTTATTTAGTAAATACTGTCGTGTTGGGTTTTTGTCTGAGAGTTGTGTTTTCATTAAAAGTCAGATCATTGCTTCAACTAGTTAGAAGCCAGTCTTATTTTGGTAGTATTTTCATATGAAAAAGCTTTATTTTTGTGTAGTGTTAGATATTGTTCTGTAGTCGTTAGTCTGTTAGTTTGAATTGTGGTAACCATTTATCACAGCTCAAAAGCTACCACCTGTCATTAGTGAAGATTTAGTATAGCAGCAAATTATTTTGCTACTTTTTTTTGTTTTCAATATTCAGGTACTTCAATAACAGTGATAGGAACAATAGGGTGTGTGTGTGTGTGTGTGTGTGTGTGTGTGTGTGTGTGTGCGCACGCGCGCACGCACGCACACTGTGTGCGGACACAGGAGGAATAGCTGCTGTTCATGAACAACTTAATGTGCTATTGGCCACGATCAGCTGCTCCAGGTTGCTGCTTCAGGGTGTGGTGAGGTGGTGGAGCTGAGACTGGCGCATTGGATGGAACACCACAGGTGTCACATGGGTCACACCTGCTGCCGCAGCACCTTAATGTTCAATGGACACAACTGATCCACCCTTACTGCAGGCTGATTGGCAGTTAGCAGTTTGCGTCGTTTGAGGCGGAGGGCCAATGCGGAGGCTGGCCCATTCGTCCTGAGAGTGGACGGATGGCCGGTTCCCCAGCAGAGTCTGAGCTGGCACATGGAGGGAGGGGTCTGTTAGTAATTGG
Source organism: Locusta migratoria (assembly GCA_026315105.1). Taxonomy (NCBI): domain Eukaryota; kingdom Metazoa; phylum Arthropoda; class Insecta; order Orthoptera; family Acrididae; genus Locusta; species Locusta migratoria. The sequence goes on from CM048749.1 coordinate 207,301,735, forward strand.
AAGCTCCTACATTAAGCATGTCATGGAGTCACCATCAATGACTCCTGTCACTTCGTGTCTATGAACACCCTCAGATCGTACGGGCTGATGGCAGAATTATTGAAGACTGCTGATCTCGCAAACAGATTTTAATTTGCAGCATTGTTCCCAGAGTGGATCGAGGTCCTTTGGTTTGGGGTCAAGTGGAAGGTCACAACCAGAGGCTTCATCGACTCTGTAACAGTCATAGCTGCAGATTTCTCGACCTGCATTATTGGTTGGGGAATTGCAGTGATCCACTTGATAGATCAGGGGTGCACTAACAAAGGAAGCAGCTACTTTGGTAGCAGAATATTTGTGGAGTGAATATGTGTGGTTTTTCTAAGCTAGGCGATAGTTCTGATGACTCATCAGTCTATAAGCTAACAGTTAAATCAAGCTGCATTCAGAACGGCTCTTTGAGTGTTAAAATAGCAGTAAATTTTCAGAGTATCAGAACCAAGTTCCCAAATTTATTGCATTGCAGGAAATTTGTTGCTCTCAAATAATCTTCCGGACTGAGAGTTGGCCAAGTCCCTACGTAGGAAGCTCCAAAATATTTAGCGAAGAATGGGATGTATTATCACAAAGATAGATCAGGTACAATTAGAGAGGGTGTGTTCATTGCAGTCGACAAAAATATTGTTTCTACTAAGGTCGAAATCTAGACTGACTGTGAGGTTATCTGGACGCATATAACTGATATAGGCAAAATCAAGTTAATGGTTGTGTGTTTTTACTGGCCTTCCGGTTCGACTGTCTCAGTGCCAGAGTCATTCAAAGAAAGTTTAAGCTTAGTAGTGCGAAGGTACCCAAAGCAAGTATTATTAGTTGGCGGCAACTTTAACATGCCGAGTATAGATTGGGACGTCTATAGTTTCACTACAGGGGATACAGACAAGCAGTCTTGCAAACTACTGTTGAACACTGCTTAGAGCAGCTAAATTGTTAGCCCACATGCAATGAAAATGTTTCAGACATTATAGATACAAATAGGCGAGACCTTGTTAGTGAAGTCACTGTAGAGACATGGGTTAGTGATCATGATGTCGTTAGAGACAATGGCCACCAAAGTTAATAAATCAGTAAAGAGGGCTAGGAGAGTGTCTGTGCTAGAAAGAGCAGATAAGCAAATTGTTAGCGCCCCACTTAAGGAATGAGTGGTCATTGTTTAGTTCCAGTACGGTGGATGTATGCAAATTATGGGAAAATTTCAATGTATTGTAAAAAAAAGCACTGGAGAAATATGTGCTGACAAAGTGGATTAAGAATGAGAAAGACCCACGACTGTTCAATAATAATATTTGAAAGATGCTGAGAAAGCAAATGCAGTCACACTCTCGGGTCAGAAAAGGTGAAGCAAATCAAAACAGGCAAAACAGTGTAAATTCGTGCACCTGTAAAAAGATCTATGCACAAAGCATACAAAAACTACAACCTCCATACCTAAGTAAAAGATCTTGCTGAGAAGCAAAAAAATTCTTTTCCTAATTAAAATTGGTAAGCCTATCAAAGGCTTCTATCCAGATACTTGATCATTCTGGGACGGTGATAGATGACAGTAAAATGAAGAGCAACGATTAAGAAATCATTCATGCAGGAGGACCAGGCAAAGATACCTTCACTTGATGATCACACTAACTCCCAAATGGAGGACATAGTAATAGGCATAGCCGGTGTAGAGAGGCAGCTGAAAGTGTTGAAAACAAACAAGTTGCCAGGTCGAGATGGGGTACCAATCCGGTTTTGCAAAGCATACTCTGCAGCACTGGCCCTTAATTAGCTTGCATTTATCGCAAATCTTTGATCCAGTGCAAAGTTCCATGTGACTGGAATAATGCACAGGTAACTCCCAAGTATAAGAAAGGCAAAATATTGGACCCACATAATTACAGACCTATATCATTAACAGCAGTTTGCACAAGAATAATGAACATATTTTCTCAGTTCTAATATAGTAAACTTCCTTGAAATGTAATAACTTCTGTTGATGCATCAGCATGGCTTTAGGAAGCATCAGTCATATGAAATCCAGCTTGCCCTTATCTCTCATGACATTTTCATTTAAGATGGAAATTCTCCACAGATATGATAAATTATTTTTCAAAAGAGATAGATTGGCTGGCCAGTAGTTGTGTTTGTGTTGTACTGCTGATAGTTACACTAAGAAAGAGAAAGGATGAAAAAAGAACAAGCTTTCGGAACAGGGTTCCTTCTTCAGGTAGGAGGGAAAAAAAAACAATGGGAACATAAGAGGAAGGTAATTCACTGCCTAGGTCATGAGGATGGTGTTTGAGGACTGAGGATATGAAACAGATGAAGCATATAAGGACAGTCATGGGAAAGATATGATTCGTCTGTAAATGAGACGACATGTGAAATGCTTGTGCAACACCGTCTTGAGTATTACTCAAGTGTTTGGGATCCCCTCCAGATTGGTTTAAAGGAAGATAGAGAGCAATTCAGAGGCAGGCCGCTAGGTTTATTACTGGTAGGTTCAATCAATGCACAAATCTTACTCAGATGCTTCGGCAACTCAAATGGGAATCACTGCAGGGAAGGCAACTTTCATTTAGAGAAACACTGTTGAGGAAATTTAGAGGCCCAGAATTTGAAGCTGAGTGCAGACTGATTCTACTGCTGCCAACTTAAATTTCACATAAAGTCCACAAAGGTAATAGGAATTGGGACTTGTACAGAGACTTACAGGCCTTTATTTTCTATTTGGAAGTGGAATAGAATAGGAAATGTATAGTAGTGTTCAAGGCAACCTCCACCAAGCACATTAGGGTGGATTGTGGTGTATTTATGTAGATGTAGAAGTGGACTTTTGCGAGCAATCAGGTATCAGTAGGCAAATATAAGGGCATAGCGGTCATAGCATATTGGATCATGTTGCCCGAACTAAGAGTTAGTGTGCCCCATCGAGCAGTGCTGGAACATCCTGTAATACAGATTTCATATTAGCTTTTGAGCATTACCTCTTCTTCTAGCAGTACATATACAAGGTGCATCTGGAAAGTACAGTGAATGTTCCAGTATTTTACAAATCATGTTGGCATAGATGAGGTGCCTGTGCATACATATTGACGGACATGTCAAAAATTGTGCGACCCAGCTAATAGGATTAGTGTGAGAACTTGTGTCATTGCAACATGGGGCACAAAATGAAGCCACACTTAGCATCATGTTTTGTTTCAAATTAAGCAAAATGGCAACGGAGACCTGTGGAATGTCACTGAAAGTGTAATGTGTTGAAGGAGTGAGAAAAAGTGTGTGCCTCAGTGGTTGCAGAGATCCAACAACGTGTGACCTCAGTTCTTTGAGTGATTCCAGATGAAGCATTTGCTGACAGTTTCAATCATCTATACAACTGATGTCAGAAGTTTAATGCAAAAAATGGTATTTTGATTGTAACCCTTATATTTCCTGAGACAACTATCTGCATTGGCAAACCATGAGCAAGTATCTTTGTAGTGTCACCCATAGAGAATAACTTTAATGCAGCTCATTACCTGTTGATGAAGATTTAAAAAAACATGAAACTTTTATAAATCATGAGAATTCTGTAGCAGTTGGGTTAGTTCTACCACTTTGAATAACAAATTAAATGTATTTTTGTGTTACGTAGTTCAGGAGACACTAATAAATCATTCTCTTCTATGAAAGTTGAAATAAAATTACAATATTTATCTAATTACTTGGCCCAATTCTCTAAAAGGGGGGGGGGGGACATTAAATGCAGTAGCATCAAAGAGAATCCATTACTTACCCTACTCTGATCATGCACTGACATGTCACTTTACTGGACTGTCTCCCACCTTATCTCTGCTAAATCTTTTTCATTATTGCTTAAATTAAACAGTGTGCATATCATTATTGTTCAAATTAGTTGTCAATAGTTATGCCGCTGCGCTATCATCAAAGTGCAAGACTGCTGTTATCACTTAAAGATAAAATAAACTTGATGATTCATTAAAAGTGGAGAACAACCTATGGCATAGCCAATAAGTACTTCTAAAGCTAACAATATTAAGAAGAATACCAATTCAATTTTTAAGTGCACGTGTATACTTGATAGTCGAAAAAAGAGTAAATGGAAAATCGATGAAGAAACAAATCAAATGGGAAACCAATATCTAGTTCAGTGCTCTGTGAAAAGGTTAAAAAAAAGGTGGTGATGAACTGTTTGTGATAAATACAGATTTAATTATAGTCATGGAATCTGTGAATTATAAGTGCCAAGATAAAAACATGTTAGTTGATGTAGGTGCAGCAAAATTCTTTTAAAAGTGTCTTCGAAAAAAGCAAATGGATGAAAATTACTATTACTTGGACTTTGTTTATAACACAGATTAAACAAGTTGAAACTGTAAATCATATCAAAATCTTTAGTTCAACTTCAGGAAATAAAACTATTTAACACTGCCTAACAATATTAGTTTGCACAAAACCAACTGGGACCCACAATATGCCTCGTGTGGCTCATTGGAAATTAAAAAAAAAAAAAAGTGATAACTTAAAAAATATCAGGGTTTCTCATGGTCCATATAAAAAAAGCATACAGATGAACTCTGCTTATTGTCACTGACTTAATCCCAGAAATGGGAAAAAATCAAAATGAAACTGGTAAAATGGATGATTCACTTACTGTTAGACACACGAAATAGAATTTTTACAATAAAAAACTTTCTCTTAATGTGACATTTGTTATAACCAATTGCTCAAAGTGTTATCAAAACACTCAAATGACTTTATCAAAAAAACTATTTTTAAGTACACTTATTTTTAAGGGAGAAAATGAGGAAGGTATTTTGTCATTTTCAAGCAAATTAAAAGTGTGTTGTTAAATTGTTGAAGACACATTAGATTTGACTAAAAGGATGACTCAGAACAAAGAGTGGAACACAATACTAAAATGCAACATACTGTTCTGTAGAGATTTCCCATGTGATCTATTTATTTGAGAAAGTCACAAACCATCTTTTCAGTTAGTTAAACAGTCGATCCGGTTTTAGCAGCTGCCTGTGTTAACAGGCCCAGAGCACTAAGTTTTGCAATTTAACTTTTCTGTATTTTTCTTAGTAGTCAATTCCAAAAAATGTCATTTGTTGTTCCAATTTTACGATGTTTATTCTCATGTATTTGGTGAATATGGTAAATTTGAGATAAACAGTTGTGACTGTTTGGAACGGATTCAACCGCCGTTCGCAAGTAGGGGAGGCTGTGGTCAACAGGCTTCAGGTAGCTCCCCTGGGCTGCAGTGACACTAAGGCACCTGTGGGGAATGGTGGGATACATCTGGTGCCCATTGCAACACCTTAGGTCCTTGATGCCATTGTGCCTTCAGGTTCCCATGGACTGTTGCCTGATGGATATTTGTGAACTATGGCAGGGTCGCAAATCTCTGGGCAAAAGGCAAAACCAGCGACCTGCTATAAGCTTAAGCCTTTATGCTAATCAATAGGTTTGTGGTGTTGCCCACGGCTCATCATACCTCTGAGGCAGCACAAGCAGCCTCACCTACTGTGGCAGCAGCCGATCCTTCTGAGAGGTCCAGAAAGGTGGAGAGGATTTGCTTGTCATTGGGAATGTCAATGTTAGGAAGGTGATAAAGTAGCTTAGGAAAATACCAGGAGTGTCAGAAAAGAATGCCAGTATTCACTTTGTTTGCTAGCTGGTGAGTACTATCTTCGGCTGCTACACACAGCAGGCGCTCACAGCGCAGATAGGGAGCTATCAATTTGAACTTCGATTCTACAACTGGATGCGGTCCTCTGGTTTGGATTAAATTGCAGTTTATGTGAAATGGCCTGCTGCTTGGCATGTTATGTTAGTACTGAATGACTGAAGACAGCCAATTGGGACTAGCGATCAGGCAGCCAATACAAAATGGATTTACATTTTACACTTTGTATAAAAATTGGTGTTGCAAATGTCAATGTTTTCACAGTTAACATATTGCAAATTCGTGGCATTATCAAAGAAAAATTATACATTGCAGTTTTGTTGCAGAGGAAATCACTGGATAAGCAGTTAAAGAAAAGTACATCGAGAACCAGTCACTTCACTTGTTGTTAATTACTTACCTTTGGCAGAAAAGTATGTTTTAATTGACAACGAATATAAATTGTGGCCAATTTACATTACCTACAAGAAACTGTTACACCCCTGATTTGACAAGTTCTTGTTGTACCTTTCCATTTCAGGTGTGGTAGCAATTTTTATTGGCACACAATTTCTATAAATTTATCATGTGAAGAAATGCATGGGTTAGAAATTAAGAAAGGTACACCAAGAACCAGTCACTACAGTGTAACAGTTTGCTTTAAACACACAGCTTTCGCTGATAAGTATCTTTTCACTGACAATGAAAAACACTTGTTACTGAATAAATGTGGTAAATTTTCGGTATGTAAAAGAAACCCATGTAGTGTCTGGTTCTCGATGTACTTTTCTGATTCACAAATTGATAGCAATTTGTTTTCTTAAAAGAGTTCTATGGACATCTATAGTGATGTTTTCTATGCATGGATCATTCGGATGATGAAGTACAGAGACAATTACTATGTCAGATTAATATTTTAATTAATGCCAATTTCACATATGGCATAAAAGACAAAATCTCATTGGCTGCCTTCATTCGTTGCACCACTACCAACATAAACACCTTAAGCAGCAGGCTAGTTCACATTAACTGCAGTTTAACCTGGATCTGAGAAAAAGAGTTAAACCAGTGGCCAGACAGTATGTAAATTTCTTGACCTCTGTTTTTGGTTAGAGAAATGTAGGACTCCCTGAATAGGTCAGGTTTAAACTACATGCAGGAAGCAGCTTCTAAGGTACTGAAGAATGTCAGATGTGCACACAAGGGATTTTTAGGATAGAGAAATCCCTCCACAGGTCCGATAAGAAGCTTACTGATTCTGGCCAGGACAGCATCGGACCAATAGAATGGAAAAGAAATGATAATTATAGTAACAGTTAACTGCAGGAGAATCTATGGATAGATCCCAGACCTGCTCTAATTTTTAAATCGTCACAATGCCCACATAGTACTAATGACAGAAAGCTGTCTTAAACCAGATGTCAATAATAACGAAATCCTAATCTCAGAGTGGATCACATACCACTGAGATAGGCTGAACATTGAAGGGGGGAGGTGAATTTATTGTGATAGAAGATACTATTGTATCAAGTGAAATGATTAAAGATACAGAATGTAAAATAATGGGGGGAAAGATCAGGGTTAAAAGTGACTCGAACATAGTCATCGGAAGTTTTTGTGGACCACCTAGCTCAGCAACAATAGTGGGGAACATCTGTCGGAAAACTTAGAAAATATATCCCATAGATTTCCTAGTCATATTATAAATTTAGGTGGAGATTTTAACTTACTGGACATATACAGGGAAACAAATGTGTTTATTTTGTTATTGTTTGTGTGTTTGAGGGGTGCTCAACATAGTGGTTATCAATACCCATACTGAACTCTCATGGGTGAATGTAATTTAAATGCATGAGAAATAGAATCTGAAGAAAATCGGGAGCAGCCTAAAAATTGCCACTGTTTCCTTCCAGATCTACCTGTAAGAACACACATATTGAAAACTTGCTTAATTCATGGAGTGGTATGGACAGGTGCACCCAATGTAAACTGACCAGTAAAACTAAGAACATTAATGGGAGTCATAGGTGTTAAAGACTAGCTGATCAATAACAAAAAGACAGAAGAGCTAGTCAACCTGATGATTCTTTAAAAATGTTGCCCTAAAGTTTTAAGGAGTAAACCTGAGGATTCACAAAATTTTAAAAGATGAATCACAATCATTGGGTCATCGCTTAAAATAGATGGCAGATTACTCGGCAAAAGAGCTGTGGCCCTTTGATCTAAATATAAAACACATTGAACCAAAATGTGATGCACAGTTAACGGTGCATCGCAAGCACCACACCAAGAAGGGTGCTCCCGCCACAGCAAGAAGCCGTGTATCATTGGACAGTGACCTACACAAAGATGAGTGAGGAGGACTTCATCCCGGTTGGAAGGATGTGTACCACAGCAGTGTGGTGGACTTCACAACTCGCAACTCTAAAATTACTCTGGGCTTCTGCAGTAGCCAGGGTAGAAGGTGGTTAAATCCCTGGGTTTGGGACTGTACTTGAGGTACACCAAGTGACTCTAGCACTGGCTGCATGTGAATCCTGAATGAACTGGTTGCTTATTGGTGAATGGAGAACAGGCGCATCATATAAGGGCAAGCAACAGTTCAATAAGTTGGAGAATATGGATTAGCAAGAATCTTACTAGCCTGACACACCACGAGGAGTTGTTGCTGGATAGTGAGTGGCGTTCACCAGCCTCAGATATTACTTACCAGTTTAAAAATAAAAACCTCATACAATGTAACAAAGGACAACAGGTTGCTGCATTGAAGCCTTTTGTCATAGTACATTCCCTCAAATTTTTCTATCATTTTCAGGAAAACTGGCATGATTTTCTGGATGCTTGAAAACATGCCAATTCCAACTGAGAATAGATTCAATTAAATTGTGGAAAACAAGCTATCGAAAATCGAATTGAATGAGATATATAATTGTAATTTTACAAAAATCTAAAGTTTGAACATTTTACAACTCACCGCAAAGACATGGCCACGAGCTGTGACAGGCACATACAAAAGACACACACATACAAAACATTCAGCTATCGGCCATGGCCTTCTTCAGAAAATAGAACACACACGCAATCACACACGCACACAACACAGTCATACAACCATCACACTGTGTTGTGTGCCTGTGTGATTGCGTGAGTGTTCTATTTTCTAAAGAAGGCCATGGCCGATAGCTAAATATGTTATATGTGTGTGTCTTTTGTATGTGCCTGTCGCAGCTCATCGCCACGTCTTTGCGGTGAGTTGTAAACTGTCCTCACTATATTATTAATTCCAACCTGGACTTTCCACGATTATAAAGTTTGAACAGATTTTTGTAGCAATTTGGAAAGCAGTACTTACATGAATGATATTTTACATTGGCAAATCTCATGTTACTAAGTTGTTGTGTGAAGTTTCACATATACCATGGCTTTCATTAATGAGATATAAAAACCCGCAGGCAAAACTTTTTTCTCAGCATTATTTTTCCGACTAGTTTGCTTCGATTTATGTACCATTGTTTCTCATTGTTTGGAATTAATCCCATATGTCTGTGCTTCTTTAAAACATGTTGTTTCATATGGAACTGGTTTTGAAGTTTTATTAGAAACCGGTATTTGTAAAAGATTTGTCAAATATGGGTTACACAATTTTCACCCTCTCACAAAAATCATCAAGTTTACGACAATTTTTTAGATTATTGGAAAATGGGTGGCAGAATTTTTTTCTTCCACATCCATGTGTTGCCAACCTATTAAGTATTAAGTTTCACATTAAGCATGCATTTACATAAGGAGATGTAAGAATGCAAAGTTTACACTTTTTTCAAGCTGTGATTTATGCATTCAACTTTGATTCAAATTATCTAGCATTTTGGCCTGTGTTGGATGACCAAATACACTCTCTTTTCAGTTGATATAATGGTATTTCTAATCAGCCAAGTTTGGAAAGTTTTGTAGAGCATATTTTTGGCAAAATAAGGTTAAAAACATTTTTTTTTCCTTTTCTAAAATCTTCAACTTTGCACTTAATTTATTGATTATTGGAAAGCGCCACATAACTGTAACTTCATGCTTCAAAACTTTGTATTGTTAGGTTACCATATGCCAAGTTGCACATTTGTCATACCTTTAGTCCCTGAGATATAACATGCCAAACATTGAAGTTTTTTTGGGCACTGATTTCTTTCAGCAAATTTGCTTGAACGTTTCTGGCTGTATATAGCATGTAAAATTCTTTTCAATATTATTCCTGTGAAAACGCATATGGGTGTATACAATGGCCAAATTTCATATCTTTCAACAAAAAATTGCCTGTGTTTTAACAGCTCAAAGTCTTCAGGAATTCACGCTTGCTCTGCGCAAAGTCACGCATGGCAACAAACAAGTGACTATATCTTGGTCAGTATTGCTTCAATGAATCTTAAAATTTACCAATGTTCATTGGAAACATGTTCAAATGTTCACACATAATTTCCCGTGATGGTCGAGCATGATAATGTTCCAGCATTTTTGTTAATTTATGCTTAACTATCAGAGAGAAGCTACAGACATGAGTAACTTAATAAAAAATCCCAGTTCAATTAATAGTATCTCATTTATGTATTTAACAAAATAGATTCATCAACAGTACTTTCATAATTAACGATAATTATACAGAAACTAAAGTGGGGAAAACTTTCTACACATTACTTGTGGTACATAGTAATACATACTTTAATATTATGAGAAAAGAATTTACTTGGTTTTAACAGAAATACTAATTAGCTTACTATATGAACTTCAACAGTATAACTCTGGCACAAATTAATTAGTACTTGCTAATTAAACAAACTTGCTATTAACAAATAATAGAAAAAGACTTCAGGTAGTTACTTTATAACAAATAATAACAAATGTTTTTGAAAAGTAAATGTTAACAGACTAATTACATTCATATCTGTTTATCATGCAACAGTATTATTGCGATGTTCACTAATGCAAGCTGATGGGAATAAATCCCAACATTCTTCGTTACCCCAGTATACCACCCATCAGCTTGAAACATTGATCATTTTCTTTCTGTTACGAATATGATATTACTTTCTACAATAAAATAAAACAATAAAAAAACTGTCCCTCACTACAGTGCTCTGCTAAAGCAGTTGCCATTAAAAACATTAAGGGCCATAGACAGATTTTCCCCCTTTGAATGTGTGGAAAGTAGTCTTGTGTAGTTCACAAACAAACTAGTTCGGAAGAGTGCTCCCACAGGCGAACTACACAAACTAGTTCGCAGATACCTTGCCTCTTAGTTCGTCCGCTCCTCTTCCGAAGACTGACAGGGAACAGCGAGAGGATGCTGAGATGCAGCTCAGCTGTAGTTTCATAGTTCATTGCCACAAATGTCTAAATATAACCCTCAAAACTTAACATTGTTTATATGTGAGAAATTATACATCATTATATAAAAAATCTGCCATAACAAAAGAAAGAGCTCTTTTAGTAAAGGTAGCAAAAGCCAAAATGAGTGGACGAACTAAAAAGAGCGACCTACTTCGCGGCTGAGCTGCGAAATAAAATGAGAGCTACCGGCCACGAACTAAAATATGCGTGATCGGTCGTAAACTAAAACACGTGTTGCCGGTCACGAACTGAAACACACATTACTGGTCGCGAACTATTATGCCAAACATATCTCGCTTCTTAGTTAATTTGATGCTTTTCCAAAGACCGATGGGCAATAGCGAGAGGCCGCACAGCAGAATTAAAAATCATGTATTTGCCTTCTTCTGATGAGAGCCATTTCAAGGTGAGTGTCTGCCTACTAGATTACATAGTTCAGTGCTACAAAATGTCTGTTTTGATCTGCACTCTGCAATATCTGATTAATAAATTCCATAATGCCAAGATAAACGTGAGAAATTATCCACAAACTGTTTCTTTTGGTTTGCGTGATATCATTAGTGGCTCAAGCAGCAAATGCATGAAGCAGCTAGGTGGGGGAACTTCTCCCTCTGCCTGCATGCACAGACCGTGCCACTCAGCCGTCACTGGGAGCGGACGAAGTAAAAGAATGAACTAGTTTGCGGCAGAGTTGCGAACTAAAGTAAAAGCTCCTGATTTCAAACTATTATGCACAAGTCTAGTATAAAGCATTAAAAAATAATTTTGGTGGCGGGAGAATAATCCCCTTCAGCCACCCTCCCCCCCCCCTCTTGGCTACAGCCCTGCGAACACTGAAAATTGCAAGTGATTAGTACTGGATCATGGAGCGTCGCAGGTGAATGGGGGAAATAAATTAAGCAGCCAGTATTGCAAAAATAATAATACATTTGTGAAAAAAGATAAATCCCAATTGCAACTGAACAAAGTTTCATCTCATTTAACACAACACGCTGACATCAGGGGTAACAGGCGACAGATGGTATCCTTTGCTTTAGTTGACCCATTAATTTAATTGCAATTGCACAGTTGAAACATACCGGAACCAAAAATGCTACTGTCTTTCCACTTCCTGTCTTGGCAGCACCCAATATATCGAGGCCTCTGAGAGCTGGCCCAATGCTCTCACGTTGAATCTCTGTTGGTGTTACATATCCGGTATCTTTCAGGCCCTTCTTTGTTCGATGAGAGAGTGGGAAATCATTGAAACTATTTATTTTTGATGTATCAATCTGAAAATGTAAAAAATTTCATTAATAACAAAACAATAATATAGTCTCTTAAGTAGTTTATAATCTAATTCCCCTAAAAAGATGTGAATCCAACAATTAGTCAATAATGAGAGCACCAAAGAAGGAGTAAATTAGCTCTATTATATTCATAGAATTCTATCACGCATTTGCTTTAACTGATTTTAAGCAGGCAGACAAAATATAAATGTTACAGTCAAATAGGGTACAGTCTCTGTTCCTACTGAATGTTAGTTGTGTGTCTGTGCATAACTTAGCCGACAACTGGTAACATTCAAAACGTTTTTCCACATTTATATTTCATATTGCATATTCATGTGCATATTATCTTTTGGCGCCCACTTGACCTTTGCCTCGATAGTTCAAGTGTAAAATACCTTTACCCTTGGCTTCTTTGGAAGTCAGCTTCCCTAAGCTCCACCAGCCACATTATTCTCTGCCGTATGTTACTGGCTGTTGAGTTCATGAGTTCACAATAAAGTGCACAGGATTAAGAACATGTGGTGTTCTTGGGGCTCGAACCCTGTACGAAACCCATACTTATGACACCAAAGTTGATTACACCATCGAATCATGCGACTTGTGCAGCGGTATCCTTTTTTGGGTGAAATACTGGAGGCATTGTCTCACCTGTTACTACAATGACCACAACAGAGCCACTTCCATCTGGATTTCTCACTGCAGGAACTTCATTGCTGCAAATTCAGTGTCTTCCCGTTTCTTGTGCTTCGAATTTTTGTTCTTCAGAACAAATACTCGCAGGACATGTTCGCCACGCTGAGTGATTCCGGTACTGTGGGTAACTTAATGGACTCAAGCTTCGGTTCACATTTGTTTATTAAAGAGTTTCATCTGCGAACAGATGTCCCACACCACAACTCGTGTGCTCAGAATGTTCAGGTTTTGCAAGGAACGAGCCTCACAAACTTGCAAAATTTGAATTTCAGACCGGTAACCACCCTGCCAAATATGTGTATGTATCCTTCTGTCGATCATATGCTCCCTCAGTGAAGTTTGGTTGCTTCCAATAATTCTATCAGTGCTTCTGGACTTGTAACTCACCTCTCATGGCACAACCCCCCCCCCCCCCCCCCCAGTTCATGCAACCACCCAATTAATTCACAATTTTCACAGGTTGCAGGTGCACCTTTTTCTGCCCACACAGCAGACTTTGACTATGCTAGCAATGTGTCTGCCAGTCTTGCACAATCTACACCACCGAGTGTGTTTTGTTAGTGACTCTTCAAACAGATCTGCTTGTTCTGTCAGTGGTGATATGAACTTTCATTATTCACAAAGTGCTGGTGTGTCCTTTGTGCTTCCCACATCACTTGATGTGTCTACCGCAACGCATGTTCAACAATTGTTCCCATTATATAACACTGTTGACACACAAGAACATTCTCGGCTGCACTTGTTCATGCAGCCACCCGCTTTCATGGCTCACACCACTGTGTCAACGGCGCTGGGTGCGTTGTCTCGCCGCCTCCTGCCGAGACCCACTCGCTCATCTTCGGAGGTCCACCAGTGATGACGGCCCCAGCGAGCTCTCTCATGACTTCAGAACAGGTCTGCATCAGCACCTCGGATGATGTTCTGGAGGCACCGCCGTTGCTACCACTTGGGCAGCTTCCCAAGCATTTACATTTCTCCTTCGAGGCTCCCATGACGTTGTCGCCATCGTCGAGTAGATACTCAATCATTACTCAATGGACGATTCATTATGCCTATACCTATGCCTCGTCACTATCTTCAAGAACATGTTGACTCGATCTGCAAACTAGTAATCTCTCCTCCAGAGGCTGACCGGTACTCCATCGCCAAACAAACCATCCTCGAGAGGGTCACTTGCACCCCAGAAGATACAATCAGACACATCATTCACGAAGAACACCTGGGGAACAAGAAGATATCACAGAATTCGCACCGCCTCTGCCTTCTCGTCAATGAACACGACTTGCTGGATTCTACCCTCCTGGATTTGGTCCAGGGAGCTTTTGCTCGCTGTCCAGACTGCTCTCACATATAACATTGTCCAGCCTCCAAGTGAACACATCTGCATCACAAATGTGGCGTACGATGCCTACCTGTGTGAGGCATGCTAGCTGCAACCTTCGTCCAAGACTCAGCCTCTGCAGCAGGCACCCACTGTTGGAAGGGGCCACTCAACAATAACACTGCAGGCAGGAAACAGCATCGAAGTTCGCTCGCACACTGACTGGGTGACAGCTTCACCGTCTCCGACATGCCCACCAGCTCTCCCCACGTGCAGCCCCTCCGACACCGATGATGGACTGTCTCTGCTCATCCGTTTCCCACAAGAGCAAGCTCTGTATCACTCTCACTGCTACTACCACAGTCACTTTGGTGATGTGGCAAGGAGGTGTCGTTTGCCATGTCACCACTCAAACGCCGAACACAGGATGGTTTAAGGTGCCGCCTCCTGTTCTGACACGAACAGGGCCTACACGTGTTTCATTATGTTTGTGACATTTCGCCGTCGCATGGTTGTTTGTACCTATGTGACAGTGCTTTGAATGTTCGATTCCTTATTGACACTGGTGCTGATGTATCTTCATCACTGACTTCAATGGCTACCGCCCCTCTCTGTCCTCAAAGTGCTACACTTTGTGCTGTCAGTGGCACTCAGCTGCTGTGTTCAGGTTCAATGACTGTTACTGTTTGCTTGTCACCAGAGTGTAAACTCTCATGGCCAGAACCAATTGTAGGCATGGATTTCTAAACTCATCATAAACTTTCCCCTAATGTAGTGTGACATTCAGTGTTACACCACCCCTCAAACAAATACTTTTCTCATGCTCCGTCGAGCTCTGACTATTTCTCCGCTTACACACCTACTGTCCATGAATATTTTCAGATGATCAAAAAGTTTGACACTCTGTTTTCAAAGCTGTGTCATGAACGTGAACAGGTGATCAAACCGGACCACGAAAACGAAGACATTGTTCACGAGTGCTTTGACACCAAAAACATTTAGAATCATTATTGTCAAAGTGGTCAAGCAAACGTGAACATGTGCTCCATCTGCGTCATGAAAATGAGGAGATCATCCACTGCCTCACAGACACAGAATCACAGCTGGCATCCACTCTGCAGCAACTTTCGTATTTGCAGTCACTTCGGAAGGACTATCGCTCCAAGGTTAGTATGAGTGTCATCTCAGCAAGTGTTCTCACTGCCGTTGCGCCCATGTATAGTGTTGGTGACAATTCTCCCCCTCCACATCATTCATATGTGGACGTTTGCACACAAAACTTTGTTTCCATGCCAGGACACTCGGCCTGCACGGTGTCCCACTCTTTCTCTCGTGCATCCACCAGTTAGGCTACCCAAGGAACTTTCACGCAATGCCATCTTACTCTAGAGCGCATGTGGCTCTTCTCAGGTATACCCGTGCCCAGAACTGTAAGTTCCCCGGCGCCTCCACACACACTCCATTG
Organism: Locusta migratoria; assembly: GCA_026315105.1. Classification (NCBI taxonomy): domain Eukaryota; kingdom Metazoa; phylum Arthropoda; class Insecta; order Orthoptera; family Acrididae; genus Locusta; species Locusta migratoria. The sequence continues at coordinate 207,317,547 of CM048749.1, forward strand.
GCCACAAGCACTGATGAGCCCCCCCTCCCCGCAGACTCCATCTGACTCACGCCCCCTTGCCACGTCACAACAAACAGCGACCACTCATGGAAACAAAGCTTTCCCGCTGCTTGCCACGATGTTTCAGGGTTATTAACAACACAGTTCATAAACTCCGTCTTGATGGGTCTCCCATCTCCAGCAAACTGCACCGTCTTAGCCAGGAGGAACTGGCGGCCATCACAGAACAAATTGTGGACCTTCTGAAGTCAGGCACCATTAAGCCCTCATGATCGCCTCCCATTCATTTGGTGACTAGGCAAGATGGCTCAATACACACAACCTCATGGACAATTACCCTATTCCAAACATTGCAGATTTCACGCAAACTCTGGCAGGTGCAAAAGTGTTCTCGGTTGTGGACAGCAAGTTTGCTTACCACAAGATTCCTATGGCTCCTGAGGACATTGAAAAGACTGCTATTACTACTCCCATGGGTTTATATCACTACTGGTTCATAGCTTTTGGCCTTAAAAATGCCACTCAAACTTGGCAATGTTTCTTCAATGAGATCTTTCCCCCTGAAGTTTAGTTTTGTATACTTCGATGACATATTAGTGTTAAGTAATTCATCAAGGAGAATAAGAAAAATTTACAAATCCCTCGACACCTTGGCTGCAGGTGGCATCAACTTAAGGACGGCAAATGCCAACTACATCAACACACTGTCTTTTAATTGATATCACAGTTTCTGCCAATGGGATAACACCCCCCCTCCCACCTCCTGAAAAGATTGATTACATTAGGAATCTGCCGCCTCCTTCAACATTGTTGTGGCCGATTTCCTCTGGCGCATTGAAGCCATTTGATCTCCCTCAGATAGCCACTCTTCAGGTGGCTGATGACGACAAAATGCAACTCATTCAGCGGCCTATCCACACTACCTTCCTTGGTCTGTTGGGTAAGGTTCGGTGTAATGAATCTACAGGCACTTAATGCCCCTACATTCCTTTCTGCGTCAGGTGCAAGACTTCAATAAGCTGCATAATGTTGCTCCTCCTGGCGTCAAGGCCTCTACTAAGTTAGTCACGGACTGATTCATCAGGCACGACATGAGGCAAGTTTGACAAGCCTGGGCTCATGCCTGTATTCCATGTCAAAAAAGTTAAGTTCATATTCACACATCCTGCTGGTTGATTCCAGGATGTTCATATTGATCTAGTCAGCCCCCTTCCCCCATTCGAGAGTTTTCGTTACCTCCACACTTCAATCAATTGCACCAACCACTGTGTTGAAGCTGTGCCCCTTCCGAACGTCACTGCAGAAACTGTCACACGTGCATTCGTGCGCTCTTGGATTTCTCGTTTCGGCTGTCATCACCACCAACCAGGGCTGACAGTTTGAATCTACTCTCTTAAAAACCTGTGCAATCTGTTTGGGATTAAGTACATCCACACCACAGCTTATACCCTCTGAAAGGTAATGGTTCAGTCGAATGTCAGCCCAGCACTCTCAAAGTGGCCCTCGTGCCATAACACACTAAGCCTAGAGGCTCTTTCCTTGGTCTTTGTTCCAGTTACAAACCAGACTTCAAGGGCACTGTCGTGGAGATTGTGTGTAGACAAACATTCGCTTGTTCAGTCGCAACAATTTAAACTGTACTCTCAGGTTCCTACCTAACCACAACCTTGAAAATCATGACATATTCGTAAAAATATTTTTTGATGTACTACTGTCCAGTCAGTAAAAGTAATTGGCCTTGTAAAAGGAAGGTTAAAACTCACTTCAGTACTGTTTCGTACAGATCATACATTGCCAACCTAACGCTGCTACGGGCGCACCGAGACGCTTCTCATACCGCCGAGTGAGACTTTAGCCCATAGTGCCTATAGCTAGCAAGCTGTATACACATGTGCGTGTGAAAAAGAGAAATAAAATTGTCTAAAGTACACACACCACTTGAGGACTACCTCATGGTGCAAACAGCCAAAATTGGTGAACAAAATCCTCAAATACAAAGAGTTGAAGGAGGTGTAAGGGAAAGGGTGGGGAGTAAAATAAATTACAATTACACATCATGTAGGAACTAATGTTGTTCAGTAATTAGTCTACCCAAATTATATAGGCTTAGAGTGTTCTAGGTAAAGTCTAGTTGGGCCATTCCGTGCCAAGTGGTCTAATATCGAGAAAAGTTCCCACATGACCCTCATGGATTTTGATGAAATTTGGTATGAACAATCACACGTGTTCTCAATGAACACTGGTAAAGTTTCAGTTTCAAAAATTCAATACTTCCGGAGATACAGTCACTTGTTTAAGACCATAGCACAGCTTCCAATAGTGCGTCCTTGAATTTTCAGCAACTTTGAGATGATATATCTCTGGGAGTATTTGTATGAAAGAAACAAAACTTGGCAATCATATACAACTTTTAGAGCTCTTTAAAGTAAAACATTAAGAACAGGATTTCTGAGCAATTTTCATATAGAAAGTGTGGGGCAAAGTTGGGCAAAAAAATTGCTGGTTAAAAAAGTGCGAACTTTAGTTTTTTATATCTCCAGAAGTAATTGTGGGATGTACATGAAACTTTGCACACCATAACTCACCAACACTAGGTCTTAGAATATAAAGTTTCATTCTCCTATTGCTTCCCATTATTTCACAAATCTAGGGTAAAGTTGACAATTTTTCAAAAAGTGCTAAAAATGGGTATTTTCAGTCAAATTTTTCAAAAAAGTGTTTTCTCCAAATTCCTTTAAACTATGCTCATTAGAAAGAGCATATTCTAAACTATCTAGAAAAGTGGATTTGGTTTTGCAATGCAAGCATATAAGGCCCTAAAAAGTAGCATAATCCTAGAGGCGCACTGGAAGTTTGAACCCATTTTTCTGGCACTCAAATTATACCTAAAATCTTTTATTATGTCTAATAAATATTTGTTAATGCCTAGGATAAGTGAAATAAGAAGTCCTGCTCAAGTCCAAATAGAAAAAGAATAAAAATAGAAACAATGTTATTTCTTAACTGTCCCCCCCCCATCCCACAACTCTCTCTCTCTCTCTCTCTCTCTCTCTCTCTCTCTCTCTCTCTCTCACACACACACACACACACACACACACACACACACACACACACACACACAAAACTGAATTTAATTCATAAAATTTATTTCCATAATCATTATCTAATTATTAGTAGCCTGTTTAATGAACAAACACTAGCTTACTGATGGAAAAGAAGTGTGTAAATGAGTTGCTATGGTTTAACCACTGCTAGTTTCATTTCACCTGAGAAAACCAACATCCCCATCGCCACAGGGGCAACAACAGCCAGGGGTGGGTTCCTTTACCACAGGATATCCCAAGCGTGATAAGCATTTCTTTACACAGGTTCCCAAGCCTGATAATAAAATTATTGAAGTGTCCTGGATAAAATTAGAAGCCACTCATAGGTTGCTTAGTTTCCTCTAACCTATTTCAATTTTTATAGGGTATGGTGGTACAATTTCAATCAATTCTGACAAATGTAATTGTAACTGCAAACATATTGAGAAAAGAAATAATTTTAGCTATGGCACTTGTTCTTGAATGTTTAATGAATATGTATCACAAATATTAGACAATTACATATGTTGGTATGAACACAAAAAAAGGTTACAGAATTGAGAAAAATCGATATAAAATGTACCACACTAGGTACAATTATGATCACTTCCTCGTACAATTTTGATCACTGACTTTTCCCACATAAAAATCACTTTTTCCTTCGGGCATCAGTGCATACTTCGCTGTACCAAACGTTGCACAATAACGAGTTAATAAGCACGTGGAAACTAGAACATTTATAAGAACACGTTCGATGAAGTAGCTCCAAGTACATCTTTACAGGAAAAAATTTATGTCTCCTTAACACAGAGTGTTGTATTCTTGGAAAAGACAGGAGGAGCTGTAGAAACCTGCTACACTGCAACGCCACACAAAGGCAGTGCTAGCAACAATACGAGACTGAAAACTTATGTTGATCGGAATTGTACCTATATCGAATTTGTACCACCTTACTCTATGCTACATTAATTTTCTGATGAATATCAAGAGGAATGGTGTATTGTCAGACAGTCAAATTTACTGATGGAGCTGGAATAACTGCACCTTAAAGGCCTTAAATGTTATCCGAAAAACAAAGAGCTTGTTGTCCTAATGGATTTTTTGGAAAATTATTATTTTATTATTCAGGATGCTGTGCAAGGCTTCCACTGGAAAGCAACAATTCATCCATTTGTTATCTACTTTCATCAAAATGAGAAAGTGGAATCTTTAAGTTTCTGCATTATCAGTTCTTGTTTGTGGCATGACACTGGTACAGTTAACGTTTTTATCAAGGAGCTCATCAAATACATAAAAGCACAGTTTGAACAGATATCTCACATTCATAATTTCAGTGATGGCTCCAGTGCTCAATCTTACTTACCTAGACCTGTTTCACTTCTTCTCTGAAAACATTAATGGAATCAAATTTCTTTTCGTCAGTAAAGATGAAATTGGGAAAAAAAGGAAAAAAGAAAAAAATTGTCACAAGAAGTGAGGTTTAAACATGGACTAACCGTAGCAGGCACTAGAGAAAATTGTAACTTTTTACCTATTGATGAAACAATAATTCAGGTCAGCAGAGTTTCAAATGATTGATCATCTTTTCTAGCTACAATTGGTCAGAGAACTAAAGAAGGCACATTAATGTCTGCTCTCCAAGCTGGACAATATGTTGCATGCATCTAAGAAAATTTTTGGTGGATTGGGAATATCTGTGAGACTTCCACTGAGGAAAGGGGTGCATTAATAAACTTTATGCACCCTCATGGTCCAGCAGATTCATTTTATTGACCACCAATAAGTGACAAGTGCTGGGTTCCATCACACCACATTATTGCACTTATTCCAGCTCCGTCAGTAAATTCGTCTGGCCGGCAGCAATACACCTTTCCTGTTTACATTCATCAGGCTTGGAAACCTGTGTAAAGAAACTCACCCATAGCTGTTGATGCTCGAGCGTAGCCCCTACGGTGATGGAGATACTGGTTTTCTCAGGTGAAATGAATCTAGCAGTGGTTAAACCACAACAACTCACTTATATACTTATTTTCCTTCAGTAAGCTGGTGGTGGTAATTAAAAATGATTGTACAAATAAATTTTACAATTTACATTCATTCTAAATTATAATTGTGTGTGTGTGTGTGTGAGAGAGAGAGAGAGAGAGAGAGAGAGAGAGAGAGAGAGAGAGAGTTGTGGGATGGGGGGGACAGTTAAGAAATAACATTGTTTCTATTTTTATTCTTTTTCTATTTGGACTTGAGCAGGACTTCTTATTTCACTTATCCTAGGCATTAACAAATATTTATTAGACATAATAAAAGATTTTAGGTATAATTTGAGTGCCAGAAAAATGGGTTCAAACTTCCAGTGCGCCTCTAGGATTATGCTACTTTTTAGGGCCTTATATGCTTGCATTGCAAAACCAAATCCACTTTTCTAGATAGTTTAGAATATGCTCTTTCTAATGAGCATAGTTTAAAGGAATTTGGAGAAAACACTTTTTTGAAAAATTTGACTGAAAATACCCATTTTTAGCACTTTTTGAAAAATCGTCAACTTTACCCTAGATTTGTGAAATAATGGGAAGCAATAGGAGAATGAAACTTTATATTCTAAGACCTTGTGTTGGTGAGTTATGGTGTGCAAAGTTTCATGTACATCCCACAATTACTTCTGGAGATATAAAAAACTAAAGTTCACACTTTTTTTAACCAGCAATTTTTTTGCCCAACTTTGCCCCAAATTTTCTATATGAAAATTGCTCAGAAATCCTGTTCTTGATATTTTAATTTAAAGAGCTCTAAAAGTTGTATAAGATGGCCAAGTTTTGTTTCTTTCATGCAAATACTCCCAGAGATATATCATCTCAAAGTTGCTGAAAATTCAAGGACGCACTATTGGAAGCTGTGCTATGGTCTTAAACAAGTGACTGTATCTCCGGAAGTATTGATTTTTTTGAACTGAAACTTTACCAGTGTTCATTGAGAACATGTGTGAATGTTCATACAAAATTTCATCAAAATCCATGAGGGTCATGTGGGAGCCTCTAGACCACTTGGCATGGAATGACCCAGTTGCATATTTGAATTGGGCCATTAACAGTATTGCCAGCATTGTTAATTAGGCGTTTTAAAATTTGGAGTTCCTCCCACCAATTCCTTCCTTTCTCACTGTGCTCCAAACCCCTTGGAGCTTGATCAGCAATTAAGTAAGAGTTGTCACATTTTCTTTCTTAACAGATGTTCTTTATTTCTTACTACGTGTTTGTACATGTTGGCAGTTACTGCAAATTACTAAGTTATAAATACCAGAATCTGAGAAATGATCTACAATGGTTTTGAGCATTTACACAAGATTTTCATTTATGTTGTTGTTGGTAGAAAAAGTAACTTTTTCATCAATAGGCCTAAACGCTTTAATCTGCAGGATACTTTGACCAAAAAAGGAGCTGGAATATAAACATTTCACTTGCTGAGGTGTGTTTTGTTATTAAGTAATGTTGAAACAGTTGGAAGATTGCACAGTATCTTGCTCTTATCCATTACTGACAGCAACTGATTTTATTATGTTAATTCCTTCTGTAAGTTTGCATGCAAAAGGGGTGGTGTTAAGGTGCAATTAATGGCACAGTGAAAAAAATACTAATTTATGTGGTTGTGGGAGTCCAGAATCAGCAGACATAATTCCATATGAGTATGATGGATTACAGAAAATGTCAAATTTTATTCTATTGTCTAACATGGATACCGGTAATCTGAGATAAATAAATAAATATTTAAAAAAAAAATGCTTGGTATGTTTATTCTGAATCTCTTTGATGAAATTGATGGTTTCATAAAAACAGTTAAACATTATGGTACTTATTACGTTAATTTCTTATGCTTACTTATTCCACAATAAGCTAACCACGGGAATTTGTTCTTTAGTTTCATTCCATGGGCATAAACATGTAAAAGAGGCTTCGTCGGTACAAAATTATCAGATTTTACAATAGATGGACGAAAGTATTGTGATGTTCACACAACATTAATAACAATCTTTCAGGCTTCTTCAGTGAAGTTTGGCATCTTTATCATTCTATTGAGTCAGCTCAACATTTTGTAATACAATTTGTTACTCATCCTCAATTTCCCTATAAATTCCGCAAGATTAAGAATAATGAGGACAGTGATGAGAGGTCTACATCATAAACCAAACTCCTCTTTACATATATTCTATCTCATTAATACTGTTTATTGACAATAAAGAAATATTTCCCATGAATGACCAAGCCTGTAACAAGAGGACAATTCTATAAGGAGCGATATGTTACTCACACCTCAGACCACAAAGGATCTCGCAGCTAACAAATATATGATTACAAATTCAGTCAGCATCAAAAGAATTTTAATGTTGATAGGAAATTTGTTGTTAACACAGAAAAAAGAATCTGAAATAGGCCTGCCATCACGCTAAAGCTAAATATGCCGGACTGTACCGTATAGGCCTGCCATCACGCTAAAGCTAAATATGCCGGACTGTACCGTATAGTGGTAGGTGCAGAGTAAAATGAAAGCTATACAATTTCAAATTTCGTAAGCTGAAGTTTATATATAAGGAAATTTGGGCAATTACATATAGGCATATAGCATACACCAACCACCATGTGTGTGGCTCAGTTTTAATTTATTCAGAGCCTCAGTTGTGTCATTTTCGGTTTTTTGACACTGTTTCATCAATATATCTCAGTGGCATGAAGAAAACTTAAGCAAATACATTACTGCGGCAAACACACATGGAATCGCAATGTCAAACACTTATGTTTATACACAATGATTCGTCTATTTTTATATATATTTCTACAGAGGCATGATTGATGTTACAATCAAGTGACTCCTGACAAATCAGATATTACAGTGACAGTCAAATTTAAAGGCAGGTTGTTTCTACTTACGTCTGCATATAAGTTTTGAATTTCTTGTATTTCCTGGTCCTCCGTTTTTGTCACCCCTTTCTTTTTCTTGTATAACTTAACTTTCCTTCCATTTTTAGTTTTGTTGAATTTCTTGACAATGCTACTCATGTTTTTCTCCGTATTTTCGAAGCACGCTTTATACGCTTGTTTACACCACAACACAATTTTTTACACACTTTCCCATCATAAAGGAAAATATTCTCTGGTCAGCGATAAATTTGTAACCTTCCAAAGATAACCCTATTGTGGGCATAATGTATGTCTGTGGCGCGTCGCTATGGAGATTGTTGTGTATTGTGTCAAACTATATTTATATTGACAATGGATCTGGAGTTCTCGCGTGTGGACTATACATTGCTGGGATTAACATATCAAAGGACAGCTAAATTGTTACCTAGTCAGGGTCCGAAAACACCACAGAAGGTAAGTGCAATAACAGTTAACATAAGTTATTAGAGATTGTATTTATAAATTTACAAAAAATGTGGCGCTTCCCACCAGTGTAGCAGGAGGCAACATTAATATATATACCTATAATACAAATAATGTGTCGTGTGCTCCATATGTGTATACAGGTAACAACAAAACTGTAACAATTCTTCCATTCGGATTCATCGTTCCAAGCGAGGTGTTGTAGTCGTTATCACACTGTATCAGCATTTGGGAGAACGACGTGTCAAATCCGCGTCTCAATCCAGATTTAGGTTTTCCTTGATTTGCCTGCATTACTGCAGCCAAACAAAGCGATGCTTCTTTTGCAAGGGGACAGTCGGCTTCCGTAACGCAGTCGTCGCTGAATATCGTCGGACCGTTAAACCTATATTTTCCTAAAGTCTCAATGTGTAGTACCGTTCATGAAATATGTATGAACGTTACTATAACGATAATAGCAAATGTAGCCATTCGCAAACATAATTTTAATCTTATCGGTATAGTTGTGTTTTACGGATTCCGAGTAGATAACTTTTCCGTGAAAATTAATCACACTCGTGAGTAATTCTCCCGCAACTACAGTCATGCGGTCCCGTGGACCGCGTTCAGAAGGCGGGAGACATACGTAAAAAAAATCACAATCTAGCTGTACTTCCATTTAGTTAGTAAAGATTCATTCTTCAGTTATAAGTGAATTGCTACATATTTACAAATTGATGATTCCTTGCTGTGGAATATTTGTATTTCTATTGCACTAGAAATTATAACCGAAATTTATAGAATGGATAGGTATCGAAATATTTACGTGTAGTTCCTTACTTGAAAATTCATTATTGCAGCTTAATGTTGTAAAGGTACCATTAGTCAAAAATTAATTAATATTATTGATAGTCCATAATACAGAAAAAATATGCACTAGTGAATGTGGTCATTTTTTGCGTTGCCTTACACCCATGCGGCATGTTCTCCTCCATCCCTAGGCAGTTTGTCCTCTTTCTCCAGGTCTTCGTGTACCTGAGCTCCTAGAACTCGACCGAGAGAAAATCTTAATTCTCGTGGAAGGTGTTAGTTCATTATTCTTTCGCACACTCAAGGTTCGATCAGTTCTTTCGCCAGAGTTTTCATGAAATTCCTTCTGGTGGGTTCAGTTCTTTCCAGAATGACTGATGAACAATATATGCATTTATGACACTCATGTCAAGAATGCGGAAAAAGACAGCCATGGGCCAGCGTTGTGTATGGTGGCTTGAACTATGTCCATGTGAGTATTCCGTTCAGCAAATCATCACTAAAAGATTTAACTTCAAGTAGTTTGTGGCTCGACCAGTGATTGTCTTCTGGGATTATGTCGAATATATATATGAGCAGGAATTCTGACATTTTCGTTTGGTTCTGCCACGGACTACTTGAACCTGTTTCTTCCATAGAAGTATTTCTTAGCTCATTCATCTTCTCCGCTTTCTGATTCTTCTGCAACTGTTTCCTCATTACTTTCACTCCCGCCAAACACATTGGATTCCGAATGATGTTCGCTGTGTATAAAATCACCATTCACTTCATCGATAATTCTTGAAAGATTTTCTTCAAAATGTGGATCGTCTGTTCTCACATATGATGAACCAGGGTTACCTGACATAGTTTCAGCATTACTAACGTGAAGAACAAAACAAACAAACCCACTGAATGCAACGAACAAGAAGAATATTCAGTATGTCGCTGAATTACACTAACACAGTCGTGGGGTCCTTTGGACATCGTTTCAACAAAACAGAAGCAAACAGAGTAGTTTCAACAATGACTACCGTGGCAACAATCAGCAGACTGAGGATATGGAAGCTACTGGCAATTCAGCTCTCCAAGGTTAATAGCGTTCCTAGAAACAGGGCTGTCAAGAGTATTGCGGTCCCTGGGACCGCATGAATGTAGTTGAGGGTTAAATATAACAAGTGTTGTCTTGAAGTCATTTGCTTTGCCTTAAAAGCAGACCTATGTCACAAAAATTCTCCTTGTGGAGTGTAATTATAGACATTCTCCTTCCTGTACCTTAAAGGGACTTAAAAATATTGCCATGAGGTTAAAACTGAATATCTAAAGGTGGAATAATTAGATTAGATTAGATTGGTGTTCGTTCCATAGATCAAGAATATAACTTTTATTAAGGATGTGGGGTCTGTTAGTTTAATAAAAGTTATCTCTACATGATATGTGAAGACATGCTTTATCTTTTGTTTGTTTATATATGTATTTTATTTGTTTATTTAATACTTTTTTATATTTTCTAAAACTACTGAATCTAAAAATTCATGTACTGAGTAGAAGGACTTAACATTCGAAAAATCTTTTAATATATTTTTAAATGGCAGTTGACTATCTGTCAGACTGTTGATGCCATTTGGCAAATGACCGGAAATTTATGTGACAGCATTATTCACCCCTTTCGGATCTTCGGGTGGGGCTGCTGTTGAAAAATGTATAAATAGGGGAAAGATATATACCACCTACAGGAAAGTAAAAGAGACATCTGAAGACAAGAAAAGCAGCTGTATGAATATCAAGAACTCAGATGTAAATCCCATTCTGAGCAAAGAAGGAAAAGCTGAAAGATGATGCTGGACTGGCCAGGCCTGGTGGTTTTGTGTATAGTTGTGTGACTGATTGTGTGAATGTATGTGTTTCTTTTTCTGATGAAGGCCATAGCTGAAAATTTAAGTTGTGTGTATGTGATTATCTACTTTCGTGCCTGTCAGCAGCTCAGAGAGCCTCTTTACGGTGAGTTGTTACATATATTCCATTATTGACATTCCAATTTGATTTTCCATTGTTAAAATAACAAATTATTTTCAGATGACTGGAAAAACTGATGGAATCCACCTTGGAGACGATTAGTTTGGATTTAGGAGAAATGTAAAACACATGAGGCAGTACAATTTATCTTAGAAGATAGGTTAAGGAAAGGGAAACCTACACTTTTATTTTCTGGAGAAAGCTTTTGACAAATTATGAAACAAACAGGGGTAAAATATAGGGAACAAAGAGTTATAATCAACATTGTACTAAAACCAGACAGCAGCTGTAAGTGTCAAAGGACATAAAAGGGACACAGCGGTTGGGAAGGAGTAAGAGAAGGTTGTAGCCATTCCACAATGTCGTTTTATCTCTAAATTGAGCAAGCCGTGAAGGAATGCAAGGAGAAATTTGGAGAAGTAATTTAATTTCAGGGAGAAGGAATAAAAACTTCATGGTTTGCTGATGAGATAGTAATTCTGACAGAAGCAGCAAAGGACCTATAAGAGCAATTAAACAGAATGAACAGTGTCTTAAAAAGAAGGTATAAGATGAACATTAACAGGAGTAAAACAAGGTTGGTAGATTGTAGTGTCAGAAAATTAGGCTATCAGGAATTAGATTAGGCAATGAGACAGTAAAAGTAGTAGATGAGTTTTATTATGTGGGTAGTAACATAACTTCTGCTGGCTGAAGTAATGAAAATATAAAATTCAAAATGTAGGTGGCAAGAAAAATGTTTCTGAATAAGCAAATTTGTTGACATTCAATATTAGTTTGAGGAGGTTCTTAACAGAATTGGGGAGAAAATGAGTTTCTGGCATATTTTGACTAAGAGAAGGGATACATTGGTGGGACACTTTCTGAGACATCAGGGAATCATGAACTTAGGATTAGCATTAGAAGGGAATGTGTGGTGTAAAAATAGTAGAGGGAGACCGAGAGGCGAACCAGGTTCAAAAGATGAAGAGGCTTGCACAGGGCAGGGTAACATATAGATTTGCATCAACTAGTCTGCAGACTGAAGACCACAACAAGAATGGATGAAATCTTACATGGAATATCTTCAGATTTACAAGTAGTAGCCTAATCTACTCACATTTGCAGAATGGTATTGACATTTTGGATGGGTCACCCACAGTTTATATTGAGAAGGTATTCAATGCTTGAAAAGAGAGCATTTAGGATAATGGCAAATATAAATATATGCCAGTCTTGTAGGGACTGATTCAAAAATTATAATTTATTGATTGTATTTTTGTATGTCTGGAAGACTATACTCTTACTGTTCTGACTCCACAAACCACAGTCAGTTTTTGGCCTTGTCAAGGAACTTCTTCCACAGTATTCTGTCCTCAGCATCTTTGTTCCCTTGCTCCCAGTACCTGGAGATCCTTGACCACCTGGTCTCTCCATCTCAGTTTTGGCCTGCCTAGAGGTATTCACCCTTCTGGCTTACCCTCAGACTTCTCTTAGTATACATCTTTACTCTCTTCTATATATTTGACCGGTCATCCTCTTGTCTTGGCTTCCGCAACAACATCTGGTTCGTTTTACAACTTCTTGACTCCCTGTTCTTTCTTCTTCACCATTCTCCTCCCTCACATTTTGGTCTAAATATTTTTATTTTTAAAAACTTTTATCTTTCTCTCTGTATGTTTGTCTATTTCAGATTATGGTTTTGTACATTATTATTTTGATTCCTCCTGAAAAATATTTGGATGACCATGTGTGTAACATTGTTATACTACATGTTTCCGATTAAGCACAAGACATCAAATTTTATTTATTTGTGGGTTTAGAAATACAGGAAGTCAATTACTATTCTAAGAAATCTGTGTATACAGGTTCTGCCCACTTGACAAGTACAAGATCCAGAGATTATATTTACTCTCATGAATATGAAACTTATAGAAGCCAGGAAGATCTTGGCAAGAATACTTAAAGTTGAATGTTCATTTGTTATTTAAATAAGTTATGTTCACTCTATGTCTGAGTGTGGAAGAGTCAAGTTGGACTCTGTCTTTGTATTTTAAGAGAAATACATCGCTTTGATAGTTAAATGAAGCTTATATGCCTATTTACTCAGTAGCTATTGCTATTAATATATAAAAGTCAAACATGCAGCTATTCTCCAACAAGCAGAAAGAACTTCAAAGTCCAATTTATAAGAAAACAAATTAATTACTCCTAATGGGCACTGCTTAGTGGGATCCATTAAAAGGAGTTGTAATCATACAATCTTTTGCAGAACCTGCCAGAAGAATTCAAGATAGGCCTACATCAAAATAAAACAATTACATGGTGTTTATCAAAGGCTAAAATACACGGTCACACCACAACAGTAGATTGTTTAGTGACTATGATGGTTGAATGCTGCTTTGACCATCACTCTACTTCTTGGTTATCATCATTTTAGGGGACTGATGGTCTAGTAATTTATGGTAGTCCCCTGTAGAATATCAACAACAATCACCATTTTTGTTATTTATTAGGGCCTACTACCCCAGATATTTAAACTCATTTACTTCTTCAGATATTTGTTTATCGGTTTCCTGTCTTTTTGTTCTCCAGTTCCTTTCTACCCTCATGAATTTTGTTTTCTCATCACTTACTTCTGATCCAAGTTCCTATTTCCTTTTTGAAAGACCCTTTTTGCCAATATTTTAAGGTAATCCACATTTTCAGTGATTAATGCTACATTATCTGCAGAAGTCAGCTCAGTACATTTATTTCCGTTTCTGTTTTATTTCCCTCTTCTGCTTCACTTACTACACCCAGTGGTTCACGTATTTCAATGTTGAACAGGACTGGTGATATCCCATTATCTTTGCTTCATTCCTCATTTTATATCGAACACCCTGGAATATTCTCCATCCGTTTTCACTGCCTGTTATGATCCTGTTAGTAACTTTCACATGATTTATAATCTTCTTCAGTATCCCAGATCTCTGCACTTTATCTCACATCTTATCTCTGTGAATACTGTCATAAGCTCTCTTAAAATTAACAAATAATATTCCCAGTATTTGGATATGACTTCTTTCAGTATGACTTTCTGGTTGAATGGTTCTTCATAAATCCTGTTTGTTTCTCATTTATTACTTCTTTCAAATATGCTTTTTTTCTGTAGAATCTTTGAGAACACTTTATAGGCGGTGCTAATTGAAGATTTCATTTATTAGCATTTTCATTTGTTTCTTTATTTTCATCGGAATCCTCTTTTAGATGTTTTACTTGCCCTGCTCTTCTTTCTTTCACTTTTTGTTCACATTCTTCTGAAAACCATTGATTTTTCTTTCCTCTTTTTCTTTTCCTGTATATGTCTAGATCCGCTTCTTCCACATTTATTTTTACCATTTTCCAGTGAGCTTCAATGTCAGATTTGTCTTCTATTATTAGATCATCAAATTTGTTTTGCAGCTTAATGGCAAAGTCCTGTGCTTTGCAATTTATCCTTCAATCTGTCTTTGTCAATGTTTCAGTCTTTTATGTTCTTTCCACCCCTTTGATTAAATTACCTACTCTTTAGCATACCACTGCTACAACTAGTTAGTAATCTGTGCCTGCCTCTGCTACCATTACGATTTTCACATTCATTATACACATGTTATGCCTTTTTTATCTACCAGAACATGGTATATTTGGTTTTTTGTTCTTCCATCTGATGATAACCCTAGTTACTTTGTGAATGTCCTTCTGAGGAAAGTAATGTGCTCATAACCCTTTGGTTGGCTGCACTTGCAAGCCTTAGAAGCCTCACTCCATTATCATTACTTTCAAGATGAAAGCTTTCAGTCCCTGCTATTCCTTTCCAGATAATCTCCCTTCCAACTTCAACATTAGTGTCTCTAACAATAAGCTTCATATCACATCCCAGTGTCTTAATACTAATTACCTCTTTGAGAGTTTCATAGGTGTTTATCCACCGCCTCCTCGGTTGGAGCATGTAGCATAATTATGTTATATGTTTATGGCTATACCTTGTAGTCTTGTGACTGCTATTCTACCATCAGTTGGTTGGTAATCAATTACTGCTGCTTCTAATCTTTTGCTGACTGTAAAACCTACTCCCTTTTAGAATTCCCCTTGTCTGATCTACTGTAGTATAGAATGTGTCTTGTTTCCAGTTTTCCTGTTCCTGGACATCTAATTTCTTGCAGTGCCACAAGATCCATTTGATATCTGTAGAGTTCTTCTGACAGAATACTGAGTACCCCAGACATTTCCAAAGTTCTAATCTTCCATGTTCCAAATCATAAGTCCTTGTTCATCCTTTTTCTGTATTCCTTGGTTCCAATTTTTACTTGTATGAGTGTACAACATTGCATTTTCAGAAAATATCCAATTTTTTAATGTTACAGCCCCTATAGGACCTCTGTTATTTTCTATCTATATAAATGATCTGATGGACAGAGTAAGTTGTAATTTGCGGCTGTTTGCTGATGATACTGTGGTGTATGGGAGGGTGTCGTCTTTAACTGACTGTAATAGCATACAGGATGACTTAGACAAAATTTCTAGTTGGTGCAAAGAAAGGCAGCTAGCTCTCAATGAAGAAAAATGTAAGGTGATGCGCATGAGTAGGAAAACCAATCCCATAATGTTCAAATACAGTATTAGTAGCGAGCTTCTTGATGCTGTCGCGCCATTCAAATATCTAGGAGTAACATTGCAGAGCGATATGAAATGGAATGAACATGTAAGGACAGTTGTGAGTAAGGCGGACAGCCGACTTTGGTTTATTGGGAGAATTTTGGGAAGATGTACTTCATTTGTAAAGGAGACTGCATATAAAACGCTTGTACGACCACATCTTGAGTATTGCTCAAGTGTTTGGGACCTGCAGCAGATCAGTTTAAAGGAAGACATAGAAGCAGTTCAGAGGCGAGCAGCTAGGTTTGTTGCTGGTAGGTTCGACCAATGCACGAGTGTCACGGAAATGCTCCGGCAAGTCAATTGGGAATCGCTGGAGGAAAGATGACATTCTTTTCGTGATTTTTTGTTGAGGAAATTTAGAGGGCTGGAATTTGAAGCTGACTGTAGTACGATCTTGCTGCCACCTACTTACATTTCACATAGTGATCACAATGACAAGATAAGAGAAATTAGGGCTTGTACGGAGGCATATAGGCATTCTTTTTTTCCTCGTTCAATTTGGGAGTGGAATAGGAAAGGAAACGCCTAGTAGTGGTTTTTAATTGTTTGAGAGTGGGTGTGATTATCTTTTCTACATGCCTATCTGTGTCTCAACGACCATCTTTTCAGTGATTTACAACCTATCCATAAACAAACGAGGCATATGCAGAAAGTAAGGTTCTCAAATTTATTGGTAAATGTGTCGAAAAATATCTCAAATATTGCTGTTCCTGTAGCCAATAAGGTTTTTCATGTAATTATCTTGTTTTTAATTTTTTTCTGGGGGCAGGGGGGGGGGGGCATCTTACTTTCTGACTGTGGCTCGTTGGTTTGGTATTCCAACTTTATCTTACTGTTGTTATTAAAGTATTGACAATATTATGAAAAGGGTAGATATGGCAGCAACTCCCATAGAGATAATACACTGAGCTGCAGACAGGCATGATGAAAAAACAATCATAATCACATAATTTTGCTTTCAACCAGTGCCTTTCTTAGAAAAAAGAATACACACACTTTCATTCATCCATACAGGCACAGCACATGCACACATGAGCAATGTCTGCAACATCAATACTGATGCTGCAGCAGCCAGAGATGGTGGTCGTGTGTGCATAAGTTATACCCATAGGATTGTGTATATGTTTTTTTTCTCAGGAAGGTATTGGTTGGAAGCTACATTCTGTCTTTTCATTGTGTCTGCCTGCATTAAGTTTACGTTATATCTTTATGGTGACTACAATCTACTCTTTTTTAATAATATTTTTGCTGTTCCAACATGGAATTGACATTGTTTAAATTATTAAAGTGTTTAATTTCTGTGTTAAGGTGGCTGTTGCTGATAGAGATGGTGTTTTACAAGTATTCGGAGTGAAAAAAGGTGAAATTCACTTAATGTTCAAAACTCTGCCTGGGCCTCCAATAACTTGCTTGCAACTGGGTGGTGCTTTAGGTACCAGTAACTTCATGATTTTTATCTGAGAATTGAATGTATCTAATTGTTATTAAATGAATTTCTGTTTTTCAACATCTGTGTCATGAAATACTAGCTTGGAATTTGCTATGTGCATTTCAGGAACAGTCCAGGACAAGATATTTGTTTCTTCAGGAAATGAAGTTCGTGGATATACTAAGAAAGGAAAATTATTCCTTAGTTTTGACACAAATTTAACAGAACCAATAAAGTCAATGTAAGTAGTTACACTAGTTACTTGATTATGAAGATATTTCATAGTCATATCTAATCATACCACATTGTAATGCACCGTATCTGACACATGTAAATGGCTGAATGGGCAAGTTTGAAATTAAAATCTGAAGCCCCTCAGGTTATTTGATGATATTTAATTATCAACATTCACTCCCAGCATCGGTTATGTCTGTAAAATGATACAGGTTTGTTTAAACTATTATTTGTATTAATCACAAATTTGCTTCTTTTATTTGTATGCAAGTCATTAGTGTAATTGGAATTAAGAAAGTTAACCACCATTGATATGTACTATTTGGACTAAAATAGTCCTTTGCATCCCGGAACTAATGATACTATGGCATATCGCACACTTCTCACTCATGCCAAAAAAAAAGTACAACTTGGCTAAGTTGTTGTTGTTGTTGTTGTGATCTTCAGTCCGGAGACGGGTTTGATGCAGTTCTCCACAATACCCTATCCTGAGCAAGCCTCTTCATCTCCACATAAGAACGGCAACCTACATCTGTCTGAATCTGCTTACTGTATCCATCTCTTGGTCTTCCTCTGCGATTTTTATCCCACACACTTCCCTCCAATGCTAAATTCACAATTCATTGATTTCTAAGAATGTGTCCTACCAATCTATCCCTTCTTTTAGTCAAGGTATGCCAGAAATTTCTTTTCTCCCCAATTCTGTTCAGTACCTCCTCGTTAGTTACGCGATCCACCCACCTAATCTTCAGCATTCTTCTGTAACACCAAACTTCAAAAGCCTCTATCCTTTTCCTGTCTGTACTGTTTATCGTCTATGTCTCACTCCCATAAAAGGCAACACTCCATACAAATGCCTTCAGAACGAACTTCCTTAGGCTTAAATCAATATTCAATGTTAACAAATTTCTCTTTTTCAAGATCGCTTTTCTACCCATTGCCATTCTGCATTTTATATCCTCTGTACTGTGACCATCATTTGTTATTTTACTGCCCAAGTAACAAAACTCATCTACCTCCTTTATTACTTCGTTTCCCAATTTAATTCCTTCAGCATCACCTGATTTTCTTACACTGCACTCCATTACCCTAGTTTTGCTCTTGTTAATGTTCATCTTATATGCTCCTTTCAGCACACTGTCCATTCCGTTCAATTGCTCTTCCAGGTCCTTTGCTGTATCTGACAGAATTACTATGTCGTCGGCAAAATGCAATGTTTTTAATTCTTCACCCTGAACTTTAATTCCTTCACCAAATTTCTCCTTGCTTTCCTTTATGGCTTGCTGAATGTACAAATTGAATAACAATGGAGAAAGACTACAACCCTGTCTTACTCCCTTTCCAACCACTGCATCCCTTTCATGCCCTTCAACTCTGACAACCGCTATCTGGTTTTTGTACAAGTTGTAAATAACCTTATGCTCCCTATATTTTACTCCTGCTTGCTTCAGAACTTGAAAGAGTTTATTCCAATCAACATTGACAAAAGCCTTCTCCAAATCTACAAAAGCTAGAAATGTAGGTTTGCCTTTTCTTAATCTATCTTCTAGGATAAGCCGTAAAGTGAGTATTGCCTCCCGTGTTCCTACATTTCTCCTGAACCCAAACTGATCTTCCCCGAGGTCGGCTTCTACCAGCTTTTCCAACCTTCTGTATATAATTCTATAATTCGTGTTAATATTTTGCAACCATGACTTATTAAACTGATGGTTCTGTAGTTTTCACACCTGTCTGCACCTGCTTTCTTTGGAATGGAGATTATAACATTTTTCTTAAAGTCTGAGGTTACTTCGCCTGTCTCATACATCTTACACACCAGGTGAAACAGGTTTGTCATGGCTGGTTCTCCCAGAAACTTCAGTAGCTCTGAGGAAATATCATCTACTCCAGGGGCCTTGTTTCGACTTAGGTCTTTAAGGGCTCTGTCAAATTCTTCTCTCAGTACAGTATCACCTATTTCATCTTCATCTACATCCTCTTCCCTTCCTACAATATTGTCTCGAAGTTCATTTCCTTTGTAGAGCCCCTGTATATACTCTTTCCATCTTTCAGCTTTCCCTGCTTTGCTGAGAACTGGTTTTCCATCAGGGTCCTTGATATTCATAGAGCTGTTTTTCTTATCTCCAAATGTTTCTTTTATTTTCCTGTAGGCTGTATCTATTTTTCCCCTATTTATACATTCTTCTACATCCTTGCATTTGCCTTCTAGCCACTCCTGCTTAGCCATTTTGCACTTCCTGTCAATCTCATTTCTTAGTCGTCTGTACTCCATTTTGCCTGTTTCATTTACTGCATTTTTATATTTTCTCCTTTCATCGATTAAATTTAGTATATCCTGTGATATCCAAGGATTTTTTGTAGGTCTTGCCTTCCTATCTATTTTGTCCTCTGCTACCTTCACTATTTCAGCTCTCAATTTTACCCATTCTTCCTCTACTGTTTTATTTTCCCCTGTTTCTGTCAATTGTTGTCTAAAGCTCCCTCTGAAATTCTTAAGAACGTCAGGTTCCTTCAATTTATCCAGGTCCCATCTCCTTATTTTCCTACCTTTTTGTAGTTTCTTCAGTTTCAGTCTACAGTTCATAACCAACAAGTTATGGTCAGAGTCTATATCTGCCCCTGGGTAAGTCTTACACTTTGAAACCTGGTTCCAAAATCTATGTTTTACCATTATAAAATCTACCTGGTATCTCCCGGTGTCTCCTGGTCTCTTCCACGTATACAACCTTCTTTTGTGATCCTTGAACCAGGTGTTTGTTATAACTAAATTATGTTCTGTGCAAAATTCTACCAGGCGGCTTCCTCTTTCATTCCTTTTGCCCAGACCATATTCACCTACTATCTTTCCTTCCCTTCCTTGTCCTACTACAGAATTCCAGTCTCCCATAACAATTGAGTTTTCTTCTCCCTTAACTGTCTGAATAATTTCCTTTAGCTCCTCATATATTTCTTCGATTTCCTTATCATCGGCAGAGCTAGTTGGCATATAAACCTGTACTACTGTTGTCGGTGTTGGCTTCATATCTATCTTGACAATGATAATGCAATCACTGTGCTGGTCATAGTAGTTTACCCACATTCCTATTTTTTTATTCATTATCAATCCTACTCCTGTGATAGCCCCAATTGATTTTGTATTTATAATCCTGTACTCACCTGACCAGAAATCCTGTTTATCCTGCCACTGAACTTCACTAATCCCCACTATATCTAACTTCAACCTATCCATTTCCCTTTTTAAAATTTCTAATTTTCCTACTCAATTAAGGGATCTAACATTCCACGCTCTGACCCCTAGAATGCCAGTATTGTCTTTTCTGATGATAACATCCTCCTGAGTAGTCCCCGCCCGGAGATATGAATGGGGGACTATTTTACCTCCGGAATATTTTACCCGAGAGGATGCCATCATCATATGTTCATACAGTAGAGCTGCATGTCCTTAGGAAAGGTAACGGCTGTAGTTTCCCCTTGCTTTCAGCCGTTTGCAGTAGCTGTGTGGCAAAGCCCTGTTAGCTGATGTTACAAGGCCAGCTCAGTCAATCATCCAGACTGTTGCCCCTGTAAACTACTGAAAAGGCTGCTGCCCCTCTTCAGGAACCACACGTTGTCTGGCCTCTCCACAGATACCCCTCCGCTGTGGTTGCACCTATGGTACGGCTATCTGTATCGTTGAGGCACGCAAGCCACCCCACCTCGGCAATGTCTGTGGTTCATGGGAGTGGCTTGACTAAGTATTTACTAAAATGTAAAGGTTACACCAAGAGGCACTTTAAAAAGCTGTTCACACATGTATAAATAGAATAAACTGAAAGGGCGATTACACAAATCCGCTGTTGCAGAACACTGTCTTGGCACCAGTTGTCTTATGGAATATAACAACACGGAGATTCTGGCACGCACTTCCACCTATTGGGATAGTGGTCTTAAGGAAGCTGTTGAAATTAAACTAGTAAGTGGCCTTATAAACAGAGATGGTAGTTTTTGTTTAAATTGTGCTTGGAATCTGGCACTGTCTCTTGTCAAAAAACAGAGGGACAAAATTAATGCTGCCTCACCTGTTGATTAACAGTCACTATTGATATTTTTGATGTTTGGTCATATCTGGTTGTGTTGACTCTGCAGTGACTTGTACTGTGAGTGTTATCTTCCTTGTTTAGCCTTTGCATTGCTTCCTTGAGTGCAGCTGTGACTGCTTTATTGTATATTTTCTTTCACCTAGCATTATTTTCTTGTATAGCAATCATGCCTAGCAGATCATAAGATTATTCAATACAGGTCCATCTTTTTAAAAGCTATGAAGTGAGGACAATCAGTTATTATATGACTCGTAAGATTTCGTTGTATTGATTTGATAATGTTAGTCTTAATGCCAACTGTTTATCCTGCTGTTATCACAACCAGCGATCACAAACAAATTGTTCAAACAGCTTAGGGTATGCTTCCGGGTGACGTCGTCAACAGCTAGCAATATTGTAACAGGACGACACCCTGCCATTCTCAAGGCACAACTGCACTCAGATGTTGGTAAATAACTGATTAGATTAAAAAATATGACATGGTGTTGAACAGGTGATCCATAAACTAACTAAAATAACCAACTTGGTTTCCCATGAGATCTCATGACTTTTTATGGTGAGGAATTCGTCGCGAGACTTGCATTTTTGTACATTTTATGTTTTTAATGGAATATCACTTCTTTTTGTAGGTAGTCCTTTCCAGTAAAATCTTTTGTACATCAGTCACGAATTTTCTTAAAACCCATTCCCTGTCTCTTTGGTTTGGCATGGTTTCGTTTGGTTTAAGTTAACAGTATTTAGGAAGTCTGGGAAGTCAATTATATTGTAATTGTACAATCCTTTCATCATTTACAGTACTGCAACTTGTGGTGGTCAACTATAGAAATATCAATGAGTAAATTTTGTAATTCAGTTCAGTTTGTGAAGTTCATAATATACAAAAGTTTCCTTTAAGGTACATTATCCTGTATATGTTAAAGTAGTGATTACTATTTTGCTTTGTATTTATTGAATGATCAGTTTATTTCATACAATAATTCAAAATTAGTTATTTTAGTGTGTAAAAAGAAGCTTTACTTTATATTGCACATGATTGTACAGTATGAAAATAATTACATGTAATTGCATAAATCTTTTTCCTAAAATCAGTACAATTAAAAATTATGAGAGTTGCAGAATAAAAGGAATTTCTTTCTTGAGAAAAAATCAAGCCTGAGAGCGTTAATAATATAATACAAAAGAGGAATTTCTATAATTTTCGTCATTGTGGGCTCCTCCCCTTTGGCCTGTTCAGCGTGGGTGACCCTTCTGGTAGCTAAGCTACTGCCAGCATAGCCCTCCTCGCCTGCACGGACAGTGCTATGTTAAGGCGGTGTCCCCTGAGGAGGAGAAGGTATCTGATGGATAATAATGAAGGAGACTTTTAACTAGATATTAATCATTTCACCATTAAATCAAAACTCTTCAAAAACTTTACATGAACAAAATATAAGCTTTTATTTGTACCCAACACATACATTTCATCAATATTAAACAGTCTTAACAGTTCTCATTCAAGCTCTATACATTACATAAGTTCAGAGTCCATAGCTCATAGGAGTCCAATAATCATTAACAAACGACAATCCTTGTCTCAAGTTCATGGATCACATATAACAAGACCATATTTCTTCTTAGGCTTCACAATTATTCTGGATCCTTACAGCTTTTACAATATCACAGGGTCTTGTTTAACTGCCCGGACGTCCACCTGGACAAACAAAATATCCGGGACAGTACACATTCTTACAATTATTAAATTATCCCCAAAAATAAATTATTTGGTCAGATCATTCAGTAGGAATGTAGTGTAATTTATCACACTACAATCCTCAACTCACCTATCCATTACTCTTTTCTTACATCCCTTCCTTACCTTCCCCTCATATATATCTTTCCCTGTCAATCAAAAATATTTTAGATAACCCCCCTCCTCTATTCCCACTGCCATACTGAGTTACAGCAATAGCTGGTTTCAGTGTTCATTTGATAGTGGAGAACTAGACAAAATTGCAGACAATAATGCTTGTTTGAGGATGTGAAACGCTTGGTCATATGCCAGTGACCCCATGAACATTGCACCCTTTTACTGGAGTGCAAAATCTGCACTTCATTAGTACTGGATAGTTTACTTTTCTCATTAAGGAATGTAGAGCCTTCAGACTGCGAGATAAACATAGATATTCCACAGAGTGTTGTAAAAGTCACATTTTTGTAGACTGTATTTAATATAAGCTTTGTTAATGATTTTAGGAAGTAGGTCTACAAGAACTGGTTTTTCAACTGAGTGAAAAAGCTTATATTTTGGTTTTCCTAGAGATATCACTCTTTTTCGAGATATTCCACAAATGACATTTGTTTTGTTTGAATTCTGATTTGTAATTATCATTTTGTATTTTACATTTTTTACTCCATGTGAGAAGATTCAGGTAAAATTAAATTCTTTAAAATTTCCAGTTTGAACATTCAAGTTGTTACCTTTAAATGAACACAAAATATTTTGTTTTGTTAGTATTAGATTTGTTTCATTAGCTTTAGATTGGAAACCAGTTTCTCATGAAATTTTGAATTACTACCATGTGAGAATTTTTATTGTCCTTTTAATAAATAAACTGTTTCACTATTTTATATTACTTTTCTCCTATTGTTTCAGGTATGTTAGTGGAAGCAACCTCTTAGTATGTGGTGATCATGCATATAACCAATATTTTGATTGTAAAGATGTTAATTCTTATCTTTGTGGAGATCGCATAGTTGATGTCATTGCTCTGGGAGCAGAAAAGGTGACTATCTCCAAAATTAATCATGCTTGCATATGTGTTATACATTATGAACCATTATGGGGTGCATGTATTTTTAGTAAAGAAAGGATAAGGAAGTACATTAGAAACAAAAGAAAAGTTTTCATTTAACTGTTTCACTTCCTACTCACTCCTCTGGCACACACAAATGTATTGATATGGCATACTGATAGACTTGCACTACATTATTTGAGAAACTAATACCGTATACCCTTTTTTTGTTACTGAGATACTTTATTTCATATAAGACTAGCTCATACTAAAGATGGCACAAACATCCATGCCCGAGGGGGATTCGTAACCCCGACGGGGAACGGCTTCGCGCATCGCAGCATAGCGCTTCAATGCGCTCGGTCACTCCGCCACGACTAGTCATGTTTCAGCACTGAGGATGATCACTATGTCATTGAAATCAATTTTCTGCACAATAAGAAGCAAAAAATTTACAACTAATTCTTTCTCTTAATTGTTATTATTATTATTATTATTATTATTGTAAACAAACGATCGCTTCCAGCAAGATGTGCAACTTATGTTTCGTCCTTGAATTTCTTAGTTGTACATTTCCTATTCAATTTGTAGGAAGTTGCCTAGCATTTAGGAACAGATGATGTGGCGTAAGTTTATTGTTGATGTTATGTTTGCAGCCTCGTGTGTACTATGCTGCCACCATATGCATATGTGCATATCCTTGTCCCAGGACTTAAGTCCACTCATTAAAAATCTGCATTTTTCATGACATTGGTTGATCTTCAATATCCTAGAACTTCAAAGACTAAACTCGAGGACAGTAAGCTTTATAAAACAGATACATCCAGCTAAAAGTCCGAAGAAAACGTTGCGATCAAATTATAAGAGCATGCAAATATGACTTAAAGTTGTATATGAGGCATGCTACCGTTAAGGTTAACACAGTATACAAATCAATGCCGATCGGTTGCTATATGTTATACTAGCTGAACCCCCGCTGCTTTGCAAGCGTAGGCTGGTTGGTCTGCATCAGTTGTTTCTTTTTAATCCTGATGAAGAATCCCTATCTTAAGTTTCGTAGTTATAGCTTGAAATTTGTGTTAACAGCACCATATTTTTTGAAAATCAATTTTTGCATCTCATATTTCACCCCCTTATTGGTCGAATTTCCAAAAATACCGAAACGCGTGTCTTTTAAATTTGAACCCAGAATCCAAATCCGAAAATTTGTAGTTCTAACTTCAAAATTGCCTAAATAGCAACAGATTTTCGAAAAACACCCCCTCTCCAATTTAACCCCATTGATGGTTGAATTTCCAAAATACCGATACACATATTTTTTAAATCATAACGAACAATACAAATACCAATTTTTGCAGCTATAGCTTCAAAATTTTCTTGACAACACGGTGTTTTTGAAAAGAATTTTTGATACCCTCTATTACCGCCTTAGTTTTTGAATTTCCAAAAATACCGAAACTCGTGTCTTTTTAATTCTGATCAAGAGTCCATATCCTAAGTTTAGAAGTTATAGCTTGAAAATTGAATTAACAGCAACATATTTTTGAAAATCAAATTTTTGCGTCCTCTATTTTACCCCCTTATTGACTGAATTTCAAAAAAAGTCGAAACACGTATCTTTTAAATTCGAACCCCGAAACCACATTCGAAAATTTGTAGTTCTAACTTCAAAATTGCCTAAATACCAGCAGATTTTCAAAAACCACCCCCTCTCCAATTTAACCCCATTGATGGTTGAATTTCCAAAAATACCAAAACACGTATTTTTTAACGTTTAACCAACTATACAAATATCAATTTTGGAAGCTCTAGCTTCATAATTGTATCAATAGCAATGTGTTTTCAAAAAGAATTTTTGATCCTCTATTTAACCCTCTTACTTGTTGAATTTCCAAAAATACTAAAAATCATGGGTTTTTAATCCTGACCAAGATTCCATATCTGAAGTTTCTTAGTCGTAGCTTAAAATTTGAGTTAACAGCAACATATTTTTGAAAATCAATTTTTTGCGTCACCTATTTTACCCCCTTATTTGTCGAATTTCAAAAAATGCCGAAACACGTGTCGTTTAAATTCGAACCCTGAATTAAAATTCGAAATTTTGTAGTTCTAGCTTCAAAATTGCCTAAATAGCTACATATTTTCAAAAAACGTTTCATCCCCTATTTCACCCTCTTACGGATGGAATATCGAAAAATCGCTTCTTAAATGACACCTACAGAGTAAGATCAACACCCTCCACAAATTTCAAGTTTCTATCTTCAGTGGTTTGGTCCTGGCGATGATGAGTCAGTCAGTCAGTCAATCAATCAGTCAGTCAATCAGGACACTTCCTTTTATATATAGAGATTAGATCTCGAAAGCCAGTGTGTCAGAAGACAAGAATATCTTGTTACATTATGGTCTTCTATCCAAAGGCTGCTTTGAAGCAGCTTTCTGCACTATTATATACTGTGCAAGCCTCTTCATCTTTGCGTACAACCTACAAACATTTAAGCATTCCTCCAATATTCAAGCTGTGATATTGTACCACAGGTTTTAGCTGCCACATTTTTCTTTATTCCAAATCAATGCTTCCTTGCTGTCTCAGGATAAGTCATGTCATCAAACCTCTTCTTTATATTCAACCCATTTTATTCCTATATAGTTATTTGATCTACCAATCTTGTCTTCATATTCTTCTACAGCCCCATATTTCAAAACCTTCTATTCTCTTCTTGTCTGAATTAATCATCCATGTTCACTTTCTCATGAGGCTATACTCAAGACAGATACTTCCAGAATTTACTTCCTACCACTTATACCTGATGCTAAAAATTCCTCTTTGTTATTTCCAGCCTGCATTTCATACCTTTTCTGCTACAGTCACCATCACTTACCGTATTTGCCCAAATATAGTCCGAATATGATTATAGGCCGCACGTAAACTTTTGACACAAGATTGTAGGAAAAAAAAATCTCGAATATAGGCCACAGGTTTTTTAAATCCAACTTTTTCATAATGAGAAACACATTGTTTCGAATCCATATCCTCTTTTCAACAAATTCATCAAAAGCACTGTGGAAAACTGTAAATCAATGAATATTTTTGCAAATATCTCTGAAACGGTGTGAATTATTGAAGTGCAAAATTGTTCAGAATTTTTTCCTTTACAAATATGTTTATTGGATTTTCTTCTCAGGTGAATGGTTAAGGTGTTATTTGTAATTAAATTTCTGCTGTCAAAAGACCATTACAAATTGCCTATTTTTAATATTACTATCATATGTTTTGTCTGAAATATTTGAAAAAGGGAGGTTTTGGTCACTGATTGTGAACAATTACGTCTGTAAAATTTGGTGGCTATCGTCTGAACGATGGAACAAAAAATGTAGAAGCACATTACAGACAGAGAGAGACAATGTCACAATGTCAAATCGCCATTATTTTTGCAAATATCTCTGAAACTATGTGAGATATGAAAAAGAAAAAAGAGGAAATGTGTAGAGAATTTTCTCTTCTACAAATTGGTTTGTTCAGTTTTTGTGTCAGATGAACGGTTAAGCCATTATTTTCATTTCAATTTTGAGCTATCATAAGATGTTTGAAAATGCCCACTTTTAATGTTACATACTACTGTAACCTAAAGTGGAGCAAAAACGATTGTCGCTAGTGTACATGTGAGGACGAACTATTAAATTGTTCAGAGTCATCGTGCATTGTGAGGACAAAACTGTAAATATCCCGATGTAGAAAAAGACTTGCTTGACTTTGTAATTCAAAGCAGGAACCGTGCTTTTGCTGTTTTGACAGACATGATTCAATTGTAAGGCTGCAAAATAGCCTCAAGTTCTATGTACATTGTTTCTTGGAAATTGCCCCCAATGAATGTGAAGTCAGTGAATCTGTTCGTTGTAAAATATGTTAGTTTAAAACGTAACATTTGAACTCAACATTGGTATTTGCACAAACAAGCTTTCGCCATCTTAACCTCCCATCACTGCTCGTGATAAGCGTTACCAGCATAAACTTCACACTAAGAACTCGCGTGACACACTCTAGACTTTTATTGCGGATATTAGCTTCATTGACCACATCAGATTAAAATCATTTATGTGCTTAAGAAGTCAGGTGTGTTACTTATTGCTTTTATTTGAGAGGGCACAGATGTGTTAAAAACACTTTTGTCTGCTATTGTTGGCAGCGGTAAATAATGAGACCATTCGATTTATATCACAACATTGACTTTCATTAATTGACCCGCTGTTTCCGTGAATGTGTATTAAAAAAACATAGATGCAGTTTAGCAAACCAGTTACCATTTTTAAAGACTTTATACTTTATTACATTTCTCAAACCAAAATAAACTTGAGCAAGTAATTTTTGAAACTAAAGACGCATGGGGGGGGGGGGGGGGGATAGAATCTTGATTATAGGCCGCACCATTGATTTTGCAGGCCAAAATTTGGGGGAAAAAAAGTGCGGCCTTTATTTTCAATATATCCAGAGTCGCACTGAAATGATTAGCATGTATGTATGTACAGAGCAGTGAAAGAGTTAAAATATGTTGGTGCTAAACACAACAATTGTGGTTTCCTTTGAAATCCATTATCTTCTGTTCTTGGGCAATTTTGTATGTTTTCAGCTGCATAATATGTGCATCGGCACTATTAAATGTCATCTCGGCGAAAGAAATTACTTTTCTCTTAAACTGCATCATGAAGAAGGGGAAAAAAAAAACAAAAAAAAAAAAAAAAAACCCCATGCTTCTTCACAATTGGATACAATGTAGCACTACAGGCACAAAAGTTCAAATGCAGACTGCAAACACTGCAACAAAGGGTGAAATCCAGATTTACCAATCACAAAATCTACTTATGGCGGCTTCTGGCGGCATTTTTTGGAACTACTGTTCACAAATCTAGGCTCTCTACACAAAACCAAGGAGGTTAGAATCTCTAACCTCCTTGCACAAAACCATAGTTTATTTTTACCTCCATGCGCAAAACCTACTAATGGTGACATCTAGTGGCATTTTTTCAAACTTCCTTAAGCTTTGCCTCGGTATCTAAGCCCCATGTGTATTTTTAGATCCCGAAAACTAGGAAAAAAGTGCAGCTTGCATTCAGGTAAATACGGTAACTTGGGGGTTGTCTTATAGGCCAAATATATGCTTAAACTATAAAATGTTGATGAAAATTTGTACCTCGTCCTATCTGAAGGTCGTCTTATCTGTTGAAATATACAGTAGTTCTCGACAAGACCAGATTAATTTTACTTTTGTTGATGTTCATCTTTTTCAACACACTGCCCACTCTGTACAGTTGAGATTCTAAATTCTCTGGTGTCTTCGACAGAATTATAGCGCAGAAAATAATATGTCAATGTGATTTTCATTTTTATGGTATGAATATTTGAAGAAATGCAAGTTCTGAGCTTTGTGAAAACAAAGTAATTTATTTCAATTGAAAGAGTGTATGCCAAAGGGTAGAGGTACAATGGAACATCAGATATCATAATACGGCACTGAAAGGTAAGGTAAAGTTGTCAGCATTCTGAAGATATGTTTGGACAGCACAGTGCTTTACCGGCATGGTACTGTTTGGAGGTGGTATGCCGTTGCCTCCTATTGAACTTCGAACAAAGTTAACCAGTCAGTTATAGGAGGACCTACAATATAACATGAGTGGCTGGCCAGTACTTATCAAACCTCAGTACTGCTGATTTCACATCTCTAATTAATTATTAACTTCAAACAGTTTTTTGCATTGAAAGTATTGTGTCACATTTTATTGAATTGTGTGCTAATTACAAATAAATAGAAGTTAATAGTGTGGCTTTGAACAGTGTCTACTCATTATAATAAGAATTTATCAAAACATGTGAAGTGACTGTAAGAAGAAACCCAAATCGAACTTCTTCTGTAGTATCTATAAAAGGGGCTGTGGGGAGCAGATGAAGCAGTCTCCATCCTGCATGTATACTGCTACAGGGAAATAAGCAGTGTGGAGAAGATATATCCTACCTCTCTCAAGTGGTGCAGTTGTTATACAGGTAGTAAGAATTCTTTTCCTAGACATCCTAAATAGTGTTTGCAGTTGACAGGGATCATTCAGTTTTAGTTAAAACAGGTCAACACACCAGTGAAAATGAAATCATGAAATTCAGTGATGGTTCCTTCTGTGTTACTGTATGCAGTATTGTTTTGCTGGACCCAAATCATGTTGTCAGAACTCAGTATCACAAGTCCATAAAAAATGATTCGAGTTAGTCTTAATATACTGCAAAAATGTAAATGCTGAGTGCACCCAGTTATATTACTTTCAAATGTAGGTATCACCTACATGAACATAAAACATCCACACTCAGTGACAATAATAAAGTGTTTTCTGGCATCCATTTGCAGGGTAACAATAAGCTGTTGGCAGTTTTGGCATGTGAAGACAGAATTTTGCGAGTATTGGATCGACATGACCTCTTACACAGTGTTGAGTTAGAGTCTGCACCATCAGTACTATTTCAGTTTCCTGGAAGTGATGACCAGATATTATATGGAACTGTTGATGGCAAAATTGGTGTTGTCACTGTTACAAGGTGAGCCACGATATCATTTTTCCATAATTTTAGTTGTCAGGCTCCTACAAGTACAAACGATTAACCCTTAAACTGAAATATTTGTCTTAGAAAACTTCAGAATTTTTAAAAAATCTGTTATCCGATTCACAGTATCTTCTCATTGGTGAGTTATTTGCATCGTAAAAGTATTGCAACTCAATTTGTGGCTTCTTGTTGTTATGTATGTATTAATTTCAGAAAACCTACAAGTCTCTATGACCATATGGCATACATGCTTGATCTGATGGACCAGATGTTATGTTTGTTTTCAATTCAATTCAATTCAATTTTTTTTATTATCACATTACATGTCTTATACAATCAAAGATTGTGACATAGGTGACTTGTCAAAGTTACACTGTATACAATACTATTACATACAGGCAATAAACTAACAACACATGTGGTGCTACGTTACAAGGAGGTATTTTAGAGGACCTACAATTAAAATGTACTGTTGTCATTCAAAAAATCTTCTACACTGTAGTAACATTTATCTTTCAGATATTTTTCCAGGTCTCTTTTGGTACTTTTGACATCTAATTCATCCATACCTTTACATGTTTTATTTACAAATTTCATGCCCATATAGTATGGGGTTTTTTCATAAAATTTTAACCTATGGGTTGGTAACATGTAGCTTGCTCTATGCCTAGTTTGATATTGGTGTGAGAAACAGTTGCCCTCAAAAAGTTGTGGGTTTCTTTTTGTGAAAGTGAAAGTTTCATAGATATACATGCTTGGAATGGTCATTAGATCTAGTTTTTCAAATAAAGGTTTACAGTGTTGCTTTGGTTTAGCTCCCACCATTGTTCGAATGATCTTTTTTTGTAGTCTGTAAGCTCTAAGTAAATTTGTTTTTTCAGACCCCCAGAAAATGATACTATACCTAATAACTGAAACAAAATATGCATTATATACAGTTTTCCTTACAGCTAAATCAGTGACACTATACAAAATATTGATAATATATACAAGACTATTCAGTCGACTTAGTATGCTGTCCACATGGTGACTCCACAACATGTTTTTGTTTAATAATATGCTGAGGAATTTGACACTGTCTACAGTGTCTATTTTTTTGTCCATATATGTTATTTCACTTATAGACTGTGCAGATTGTTTTGTGGTGAAATGAACAATTTCTGTTTTAGTAACGTTTAATTTCAGGTTATTATTTTTGACCCATCCCTCTACTTCCCCAAGTGTTTTTTCAATATGACGAATTAGGTCCACCTCATTTTTACAACAGACTATAGCTGTTGAATCATCTGCATAGAGGATGGTATCAGACTGTATCTGGCTTGGCATATTGTTAATGTAATACAGGAACAGTAGTGGCCCTAATACCGAACCTTGTGGAACGCCTAATTGAGTGTGTTTCCAGCCAGAGACAAATTTATTGCCGTTGCTGTTAACGATTACCCTTTGCTTTCTGATTGCCAAGTATGATGACATCCAGCTAAGAGATTTGCCTTGAAAACCATAGAGTGCCAGTTTTTGTAGGAGGAGGTCATGATTTACTGTGTCAAAGGCTTTGGACAGGTCACAAAAGATGCCTGACACACACATTCTATCATCAAGACATCTGCTAACTTTTGTGACCAATCCATTAATTACATGGATTGTGCTGCGGCCTTTTCTGAAACCATACTGATTGCATAATATTATGTTCTTAGAGGAATTGTAATTTTCGATCTGATCACATGCAGCCCTTTCAAATACTTTTCAGAGAACTGGTAACAGTGAGATTGGCCTATAATTACCCAATTCATCTTATTTGCCCTTTTTATGAACTGGCAGAACTTCTGCATATTTTAATCGATCTGGGAAACATCCCTCATCAAATGATTGGTTGATTATGAGGGAGAGTGGATGTGCAATAATGTGCCGAACTGTTTTTATTATTTCGGTGGGGATCTCATCCCACCCCACGGATTTTGGAATTTTTAAGGACATTATGATTCTTGTGACATCTGAGATAGAAACATGAGCAAACTTAAAACCTGGGCCCTTTTTGTCCATCACAATAGACTTTGTTTTCGGTTTTGAACATTCACCAATTTTGTTACAGTTTATGTAAAAGTCATTAAAAGATTCAGAAATGGCACTGGGGTCTGTAATAGTTCTATCATTTATCACTATTTTAGAGGGACATTTTCTCTCTATCTCACATCCAATTTCGCTTCTTATAACTGACCAAACAGCTTTTGATTTGTTTTTTGCATTTGAGATGAAGTTATTATTTGCCATACATTTTGCTACTTTAACAACTTTATTGAATGTTTTTTTTTTGTATGTGCTGACATACTTAAGAAATTCAGGGTTTCGATTTACTTTTGCCTCCATATGCAGTTTCCTCTTAGTTATGCTAGACACTCTAATTCCTTTTGTTACCCATGATCTACACTCTTGGGACCTTGGCCTCATTGTTACAAAAGGGAAGCATTCATTGAATATGGCTTGGACGTCAGTTAAAAAGTTATTGTAATTTACATCTGTGGAAGTGTGTTTGTTGACTGACCACTTGGTTTGGCATAGTTTTTTACAAAATACACCCACATTTTCTTGACTTTCGTTGTGGAGGTTGAATTATGTTTCGGGAGTGATATGAATAGTGCTTTGTGATCTGATACTCCTAAATCTAGAAGGAACTTTTCTTTTACTTCATAATTGTTACTGCTTACAATGTTATCAATACATGTTGCAGAGGTTGCTGTAATTCTTGTATACTGATCAAAATTAAGATTTAGTCCATTTGTGGCTACCAGGTTCTTTAATGCCCGGTTTCCGAAACAGTAGTTACCTGTCCCGTTATAGTTATCTGTGGGTTACCTGACCGTTTAGTACAAAATGGGTTTCCGAAACAACAGTTACCGTCACAGCCGTAGTTACCTGTCCGTTAAAGATAAATGCGCGTTCCCCTGGGGTTACCTACACGTTAACTTTAGTTGTAACTATATCCGCTACGTAGCGCTAGTGGGCTTCCAAACGCAAGTCCACAAGTTATTTAACAGTAGTAATTTGTTTTTGTTTTTATGACAGGGTTCCGTATAATTTTCATATAATTTTAAAATTTTTGAAGCAGAAGAATGGAAATTCTTTCATCTTCGTCGTCACCACCTTCGTCTTCTTTTTCTTCTGATGCTTCGGACAGTTGTTTAGAAGAAGAAAACTTAGCTGTATTCAGCACTGTTGAAACACCACGACGCGTTTTTTGTGTTAGATGACAACCATTTGATCTGTGTAATGAGAGGGAATTTCATATGCATTTCAGAATAACAAAAAAAAAAAAAAAAATTCTAACCAGTGACATTGCCGGGTTCAAACGGAGAAAAACGAGGAATTCAACATTCCGGGTTAAATTTTACATCGCGCTCGGCGGTTGTGAGAGATAATTTTGACAACGGGTGATGTTTGCATTAGCTGCATCTCCCTCGCGATTGGTCAAGCAACATCTCGACACTGAGCAACAGTGGCCAACGTTATCTCTCGCGATCGCCGATCTCGGTGTAAAATTTTACCTCATCTACATCACAAAGCAATGCTCTGATAATGAAACTTTCAATTAAGCATAAAGATACTTTCCTGTGCAATAGTGTTCTGCCATGCAATTGCCATTACGATCAGTCAATGTTTCAAGTGATTAGCGTTTTCTTTTTATTATTATTTTTTTATTATTACAACGTGAGGCTCGGGTAGGTGGATGGGTGGTTGTAAATTGACCAGTCTGTGTTGTGAAAAGTAATGTCACATTCATAGAACAATGGGAAGAGGAAAACTTAAATTCATAAAAATATCTGTCGACAACGGAAATAATACGTATGATTTTATTGTTAACCCTGCCTTCGTTGTTGTTTATCCTTTTTTTCTTTTTAAAAAAGAATACAGCTCTCTGAGTTGCCTTACCGTCTTCTCTCCTGTCTGTTTAACGAATTGTACAGTTTTCTGACAACTTCCAAGGCGTGTTGTTTTTCCAAAAATAGTCAAACCACCTGCCTTTTCATTTACTATAACTACTTTCCTCTCTAAATTCAAGTTGGTCAAAAGATTTTTCTTAAATAGAGTCAAATTTTTTCCTCACTTGTCGCACATTGCCTTTGAAAACAGGAACAGAAAACTCGTAACAACTATAAAAACTAAGACGCGTCTTCAATTTCAGTTAATAATTGATAAAATTCGAGCAATTGCGATTTTCTTTAGTAGTGCCATCTGTTATCTGTTGAGACGTACTATTTGCTTCGACAGAAGGCGTAGTTACCTAATAGTTAACTAACGGCCGTTGAAATCAGCTACGGGAAACCCAAGAAAGTTATCTGGCATGTTAAATTATAACGTGACGGTAGCTAACGGCACGGTAACTACAGTTTTCCAGAAACCGGGCATAAGTGTGAAGAAAATTTGTCATCAGTTCTTACATCCATGTTAAAATCTGCACAGATACTAATTTTCTTGCACAGTTTCTAATTTTTCATTTATGTAGCAATGTATCAAACTTATCTAAAAATACTCACCGCAAAGACGTGGCGACGAGCTGCGACAGGCACATACAAAAGACACACACATACAACACATTCAGCTATTGGCCATGGCCTTCTTCGGAAATAGAGCACTCACGCAATCACACAGGCACACAACACAGTCATACAACCATCACCTCCGACTGCCACACTTCGAATCACGCTCTGCAGCGAATCGGGGACGGGAGGGAAGGGGAGGGGGAGGGGATAGAAAGGTTATGTCACGGTGGTGGGGATGGGTTAGATGGGAATAACGAGATGCAGCTTAGGAATGGAGTGGGGAGGCGGGTGAGGGGAGAAAATAAAATAAAATAAAATAAAATAAAATAAAGTAAAATAATTCATGTACACTGCAAGTGCACAAGACCACATACACACACACACACACACACACACACACACACACATATACATATACACACACACGATCACACATTCACACACCACTCAAATCAGGCGAGGTTTGGGATGCAGAGGTAGGAACTGTAAGGTATGGAAAAAAAAAAAAAAAAAAAAAAAAAAAAAAAAAAAAAAAAAAAATTAAAAAAATATAATATATATGAAAGCAGCCACGTAATTTACCAACTGTGCTGCAAGCACTGTACAGCTTTCTATATTGGCATGACCACCAACCAGCTGTCCATTAGGATGAATGGCCACCGCCAAACTGTGGCCAAAAACAAGGTGGACCACCCTGTGGCACAGCATGCAGCGGAGCACATGCTTGATTTCAATGGCTGCTTCACAACCCGGGCCATCTGGATCCTCCCATCCACCACCAGCTTTTCTGAACTGCACAGATGGGAGTTATCCCTACAATACATTCTCCGATCCCGAAATATATATATATATATATATATATATATATATATATATATATATATTTCGGGATCGGAGAATGTATTGTAGGGATAACTCCCATCTGTGCAGTTCAGAAAAGCTGGTGGTGGATGGGAGGATCCAGATGGCCCGGGTTGTATATATATATATATATATATATATATATATATATATATATATATATATATATATATTGTTTGGATGTGGATATGTGTGAGTGTGTGTGTATTTGTTTACCTTCCTTTTTGTCCCCTAAGGTAAGTCCTTCCACTCCTGGGATTGGAATGGCTCCTTTTCCACTTCCTTAAAACCCGTATCCTTCCCTTTCTCCTCTCCTTCCTCCCTCTTTTTCCCGAAGAAGCCACCACTGGTGGCGAAAGCTCGAATGGTTGTGTGTTTTTGTGTGTTTCGTGTTTCTATCGACAAGCCTGTACTTTCGGTAAGTCAAAAATCTTTATTTTATACTATATATATATATATATATATATATATATATATATATGCTACACCGTCCGGGTTATCTGGATACTTCCCACTGACACCAATATATATATATATATTGGTGTCAGTGGGAAGTATCCAGATAACCCGGACGGTGTAGCACTGTGCCAAGATGTGCTGGCCGTGCACCAATGCGTGTTTAGCCACAGGGTGATCCTCGTTACCAACAAACACTGTCTGCCTGTGTCCATTCATGCGAATGGACAGTTTGTTGCTGGTCATTCCCACATAGAACGCTTCACAGTGCAGGCATGTCAGTTGGTAGATCACGTGGGTACTATCGCAAGTGGCTCTGCCTTTGATCGTGTACACCTTCCGGGTTACGGGACTGGAGTAAGTGGTGGTGGAAGGGTGCATAGGGCAGGTTTTACAACGGGGGCGGTTACAAGGGTAGGAGCCAGAAGGTAGGGAAGGTGGTTTGGGGATTTCATAGGGGTGGACTAGGAGGTTACGGAGGTTAGGTGGGCGGCGGAAAGACACTCTCGGTGGAGTAGGAAGGATGTCATGAAGGACGGATCTCATTTCGGGGCAGGATTTAAGGAAGTCGTATCCTTGCTGGAGAGCCACATTTAGAGTCCGCTCCAGTCCCGGAAAGTATCCGGTGACAAGAGGGGCACTTCTGGGATTCTTCTGTTGAAGGTTCTGAATTTGGGGGGATGAGGTAGTAGCTCTGGCAATTTGTTTCTCTACCAGATTAGGAGGATAGCCGCGGGATGTGAAAGCTGTTAATAGGTTGTTGGAGTACTGGTTCAGAGCTTCAGGACTGGAGCAGACTCGTTTGCCACGAAGACCTAAGCTGTAAGGAAGGGAACGTTTGATATGGAATGGATGACAGCTGTCATAATGCAGGTACTGTTGTTTATTGGTAGGTTTGACGTGGACGGATGTGTGGAGTTGGCCGTTGGACAGATGGAGGTCGACATCGAGGAATGTGGCATGGGATTTGGAATAGGACCAGGTGAATTTGATGGGACCAAAGGAGTTGAGGTTGAAGAGGAAATTCTGGAGTTCTTCTTCACTGTGTGTCCAGATCATGAAGATATCATCAATGAATCTGTACCACACTTTGGGTTGACAGGCTTGGGTATCCAGGAAGGCTTCCTCTAAGCGTCCCATGAATAAGTTTGCGTACGAGGGGGCCATCCTGGTTCCCATGGCTGTTCCCTTTAGTTGTTGGTATGTCTGGCCCTCAAAAGTGAAGAAGTTGTGGGTTAGGATGAAGCTGGCTAGGGTATTAAGGAAAGAGGTTTTAGGTAGGGAAGTGGGTGGTCGGCGTGAAAGGAAATACTCCATCGCAGCAAGGCCCTGGGTATGTGGGATATTTGTGTATAGGGAAGTGGCATCAATGGTTACAAGGATGGTTTCTAGAGGTAACAGGCTGGGTAAGGATTTCAGGCGATCGAGGAAGTGATTGGTGTCTTTGATGAAGGATGGGAGACTGCACATGATGGGTTGAAGGTGTTGGTCTATGTAGGCAGAGATTCGTTCTGTAGGGGCTTGGTAACCGGCCACAATGGGGCGGCCGGGATGATTGGGTTTGTGAATCTTGGGAAGTAGGTAGAAGGTGGGAGTGCGGGGTGTCGGCGGGGTCATGAGGTTAATGGAGTTAGGTGAAAGGTTTTGTAGGGGGCCTAAGGTTTTGAGGATTCCTTGAAGCTCTGCCTGGACATCGGGAATGGGATTGCCATGAAAGACTTTATATGTGGTACTGTCTGAGA
The DNA here is from genome assembly GCA_026315105.1 of Locusta migratoria. NCBI lineage: Eukaryota > Metazoa > Arthropoda > Insecta > Orthoptera > Acrididae > Locusta > Locusta migratoria. The sequence continues at coordinate 207,356,129 of CM048749.1, forward strand.
GCTGACGCAGTCCCTCAGCTATATATATATATATATTATATTTATTTATTTATTTATTTTTTTTTTTTTTTTTTCTATACCTTACAGTTCCTACCTCTGCATCCCAAACCTCGCCTGATTTGAGTGGTGTGTGAATGTGTGATCGTGTGTGTGTATATGTATGTGTGTGTGTGTGTGTGTGTGTGTGTGTGTGTATGTGGTCTTGTGCACTTGCAGTGTACATGAATTATTTTACTTTATTTTATTTTATTTTATTTTATTTTCTCCCCTCACCCGCCTCCCCACTCCATTCCTAAGCTGCATCTCGTTATTCCCATCTAACCCATCCCCACCACCGTGACATAACCTTTCTATCCCCTCCCCCTCCCCTTCCCTCCCGTCCCCGATTCGCTGCAGAGCGTGATTCGAAGTGTGGCAGTCGGAGGTGATGGTTGTATGACTGTGTTGTGTGCCTGAGTGATTGCGTGAGTGCTCTATTTCCGAAGAAGGCCATGGCCGATAGCTGAATGTGTTGTATGTGTGTGTCTTTTGTATGTGCCTGTCGCAGCTCGTCGCCACGTCTTTGCGGTGAGTAGTAAACTGTCCTCACTATATTATTTATTCCAACCTGGACTTTCCATTATTATATTATCTAAAAATACAGAACTTATATGGTATCCAGGGGTGCGATATATGCTGATAATTACAATGTTATACTCTTTAAGTTCTATAGAACAACTTTCAAATGTACCTTCTTCATTCAGATGGCTAAAATTTTGTCTGACATCATAGTCTATCTAGGAATGAACTAGTATGCCACTGCCTCCATACCCGTCAGTTCTACAAAAGTTAGTAGCCAGTTTATAGCCTGAAAGTTTATTTAGAAGATTTATATTTTCAGATTTAAGCCAATGTTCATTAAGGCATATTACTTTTACTGATTGTTTCACACTTTCTAATAAAATTTGTATGTCATAAAGCTTACTGATCATTCCTTCGGATAGACCTCTGATGTTTAAATGCATAATGAAATTACTACCGGTACTGCATATATTATTAGGTAGAGGGTCTTTAAAACTAAAATGACTATAAAGTAATGGAACATCCACCTGAGTATTTACTGTTTGTACTGGATTCGTTGTGTTGGGCCTAATTCGGAATGAATCAGCCCCTTTCATCAGTTTCCCTGCTTGTTAGCATCTGGATGATGAGAAGATACAGTTTTCTTGACGATAATTTCAGTTTGTGATGTTTCTTCTGGGGCTGATTCTGGCACTGCTTCATGTTCTGGATGTGTTATTTCTGTTGGCGCTGGTGCTTTGGCTGCGACTATGTTCCTGGTTTTGACATTGTTCTCCCGTTTTTTCATTTCCTTGGTTGAAACTGGTTGCATAGCAATTGGTTTTCTTGCAACATCGTCATCTCTCTGTATTAAGTTTGCTAGCATTTTGCCGATGTGTGACTTGCCTGTGTTGTTGTGATGTAGCCTATGTTTGGTAAACAGATCTCTCACATTTGGAAGCTCAAAAAAATGTTACATTTTGACGGAACTTGCATATTTTGTGGAACTGTCTGTTTATTTTTGCAAGTTCCAGATGTACGATAGAATTGTCCTGCAAGTCGTATCTGTGAGGCAAGCTAGTGATTATGGTGTTTCAAATCAAGTAGTGTAGTTTTTAAGCACTGGGTCGTATGCTTACCTTCATTTACGTATACATCATTACTTCCACCCATGATTATGATGGTATCATAATCATAATCATTAAGTGATTTACTGTTTTTCATTATTTCCGTTTATGTTGAAAAAGATGACATTGTGGATAATGCATCAGAGTGTGGTTGTAAATCTACAAAAATCTTAAGGAATGATAGAATAGAATTTACTAAATGGCAGTTTTGAAAGGAAGCTTTTAAAGTGGTTGCAGGAGAGCAGTGATGACTCCGGTGTAGAGAATGATGACACAGGTGCTGATTCTGACTTTTATAGTTACCGACGTGCACATGGAAAACAATACATCATGCCAGATAGTTCTGAGGGAATAAAAAAAAAGTTTTCTATGGTAAACAATGGAACAAAAATGAATAAACAAAAACAGTACACATTTAAGTGAGGTGAATAAATTTGATGTTTCATAAAAAAAAAAAAAAAAAAAAAAAAAAAAAAAAAAAAAAAAACCCTCAGACCAAATGTTTCTGTTTATGTTCTATCAACCAGTGTGTTTGTTTAACCCTTTTCAGTCCACATTTTATTAGTTTCCTGAACAAGAAAGAATGTATATTTGGAAAGTCCAGGTTGGAATTAATAATATAGTGAGGACAGTTTACAACTCACCGCAAAGACGTGGCGACGAGCTGCGCCAGGCACATACAAAAGACACACACATACAACACATTCAGCTATCGGCCATGGCCTTCTTCAGAAAATAGAGCACTCATGCAATCACACAGGCACACAACACAGTCATACAACCATCACCTCCGACTGCCGCACTTCGAATCACGCTCTGCAGTGAATCGGGGATGGGAGGGGAGGGGAGGGGGAGGGGATAGAAAGGTTACGTCACGGTGGTGGGGATGGGTTAGATGGGAATAAAGAGATGCAGCTTAGGAATGGAGTGGGGAGGTGGGTGAGGGGAGAAAATAAAATAAAATAAAGTAAAATAAATATATATATAGAAAATTCATGCACACTGCAAGTACACAAGACCGCATACACACACAGACACATGCACGCGCACGCGCGCGTGCGCGCACACACACACACGCACACACACACACACACACACACACACGATCACACATTCACACACCACTCAAAATAGGCGAGGTTTGGGATAGAAATGTAGGAACTGTAAGGTATGGAAAAATATATATATATAGGGAAGTTATCGTAGGTTGAGGCCTGTTTGATTTCGGGATCGGAGAATGTATTGTAGGGATAACTCCCATCTGTGCAGTTCAGAAAAGCTGGTGGTGGATGGGAGGATCCAGATGGCCCGGGTTGTGAAGCAGCCTTTGAAATCAAGCATGTGCTCCGCTGCATGCTGTGCCACAGGGTGGTCCACCTTGTTTTTGGCCACAGTTTGGCGGTGGCCATTCATCCTAATGGACAGCTGGTTGGTGGTCATGCCAATATAGAAAGCTGTACAGTGCTTGCAGCACAGTTGGTAAATTACGTGGCTGCTTTCACAAGTGGCCCGGCCTCTGATAGGGTAGGATAAGCCTGTGAAAGGACTGGAATAGGAAGTGCTGGGTGGGTGGATTGGACAGGTCTTGCAGCGAGGTCTTTCACAAGGATATGATCCCTGTGGCAGTGAGCTGGGTTTCGGGGTGGCATAAGGATGAACTAGGATGTTGTGAAGGTTGGGAGGGCGACGGAACACCACTTTAGGAGGCGTGGGAAGGATCTTGGGCAGGATGTCTCTCATTTCAGGGCACGAGGATAGAAAATCAAAACCTTGGCGAAGGATGGAATTTAGTTGTTCGAGACCAGGGTAGTACTGGGTGACAAGGGGAGCGCTCTTTTGTGGATGGTTACTGGTGTTAGGAAGAGGATTTGGGGTGTGTGAGGATATGGCACGGGAGATTTGTTTGTGGACTAGGTCTGTGGGGTAGTTCATCCTTATGCCACCCCGAAACGCAGCTCACTGACACAGGGATCATATCCTTGTGGAAGACCCCGCTGCAAGACCTGTCCAATCCACCCACCCAGCACTTCCTATTCCAGTCCTGTCACAGGCTTATCCTACCCTATCAGAGGCCGGGCCACTTGTGAAAGCAGCCACGTAATTTACCAACTGTGCTGCAAGCACTGTACAGCTTTCTATATTGGCATGGCCACCAACAAGCTGTCCATTAGGATGAATGGCCACCGCCAAACTGTGGCCAAAAACAAGGTGGACCACCCTGTGGCACAGCATGCAGCGGAGCACATGCTTGATTTCAATGGCTGCTTCACAACCCGGGCCATCTGGATCCTCCCATCCACCACCAGCTTTTCTGAACTGCACAGATGGGAGTTATCCCTACAATACATTCTCCGATCCCGAAATCAACCAGGCCTCAGCCTACGATATCTTCCCGATATATATATTTTTCCATACCTTACAGTTCCTACCTCTCTATCCCAAACCTCGCCTATTTTGAGTGGTGTGTGAATGTGTGATCGTGTGTGTGTGTGTGTGTGTGTGTGCGCGCGCGCGCGCGCGCGCGCGCGCTTTGCATGTGTATGTGTGTGTATGCGGTCTTGTGTACTTGCAGTGTGCATGCATTTTCTATATATATATATATATTTATTTTACTTTATTTTATTTTATTTTCTCCCCTCACCCACCTCCCCACTCCATTCCTAAGCTGCATCTCGTTATTCCCATCTATCCCATCCCCACCACCGTGACGTAACCTTTCTATCCCCTCCCCCTCCCCTCCCCTCCCATCCCCGATTCACTGCAGAGCGTGATTCGAAGTGCGGCAGTCGGAGGTGATAGTTGTATGACTGTGTTGTGTGCCTGTGTGATTGCGTGAGTGCTCTATTTTCTGAAGAAGGCCATGGCCGATAGCTGAATGTGTTGTATGTGTGTGTCTTTTGTATGTGCCTGTCGCAGCTCGTCGCCACGTCTTTGCGGTGAGTTGTAAACTGTCCTCACTATATTAAGAATGTATATTTGTTAGATCCACCACCCATCACCCTTGAGAGAAATTTGGGATGTTTCTATACGGCATCATTGATCAGGATATGTTTCCTTTACCATAATTAACATTTTAAAACTTTTTACTACTAACTTAGAGGGTTTACAATTATTTATTACTGAAATTTTCAATTTACTTTGTCTTCTTTACCTTGAAATAATATTTTTGCTGCATGTACTCTAACTTAGACATACATATTTTGTCAATTCATTGTAGCCTAATGTTCCCCATTTCCTTGAAGTAATGGAAGCCAAGCTAACCACAATTAATTTTTGAAAGTCTTGCAGTATTGTTTATAACCCTTTGACAAATGATTGGGTCTAAAGGAAAAGATACAGATGATGATGCCATATTGCATAACTGGGCTGGAAAGGGTTGTGGCTTAAATTATTTGTTCAAGAGGTATTTGTATTAGAGAGTACCCCTCTTCTATTTAGTTGATTAATAACCATTTGACATTCAGACTTGCCACTCAGTTCCAAATAACTGTGCTTTTGTTGTTCTTAGCAGACTTCCTTGCCTCTGATGTGTCTTCAGTGCTAGAGGCTGAATGAGAGCTTTAATCCTTGTCAGATGGAAGCACTGACCAAGAAACCTTCTTTTTTAAATACCAGTATACGAAAGCATTGTGGTATGTCAACAGATAATTCACATCAAATATGTATACCACAATTGTATTTTAATTGTGTAATTGATTAGAAATGTCTAATTAGACTATTGAATGTTGATACACGTGGGTACAACAGACAGCCTTTCATTTTCCTTAAAATAATCTTATTTCACATATTCCTCGACTTGAGATGAAACATATAATGTAAGCTATATTCTTCAAAGAGCTAAATGAACTTTTTTTATAATGTTTGTGTATGCAATGTAAGAAATAAATGTTGATTTGCTTCATACATCAATGTGCCATTACCTTTCCCTTATTTTATTTACCATTCAATAAAAGAGAACTGTTTCATAGTAGCTAATATGAACTAGTGCTCATAGCTCATAATGTATACATTTTAGAGTTTACATTTATATTTACTGCACATTTTTTCTTGTCTCCAAAACTACAAGGGTCGTCCACAAAGTTCCATTTCTATTTTTATCCACAGCAGTGCTATGATCAAAGTTCCAGGCATATGCAGCAGTTACTCTGACTCAAGGAGAAGACAAGTATGTCATTTTAAGATCGCTGCTGCCAACATGTGCTTTGTAGTGCTGTTTTATATTGTCAGCCATAATTGAAAATGCTGCCATGTCTGCAATCAGATCTGTGATTCGTTTTCTAAATGCAAAAAAATTTAAACCAAAGGAAATTCATTACAGACAAAATGCTAAGAATAATGCAATGGTTAGAAAATGGCTCAGGCTGTTCAATGAAGGTCATGATCAAGGTCACAAAAAAGAACGAAGTAGACACCCATCGTAGTTACTGATGAACTGGTTCACACAATTTAAGAGAAGATGAAGCACAATTTCCTAGTGACTTTCATCTCTTCTTACATGTAAAATCTGTCCTTGGTGGTCAAGAACATGTCACCACATGGTTGAATACACAGGTGACAACCTTCTATGAAGAAGGCATAGAAAAACTTGTGCCACACAATGCCAAGTGCCTACAAAATTTTAGAAGCTAGAAAAGTAGTTTAACAGTTGTAGATTCTTGTACAATAAATATTTTTCTGTATCTGTACATGTTTGTTTTATATAACCAAACGGAACTTACTTTATGGACATACCTCATATGTCAAGCAAAGAGCAACCTGTTCCTAGAGCTAGAGTTCTTGATTTAAGATACAAAGGAATTTATGACATTAACTACCACTAGGCACTGAATTAAATCAACGGGGAAAGTTGAAAATTAAGCCAGGCTTGGATTCAAACCTGGATCTACTGCTTACTAGTCACACTTACCACTACACCACTGGGACACAGTGATCACCACAACTGCACAGACTACCCCAGCACTCCCCCTGCCAGACCCCAAGTTTGCTGATTTCGATACGAGTTTGAGCTTCGTGTGTATCCACACTGAAGAGGTCACTGCCCATCTGCACCCTACTTATATTTATGCAGTGTCTGTTCTTTCATCACCATTATAAAATCATGCATCAGCTGTTTATTATAGTTATAACTACAACTGGTTTTGATTTTAAATCATCTTCACAGAAGTAAACTAAACAGACTGATTAAGTTGATACATTATCTGCTATCTTATCCATGCTGACATGCAAGCACCTTTGCCATATTTATTGATACTCTCACCAACTCACTTAATAAATGTTGCACTCAAGTCACTAAAAAGGTCAAAACTTATCTGGCACCAGGCAACAATAATAAATTACACTAGTAAAATTCACATCTAAAAGACCTCAGGGACAATCTTCTCACCTTGTATAAAATGACAAAAGTTGGTGACTCTGTTAAGATGCAAAGATATAAAGAAGCTAAAAAGAATTATAGGAATGAAATACAAGTTGCAAAGAGGAGAGCAAATGATACCTTCATTGAAAAGTCCCATGACAAAGGAAAAGCAGCTTGGAAGATAATAAACTCTATAACTGGAAAATAAATAACTATGCAAGTGACCCCAATCTCAGCTGAAGTGTTAAATAACTTTTTTGTAAACTGTGTAAATAATGGAGAACCACCTACCCCTGAAAGAGGTCCTGTATATCTTGTACACAATACACCTCATTTGACACAATCAACTTTCAGGTGGACTCCTGTAAACTACCAGACTGTGTCTCAAATTGTATATAAATCAGGCAACTCATATAATGAAGATGTATAAGGTTTTGCAAACTTTTGTATTAGTAAAGAAATGCTTATTTTTTCATATTATGATTTCTTTCACTTGCCCTGAAAATATGGGAATATACTATCGGGAAATGGTGCAAAAACAGTGCTCACGTAAAAAAAAAAAAAAAAAAATATATATATATATATATATATATATATATATATATATATATATATATATATATATATAAAATTGCAGACATTACTAACAAAGACTCATTCTGCCCACATTTCATAAAACTAAAAATACTGACAGTACCTGCCAGCATTATTAAAGCCTGCCTCCTCGCAGTGAAAAAGCAGCCAGAATCTTAACCTCCAGAAGTACTGTCCATCCGTATGAAACTAGGAATAGTTTAAGTAAGTGCCAGAATAGTTTAAATACACTGGAATAAAGCCATATAACAAGCTACCCCAAGCAGTGAGAGACCTACCACTAAATCTTTTTGAAAAACACTTACAGAATCTGTTAAAAAACAACTTATGAGGTAGAAGATTTTTACGATCATTACCTTGCAGAATATAAATGTAACTTTAATGTAAAATTGTATATGTAAAATGGGCCATTCCACATCAAGGGAACCAGAGCTCCCCACACGACCATCTCCAAATCTAATGAAATTTGATGTAAAGGTTCCCTGTGGTTTTTGATAGTTATAATTTTTTTAATAAGACTAACATTAATTTTACACAAAATGAAACAGCCTTACTTGAGAAAGGCTTAAAGTACAATTCTACCTCCCTTTTGTCAGACAGCACTGTATTAGAAAACTTGCACATTGACTTAAAAACTGGCCGTGACTATGTAAAAATGTAAAGTTCAAGTCAAACCTGAATTGCTTTTGACGTAGCTAACATAGTTAGTAAGAACTCTTTTCATTCCTAAAATGCTGTGTACAATGATAGAATTTTGATTAAATCTATAAATAATAAGCTTAAAGAAGCCGATGCTTTAATAACCAAATCTGACAAAGGTTGTTCCTTGGTTATTGCTAGCAATTCTGAATATGTCTCTAAAACCTTAGAATTTTTTTAATGAAAATAATATTTTGGAACTGCACAATGACCCGACCGCAGAATTACAAAAAGAAGTCAGGTCGGGCATCAATGATGCAAAATATTTGCTTAAGCCATTTCATAAATAAACTCTCATTAATATGAAACCTCAACCCCATAAACTTCAAGGTGCACAAACTTAACCACCCGATCAGGTGTATTTGAAACAGTTTGAACAATGCTTACCACGATTTAGCTAGATTTCTGCATGAAACCATGAAAAAGTCCTTTGTTTTTCAGAACAATTATTCTGTTCCCAACAGTCACTTACTAGTGTATAAAGTAAAAGATCTAGATTGCGGCCCAGATACAGCACATCAGAAATCTTTATACCAATGTTTCCGTAGTTCAAACACTTAGGATTGTAGAAAAGAATTTATGTCAATTCAAAAAACTTTCTTGTGAACAAATAACTGATTTCATGAATGTAATTAATGTAGTAGTCAGATATAACTATTTTGAAGTTAACGGAAAATTATACCAGCAAGATGATGGTCTTGTTATGGGAAATCCATTAGCTGGTATCCTTGCTGACATTTTCATCAATTCTCTGGGAGAAATATTCTTCCACAAATTCTCTTCTACAATGTTAGGCACTGTTTCCTATTCTAGATATGTCGATGACATTTTAGTCATCTATGAAGGACCTACCACTTGTTTAATGGACTACATGAGAATATCGCCTTCACCTGTGAACTAGACAACGAGGTTTGTGAGCTGAACTTTCTCGATTTGACATTAACAGTAGAAAAAAATAAAATTTCTTTCAATATCTACCGAAAAGAAACATACACTGATCAAATTGTACCCGCCTCCTCTATGCACCCTCAATGTCACAAAAATGCTTTCTTTCATTCTGCCACCACAGAGCCATTTCCATCCCACTCTCGGAAGTAAAATTCGAGGAGGAAATAAATTTGATAAAAACCATAGCAGTTAATAATGAATATGATCCTGCCATAGTTGACAACATCCTTAAAAAGAAAACCGCTAAAAGAGTTACAACACTTGGCACTCCTATTGAATCCGACCAAAAGAAAAAATATTCCGACCAAAAGAAAAAATATTTCTCCATTCCATTTCTGGGCCCATTTCCTATAAGATTCAACGACTTCTTCGTAATAAGTATAACTGCAACGTTGCCTTTTCGACCAACAAGAATTTGAAGAAAAATTTCATTCATAATTTAAAATCAACCTGTTCTCTCTTAGATAATTCTGGTGTTAACAAAATTGTTTGTGATACTTGTTCGTCCAATTACATAGGTCAAAAGGGGACGTGCTTTTAAAATCATATTTAAAGAACGTCTTTTGAGAAAGAATGGCACTAGCCCCCAGGATTCATCTTTTGCTGATCATCTTCTCATTACAGGCCACACACCTAAAGGCATTCATGACATGAACATTTTGCATACCGAAAAGAAAGGCCACAGATTAGACGTGCTTGAGGAATTGCAAATATTTAAACATTTTTCTCGTAATGACGGGCTTATTATAAATGAACAGTTACAACTCCTTAATAGAAGCTTTTATAATGGTATTAAGCTGTTACTCGGTCTTTGATGTACTTCGAGCAGTGTCCAAAATATTTCTTCCGACTTGATCCAAAGCATTTGTATTCCATGAGCTAATTTTTAACTATTGTGCTTATAAAAACTTTGTTACCCGTTTATTCTCCCTGCTAATATTGTATTGCCAAAATGACGCCTCAGCCATCTCTCGTGGTAAACAAATCATTTTGTAGCATTTGTTTTTTCAATACTGTTTTTCTCTGTACAGTAGCCTAGTTGTAATTGCGGCTACTAGATGGCACTACTGAGGTAACGTCTTCCTGTTCACAACTTAGCACACGCCAGACTGATGCCTCTGTGCAGGTGTGCAGCCCATAGTGACAAGCATTTTCTGAAAATTTCTTTTGAAAACATTATGACATAAGCTTTACAACTGAGTAGTATATTTTATTATGTGACTTGTTTTATTTTATAATTTCTGATGAAGGCTACTTAGTCATTGTCGAAACCATGTCAAATAATTTTTAATTTACGACCAGGGGGGGAGGTGCATTGACGTTGTAATGGTTGCTGACAATAGCAGCTATGTTTTAAAATTTCAAGATTCCTGCCTGCCCAGGCATCAAAAGCTGCATACAAGTATAAGTATTTTAAGAAGAAACTACTAAATACAGGTATGACCATTCATTTTAATAAGTTGTGTGAAGAAAGAGAACTTGTCCCTATTTATGCGAAGGCCTGCATAAACTTCAATAATTGCAAAATGAACCCTCAATTACTTACATACTGTAACATAGCTACCATAAGACAGATGTTCTAATGACCATACAAATGGGAGAAGTGCCCGGCCAACTGACTTCAGAGATCTTAGACCATGTTACACCATGCATGCAATCTGCATACTGCCACCTACACTAGCTCAAATAGTATCCGAGCAATAAGGCTCCCTGAATCGTGATTCCATACGTAACGTGGTGTAACACACGTGCCATTTGGATAGTACCAACAAACACCAGTCCCTCAGAGCTACGGAGGTGGGAACTTGCCCTCCAACATATCCTCTCCTCCCACCACCCCCCTGGCCTAAATCTATGCTAACCCCTCCCCTTCCTCCATCCTCAGCTCACCTATTCATTATCCGTTCCTTACCTCTCTCTCTCTTCTCTCTCTCTCTCTCTCTCTCTCTCTCTCTCTCTCTCTCTCTCTCTCTCTACCTCTCCCTCTCGCTCTCTCTGTCATTCTCTCTATCTCTCTCCGTGTGTGTGTGTGTGTGTGTGTGTGTGTGTGTGTGTGTGTGTGTGTGTGTCCATCCATATTTCCCTGTTAATGAAAAACGTTTTAGACACCCCCCCCCCGTCCCTCCTACACCCCTCAGCATCATTCATTTTACTCATCTTCTCCCCTCTTTACTACTTGATCTTTCCCCTTTGGTTATATTTATCCTCTCTGGCTTGGCTCAGTACATACATGCAGTATCTCTGACGTCCACACTCCCGAAACACCACCTTCATGACCTAGGTCGTGAACCACTTTCCCTTCTGTTCCCATCCTTTCTTCTTCCCTTCTCTCCCATCTGACGAAGGAACTCTGTTCCGAAAGCTTGTCCTTTTTGTCCCCTTTTTTCTGTTTCTTCATTGGTGTTACTATCAGCGGTACAGCACAATGGTAAGTACTGGCCAGCCATTCTATCTCAATTCAACAATATTAATGGAAATACCTTAAAGGATTGAACAATATTTTGTAAAAGTTAGGTTGTTACTCACCACAGAGATGTCCGATGAGCTGCAAAAAGGTACACATAAAAGAATAAACAAAACTGAAGCTTTCAGCTGTTAAGCCTTCATTTGCCACAGAGAACATGCATACACACTCTCTCTCTCTCTCTCTCTCTCTCTCTCTCTCTCTCTCTCTCTCTCTCTCTCACACACACACACACACACACACAAACCAAACTGCTGTCTCCGGCTGCTGTGGCTGGAGTCCAGCTGCAGCAGCCGGAGACGGCGTTTGTGTGTGTGTGTGTGTGTGTGTGTGTGTGTGTGTGTGTGTGTGTGTGTGTGCTCGTTCTCTGTGGCAGATGAAGGCTTAACAGCTCAAAGCTTCTGTTTTGCTTATTCTTTTATGTTTGCCTTGTTGTGGCTCATTGGACATGTATGTGGTGAGTGGCAACCTATCCTTTGCAAAATATTATTGATTACACTATATTGTATATAGTATACATTTCTTAGAGTTGGAAGAGGTGTGGGCATTTAACTCGGAGCACAATTCCCATTATTTATTAGTAAATTAGTGTTTTCACTTATCCATACATTATATTTCTGTTTTGTTGGAACCATAATCTTTTGATATAAAATGTTGTATGGTATAATTGAAGTTGACATAGAAACTTTGATATTATTGTTGCAGGAATGAAGTGAGTCATAAATGGATTCTGAAAAAGCCTATTAATAGCAGTTGTGTTACCTGTATAGACTGCTATGACTTGACAGCAACCGGCACTCCAGACTTAGTGCTGGGACGTCAGGATGGTTCCATAGAAGTCTACTCTTTTCCAGAGGATGTGGATGAATGTGATGCCACTCTCAGATTCACATACGTACGATGATGTACATTTGTTGTAATCAATGTGAAAAAGGTTTGCGGCTCACCATGAAAACAATTGCTGAGCTGCAGACAGGCACATAGAAAAGACAAGCACACTCAAACAACTTTATTTTCAGTCACAGCCTTCGTCAAACAAACACACAAGTACAACTAACACACAACTACCACCTCTGGCTGCCACATTTGAGTTATGTAACACCAGTGATTACATTTTGGATTGGGGGGAGGGGGGCAAGAAGGGGAGAGGGAAGGGGTAGAAATATCTACACTGCAGCAAACAGCGAACAATTGAAAAATAGACTTTAATTGTGAGGAGATGTAAGATAGTGTGAAGTGGGCGGCGGAGCAGTTGCGGTGGTGGTGGTGGGGGGGGGGGGGGCTGGAATAATAGGTTACCATTGTTTGAGGTCAGAATAAATCAACAGTTATAGAATGTATTGTAAGGATAATTCCCATCCACACAGTTCAGAAAAGCTGGTCATCATGGGTTGTAAAGCAGCAATTGAAATTTAGTCTATTGTGTTCATCTGCAAGTTGTCTTACAGGATGGTCAGCCTTGTCCTGCACCACAGTTTGATGTGGCCATTCATTCTGACAGACAGCTAGTTGGTAGGCACACCAATGTAAAATTCTGAGCAATATAAAATGCCTGTCACTAATAATATTGAAGGTTTATTAAATAGTACAGAAATTTGTGGTTAAATCTGCCTTATGCAAGACACCTTGTTTTGTTTTAATCTTCAAACATGTTTCGGCGCTTATTGTGCCATCTCCTGTGGGTTTTTGTTTTTATTTTCTAGAATACACGTACAGAATTTGGTTGTACATTGATTTTGATGAGTTACTTGATTTGACAACTTTGTTGGATATATTGGGTCTAATTTATTTATATTACTTACATTGTGTCATTTGCAGTATTTATATCTGCTTTAGTTGATGAATGACAAGTTTTCACAGCTTGTCATCTGTAAGCAACAAGATGTTTTTATTTACAAAACTATTGCGCACACATCTGGAAGTTATGTTGAAAGTTGCATGCACATTGGTTTTGTAAATAAAAAGTCTTGTTGCTTACAGATGACAAGCTGTGAAAACTTGTCATTCATCAACTAAAGCAGATATAAATACTGCAAATAACACAATGTAAGCATCGTAAATAAATTAGTCCCGATATATCCAACAAAGTTATCAAATCAAATAACCCATCCAAATCAATGTATAACCAAATTCTGTAACATGTATTCTAGAAAATAAAAACCAAAAACCCACGATTTAACCACAAATCTAATACAGCAAGCACAGAATATACAGGAGCTGCACTGTCACAAGATAATCATAACACAGAAATGGTTGACAGTCCCATCATTTTTGCTGATTCAGATAACAACAATACTAGTAGTAGTATTACAACAGCAAGAGTAATGCGACACTGTCAAGCCAATTATCAATACCACATAAAACGTCCTACTGGGGGTGGGGGGGGGGGGGGAACCACAGGATTTTAGCATGGATTGGCCATGTTAGACTTTGGGGATGGGATAATTCTGACCCAACTTCTAGGTGGAATAGGGAATCATTTACAGCAGTGGTAGAACATTTATCTGCAGGGAAGATAATTTAGTCAGGATCTCTTTTTGATATTGAGTGTGACTATCTTATCTCTGCCACCCAGTCAGATCATATCCCCGTGAAAGATGCCAATGCAAGACCTGCACAATCCACCCACCCAGCTCTTTGTATTGCCAGTCTCTCACAGGCTTATCCTTCCCCATCAGAGGCTGAGTCATCAGTGTTAGCAGCCATTGCATTAATCAACTGTGCTGTAGTCACTACACAGCTTTCTACATTGACATACCTACTAAACCACCTGTCAATAAAACTGAATGGCCACTGACAAAATATGGCCAAGAACGAGGTTAGCAGCCTTGTAGTACAACATGCAGCTGAGCATAACATACTTCATAACCGCGGCCATCTGGATCTTTCATCGGCCAGCATTTTTGAATTTCACAGATGGGCATCATCCTTACAACATATTCTACTATCATCTTGGCCTCAACATCGGATAACCAACCATTCCCACACACACTATCCTGCAGTTCCCCTCTGACACCTGCTAGCAATTCTTGTCTTGCTCCCAACTGTTTGCTCTACTATTCTTTCCTCCTTGTGTTGTACATTCATTTTTGCCACCTCACTCCACTCACCACTCCAAAATGCACTCACTGTTGTAGCAGCATTTGAAATACACTGCCCTAAGATGGTGTACATGTGGATTATATGAGTTGTGCCTTTGAGAATGTGTGGCCAAAAAATGTGGAAGTATATTGTCTTTTCCCCATGCTGTCTGTAGCTCAGCGTTAGTCTTTGCAACAGGCTGCAACATATCCTCATTACATTATTAATAATCCAATATGTACTTTGTGTTTAACATTTGTTGCTTTAAGAGTCTCTTTGAGTTTCTTTTGCTGCCCATGGCTACACTTTTCATTCTGTACACTTGATAACTACATTCTTACTTTTTTATTTCCATTTTTGTTCCTCTCCAAGTGCTTTTGGGCTATAGTGTTTTGTTATCATTCACTCTAGGAACCCAATGCCCTCTCCTAATGTTGTTCATCAAATCACATTTCACCAATTTTGTTTCGCTTGTGCAAATCCTTTTCCTTCAATAATGATAAAATATTTTTCAATTTAGCTTTTAGAGACAATTGGAGCCACAAGAAGAGGAATGTATTAGGGAACATTACTGACTATAGAAGGTTGGCTGTTAAATAATGGGACTGATACTGTCAAAGAAGTAGTACACATGCGCCAGAGATGAACAACCACTAGCTGCGAAACTTGATGCCTTCTCAGTCGAATGCTACATCTCTGGTTTATGGGGCTGTGTTCATTGTTTGTGTAAATGCAATTATTTTGTTTTGCCAGAAAAATGATTAGTAATATAGCAACACATTGTTGTAAAGTTTCACATTAAACTAGGAAAAACTGCTACTGAACCCTATCTTTTACTAAAATAACTGTATGGCAATGGCCATTTTTGAGTTGTTCCAGTATTTTCAAGATGGATGGGAAGCCACTGAAGATGACTTTTCATACCTCATCTGTTGATGTCTGATATAGTATTTGTCGGGCCTTTCGAGGCCTATAGGGCAGAGTTATTTAGTGTAGTTTAGTGGATGAAATGTAGCAAGAAAAAGCACAATCACTTCTTTCTTCCTTTCATACTCCAGACATTTGTGATACACACACTGGAAGCTTGGCTGGTCTGTGCATGGACGCTGACTGCAAGGACAAATAGTTGCCTTTTATGATAAATTAACCTCGGTAACCACTGTTGCCCGGGTGCGTATTTATTCCTTTAGTTTGTAAGACTATCTTCTTTCTCCCCTGTCTTATCAATTTATGCCTCACTTTGTCCATTTCATCTGCCTCTGTATCGAATGATGTTCAGTTTTATTTTTACCTACAGTGTCAACCAGATAGAGATTCCTCTACAACAGCTCTTTGGAAAAACTGCTAGTATAAGAGTAAACCAGTTTTCTTTTATATTACAGTTGTCTTTCTCATTAGAATTTTCAGACCATACTTCAATGCCTTGCTTGGTATATATATTAACCAGCTTAAATATGCACAAAAAATAAATAAAATCATGTTCCTCTTTAAAATACTCAGACACAGAAAAGATGTGGAATCAGCTTCATCAGTTTTTATTCCACCTTCCTCACCAAATATTTAGGCACGCTAACATATTTCCGCTTTTTTAACACATGGTGTTATATCCTTTCACCCAGTCTCTCACTGTAATGAAGTCTTTATATATGACATCTCTTTTCACTGCCAATGTCTCCACGTGGTTCTCTCCCTCTCCCAGTGTCTTTTTTTCCCTCTATTCCATCTTCATCCTTTTCAATCTTTGTTACCACTTTCTTTATCTATTTCTATCTTTGTTACTACTGTCTTTTTCATTGCCACTTCAATGTCTCTTTACCATTCTCTATGTTCCATTCTTTTTCTCTCAGATGACCACTAGCTCTTTGTTTGTCCTAGTCTACTGTCTGTCTCTTTAGTCACCATTATCTCCTTTCTACACAGATTGGTCATGCTTCTGAAACCTAGATTAAGAAACTAGTGTGTATAGGAATGGAGGAAATTGGACAAAATTTTTCTTTATAAGAAATTTGCTGCCTTGGAAGATCCAGAACACCAAACCTTATAGATGATTACTAATCACTTCTCATTTCACTATTTCCTGTCTCTTTTGCTCTCACTGCTACCATCTTCATTTATTTATCTGTTTTACTGTCACTGTCTGTCTCCCACCATGACTGTGCTATCTCTCCCTCCCTCCCTCCCTCTCCTCCCCCCCCCCCCTCTCTCTCTCTCTCCCCATCCCTTCCACTGTCACTGTCTCATCTCTATTCCACTTTTTGCTGTTCTCTTTCAGCACAGAGGGGTTGAATTTGTTTGTATGTGAAAAAGTTTAGTAAAGAAAGCAGAATGATGACTGAGGCAGCAGTTTTTCTACTTTTCTGCCAAGTCTTATTTTTCAGCTGGTTCCTTTCTTTTCCTTGCTACAGCAGGTGTGGTACTTATCTGAGACAAATTCTATAGATCTGTAAAGATTTTTCGTTTTCTTTAAATGCTTTGACATATTCATATACAGGGTGTGATGAATAACAAAAGTATTCGTTCATTGAGAGAAGTTATCAGACTGCACAATGTCCAAATCCAATTTTTTTTTCTCAGAGTAGTTGTTGTAAAATGGAATGTCTACCAGGTCCGCTTGGACAGAAGTGGATAAACCATGTAGTTTAACCCTCAATACCTCAAGGATGCAATGATATGTTTTGTTGTGGTCTCAATTAAAAATTTTGATATCTCCTCTGAATTGTAATACATTGCTATGTATGAGCTAAAAGCAACCACATGCAATGTCTGTGGAATGTGTTTTTACCTATGCAAACTCTTTAATATATGTTGTAGTACTCAACTTAATTTGACTCTACACAGTAACCTTAAAGAATCAAGCCTTCACCGAGCAAAAAATATGAAACTGTATGAAGTGCATAAATCAGTTTTTTGCAAAGACGATTTTTAGAATTGGGTAACAACTTTTATAGTAGCAAGAATTTTGTCTCTCGGGACAATAGGCACTTTTGACACTTCAGTGTTATGGTTTGGTGGGTGTATCATGATAATGGGTAAAGATTTTTGACAATGGGGAAAATGGTGTTTCTAGATAAATGTCTATAGAATAAATGGTTAAAATGTGAACTCTTTTCAATAATTCGTTTAATAAACATTTCTAATTCTTGGTGGAAAAAAAAGAAAGGGGGAAAAATTTGCTATTTTATGCATAAGTATGATAACTTTGAACCTCTGGATTTTGGTAATGGATATCAAAAAATTTAA
Organism: Locusta migratoria; assembly: GCA_026315105.1. Taxonomy (NCBI): domain Eukaryota; kingdom Metazoa; phylum Arthropoda; class Insecta; order Orthoptera; family Acrididae; genus Locusta; species Locusta migratoria. The sequence continues at coordinate 207,374,178 of CM048749.1, forward strand.
GGAAGTAGAATGAAAATTTAATCTTAAGAATATGTGTTAAAAACTTCAGTGATTTTTCAATGAATGAAAAATATGGTTGTGGCCATCACCACAATCAGTAGTTTTTGTACCCAAAAATTATCGTTTTTCATTGTTTTTTCAGTAACTCGCAGTCTATATCCAGAAATTTGAAACCACCATCTAACCCTATGTCATGATTAGGAAATTCATGCGAAATATTTCCCACCTTTCCTCTCAAATGTTAGAACACTACTGCTGCTGAGCCAGGGAATCTATAAAAACATTAAATGACCATATTTGAGTCACTTTTAACCCTGGTCTTCATCAAAATTATTTCATATTCCACATCTGCATTAATCTCATTCAGTATCCTTGTATTTTTATTGTTTTAAGTATGCTTACAGCTTCAGTGTCTATTTCTGCAATATACATTCAAACAGACTAACACTCACTCCTTTCACTGACCAAATTGTAGCAGAGGACAAAAGGAACTAAAAAAATTGTAGCAGAGTGTTTGTTGGCGTGCAACAATGTTCCAGTGTACAGCTGCATATGTCAGTAATAATGGAAAGGAAGACACATGACAAACATAGAGCTCTTGAACCAAAAATGTCCTTTGATATACCAACAATGCGTGTCATTGTTCCATAGGGCGACACAATTTGATTTTTACACCCACAGTACTGCACTTTTTCTTGTTTTGTGCTGCTTAACAGCATTGTCCCTGTACAGTCTTTGTGATAAAAGTAGTGTCTGTGTCCTTGTAACTAACTAATGTGTATTATGTAAGCGCTTTTCTGCATTATACTGTGAATTAGTAATTAAGTCTTGAAATTTGTGATCCATTTCTGTGTTAGGCACGATCTTATTTATGCACAAAATTAGATTATAGAAGTTTTTTGAATGTTTCAGGCAGAATTGTTTGGGCAGATTTGCAGAGTATGCACTTTCTGCTTTGATCAAGTTTTACTGTATTTAAACATTTTCCAGAAGTATTAAAATAAATTTTGTGTGCCATGTTGAGTGAGGTTTTATTTAGTTGTTAGAACTATTTATCAATAATGGAGGATAGGTAACAATTCACTGTAAAGAGGCTTGCTGAGCTGCTGACACACACAAAAATAGATAATCACAACAATGTGATTATTTATTTTTGTGTCTGTCAGCAGCTCAGCGAGCCTCTTTATGGTGAGTTGTTACTTATCCTCCATTATTGATATTCCTATTGCATTTTCCATTGTTAAAATGTTATAAATGTTTTTCTTGTGTTTGTTCTTAAGAGAAACTTGCAATTAAGGGATGAGGCTGAGTGAGGATTTTTGTTCTGTTAAGTGACTGAGTTCTCTTTATTATGAAGAATATTAATCATTTATGAATTTCCAAGAATTTCATGATTTATCTTCTTATGAGGATTATTTCCCAGATACTTTTTTGCTTATAATTACCACAGCGAATACTCTCTAAGAGGTTTTAGATTAAGTGCTAATATATACTAAAAAAAGCTTTGCTTCACTACACAAAGCATATTTAACTTAAAAACACTTCTTTGTTAATACTCTTATTGTCAGATTGAATTCCATGTCGTTGTTTTCACCATCTCCAGAAGTTTCATCGAGTCACTCATCTGTAACCATCAGTAACCCCAATCATTATGTCTATTGCATTTATCTCAGATGCAATGTTATTTCATCAATTTAAACATGTAGAATGTTCATGTTTTCCCTCCTTAATCCTGGAGTGTTCGTAAAGTTCTCTTACATCCTCCCTGATTTGATGTATGACTTTTAGCAACTTGAGGTGCCCCTTACATTTTGTAGGCATCTGATGTTGCACAGTGTCAATCTGAAACCAGTTACAACAACTGGATGTGAAAATAGGTTGCTTGCTAAATAAAAATAAAAAAATAAAAAAAATATATAAAAAATTATGATTTGTTCATCACTTTTTCAGTTTTTTAATTTTTTCTTAAATACAATAATCCAATTTTTTCTTTTTGCAGACTTGCAATGAGAGTATTACATCTGTGCAGTGTGGTGTGCTCGGTTGTGCTGGTTATGACGAAATTGTGGTCACAACATATACTGGTACGCATCACCCTTCTTGTTGTAACTTGTAACACATTTAATGGATATAACACTTCAGTCATTAGATACAATTGAAAATGGTTATCACAGAGTGTCTATATAGCCCGTGTGGAATTTTATCAGTCACAGAAGAAGCCTAATCAGTCCTGTCATGCATGGGTGGCCAAACTCCACGGCCTTAGTTCCGCTGTATTTTTGTCACACCTACACATCGGGAATCCTACATGGATGATACAGTCCGCGACACTATTTTGCGCCTGGTGTCGGATCACGAGGTACATCAATGTGCTCTCCAATTTCACAAATTGACTCTTGCTGACATTTCGAACATTGCACATTCATTCAAGGTTTCCCATGCCGCTGGGGATCAGAATGAGGCATGACAGGATGTAGCTGCTGTTTCTCCCAATGTTGCTCCGATATCGCTGAGGTTGCTGCAGTACAAGAGCACCCCACTCGCAACACTCGTGGCTGTCAACAGGCTCGTGATACACAATGCCAACAGCCTCCACAGTGTGAACAGCCCCGTGCACCACAATTTCTCCCCTCCTGCCTGATTTGTGGATCACAACCAGGCGGCCTGCCCTAAGCTTTGTGTTGTTTGGAACAGTTGCCACAAAAAAAGGTCATATGCCCTCTGTTACACGTAATTAAACCTATTTCCTGTGGTGAGTTGGCTACCCCTCTTATGATTGTAAAAAAATAAAAAAGCACTTTGGATTCCTTATGTCTGTGTGGCGACTTTAAGGCTACTCTTGTGATTGTAAAAAAATAAAATAAAAAAATAAATAAAAAAGCACATTGGATTCCTTATGTCTGTGTGGCGACTTCAAGGCTACTGTGAATGCTAAATGTGTCATTGATTCATACCCTCTGCCATGCACAGATGAACTGATTGCTATGCTCACAGGGTCCCACTTGTTTTCTCAAGTGGATTTCGTTGGAGCTTATCTCCAAGTTCTGCTGGATGAAGATTCTAAATGTTTGTTGGTTGTCAATACCTGATTTGGTCTTTATCAGTATCAGTGACTGCTGTTTGGTGTTGCCAGTGCCCCAGCTATTTTTCAACGTTTTTTGGACAAATTGTACATCCTGTCCCTGACTGTGTTAACTTAAGTGGACAATATTATGGTCACGGGGACTTCCCCCACCTACTATTTATGGGACTTACATGCCCTTTTCTCCACTCCCAGGTGGCGGGTCTTCGTTCTAATCTAGCCAAGTTGCATTTTTTCAACCATCTATTCAGTACCTTGGGTTTGATATTCTTCAACTGGGGCCTGCCCCCCCCCCCAGGGCCTGCCCCCCCTCCCCCCCAGGACCACATGCCCGCTGTTGATTCCTTGCCTCTGCTCACGTCAGTTAAAGAATGCAGGATTTCCTGGGGGTATAACCGCATATTACCTTCAATTTTCTGCCTAGGGCTGCTACGGTTGCGCACCCGCTCCATCCGTAAGGATGTCCCCTTTGTTTGGTCCGTGGACTGTGAACAAGCCTTTTGTACCCTTAAACAGCAACTTGTGTTCGTTCCATGCATAACTGCGTACACTCTGGATCAACACCTTGTGCTTGCTACTGATGCATCTCTGTATGGGGTAGGAGCAGTGCTGGTGCATAAATATCCTGATGGGTCTGGTCCATGCATGAAAAACCTTGACACTTACAAGCTACATTATTCACAAATTGAGAAGGAGGCTTGTGATCTTTATGTTTGCCTTAAAATTTTTTCATGTGTACCTGTATGGTACAATGTTTCACCTTATTATGAATCATAAGCCTTTGTGCCACTTTTCTACCCTGCTGCAGCCTTGCCAGACAGAGCGGCTCATCAGCTACAGCGTTAAACTCTGTTTCTTTTTCTGCCCTACAGCCCAGCACGCTAACACAGACACTCTCTCATCTCCCTGCCACACCAGATCCTACCTTTGACTAGGAAGAGCTCCTGTGTTTTTATCTTGATACTGAAGCTCAGGCTACTGTATATAGTTTTCCTCAGTTGTCAATTGCTGTTGTGCCCGACTCTGTGATTAGACAATTTTTGTGTTACATTCATGAAGGGTGGCCTGATATTCCTCCACACCAGTCATCCCATCCCCTGTGGAACTACTACTACCTTCAGTTACATCTGTCTGAGTATGAGGGGGTCCGCCTAGGCCTAATTGCCATGAGCTGTGGTGGTCCTGCGTCAGAGCTGTAATCATCCGAGCTGCCATCAGGTGGCCGGTGCGCACACATTTCTGCAGTGCGTGCTATTTGTGTTGCGCATGTCACAGAGTTATAAGATTGCTTCCCCCCTTAGGGAGAAATGTCTGCTGGAGAGGATCAAACCCATGCCACATCCATAGGTAACACCAAACCAGGTGTGGGTTTGGCAAGGAGGCTCTGGGCCAGCACTGGTGCGTATGGGTGATAATAGCAAGTACCACAGAGTTACGAACTTCTACATTCAATTTGCTTAACGTCCTGGCAGTGTTCACACAATTTTAATTTGCCAGGAATTTTCATATCACTGCACGCTCCACTGCAGAGTGAAAGTTTCATTTGGAATATGGATTGCTGCACCAGCAATCCATGTGGTCATATAGCTGTAAGCTTTGGGTGGACAAGACCATTGATACACCAACTTGTATGTCAGACATTGTGTAATTTTAGATCTGATAGGGAAGAAGATAAGATGTTTGAAAACATTGAAAATTAATTGTATCAGTGAGGTAAATATCTGACAGATAGTATAGGCAGTAGTAACACTGATGGTACTAAGAACTTAAGGAATGTGATTGAAGAGTCTCATTGCTTACATACAGAATTCTCCTTGTTTATGTGCAATTGGATACAAATGTAGAATATATATATTTCAATGTGTTTTGGTGGAAGCAATGAATATTAAGAAAGGTAAGCGGAACCTCTAGCAAAAATATCAGAATGTTGAGGAGGACTGGAAAAACAGTAATTGTAGTAGACACCATTATTGAAGCTATAAAATAGAGAACAATGATGAACAATTGTTATAACTAAAATCAACCAGCTAAATCGGTAGTGTGAGGATTTTTATCTTCTGTATTGCAAACAAACTTGTAGTGACAACAAATGAAAATAAAGTACTTCCACATAAGAAAAACCCAGGAACTATGGCCACTGTAATAGCCTGCTGGTGAAAAGTTCCTCCGTGTTTACTGAAGATTTCATTCTGATTCAAAAAGTGTGAAATTAATCGTGTGCTGCACACATAGTGTAATGACTTTGGTGGATACAATCATTTGATCTCTCAATTCCTTCTCTCTCTCTCTCTCTCTCTCTCTCTCTCTCTCTCTCTCTCTCTCTCTCTCTCTCTCTCTCTTTGTGTGTGTGTGTGTTGTGACTATTTCCAAAAACTAAACAACACGTTAAAAAATATTGTTTGTGTGTCTGTGTAGCACTACATACATACTTTACCTTTGAACTGTGTGTTTAGCTGTACTTTAACCACCTTATTTACTTATTCCATAAGTAATTAATTGTTTGTGAGCAACTATACACTGTTATAGTACATTTAATTTCATTTCATATTTTTACACGATTTGGTAAACTAATAAAAATTAGTTATTTGCTTGTAGTATTAATGGGTATTTTGGTATTTAGGTTGGTTATTTGGCCTTACAACTGAAGTTATTGATAAACAGGTGGGAATTGACACAAACACAGGCGGTGTCACTATCTCTCAAGATGCTAAAACAAAAATTCTACGACTGAGGTACTGCTGAATGTTTATAAAGCTTTGTCTTGCTCATTATTTGTAATCTCTGATGCACTATATAGCTGTCACAATTGATTGCACACATTTTGTCTGGCACATAAAGGTTGTAAGCACCATATCTGCTGCTACACAGTACCACATAAAAGACTTGTGAGTTTTATCATGTGTTTTCTTTGTTTTTTTCACTCACCTTTGTGTCTGATGTTTGAGACTAAACAGCAAGTTTATCAGTTTCTCATGTGTTACTAACAAAAACATTAATAATTACAATACACTCCCTGTTGGAAAGATGTGTACCATGCACTTTCCTCATAACTCAAAACTTCATTTCATAGTTTTTGTGTTAACACTCATCATGTCCTGTATCTTTGAAAATTAGTGTCACCATGCAGCTTATCTTTTAAGTAGGTACCTTTTTTTATTGTCATTATTTCTCTATAATTATATTTTGTTTGACATATTCTCATAGTTGTTGCATATTTGATTGCAAATATTCATTCCCAGAATATCTAAGTAGAGCAGTACAGGTGATAATTGTAATGCCATGAATTTAAATATTAACTTGTAAATGTTGATGAATTTTCCATAAATGATAATTGGGGGGGGGGGGGGGGAGATATTAGCTGAAACTAGCTTTCTCAACTCTTCCTTCAAAACATGCCTGTACTGACTGATTAGACAAAAGCAAAGGAACAACTCAAGATGCCTATTGGGTAAAGATGTGCTGGAAAGTACCCATGATTAAAACATCTGCACAACAGAAATTACCAGACTTTTGCATGGAATAGAACTTGTGTCATTCAATGGTAGAAATCATCAGGGAATTGGATATTCTGAGATCTATTGTGTGCCAAGCGTACCAATATTTAGCTACCTCTCAATGAACAACAAAGTGTTTGACACTGCATTTCATGACTACAAGCAGCAGCTTCAGCATAGAGTTATTAGAGCTAACAGACAAGTAACAATTCATGAAATCAGTGTGGGACACATCCATTTGGACAGTACTGCGCAATTTGGCATTAATGAGCTATGGCAGCAGTTAAGTGACTCGAGTGCCTATACTAATAGTGCAGCAGTGTCTACATGTCCTCTCTTGGGATCATAATCATGTCAGTTGGACCCTAGATGACTGGAAACCTGACTTTATTATATGAGTCATGAATTCAGTTGGTAAGAGCTTATGGTAGGTTTCGAGTGTGGTGCAGACCCAATGAAGTCATGAACAACAAAGCAAGTTGGTGGTGCTGCATAATGGTGAGGGTTGTTCAACAGTTTGCAACTTGAGCAGTGTCACTCAGGTTTTCACACTGTTGCTATAGAACACTTAACAGTTTGGAAAATTAGATAATTAGAAAAATAATAGTTGTAAAATATACCAGAGATAAAAGATGTCCTAACTAATTATCAGCACTAAAAATACACTGTGAAGTGACATTACAGTCGCCACTTAGAAACATGTAGAAGTGAAGCCTGCAGCACTGTTGTCTCCTTTGTGAAGTCAGACACTATCAAGTGGCAGCATTTTAACAAGGAATGCCCAATGAATACCATCTAGTGGTGGATCAGAATGAATGGCCAATGCCCAACATTAGCCAACCATGCAGTGGCACAACTGAACACAGCATTTTACACCTTAGTGGTGACCTTATAACCTGTGCCATCTGGGTCTTGTCTCCTCTGCTCTTTCCTTTTCCCCTTGAACACCAATATCACTAAGTTATGTAGCTTGGAAGTACCTATGGCCAAGTGATTGAATATACTATCAAGCATAACTTACTTGACTTCCGTAGCTGCTTCAGGGGTAATTTGGAAGAATGATTGCAAGCAATATATGTTGAAGATGCAACTATCATTGAGTCAGATATTGAACACATGAGCATTGAAGTCGGAGATGTGAGTAATGTTTACCACATTGAGAATTAATGTGCCACTAGTGATCTTTAATGGACTGCTAATGATCTTTTATGTGCCACTGGTGATCTTTTATGTGCCATCAAAGAAAGATTTTTGGCCGTGGGTGATATTGATTTCATTTCCTGAACTGTTCCCTTACCGTTGGCACTCAATAATTAAATTTTCTGCAAAATCCTTGATGAAACTTTCGTTTGTTTATTTATTTATTTTTATTTTTATTTATTTTTATTTTTTATTTATTTATTTTTTAAATTATTATTGGTCAAAATTATTTATGCTTTCTGCTCCTCCTTATGCACTAAAACCGACTCTTCCCTCCCCCCAATGTTTGTATCTACATCTAATTTAATCAATTTATTCACCATGTATCCCAAACCTATACCACAGTACCTACAGGCTTTCTGCAAACATGCATTCACCACAGGCAAAGTGAAATCCGTTTCCTCCAGACCTGTTTGACATTTGGAAGAGCCTCTAAAGAACTCACTCTAAAAGTTCCCATCTCTGGGTTTAATCTTCCTACCAGCCACTCCTTGAATTCCAAAATCCTTAGCTATCAACCACCTTCTCCTTGATCATTATGTTGTTTCTTGTAAATACCTCTCCCAACAGCCCCCCCCCCCCCTCTCTCTGTCTCTATCTCTATCTCTTTAAAATCCTTTTCCTTTCAGCAGCTGCCTCAATCAACACACTCTGAAACTTAATGTAACAAGGCCACTGTAAACTCGGATGTATGCCATACAGCACCTGAGAAAACTATCTACTTTACTAGTCCACCTCCCAAGTAGTGTCTCTCTTCCCATCATCCATAACCACTCACCACAACACTTCCCTCAACATCCCTGTCAACCTTCCCCTCTCCCCCTCTTCATAGGCAACAAACTGAGCTGGCTTCCTTACCGAATCTTCCAACTTCTCATTCAAGTCCCTCTCTATTCCGGATGTATATCTCCTCTTGAGAGGATTAACCTTGCAAGAACCCCTCCTAGTACTAAACCTATACTGGAGTTGTAGGCGTACTTAGGAGTCTATAGAAGATGGTGTAGGGGGCGTGCAGATTTGCCGGCCCACACTTCCCATCCAGCATCTGCAAAATAATTTGACCCACCTTCGAGTCAGACTTGTAAGCTGACGGGTAGGAGTTACGGGTAGGTATTTCTTCTGAATAAAATTAGGGTTGCCAATTATGACGGATACTGAGATCATATTCCTACTTGTCTGGCACAGATTAGGTCCTAGTGCTGACTGACTACAGTGGCGCACAGCCGAGACCTCCTACCAAATTTTATGTGTCATCGTACATATTCGGAAGTGTTTGTTAAAGATCTAGTTATTCATTTATTTAGTTATCTGAACAATATTAAACAAAGTAACATTATCAGCACCGACTTTTGATGACCCTAGGCTGCTACTACAGCCTATATGTCACCAAACACTGTTAAATAATAAATAATAGTAAATTGAAAAATGATAACTTCATGCCATAGTTTTGCGATTTCCTTGTCTTATAGGCGTGGCAGCCGCAACGGAATATCTCTTGGCAGCAGCAATCTGGAGCTTTCGTTACCCCACCTCCTCGCCTGACGTCATATGTTGCATCTCGGCCGTGGGAAACTATAACGGCTCTTGCTGTCGGAGAGCTGCCTAGCCGTGCCTAAAGAAGTATTTGTTGCTGAGTCACGCACAAAATCTGTCTAATAATTAATTAAATAAAATGAAATAAAAAATTATACCTCCATACAGAACCCTCACAACCTTCAGTCCCACACCTAAATTCAGCCACATTGCCCTGGTCAAAGATCTCATCTCGTTCATTTGTAGCCTCAGCTGGAAATACCACTTTACCACACAGACCTTGTTCGCAAGGAGATCTCCTGTACAGTCCATTCTCCCCTCCCAGTAACAATGTTCCTAACCTCAGACCATCCAGAAGCATCCCCTTAGTCACCCAGTACCATCCTGATCTGGAATGCCTCAACAATTTCCAACAAAGTATCCTCCCCACACAAGAGAGCCAGTGTTGAACCCTGTCTTGAGCAATTCCAACCACCCTCCTAATAGGCCAGTCATTGAAGACAAAAAAATGGCCTTAGGTCCAAAAAAATTGCAGGAAGCTGAATTTTTGGTATGTTGTTAGGACATATTAGAGTAGTATTAAACCAAGTTTGCAGCTTCGAAATCCTTTTGCGTAACTTTTAAGAGCCAAAAAACCTCGAAATTTTTGGACTTTTTTCTGGTTTTGGCTTATAACTCGTGAAGGGTGGTTTTTTGACGAAAACTCACTCACACCTCTATTAATGTAGATAAAATGTTCTAAAATTTAAGCCCAACCGCAGCTCTGTAAGTCCAATAGTTCCCGAGACATTGGACTTCAAAAATTGACTTATTTCTCCAAAAAGTTCAAATTTTCAATTTTAGTCATCTTTCGGCTAGAATATTGGCTCTAGTGATCATCCCATGGGGAATGTCATACAAAAAAGTTATAGAGCAGTTATTTAACTTTAATCTAAGTATTGAACAAAGTCCATAGGCCCAATAGATTTCTAGTTATCATTACAAAACGAAAACTTGGAAAAATCGGAGTAGTCAATAAATTGACCCAGATGAATTGCAGTCCTCTTCTCCTGTGTATGTTAAAGAAAAAGGAAGAGGTGACGGGCACTTCAACGCCCCCGGCGCCACCCCACTATTGAACATCTGATCACCTTTAAGCGTCTCCAGGTCCGAGCCCGGCGACTGATCCAACAGAGTAAGCAGGACTGTTGGGAGCGATATGTAGCCACCATAGGCTCCTGCGCCTCCACTTCTCAAGTGTGGTCGCAGGTACAGCGCCTCTTCGGGTACCACCCACCAAGCGAAATCCCGTCACTCTGAGTTGAAGGTGGTCTTTGTACTGACCCGACGGTTATTGCCAAGCTCATGGAAGGGCATTTTGCACGTTGCTCTGCGACCGCAGCCTACAGTGCGGAATTTCGCGCTCTCAAAGAGCGGCTTGAGGAGGCAATTGACCTTCCGCACACGTCGATGGGAAATATACAATGCCCCATTTACTGAGTGGAAGTTCCAGACTGCTTTAGCTGCATCCCCCAATACCACTCCTGGCCCAGACCATATTCACAGCCAGTTCGTCCTTCACCTCTCAGTGGACTTTCAACGGCAGGTACTCGCCCTTTATAATCGTCTCTGGACAGAAGGCATTTTCCCGTCAAATGGCAGAGAAGTGCTATCGTCCCAGTGATGAAACCAGGCGCAGATCCGTCCGATGCTGGGAGCTACTGCCCCATTAGTCTCACCAACGTTCTGTGTAAGATCCTCGAACGTAAGCTGAGTCGACGGCTTATTTGGCTACTGGAGGATCGAGGTCTCCTGGCTCCACAACAGGGAGGCTCCCGTCAGGGCCGTTCCACTCTAGACAATCTCGTGTCTCTGGAGTCAGCCATACATACTGCTTTTACTCGCCGAGAACACCTTGTCGCATCTTTTTTTATCTCCGTAAGGCTTATGATACAACCTGGCATCATCACATTCTCTCTACACTTTATGAATGGGGCTTACGTGGCCCCCTCCCAATGTTCATACAGAACTTCCTTTTGCTACGCTCATTTCAGGTTCGGGTTGGCACCTCTTTTAGCTCCCCTCATGTTTTAGAGAACGGTATCCCACAGGGCTCCGTTCTCAGTGTACCGTTATTTTTGATTGTTATTAACGGACTAGCTGCGGCAGTAGGAACGTCTGTTTCTTCCTCCTTGTTTGCCGACGACTTTTGCCTTTATTTCAGCTCCAGCAGCATTGGCGTCACAGAACGGTGGCTGCAGGGAGCCATCTGAAAGGCCCAGTCTTGGGACTCTGAGCATGGTTTCCAATTTTCGGTGCAGAAAACCCGTGTCATGCACTTTTGTCACCATTGGTTAGCTCATCCAGACCCTGAGCCATATTTGAATGATGATTCTGCAGCTCCAACTGCACTGCAGATCTTGGATCCGGTCCATTACAGTGGCAACAGGGGCCTTCCGTACAAGTCCTGTGACAAGCCTTCTTGCTGAGGCTGGGGTTCCTCCCTGCAATTCAGAAGGCAACAGCTAATGGCTTCTTATGTTGCCCGTCTTCATGCCGTACCTCACCACCCGAATCGCAGGCTCCTCTTCCCAGCTGTCGCACTCCCTTCCCCATGACGACAGCCGTGGTCGGGCCTCCAGATTGCAGTCCGTGTTCGTTTCCTTCTTTCTTCTCTAGAGTCCCTTCCTATCCCTCTCACCTTTCAGTACCGTTCTCGTACTCCTCCTTGAGTCATTCCTTGCCTCCAGCTTCGGTTGGACTTGTCCCGAGACTCCAAAGCCTCTGTTGCACCGACGACTCTCCGTAAACAGTTGCAGGCCCTTCTCGATTCATACCTTGGCACTGAATTTGTATAACTCCGATGGTTCCCTAGTCGATGGCCATGCTGGGTATGCTTATACCCACGGCCCGGCCGGCATATTGAAAAACGTTCATTGCCCTGTGGGAGTAGTGTGTTTACAGCAGAACTTGTCGCCATTTGGAGGGCCCTTGAACATCTCAAAGCCTGCCTCGGGGAGTCTGTAGTTATCTGTACTGACTCCCTGAGTGGTTTGCAAGCCCTTAATCAGTCGCAGTCGCAGTGTGGTTGTCCTTTGGACTCCAGGCCACATTGGCATCACAGGAAATGAACGTGTCGGCCAACTGGCGAGGGAGGCTACTACCTCAACCATGCTGGAAATCGGTCTCCAGGAGAGGGATCTCCGGACAGTGCTCAATCAGAAGGTATTGGGCCTTTGGATACTGAGTGGGCTGAATCGAACGCATCGAATAAGCTCCATGCTATTAAGCCCGGCAATGTGGAGATCCTCCCTGCGAGCCTCTCTTAGGGAGTCCGTTGTACTCTGCCGACTGTGCATTGGCCATATGTGGTTAACGCACGGCCACCTCGTGTGTCGAGAGGGCCCACCAGTGTGCTGTTGTGGCACCCTGCTGACCGTGGTCTACATACTGTTGTATTGTCCGCTTTTAGCCACTTTGCAGCAGTCCTTTCACCTGCCAGATTTGCTGCCTTCAGTTTTAGGTGACAATGCCTCATTGGCTACTACTGTTTTACATTTTCTTCCCGCATCTGGTTTCTACCATTCCATTTAATGGAAGGCGCTTCTGCCTGCTTCAAAGACCCTCATTTTTACACTATTTTTAAGTTATTGATAGCCTCTACCTTTTCGGTGGAGGTGGTTTTTTAGTGCGTACAGCATTGCTCGCTCATCTGTTTTTTCCTAGTGATCAGCCAGCCATTGAATTCTGCTGTGTCATTGTACTTTTATTCCTTTTGTGCACCCCTCTGTGTATCAGTGAAGTGTTTCTCTTCGTTCTACACTTATCAAGGAATTCTCTCTGTGTTTTCCTTCCGTCACATGTTACATCACTGCTTGGAACAGGGGACTGATGACCCAGTAGTTTAGTCCCCTATAAACAACAACAATAGATGCATAGATGACATCTTCGTGATCTGGAATCATGGTGAAGAAACTCTTATGAACTTCCTTCAAGACCTCAACTCCTTCTCTAACGTGAAATTCACCTGGTCCTTTTCCAGAACCCAAGCCACCTTTCTTGATGTTGACCTTCACCTTGTTGAGTCCCACATCCATGTTTTGGTCCATATTAAACCACAAACAACAGTACCTCCACTTTATAACTGTCATCCTTTACAAATCAAATGATCCCATCCCTACAACCCAGGCATCCGTAGTAAACATATCTGCCCCAATAATGAATCCTTCATCACCTACACCAACAACCTGTCAAATGCTTTCCTCTCCTGCAGCTATCCTACAGACCTTGTTCGCAAGGAGATCTCCTGTACAGTCCATTCTCCCCTCCCAGTAACAATGTTCCTAACCTCAGACCATCCAGAAGCATCCCCTTAGTCACCCAGTACCATCCTGATCTGGAATGCCTCAACAATTTCCAACAAAGTATCCTCCCCACACAACCTAGAGTAGCCTTTCACTGTCCTCTCAAGCTCCGAAACATCTTTGTCAAACCTTACAACGTCCCCAAATAACCGACAGTACCTAATGGTTCCTATCCCTGTAACCAACTCTGCTGAAAAACATGTCCCAAGCATCCTCCCGCAACCACATACTCCAGCCCCACTACAGGAAAAATATACACCGTTCAAAGCATGATAACATGTGAAACTATGTGTCATCTGCAAACGGACACTGCTCTGCCTTTTATGTTGGTATGACCACCAACAAATTTGCTGAATGTGTGAATGGTTGCAGACAAACTGTTCACCTGGGGGACAATTAATATCCTGTGGCAGAGCATGCCCTCCAAAATCGCTCCAGGGATCTTGGCACATATTGCACCACATGTGCCTTCGGAATATTCCCACCCAGCACCAGTCCATCAGTGCTATGGAGATAGGAACTTTGTTGTATATCACGTTTGTGTATTCAAATGTTCCAATGCGCCCGTTGGCACTGAGGTAAGAGGTGAAAGTTCGCGAGTGTCACCTGGACAGCTGGTGGCGGAAGTACTGAAAGGAGTATGAGGACAGGGAATTCACATTCAGACTTGTAAGTGTAATGGAGTATTCTTATCTTAATAGTGTCATGAGTGTTAACTATTGAGTGTTCATGTTGTTACAACATTTGCCTACGAGTAAGGATTTTTCGCAATTATTAAGCTACAAACAACATTCAAGATGACAATGTTCGAGCAATTTCTGCAAATCCTCGTCGAACAGCAAACGTTGCTGGCTAACCACCTCACCGAAAATCAGAAGTTTGTCACAATGGCTCTACAACAGCCCCTCATGGCAACACACATCGGTGTTATCCATACCCTCTTTTACACCATACGAGGAGACCGCAAAGATTGGCTGGACTATGAGAAGCGGCTTCGACAACACTTCGTAGCTTTTGGCATTGTTTCTTTCATGGATTTCTTCTACCAACTTTTGTCTCAATTAGCGCCTCTCAAAGAACCCTCTTCACTGTCATTTGATAAAATGTGCTCACTTCTCACATCATATTATAAGAAGCAAACACACATCATTGCATCACTTGTAGCATTTTATCAGTGAAAAAAAAAAAAAAAAAAAAAAAAAAAAAAAAAAAAAAAAAAAAAAAAAAAAAAAAAAAAACCCACACACACACAGCCCACCAATCATACCAAGCAAGGGCTACAGAACTGCAAGGCATTAGCAGTAAGTGCAAATTCATTACTACTGTTCATAAAAAATCTTACGCCAACTCAATGGTCAGGGATGCAATTTTGAGGTCCGCTTCCTATAAGAAAGTTTGTCAGAAGGCTCTTCACTTAAATGACCCATCCTTATCTGAAGGATTGGCCATAGCAGAGTCTTTTGAAATTACTCACACTGCAGATGCGCAATTGGATGCTTGGGGTGACATAGGGGAAGTCAGGACAGATAGGGCATTTGTTGACGCGCCAGGCAGTGTCTTGAATGAGGAAGTAGCGGCGGTGTACTGTCACATGCAACCCAAGCAAAGCAGGCAGCGTGCTAGTTCAAAACAGAAGAAATCTCTTTCTGCCTCACCTTCTTGTCCTCACTGTTTTTTCCAGAATTCATGAGATGATTGTCCCCAACATTGGGCTACATGTCACAAATGTAAGAAAAAGGGTCACATCTCTTGTATTTGTTGATCTAACCAAGTGCAGGCTATACAGGATACTGATGTACATACAGGCTCCATATTATCGTCATAGCGTCGATGGTGACCAAAGTTCATAAACCAGTCAAGAAGGCTAGGAGCGTGTTTTTGTTGGGAAAAGCCGACAAGCAAATGTTACGATCGCACTTAGAAAATGAATGGGCATCGTTTAATTCTGGGACTATGGGTAGAGGAATTGTGGACTAAATTTAAATGCATTGTTAATGAAGGGTTAGAGAAATATGTGCCAGTAAAGACGATTAAGGATGGAAAAGATCCACCGTGGTATAATAATAATGTTAGAAAGCTCATGAGAAAGCAAAGGCTGTTGCACTCTCGATTCAAAAAAGAACACGCAAATGATGACAGGCAAAAGTTAGTAGAGATTCGTGCGTCCATAAAAAGATCGATGCGTGAAGCATACAATAATTATCACAGCCATACCTTAGCGAAAGATCTTTCCGAGAACCCGAAAAAATTCTGGTCCTATGTAAAATCGATAAGCGGGTCAAAGCCCACCGTTCAGTCACTAGTTGATCATTCCGAGGCAGTAATAGAAGAAAGCAAACGGAAAGCTGAAGTTCTAAATTTAACCTTTAAGAAATCTTTCACGCAGGAGGACCGCACAAATATACCATCATTTGATCAACGTACTAATTCCGAAATGAGGGACATAACAATAGGTATTTCCGGTGTAGAGAAGCAGCTGAGAGAGCTAAATACGAAAAAGTCTGCTGGTCCGGATGGAATACCAGTTCGGTTTTACAAAGACTATTCTGCGGCATTGGCCCCCTACTTAGCTTGCATTTATAGCAAATCTTTAATTCAGCGCAAAGTTCCTAGTGATTGGAAAAAAGCAGAGGTGACTCCCATGTATAAGAAAGGAAAGAGAACTGACCCATACAATTACAGGCCAATATCGTTGACATCGGTTTCATGTAGAATTTTGGAGCATATTCTCAGTTCGATTATAGTAAATTTCCTTGAAACGGAAAAGATTCTTTCCATGAATCAGCACGGGTTTAGGAAACATCGTTCAAGTGAAACTCAGCTTGCCCTTTTCTCACATGACATCTTGCGAGCCATGGACGAAGGGCAACAGGCGGATTGTGTTTTTCTCGACTTCAAAAAGGCGTTCGACGCGGTGCCACACTGCAGACTGCTTACGAAGATACGAGCTTATGGAATAGGTTCACAGATTTGTGACTGGCTGGAAGACTTCCTAAGTAATAGAACTCAGTATGTTGTTCTCGATGGCGAGTGTTCATCAGAGACGAGTGTATCGTCAGGCGTGCCCCAGGGGAGTGTGAGAGGACCGCTATTATTTTCTATCTATATAAATGATCTGATGGACAGAGTAAGTTGTAATTTGCGGCTGTTTGCTGATGATGCTGTGGTGTATGGGAGGGTGTCATCTGTAACTGACTGTAATAGCATACAGGTTGACTTAGACAAAATTTCTAGTTGGTGCGAAGAATGGCAGCTAGCTCTCAATGTAGAAAAATGTAAGGTGATGTGCATGAGTAGAAAAAACAATCCTATAATGTTCGAATACAGCATCAGTAGTGAGCTTCTTGATGCGGTCGCGTCGTTCAAATATCTAGGCGTAACATTGCAGAGCGATATGAAATGGAACGAGCATGTAAGGACAGTTGTGAGTAAGGCAGACAGCCGACTTCGGTTTATTGGGAGAATTTTGGGAAGATGTACTTCACATGTAAAGGAGACCGCATATAAAACGCTTGTACGACCACGTCTTGAGTATTGCTCAAGTATTTGGGACCCGCAGCAGATCGGTTTGAAGGAAGACATAGAGGCGGTTCAGAGGCGAGCAGCTAGATTTGTTACCGGTAGGTTTGACCAATGCGCGAGTGTCACGGAAATGCTCTGGCAACTCAATTGGGGATCGCTGGAAGAAAGACGACGTTCTTTTCGTGAATTTCTGTTAAGTAAATTTAGAGGGCCGGAATTTGAAGCTGAGTGTAGTACGATCTTGCTGCCGCCTACTTACATTTCGCGTAAAGATCACAAAGACAAGATAAGAGAAATTAGGGCTCGTACGGAGGCATATAGGCATTCTTTTTTTCCTCGTTCAATTTGGGAGTGGAATAGGAAAGGAAATGCCTAGTAGTGGTACAGTGTACCCTCCGCCACGCACCTTACGGTGAATTGCGGAGTATGTATGTAGATGTAGATGTATATGTCAACTCCACAAACTCTTCTGCAAACAAACTTTACCTCACAGTGCTGATGTTTGGAAAAGACATACAGATGCAATAGATACTGGCCCAGCATCCACAATAATTACGTCACAAACTTATCTTTGCCTGGATTCACCACCCCTTTCACTGGTCTTGTGCCGTTTACGCACATACAATCAGCAACAACTCTCCCTTTTAGGACAAATGGATGTCCAAATCACATATAAGTCTGTTGTACGAACCATCACTGTGTATTTTGTTGAGCACATGGGGACGACTGGCTTGTTTGGTTATGATGCCTTCTGCATATTTGAATTCTCTGTCAATGATACTGTTAATGTTGTATCAGAGAACGTTCCTTACAGTCAGTTAGATACCTTGCCTACATACTTTTTTTCTCTTTTTTCGCCCAGCCTTGGGTGCGCCACAGCTTTTGCAGATCATGTCTCTCTCAAACCAGCAGCCAGGATGCAGTTTTTTGGAGCCCACACCATTCCTGTAGCATTGTGTGACGCTGTAAAATGGAAGTTAGATTGGCTTATGACTCAAGAGTTTTGTTTCCTGTTCCTTCCAGTGAATGGGCCTCTCCGATAGTCGTTGTCAGCAAACCTAACAGCAGTCTCAGGCTTTGCGGCGACTTTAGGACTGCTGTCAACGCACAGTGTCTTATTGATACTTATCATATGCCTTGACCAGAAGACTTGTTTTCAAACTTGCCGGCGGCAAATACTTTTTGAAAATCGACCTCTCTGAGGCTTATCATCAGTTACCACATGATGAGTCATTGCGTCAATTTCTTGTTCTCAATACCCCTTTTGGCCTTTATCATTACCAATGGTTGCCATTGGGTGTGGCCATTGTGCCAGCCATATTTAAAAGGTTTCTTGAACAACTTCATATCTCTGTTCCCGGATGCATTAACTATCAGGATGACATTGTCGTTACCGGGGCTACCATGGATGAACATCTCCAAAATCTACGTACTCTTTTCTCAGTCCTACAACAGGCTGTTCTTAAGTGCCATTTTCACAAATCTCAATTCTTTCAGCCCTCTATTGTGTACTTGAGTTTTCACTTTTCAAAGGATGGCATCTGTCCCCTTTGTGACAACATTGCCACGATCGACGCCCTTCCGCGTCCTTTGTTGATCAAAGTACTACAAGCTTTTCTTGGAAATATAGCATACTATCACAAGTTTATTTTTTCTGTAGTAGAGATCTCTTACCCACTCACTTGGCTGCTCAAGAAAAATGTTCCTTTTAGGTGGTCTGACGAATGTGATGCTGCTTTTCAATGCCTTAAAGAGCTCATCTCCAAAAACCACACTAACTGCCCTGGGTAACATCTTGTTTTAGCTACTGATGTGTCACAACTTAGTATTGTGTGGTTTTATCTCACAAATATCCTGATGGTTAAGAATGTCCTATTGCTTATGTTGCAGTATTCACAAATTGAAAAAAAGGCTCTTGCTATGGTTTATGCTCTCATGAAGTTTGGTGTCTGTCTCTATAGTAATAAGTTGCATCTTATTACAGACCAGAAGCCATTGGTTTCTTTATTTCATTTGTCTGTTTCCATTCCTGACAAAGTGGCACACAGGCTCGAAAAGTGGGCACTTTTTCTCTCTCATTTTCAATATGACAGCTCAGCATACAAATGATGATCCTTATCCAGACTTTCTATGGGACCTGACCCATCTTTGATAAAGATGAGCTTCTTTGTTTTCATTTGGATGAGGCTGCGCAAACTGTCGTTGAGGGTTTTCCCAACACAGGATAATGCCTGGCGGCAGCCACCGCCAAGGATCCTGTTCTACACCGGGTTCTACATCACATATAAAACGGCTGGCCGAACCGTCCTTCTGTAAAAGCATCGGATCCCCTCTAGAACTACTTCCCTCTGCGGCTGCACCTCTCCTCCCACCTGCTGGCTACCAACAGCGTCTCTCCCCAAGTTGTATTTCTGGCAATGTTGCAGCCTGTGGTCCTATGTTTTCTACACCACAGCTGCTACCACCAAAGCTTTGGCCAAAATCTTTGCCCTGGAAGGCTTACCCACTACCATTGTTTCTGATAATGGGCCTCAATTCATCTCCTCCAAATTTTTTGACTTTTGTGCCCAGAGATGCATATCCCATTTTACCGCATCACTGTTCCACCCCCAGTCCAACAGGGATGTGAAACTTTTGGTCCGTACCTTTAAATCCCAAATGAAGTAACATCTCACATCTTCTTCCACTGATGACACATTCCTGCAATTCCTAGCATCACATCGCTTCACTCCATCCGGGGACCATAGTCCGGCAGAGCTTTTGCATGGTTGCCAACCTCAGACTCTCCTCCACATCCTCACACCCCTATCTTCTAAACGTACTATTAGCACTAAAGGAAAAAGGATAAATTGCGGAGTGTGCTTCTGTGTGGGTATGAGACTATGGAAAGCAACTGAAATGGTCACAAGGCCATGTTGTCGCATGGAAGGGCCGGCAGTTGTACACCGTGTAAGCACTCCTATGAGGGAGGTGCTTCACCACATCGACCAACTTCGTCCAAGAGTCACCACAGTACCAGTACCACCCATCACAAGAACTTGAAGATGGATGTGGACACGGACGTACCTACAACGAGAAATGAAACTGACAATTCTGACATCCTAGTGGATTGGACACCATCACAACACATGGAACAAGACACCCAGGATCCACTGATACGCAGATGCCTCTAGTCTTCCCTACATCTTTCACATGTGCACCATCATGGACCTCACCACCCATGTCACCCATCATCTCATCACGAGCCTGAACACGGCATTATTGGCCATATGGGAAGGTGCCTGCGATCGCAAACAGTGCCGAAGAAAAGATGGACATAGGCTTACTACAAGTGAGTGGAAAACAAAAAGGGGAGAGGGGGGGTGGGGGAGAAATGTTGTATATCAAGTGCGTGAATTCAAATGTTCCACCATGCCCGTTGGTGCTGAGGTACGAGTGTGAAAGTTCGTGAGTGCCACCTGGCCAGCTGTTGGCGGAAAGACTGAAAGAAGTATGGGGATGGGTAGTTCACATTCAAACTTCTAAGTGTAATGGACTGTTCTTATATTAATAGTGTAATGAGTGTAACTATTGAGTGTTCATGTTGTTACAACAAACTTGCCCTCCCACACATCCTCTCTCCCCGTCATCCTCCTGGCCTAAAATATATATTATACCATTCCATGTTTGTGTGTTTTCTATGTTCCCTTAATTTTAACTTCTGTGAAACCACCCCCGCCCCCACCTCCCTCAATTGTGAGCCTACAAAGATCAATAACTGTCTAGTAGTCAATTGGTAACTACATATGGAACATGTAACACTGTGGAATACCGTTGAAAATACGTTAGAACCATGTACCCAGAATATTAGCACATTTGTACACATATTTCACAGTATTACAAAAATAAAAGATTTCCAATATTTGTATTGTGCCTACAATAGCGAATTGACCTGTTCATCTGTGTGTTCCATAAGATTAATTTTCCTTGAGTCATACAACTTACAGGACACCACTGCTTTCTGATCATAATTCTGAGTCTAAATGTAATCAAAAGAGTTATATACCAGTTTTCCATATGTTCTTGTTTTGTTCAGGTCAGAGATAGAGGAACTTGAACAGAGGGTCAACAGAGAAAGAGAAAAGTACCAGGCTTCAACCGTAGACAAATCAGATGGTCTGTCTGTACTCCAGATGACAGCAGTGAGTGACCGGGTAAGCTACCTTAGTATTCAGAAACAACTAGCAGTACATCAGCTGTCAGATATTGTTTGAATACTGCTTGTGTAATATACTTGTGAAAATATCCATAAACTTTAATTTAAGAGTGCTTTGATTACCCCTCCATAACTTGTGTAATAATTCGTGATGCAGTTGCTTGCACGGATGGCAGGTGTTATCTACAGAATAAACCACTTCTTTGTAGATGCATTGAAATGCAATTCTGTAAAATTTTAAGATTTTGTTACCCACATTGAACGCTTCACAGTGCAGGTGTGCCTGCAAGCAACATGGTGATAGTATCCAAATGTCATCATCGAAGACACCTCTGAATATGGAAATATAAGGATTTTTGTGTTATGGTGGTACACTGTATGTATGGAGGCTGCACACATCAACACAAGCACTTTACAGACATCAACCAATATGATATAAGGCAAGACCTTTTACCTCTGTGTTATCTCTGATCATGTTTGGGTCCTTCCACTTTCTCTGCTCTGCTGGTAGTGTGTTTCTGGCATTTCAGTTAACAGTTTCCATGTTTGGTAGCAACAGTGTTCAGCCTGAAGGTAAATGTCAGTGCTCTTACTAATTGTTGCTTCTCACAGTGGAATGGATAGTGCATCTGCTTGAAATCTCATCTTCTACTTTAATATTTTGAATTTCCAAATCTTTATTGAAATGACTTTAATTACCGTCTTTATCCAGTTAAATGGTTTAAACATATTTTTTATTTATAATAATAATGAAATTGAAGAAATTACATCATATTTAACACATGCAATGAATTAAAATTACACTCACAAGGACACCAAATAAATAAAGTATGACAGAAACAAAAGCATGATATAATGACAAAAAGGTTTATACAGTATTTTCAGTAATGCGAGAAAGTATTACATCTAAAAAATCACATTTAGACCAATTAATCAATAAAATTTGTGATTTAAGTCTTTCAGATAAAGATATGAAAATAAAGAAATGTAGAAGCACATAACAAGATCTGAGCCTCTTGCACATTAGACAGATGAGATATCCACTGTGATATGCTAGCTGCTAAAATAGCAATATGTTTTAAGCTTAAAGCTTTAGTATCTTGCCCAAAATTCTGGGTTTATTTTATTATTATAATTTCCCATCTATAAAAATGAAGGCCAGCTAAAGTGAATGGTCCTTTCCATGTTTCTTTCCTACAGAACTGAACAACTTTATTTATTGTAAATTTTCGTTCTGAACATACTCTGATTATGTATATTTGAATGATGCGTATCCATTTCAGCAGACACTAAGAATACACAGCCGCACTGTGACAGTAACATGACTGTACAATGCCAAGCCATGTGAGTTGATCGTGTACTGTCAAGTATTATCGGATGCCTTCAGCCACAAACAAAGTTTAGTTCCATGTTCTCCTGTCTGCAGTGTAAAGTGAACGGGTAATAGTTGGTATGAGCATTTTCCAATGAAGGAAATGTTTAGGGTTCACATCTCTGTTCAGCAGAAAGTTATGCAGTGACTGGGAGACTAATAGGGAACTGAATGTCAGGAATCTACCAAAAGTTGTGCATTTGCAGACAAATTGATTGAAAGGCCGAGATTTAGCCAATAAAAAAATGTGTTGTACTCTTGTCAACTAAATACATGAGGCCCAACTGGAAGGAGTTTGTATGCCACCAAGTAACTGGAGGAACTATCACAGCTAAGTTGAAGTGCGGCAAAGTCCAAAAAGTAAGGTATGAGTGAAGGGGAAAAGTGCATGTTGTCAGTCTGGAGACAGAGAGCTGAAAATAAATTATTACTAAATTACCACTGGAAATTCCTTGAAACATGCTTCCTGTTCACACCAGTGTCCTTTGTACGTACAGTTATAGTCACCTGAATGTTTTTGATTTTCAGAGTCACAATATGCACCTGTAATGTATAGTTTCTATCACTGCCTCCTTGACACTGTTCAACACTGTTTCATATTTTTTGACACATGTCTCAGTCAAGTTATGCTGGTAACATTAAACACCAAACACTACAAACCTGATGCAGTTCCTCCTCCATTATAGGTCATATGGCACCGTGCCATCATCCTATACCTCAAGGCCAGACCTATGTACTTTTGGTTGCATACCACTATGACCTCAGACTATGTTACAGCCACAGGTCTTGCAACCTCATGGAGACCAGTCATTGCCTGTGAAATCTTTTGAACATTGCTTCTTCCACCATGCTGTGCCACCAAGTTTGATTGCCACAAATGGAACCACGTATCTCCTGTCTGTCCAACAACTTAGTGATTATTGTTATTACAATTATTATGTGGAAGTTGTAAAACCTATTTGTTACTAGTCACACCATATCTACCATGATTCATGATTGTGTTAGTAACATGACATGTAAATCCTCAAGCAGCATTGAACCCACTTTATTGGGTGACTGACATTTCTTTATGTTTTGGAAATAGCGTTCCAAATATGCCCTTTTTGTATGCATTAGGGCAGTACCAAAAATTTCTTCAGATAAAGTTTCTCAACATGATCAGTTGATATTTCATTACAGAACCATCTTAAGAGTGCACTCAGCAACTTTTTGTTGAAAGATGATGTTTCTGGTGACTACTGAAACATCTAGAATTATTCTTCAGTTTCACCCGGCGTATTTGATAATCAAAATATCCACGGATGTACTGCCGGTCTATAGTGTCCAACGGGCACAATATTTCGGCGATCATACATGTCGCCATCATCAGGTGAACTGACGGACTGAGCTCCTGGAAACACGCCTGCACGGAGATCCGCACGCTACGGCTGCTCGAAGGAAACTGGGATCTAGCCCGGTAGCGGGCCATTTAAATACCCTCGGCCCGCGGAGTGACCCCTCCATGGTCCGCGCCCTGCGCCGCGGCCGCGCAATGGAACCGAATGCGACGGCATCTGAGATGACGTCGGTGTGAGGGCTCTGTCCGCCGTGGTCGTCACTTCGTTACGTTTGCTAGATTTACTCTTAATTAACCCAATAGCTGGTTCCCAAGTTTTGCTAAGATTATAGCCACAGTCACGGTTTATGAGGTCGTCACTTGTGCGAATTTCAATGGCCTCTCTAAGGACACAGTCCCAGTATCTCGATGTCTGTACCAGAATCCTAGTGCTTTCATAGTCCATCACATGATTCTCCGACAAACAATGTTCAGCGACCGCCGACTTGCTCGGATACATCAATCGTGTGTGCCTCTGGTGTTCAACGCATCGATCCTCGACGGTACGCATCATCTGTACCCAAAATGGGTACACAGAGTGGCAGATTCAGCGGGCTCTCCGCCCAACCACTGCAACACAACCTGTGGAAATGGATGAAAACACGAGGGAGGATGTAGGCACTGCGTTCGTTCCATATACCGGCGCACTCTCGGGGAAGATGGCCCGCATTTTGAAAAAACACCAGGTTGGAACTGTTTTCTGTCCGCCGAATGAAATTCGTGCACTGGTGGGGAGCGCTAAAGATGATCTCACACCGACGTCATCTCAGACGCCGTCGCATTCTGTTCCATTGCGCGGCCACAGCGCGGGGTGCGGACCACGGTGGGGTCGCTCCGCGGGCCGAGGGTATTTAAATGGCCCGCTACCGGGCTATATCCCAGTTTCCTTCGAGCAGCCGTAGTGTGCGGATCTCTGTGCCGGCGCATTTCCAGGAGCTCAGTCCGTCAGTTCACCTGATGATGGCGACATGTATGATCGCCGAAATATTGTGCCCGTTGGACACTATAGACCGGCAGTACACCCGTGGATATTTTGATCATCTAGAATTAGTCTGAAAGAACAGTTTTTAATATTTGTTCATAAAAGTTGTGTCATGAAACAGAGTAATGTATGATCTCCTGGGTCACATTATACCTTTTTATATGTACTGAAATAAGGTCACAGTTAATCAGTTAGTCACAAAATAACAGAACAATTATTAAAATAATTTACTTTAAAATTGTATGAAAATTTCTTCAAAGAAGAAAAATTTGTTCCTTTCTTGCTGATATACAGGGGGAAGATGGGGTTCATTCTCTGCTATTATTAATAAATACCATTAATGACGGGGTAATGTCTGTTTCTTTGAACAGATGGTGCTCTGCAAGGATGATGCATCATACTTGTTGAGTCTTGAAGTACAAGCACCTATAGACAATGTCCTTTTACAGAGTGATGTACAAGTTGACCTTTTAGATGTTGAAAAAAATTCAGCTGTTGTCAGTCACAGTAAAAGTGACTCATCGGTATGTATATATTAATTATAAATTTTTCATTGTAGTTTTCCAATACTACTGTGTTTCATTTCAATAATGATAATTAAATTGTCAAATAATCAGGTTCTGGTTTCAATGTCATGTATCACTGTAAAGCTTTTTAAGTACAGTAAAGCCATATTAGATATAGTTGGAAAGGTTAGACTCAAGCTAGTATAGTTCATGTGTGCATTTATCTAAATTTCATCAATTTGATGATGTAGGTTATTAATTATGTTGCATTTTGAAACAAGTGATTCTGTTTTCTATTAATTATTGGTCAGTCACTTTTATGATGGTTGTATAAAATTGAAAAAGAACAGGTCACATTACTGACTTAGGAAGCTAGAAATAGTTTTCCAATGGCAAAGTACTGGTAGTTCATTTTGTTTTTGAAACTTTAAGTAACCGTACCAGAATTTCATTTTTCAGTGGATTCTAGAACAAATAGTATTGCCCTGTATCCTGAAACTTCGATACATCAGGAAGTTTTACAGCATCACACTATATAAGTTTAAATAATGCTATCTGTGCCTATGATAAACAAATTTGACTAGTAATTTCATTAACAAGAACTTTTGCAATCTCGTGCTGTGAATAGTTTCTGCCTGTACCACACTGAAATTAGTACAGATCAGTGTGAGAGAGCACAATAGTTTATTACAAATAAGACCATCATTGCAATATTTTGCCAAAGGCAGCCCCTTTGTGTTTGCTGTATTTCTTGTATGGGTGTGCTTACATAAATTCACAGTTTAAATAATTAAGTACCGAGTATAATCATTATTATAGTAGTTTGGTTAAATTACCACATGGTTTGGTACTATATACCTAATTAGGCTGGTGACTGATTTTCTAAGCTGATTGCAGATTATTTTCCAAACACAAATGTGTATTGCAGTATTATCCAGCTTGTTTGCTTGCTCTGTCTCATAACATTTCCAACAGACTCCCACTCAACTGTCGAGCTCCAAACACTCTAGGTCAAACATTATTTCTATGCCACCTGATCTAGCTTCCCTTCCCTTTGCAAAAGCAAAGGAAAAGCATACTAAATTTAAACGAACACAAAATCCCCAGGATTGACGATCGTACTCAGAAGCATGAAATTTAGCGAGGATTTCAATGCCAGATGCCTACAATACTTATCACAATGAAACTCTTTCTCGAAATTTGACTGAAAACCCAAAGAGATTTTGGTTATATGTTAAATATACTAGGGGCAAATCACAAACAATACCTTCACTACGTGATAGTAATGGTGATCCTGCCGATGACAGCGCTACTAAAGCAGAGTTACTAAACATAGCTTTTAGAAACTCATTCACCAAAGAAGACGAAACCAGTGTTCCAGATTTTGAATTATGAACAGATGCCATAATGAGTAACGTAGAAGTAGATATCATCGGAGTAGTGCAGCAACTAAAATCACTTAACAAGAACAAGTCTTCTGGTCCGAATTGTATACCCATTAGATTTCTATCTGATTATGCTGAAGCGATAACCCCTTACTTAACAGCCATATACAACCGCTCTCTCAGAGAAGGATCTGTACCAAAAAATTGGAAAGTTGCACAGGTCACACCTATATTCAAGAAAGGCAGTAGGAGTAACCCACTAAACTACAGGCCTATTTCATTGACGTCAATTTGCAGCAGGGTTTTGGAACGTATTCTGTATTCAGATATTATGAACTATCTCGAACAGAACGATCTATTGACCCAAAGTCATCACGGATTTAGAAAATATCGTTCATGCGAAAAACAACTAGCTCTTTATTCACATAAGTGATGGGTTCACAAATTGATTTCTTGATTTCCAGAAAGCTTTTGACACCGTACCTCACAAATGCTCAAATGTTTGTAAATCTATCGGACCAAACTGCGTGGTCATCTGTTCGTAGCTTACAAACCTACGGACAAACACACACACCCATGCCCCAGGGAGGACTTGAACCTCCACGGCGAGCAACCGCGCGCTCCGCAGCGAGACACTTTAGACCGCTCACCTACTCGATCGCGGCCCGTACCTCACAAATGGATTTTAATCAAATTGCGTGGTTATGGTATATCACCCCAAATTTGCGATTGGATAGGGGATTTCTTGTCAGAGAGGACACAGTTCGTAGTAATCGATGGTAAGGCATCAACTAAAACAGAGGTGATATCAGGCATTCCACAGGGTAGTGTTATTGGTCCTCTGCTGTTTCTTATTTACATAAACAATTTAGGAGAAAATCTAAGTAGCTCTCTTAGGTTGTTTGCAGATGACACTGTCATTTACTGTCTAGTAAATAATGCGAAGTATGAAGTCATTCATATGAATAGGAAAAGAAATCCGTTAAACTTTGTTTACAAAATAAATAAATCAGAAGTGAAGGCCGTAAACTCCACATAATACCTAGGAATTACTATTACTTCAGACTTAAATTGGAAAGAACACGTAGATAATATTGTGGGAAAGGTGTACCAGAGACTGCATTTTATTGGCAGAACCCTTACAACATGCAACAGAACTACAAAAGAAACTGCATACACTACGCTTGTCTGTCCATTTTTGGAGTATTGCAGCCCAGTGTGGGATCCTTATCAGGTGGGTTTGACGGAAGACATCGAAAGAGTCCAAAGAAGGGCAGCTCGTTTTGTATTGTCATGATACAGGGGAGACAGCGTTACAGAAATGATACAGAATCTGGGATGGGAATCATTACAACAACGGCACTTATCGCTGCGGCGTGGGCTACTTACGAAACTCCACTCGCCAACATTCTCCTCCGAATGCGAAAATATATTGTTGACTCCCACTTACACAGGTAGAAATGATCATCAGAATAAAATACAAGAAATCAGAGCTCGAAGGGAGAGATTCAGGTATTCTTTCTTCCCACATGCTATTCGAGAATGGAATGGGAGATAAATAGTATAATGGTGGTTCGATGAACCCTCTGCCAGGCACTTGAATGTGATTTGCAGAGTATCCCATGTCGTGTAGATGTAGGTTACCTCCCCCTCCCTCCCCCAACTCCTGCCTCCCCCTTCCGTGGTTTCAGCCACTCACCCTCTTCTATGGCTCCAGCTTTAGATTACACCGTCTCTGTACCCCGGCTCTGACCACTGATTTATCAGTCATCCTTTGAAACCATTCACTTTTTATTTTATGTATGACCACAAGTTCGTCACCCTGCTTCCACTCCTGTAGAGTGTCATCTCTTAAGATCCATAGAGCCTCCCGGATAGGTTGATGCCTCCAGAGTGCATGCATTTTTGTTGCCATCAGGTGAAGTGCTAGTGTATGGCCCCAACACACATCAGCCCAGCAGCCCTCGCCCCACCCGACTAGTGCAGTGCATACACTCCCTTCAAGACTCCACCATTGCAGGACCAACTATTCACCAGTATGAAGATCTGACCCCTCTGTCAGCTGACACAGTGTAGCCATCCATCGTCTGCATGCGTTGGCTCACTTCAGCTGACTCAGAGATGCCCCCCCCCCCCCCCCAACAGGAGCACTCCACTACGACGGAGGGTTGTATGGCAATGCACATAAATGAACAATATATATAGAGTCTCACAAGATGTATTTTATCTTCTGTACTACGATTCTTTGGAGGCACGCCCAATGTTTAAGAGTTAGTCTGGACGAACTTTTTAAAGCTTAGTACAATAAATTTAACATGCTTACTTGTGATTGGTTATTGGGAATGAAAACTCCTTCTTCCCCATACATATTTACTCTGTCTACAGCTGGTAGGAATATAATTAAAGAGTGCTTGTAAAAAAGCACTTGCTTCACTGGCCTCTGTCAAAAAAATGAAAAGGGAGATTACGATTTAATGCCCCATAACAGCATGGTCATTAGATCTGGAACACAAGCTCAGATTGTTCTGATAAGGATGAGGAAGGAAATGGGATATGTGTTTTCACATAAACCAAACCCTCGTTTCTCTGGAGTGATTTTGGGAAACCACAGAAAACCTAAATTTGGAAGGCTGTAGGTGGATTGAAATGCTGTGCCACAAAATGTGAATTCACTGTGCCATCAGGCCTGGTGGTCTCGAGTAAAGAGCTTGACCAGAAACTGGAGGGTCACAGGTTCAAAACTCTGTCAGATAATGGATATATCATTCAGTGATTTAATCCAACTTTCACCTCTCAATAATGTGAGTAGTTATCAGGAATGATGCATCCTTCAAATTGCACAATGAATTGTAGGTGTCCTTTCTCCAGTTTGTTAACTAGAGCAGGTTAGGGACACACCAGTCCCCCAAGTGGTGTCCAGTTGAAAGACTTGCACCAGGCCACTGAGCCATACATTATTTGATGTAAACACTGTATGGCATAAACACTATCTAGCACGTTCCGAGTTTCTCGAAGAATGAGCCGACTGACCTGCTGGCCATTTGACAGTGTGCCGCTGGCAGATGGTTCACAGCTCATGTCAGCTGTCTTAGACGCCCATGCCCTCCCGTGGATAGACCGTGAACAACCTTGGCCGGGCCGGCGCAAGCCACAGAGCATATGTCTGGCGTGTGCGATCTGAAGGCCCACTAGGCCATAACATTATTATTTCCATTTTGTTATGGTTGTCAGTGAGAAAAATTTCCATTAGGGTCTTGGCCTCAATCTACTGTCTACACACATTCTGCCCATCAATCTCCCCCCTTCCCCCAAATTCATTCTACACCTTCTCATAATACATGTCTCCTTCCCAACTGTTTGATGTTTTTTCGCTTTCTTTGCTGCTGCCCCTTTGACTGCCCTCCCCCCATCGACACGCACAACATTCCAAAGCTGCATCTCACTGTCCACCCATCTCTGTGGACATCTCTACCCACACCCTTACCTTGCTTCCTTCTCCTCCCCTTGCCCTCCCCTCCTGTCTTCTCCACACACCACTTCAAAATACATTCACTGTTGTAGCACCACTCAAGACTTGGTAGCAATCATGTTTGTGTGTGAGTTGAGCCTGTATGATTATGAGGATGGTATGCATACTCTCTTTTTCTAATGAAAGCAGTGAATGTGATTGTCTTTTCTGTGTGGTTGTCTGTGGCTCAGCACTCATCTTTACGGTGAGCTGCAACCTATCCCGTCATATATTTATATTTCAACCTCAACTTTCCATTGTTGTCCATGATACTCATTTGAAATCTTAACAACAAAAAGACCAGATTCGAATCTCAAACTTAAAAATTAGATAAATTGTAACCTATGACCTTCCAAATATTAATTGTGCAAAAAGTTAGAGTAAATTTATCATGGAACTTTCGAGATTTTTGGTAACAATGATAAACAACAATTTGCCCTTATATACAAGTATACATTTGTCTTTGCAATAATTTTAGATGATGTTCTAGACATCATATCAATTCATTAAGATCATTTCAATGCAAGTATTTAATCAGTATTTTAGAAGGAGACTTTCCTGGTGGGAAAAATATGTATAAAAATAGATATTGTTTGACTTACCCAAAGTACAGGCTCGCCGATAGACACAAATAACACAAATGAAAACACATACAAACAAACATTCAAGCTTTCGCAACCGTTGGTTGCTTCGTCAGGAAAAGAGGAAGGAAGAAGGTGTGTTTATGTGTGTATATGTGTGGGCATGTGTATTTGTTTACCTTCCTTTTTTTCCCCTAAGGTAAGTCTTTCCACTCCCGGGATTGGAATGACGCCTCATCCACTCCCTTAAAACCCACATCCTGTCCTTTTTCCCCTCTTTCCTTCCTCTTTTGCTGATGAAGCAACCAACGGTTGCAAAAGCTTGAATGTTTGTTTGTATGTGTTTTCATTTGTGTGTATCAGCGAGCCTGTGCTTTGGGTAAGTCAAACAATCTTTATTTTTATACAATTATTTAATCATTTATTTCAACAACAAATTTTGCTTGCTATAGTTTACCAAAAATATATATTAATGTTACTGTCCCTTACATGCCAAGTATGTTTCTTCCTTTACTTTTCATTCCTTTCCTTATTCTTGGATTTTTTTATTATTCTTATTATTTTATTTTTTCTTTAAAAAAAAGTGTATTGTACATATTTGAATTCACATAGCTGTAAAATATTTCAATATGACCTGTGTCATATTAATGTTTCCAGTTATACATTTTCAGAGTGGTAATCATCTTTTGGTGACCTACCGATGTCAGGTCAATGTGACAAGGCTTGAGGTGAAGCTTCGGACAGTAGAAGGACAGTATGGAACACTCAGGGCATATGTAACACCACTTGCTCAACCAAAGAGTTGCACACTGAAAACATTTGCCATCAAGCCCCTCTCTTTACATGCCCGTTGCCATCATCCTGATCAAACTAGGTTAGTTCAATTGTTGTAGCAGAAATGGGGCATAGTGTTTGAATTTCAGCCCTATGATGGATGGCTAGTTTCATATTAAATTAATTGCAGTGGGGATTTGGTGACATGTCATAGGTGAATCAGTACATACTAATGTTTCGTGCATTTACAGGCCATATAATGTTCTGACACTGAAAGGGTCCTTCAGCCTGGCAGAAATACATACATGGATATGCTTCTGCCTTCCTGAAGTTCCAGAGAAGCCACCCATGAATGAAAAGAATGTTCTTGCATTTAAATCGGCATTCACAGATACTATGTTACTTTGTTCTTACTGGTGAGTTATATAGTTACTAGATTATTTAAGACCAGGAAATTTATTCATTACTGATGATTGATACGAGATCAAGTCTTTTCCTTATCTGTTGTGTTTGATGATGATTTTTCATTGTCAGTGCTGTTTTGTAAAAGATTCTACACTTTGAAACATATTTTTATGTAAATTTGCACATGAGGTTTGCATTTAATGTGGAAAGACTTTTTTTTTTTTTAATTATAGTTTTCATTTGTTTTTGCAAGTGATCACTGATACATTGACCATAATCATTACAATGTTGTGACAAATAATCATATGAAAATACCATGTGCAGAATCGTGGTTTTGATGAGTCTTTGTGATCTTCTCCTATTTGAAATAGTAACATGAAATAAATACATTTTTGGTTTACAGCAGGCCATTGCCCACTTGTATATCCATAAGAACACCTGTCTTTTTTTCCTTCATTAATTTATTTAATTTGTATTCATCATTTCATCTTTCTTTTAAAATGTTAATAGCAAGAGAGAGAGAGAGAGAGAGAGAGAGAGAGAGAGAGAGACATAACAAGTGCAGTGGTTATGAGATAGCTGTGCAGAAAGGACGTAAAACTCTTTAATTTGTGTCAAATAATGTTAACATTCCATTTTTCTTTTATTATTCAATGGAATTTCAAAATATAACTTTGTGCAGTGAAATAGCATTAATTGGCAATTTATTTTGGAAAAAATATCCAACCAACTGATTTGTATGGATGTTTTATTCCATAACTATTTCTCAAACCACTGCAGGCTGATCATCAGTGAGTAAGTTACAGGAGCATTTATAGTCCTGCACCAAGTGGCATGTTCTATACCACAAATGTGTGTGTGTGTTTCTATTTCTTTCCCTGTTAATTAAAAACCTCTTACCTAATCCCCCTCACCCATTTTTCATTATTCGATTCCAAAGAACGAAGATGATCACAAAGACAGAGAAGCATGGTGGGCTATGCAGTCTAAACCTGCAGTACGGCAGACAACCAGATGATGATGATTCACTTCTCTTTACTGCTTGATCTATCCTCTATGGTTATCTAACCTCTTTGGCATGGCTCAGTACTAACATAAAGTATCTCTGACTTGCACAATCCTAACATATCACCCATCATCACTTCATGGCCTAGGTTGTCAATAACCTTCCCCTTCTGTTTCCTGTTCCCTTGTTCTTCCCTATTCTCCCACAATTCCAAAAGCCAGTCCTATTTTGTGTGTGTGTGTGTGACTATAGGTGGTACAGAACTAAGGTAAGTAATGGCCAGCCAATCTATCCCTTTTGAACAATACTTTGTGAAATATAATATAAAACAGATAATGCCTAATTTCAAAGATCTGTGACCTGGGGAACAATTAAAAGCTGTGTAACTTTAATACAAAACAGATAATGGCATTTTGGTATAGGTATGGTCTAGATATTGTTTCCAGTTTTGTCTTCTACTCTTCAGAGCTTCCTTATTTTGATCTAGCCATTTTTTTCTGGGTTATCCAATTGGCTTTTCCTGTTCTTACTTCTATCCAAGTATCATTTTGGTAGGCAATTATCCTTCACACTTTTTACATGTCCAAACCATGCAGTACTCAGGCCTCATTCAGTAATGGGTCAACTTGAACCCGTCTTCTGAAGTCTTTGTTCCTAATTTTATGACTTCTAGTTTCTACAAAGCTGATCACAAAAACTTCATTTTTCATACTTGTATCTTGTTCAAATTTGCCTTGATGATTACACAGCACTCCTAGCTTTATGTCATAATCAGCATGAGGTACATTTTTATTAAAGTGACATGTTTGGCTCTCTCAGGTATCCTCCTCCCACATATGGCTCCACACTTGATGAAAAACTGAAATCCCTTTCTTACTCTGTTCTGTTCTTCTAGTTTGGCATTTCCATCCCTTGTACTTGGAAGCATCTACACTTTCAAATTTCTTTCAGTCTAACAGCAGGTTAGTGTCCTGCTCATAATCATAGCTACAGGTTTTTCTTGCTTACTGTCAGGTGTAGTACACTTCAAAGTGTTCCCTATTCCATTCATCTAATATTGCCCTCTAACTATGTTAGTCTCCAGATAGGTACATTATCAGTGAAGACTGAAGCATTGAGTTCTCTAATCATTTAGCACTTGCATATTAAGTGAAGACTCAAGCATTGAGATCTCTAATCATGGCACTTGCACATTTCTTATTAAAGAGTTTGGAACCATTAAACAATGGAAATTCCAGGAAGGATTCAACAATATTTTTGAAAGGATAGGTTGCTACTTACCACAGAGACATTTCGATGATTTGCAGAAAGGTGCACATAAAAGTTTACAAGTATACTTAGCTTTCAACAGTTATGGCCTTCTTCAGAAATACAAAAATATTCTCTCTCTCGTGCGCATGCGTGCACACCCACACACACGCAACCCCCCCTTCCCCCCCCCCCCCCCACACACACACGAACATGACTGCTGTCTCCAGTCACTGTGGAGTGTTTGTGTGAGAATATGTTTTTTTATTTCTGAAGAAGGCCATTATGGCCAAAAGCTACATATACTTGTAATGTTCTACTTGTGCCTTTTTGTGAATAATAGACACATGTCTATGATGAGTGGCAACCTGTCCTTTCGACAATATAGAACTATTAGTTTTTCTAAACACTCCTAGATCTCACACCTTAGCACATGTGCTTTTTCGAAATCCAGGAAGAGGATAAAGAGTTTTTTAACCTTTCTCACCTCTTTTACATTAACTGTCTTACTGCAAGTATAGGGTCTGTTGTTCCTTTGTTGTTTCTCAGTCCATATTGTTCCACTTCACATTGGTTTTTTAAAAATAATTTTAATGTTTTCTTGGCAATCTTTTCCAGTATCTTAAGACTTCGCAGTACGAGGGTGATTACTCAGTAATAATAAATAAATATTATAGAAGGAAATTTTCCTGGTGGGATAAATAAGTATAAATAACTTACCCAAAGCACAGGCTCGTTGACAGATACAAAAACACACACAAACATTCAAGCTTTCGCAGCTGTTGGCCGCTTCGTCAGGAGAAGAGGAAGGAAGGAGGGGAAAAAAGGAAGGATGCGGGTTTTAAGGGAGTGGATGAGGAGTCATTCTAAACCTGGGAGTGGAAGGACCTACCTTAGAGGAAAAACAGGAAAGGTAAACAACCACACACACACACACGTATACACACGCAAACACACCAAGACAGACATTTGTAGAAAGCAAAGAAGTTGGACAGAGATACCAGTTGAGGCAGAGGCTCTGTCCAGATAAACGAGGCAAAGATGTTATAGAATGGTGAGTGGGAATTTGAATTTAGTGGAGGTTGAGACCAGGTGGGCAATAGGTAAAGTTAATATAATGAAGGGAAAGTTCCCATCTCCGGAGTTCTGAAGGATAGGTGTCGGTGGGAAGTATTCAGATAACCTGGACAGTGTAACACTGTGCCAAGATGTGCTGGCCATGCACCAAGGCCTGTTTAGTCACAGGGTGACCCTCATTACCAACAAACACTGTCTGCCTGTGACCGTTCATGCGAATGGACAGTTTGTTGCTGGTCATTCTCACATAGAACGCTTCAAAGTGCAGGCATAAATAAATGAAAATAAAAAACAGTAATATTATAATCTCCTTCTCTGAGGCATCTGTTACTTCATTTCCTTCCAAATGACTCCCAGTGTTTGATGTAGACATTGTATTCCTTCGACGCCTATTGCCTTGATCTTGTCTGGTGTAAAAATGTCAAATCATCTGACATATCTGACCTTCTTTCATTTGCTTCAAGGCACTCTCAGTCTCTGTCCAGGCAATAGATGCTCGTTTGACTTTAGATCCTGATATAAACCTGTTCCTCCTCTATCATATTCTCAGTATTCAGTAATGCATTGATGTATGTTTTTGATCTCTTCTGTGATCCCTTTTGCATCCTGGATTGAACTCTCTATTTCTCTTTCTATTACTTTTATGCCTTTGCCATTAGATCTTTTGTTATATCATTCTATATACCACTTTCTTGTTTCCATTGCTGCCCTCCTGTAGTCTTTGGGTGCTTTTCTTTTTGTGTTCACAACCTTTTTAAATCTAAGTTTCTTGTCCCTATATACCTTTTCCAATAGTGTTGTTTTTTAGCATCTTGTAGTTTGATTCCATGGGTTTGTGTAACTATCGGTGGTACAGCACAAAGGTAAGTATTGGCCAGCTAATCTATCTCTTCTGAGAAATAATCTATATAAGAATACTTTCTTCTAGAAAAGAGAGAGTCATAAAAACCACTAGATATGGCTGTGATGGAAAAAGCAGTTCCGTTTGTGATAGTGGTATAACTGTCAATAACACAGGAGGTAGAGTAAGACATGTAAAAATCCTACTGACAGAGTTCTTTGACATTGATGATAGACTCCTTATAGATTATATGAAGGAGAAAATTAATATCATAACCTTTTGAAAAAAAAGTGCCTAAGATTGAAGATTAGAGACTGAGGAAAGCAGAAAAGAACAACAGCTGTAGGAGTCTGAACTGTAGAGATTATCACAAAGTAATCAACAAATAGGTTTTGCAAGTGAAAAGTGGAAAAAATTCCATACAACATTAGTAAAGCTTCTTTGCTTTCTACAGTATGTCTGCCTAGGTGTACTTGTGTCTGTGTGAATGTGTGGGTGGGTGTGCATTTGTTTACTCTCCTTTTTTTCCCCCAAGGTAAATCTTTCCTGTCCCGGGATTGGAATGACTCCTTACCCACTCCCTTAAAACCCTCATCATTTCCTTTCCCTCTCCTTCCCTTCTTCCTGACGAAGCAGCTAGGCTGTGAAAGCTAGCGTTTGTATATTTGTGTGTGTGTGTGTGTGTGTGTGTGTGTGTGTGTGTGTGTGT
Organism: Locusta migratoria; assembly: GCA_026315105.1. Lineage (NCBI taxonomy): Eukaryota > Metazoa > Arthropoda > Insecta > Orthoptera > Acrididae > Locusta > Locusta migratoria. Next base: position 207,411,316 of record CM048749.1, read on the forward strand.
GTGTGTGTTTATTTGTTGCTATCACTGCCTGTGCTCCTTCACCTGGTAAGTAGACTTCATCTATTTTTTACATATATTTTTCCTGTTAGGAATTTTTTCCTCTATAATATTAGTAATATATTAGGTGATCAAAAAGTCAGTATAAAATAGAAAACTAAATAAACCACAGAATAATGTAGACAGAGAGGTAAAAATTGACACACTTGCTTGGAACGACATGGGGTTTTATTAGAAAAAAAAAAAAAAAAAAAAAAAAGATCTCTTGCGTGCATTGCTTGGTGATGATCGTGTGCTCAGTCACTACTTTCGTCATGCTTGGCCTCCCAGGTCCCCAGACCTCAGTCTGCACGATTATTGGCTTTGGGGTTACCTGAAGTTGCAAGTGTATCATGATCGATTGACATCTCTAGGGATGCTGAAAGACAACATCCGACGCCAATGCCTCACCATAACTCCGGACATGCTTTACAGTGCTATTCACAACATTATTCCTTGACTACAGCTATTGTTGAGGAATAATGGTGAACATATTGAGCATTTCCTGTAAAGAAAATCATCTTTGTTTTGTCTTAATTTGTTATGCTAATTATTCCTTTTCTGATCAGATGAAGCGCCATCTGACGGACTTTTTTGAACCTTTTTTCCTAATAAAACCCGATGTCATTCCAAGCATGTGTGTCAATTTTTACCTCTGTATCTACATTATGCCGTGATTTATTAAGTTTTCAAATTAATACTGACTTTTTGATCACCTGGTACATGGTTCAGCTGTGTGTTAAAAAGTGGTAACATAAAACAGAAGGAAACCAACTGATGGGATGACATGTTAAAGTAAGCTACTAACAAGAAAAATTTTGCTACCAGAAAATCAGCTATTTATGGCATTCTTTAAAATATTATTGGCACATTTGTGTTTGGTGTTTAGTAAAGGGCAATACACAATAAAAGAGACAGAGCTTAAAAGTATACTTTTCGATTTTATTAAAAGTTTCACAATAATGGTTAATTAAAGGAAAGTGCAAGGTAGTTTTAATCACTTTCGCACATAACTGTATTTGTAAGGTAAAATCTAAAGTACTCAGGTATGCAAAGAGGTATGTTGCAGTCAGGGCAATATCATCTTGTTTCCTTCCTGCTTGCTTTACCGGCAGATTGTTTTCTCTGCTCTGAACCAACCTTGTACATTGTTGTTGGTTGTTAATTCTTCTCAGTTGCTGGAGTCTTCTCAGAAAAGTGTTGTGTTACAAGCCATTGCTCACGGTTGCTCTAGCAACAGTTTCTTGAGTCAGTGTTGTGCTTTTATGAAAGATTCCTTCAACAATGTGGCACCAAACAGTTGGAAATGACAGATTTTCTTCTCATGTTACAGACCAAATGTATTCCTTGTAGCTATTATGAACATACGAAAAAAAAAAAAAAAAAAAACATTTGTTTCCTCTTGAAATAATAATAAGAGTGTTGTCTACATATTATAATCAAAAATAGAATCTGGTTTTGAATTTATTTTGACTTTATCCTTTGTATGAATAGAAATGAAGTTGTTATTTTGTGTTTAGAGGAAAGCCATAAAATATACTCTGTGTCCTACTGTTTCAAACAAAGCAGGTGGATTTTCATTGTCGACACCCATTCAAGCCTTCTGAGTTTCTTCAAAACAACATTACTTTCAGCTGGGCCTGCATGCATGTACCTACAGTTTTTGTTTTATTTTGCCATAAAAAATCAAAAACTGCTGATGAACTGTAAAATCTATTCATATAAACAGTGATGCCTTTATTCAAATAACCAACAAGCAACCTCTGAGAATGGTATTATAAAATTGTCTTTTTATCCTTTAGAATCCGAGAACATAATAACTACTCTTTGAATCACAAACAGTAAATATTGTTGCTCAATACTTGTTTACCTTAATATTGTTGCTCAATACTTGTTTACCTTTTTTATGTAGATGACACACACAGGCCTTTACAAATGATGAAGTTTTCATAGGCATAAAATGATTTCTTGAATTCTCCAAATGATCAAGAAAAGGTCTGATTTTACATGTGTTTTCCTGCTGAGATTGAATCCTTGGAATGTAGGTGGAATTTTCATTCAGCCTCTTTCTGCTTTTCATAGATCCTGAGAAAGGTGTTAAAATAAAACTATTGACAGATCTGTATTTGCTAATTTTGGTTTCTCAATGAAAAACAAATACAGTTTGTGAAGCTTCACTCTAGTGCATGAATGCAAAATGCTGTGTGGCTTTAGTTTGTATCCTGCCTTCAGTTTCTCATAAAAATACTTTGCATACCTATTAGTTTCTGATCTGATGTGTTTCACCGTAGATTAGGGAAAGAAATAGAAAACACTACAAGTGGAAGTGAACCTATCATTGACTTTTGCTCTTAGTCTACTATTTCAAAGAACTGACACAAAAGCCTGCAGGTCCTCTAATCTCCAGCCTAATTAAGTACCTGTTGATTTCATTTGTGAAACTGCTGCCTTGTCTATGGTGGTATAGATTATGTTACAGCAGGATTAGTTTGTTGATTGGAGATTGTTTGAACTGTCGGAAGTTCATAATTAGATTGCTCTGTACAAAAGATGAGATGAAGACAAATAACACATAACTCAATCATAATTGCATTATTAGTATCTGAAGCAAAAATATTAGAGATGAGAAATTACATCATACTGTAGGTTATCTGCATTTGAACCTTATTCAGACTGTTCCCACTCAGATATTTCTTCCTCTGAACCGGAGTCAATTAATTCTTCTTCTGATAATTAAACATTACTTGATACCTCAAAAAATGTGATAAATGTGTAGTGGAATTACAGACATTGCTAAAAGGAGAACACAAAAAAGTGTCAGTTTTGCGACAATTTGAGCACAAAAATGTTCAGTCAAGTATGTCAGCGATGCTGAAGTATGCAGTGCTAAAGTTTGCTAGTGCTTCTTTTGGAGTAATTCTATAACCTGACAATGGAGTACATGTCAAGGAACAGACAGATGTCTATTCTCATATGAAACCATTCCAGTTTTCGAATGACAGGAGGCTTGAATGTCATGAAGTATTCTTCAAGGATGGATGCTGACTAATTTCATCCTTGTTCATGATTGAAGGCACAGCACTCTCTGTTGAAAAGATATTGCAATTACCTCCACTATCGGTAGTGATTGCATGTGATGAAACAAGTATTGCAAAAGACCTGTCCAATGAAAAGACACAAAGTATTCAACTCAAGTGGAAGCTGAAAAATTTTATTTGAACATTTTCTTTCATTAAAATCCAACATTAATTATTTTCATATTGTAGGAAAGGAGGAGCAGAATTCAAGTCTGACAACATATCAACCATATCGATTCTGAATGATGTTCTTACAAAAGAAGCTACAAAGAAGAAAATTAAATTAGATATTTTATGTGGTAAGTTCTTAAGTCAAAGTTTTAATATACAAGATTGAGTGAGTTAAAATGGCAAAGTAAAACACAATTTCAAACTGTGGTACACAAGCTGTGAAGTGTTGTGTGTGTGTGTGTTTCGTCATATAATCTATTTCCATATTGGCACCAATCCCCGAAGACTGAAGCATATTGTGGACATAGTAGGGAAGATAGAAAATCTGAAAAGGGAACTTCAAATTCTTAACACAGGTATAGGGGCCATTAGTGAAATAAAATGGAAAGAAGATAATGATATCTAGTCAATTGAATATTAGAAACAACACTACAAAAATCAATTGGTATTCAAACGGAAAATATTTGGCCCTATGCAAGATGTAAAAACTATTGAATTCGGAGTGCTGCAGTTGGAAATGGCTGTGTGATTGCATGAATGTTGTTCTATATTCTGAAGAAGGTCATGGCCGATAGTGTAAGTGTTGTATGTGTGTGTCTTTTTTTATGTGCCTGTTGCAACTTCTTGTTGATAGACAGGGTAAGTAGCAATTTGCCATTGTTTGCTAATAATGCTGTGAAGTACAGGAAGCTGTAACTGCTGAATGTAGGATTGATACCAGATGACTTAGACAATATTTCTAGATGGTGTGATGAATGGTGATTAGCTGTAAATGTAAAAAAGTGTAGGGTGATGTAGTTGAGTAGGAAAAACAATCCAATAATGTTTGAATACAAGATCAGTTGTGTGCTGCTTGACACAATTGAATCAATATATGAATAGGTGTAAACATTGTAAAGTGATATGAAATGGAACAAACATGGAAAGACTGTTTTAGGTATGATGGATGGTTGACTTTGGTTTACTGGGTAATTTTCGGGAAGATATGGTTCATCTGTAAAGAAGTCCATCTGTAGAATGCTAGTGTTATCCATTCTCAAGTATTTAGGGTTCCCCTTGGGTCAGTTTTAAGGCAAACATGGAAGCAATTCAATGGGGGTCTACTAGATTTATTACTGGCAGGTTCAATCAACACATGTGTCACAAGGTTGTTTTGGGAACTGAAATAGGAATCCCCAGAGGAAAGTTGATGTTCTTTTGGAAGACAATTATTGAGGAGATTTAGAGGGCATTATTTAAAGCTGATTGCAGAACAATACTTGCATTGCTAACTTACATTTTGCAAAAGATAAGAGAAATTAGGACTCATACAGAGGAATATAAAAAAAAAAGTTTTTTCTCTTGCATTGTTTTGTAGTGGTACAGAAAAGGCAATGTTTAATAATGGTACAATGTATCCTCCATCACACACTACATATTGGCTTGTAGAATATTTATGTATATGTAGAAATGAGTGTTGAATATAGTACAAATAAACTTGCATTTTAATCTTTACTGTCTTGAACCAAGTAAATTTGATGTCAAAATACAATAAAGTCAAGTAATTAATATGAGACTCACCTCAAGGCACACACAGTTCAAAATAAAATGAAAATTTCTTGCCATTGTTTATGCTCTCAAGAAGCTTGGTGTATTTCTCTATGGTAATTAGTTCCATCTTATTACAGACCACAAGCCATTTGTCTCTTTATTTCATCCATCTGTTTCCATTTCTGACAAGGCAGCATGTTTCAATATGACATTCATTTTCGTTCCAGTGCTCAGCACGCAAATTCTGATGTCTTATCCAGACTTCCTATGAACCCTGACCCCGTCTTCAACAAAGATGAGTTTCTTTGTTTTCATTTGGATGAGGCTCACCAGACTGTCGTTGAGGCCTTCCCTATCACGGGACAACGCCTGGTGGCAGCCACTGCCGAGGATCCTGTTGTACACCGAGTTCTACATCACATAGAAAACGGCTGGCTGGACTGTCCATCTGGAAAAGTGTTGGACCCCTCCGGAACTACTTCCATCTGTGGCTGAACCTCTTCGCCCTCAATCCTGCTGACTACCAACAGCGTCTCTCCCTGCGTTGTTGCTCCAGCAACATTGCGACCTGCAGTCCTATTTCTTCTACAACGGGGCATCTCTAGGACGAAGAATCTCACTATACGGCATGTCTGCTGGCCCGGACTCAACGCAGAAATTGTGCACATGGTGGCCGCTTGTCAGACATGTGCGACACAAGCACCTGGGCCTAAGTCCTCGCTTTCTCCATAGGCCACACTTGAAAAGCCATGGGACCGCATTCATATAGATTTTACTGGACCCTTCCTCAACACTTATTGGCTCCTAGTCATTGATGTCTATTCCTATTTTCCTTTTGTGCTTTGCTGTGTCTCACCTACCACAGCTGCTACCACCATGGCTTTGGCCAAAATCTTTGCCCTGGAAGATTTACCCACTACCATTGTTTCTGACAATCGGCCTCAATTCACTTCCTCATAATTTTCTGATTTTTGTGCCCAGAGAGGCATATCCCACATCACCGCACCCCCATGCCACACCCAGTCAAACGGGGAAGTGGAATGTTTGGTCCGTACCTTTAAATCCCAAATGAAGGAACATCTGACATCCTCCTCCATTGATGACACACTCCTGCAATTCCTAGCATTGTATCGCTTCACTCCATCCGGAGATCATAGCCCTGCAGAGCTTTTGCATGGATGCCAATCTCGTACTCTCCTCCGCCTCCTCACACCCCGCCTTCTAAAGGCACTATCAGCACTCAAGGAAGACTTGCGGAGGGCGCTCCTATGTGGGTGCGAGGTCAACAACAAGTTGTACACTATCAGCACTCATGTGCGGGAGGTGTCTCACCACATCGACCAACTTCGCCCAAGAGTCACCACAGTACCGGTACTGCCCGTCAAAGAGGACTTGAAGATGGATGTGGTCACAGACCTTCCTACAACAAGAAGTCAAGCTGACATTTCCGACATCCTAGTGGATTGGAGCCACAACAACAGATGGAATAAGACAACCATGAAGCCTCCGATACACAGATGTCTCCTGTCTTCCCTATGTCTTTTCCATATGCGCCATCACGCACCTCACCAGCCATGTCTCTCATCGTCTCACCACGAGCCCAAACAGGACATTATCGGCCATATGGGAAGGAAGCTACTAGATCATTCAGAAACAGTATGAAGAAAGATGGAAGTAGGCTTACTACAACGAGTGAGTGGAAAAAAAAGGGGGCAGGGGGGGGGGGGAAGAAATGTTTTATATCAAGTGCTTGAATTCAAATGTTTCGCCACGCTTGTTGGCACTGCGGTATGAGTTTAAAAGTTTGCGAGTGCCACCTGCCCAGTTGGTGACGGGAGGACTGAAAGCAGTATGCGGAATGACAGTTCACTTTCAGACTCATAAGTGTGATGTCCTATTCTCATCTTGATAGTCTCATGTGTGTTGATTATTGGATATTAGTGTTGTTACAACAGAAATTAAATGAAACTGAGCCTCTGCCTGAAGTGGCATCTCTGTCCAACTTCTTTGGTTTCTACAAATGTCTGCCTAAGTGTGTTTGGATGTGGATATGTGTGAGTGTGTGTGTATTTGTTTACCTTCCTTTTTGTCCCCTAAGGTAAGTCCTTCCACTCCTGGGATTGGAATGGCTCCTTTTCCACTTCCTTAAAACCCGTGAATGTGTGGGCATGTGTGCATTTGTTTACCCTCCATTTTTCCCCCAAGGTAAGTCTTTCCTCTCCCGGGATTGGAATGGCTCCTTACCCCCTTCCTTAAAACCCTCATCATTTCCTTTTCCCTCTCCTTCCCAACTGCCTGAAGACGCAACTGGGTTGCGAAAGCTTGCGATTGTGTGTGTGTGTGTATTCATTTATTTATTTGTGATGCTGTCACACCTGTGCTCCTTCGCCTGGTGAGTAATCTTCGTCTATTTTTTATATATATATATATATATATATATATATAATTTACCTAAAGTACAGGCTTGTCGATAGAAACACAAAACACACAACCATTCGAGCTTTCGCCACCAGTGGTGGCTTCTTCGGGAAAAAGAGGGAGGAAGGAGAGGAGAAAGGGAAGGATACGGGTTTTAAGGAAGTGGAAAAGGAGCCATTCCAATCCCAGGAGTGGAAGGACTTACCTTAGGGGACAAAAAGGAAGGTAAACAAATACACACACACTCATACATATCCACATCCAAATGGATGTGGATATGTATGAGTGTGTGTGTATTTGTTTACCTTCCTTTTTGTCCCCTAAGGTAAGTCCTTCCACTCCTGGGATTGGAATGGCTCCTTTTCCACTTCCTTAAAACCCGTATCCTTCCCTTTCTCCTCTCCTTCCTCCCTCTTTTTCCCGAAGAAGCCACCACTGGTGGCGAAAGCTCGAATGGTTGTGTGTTTTCGTGTTTCTATCGACAAGCCTGTACTTTAGGTAAGTCAAAAATCTATTTTATACCATTTTCCCACCTAGAAGGTCTCCTTCTATAATATATATATATATATATATATATATATATATATATATATATATATATATATATATATATATATATATATATATAGTGTAAAATAAAGATTTTTGACTTACCTAAAGTACAGGCTGGTCGATAGGAACACTAAACACACACAAAAACACACAACCATTCGAGCTTTCGCCACCAGTGGTGGCTTCTTCGGGAAAAAGAGGGAGGAAGGAGAGGAGAAAGGGAAGGATACGGGTTTTAAGGAAGTGGAAAAGGAGCCATTCCAATCCCAGGAGTGGAAGGACTTACCTTAGGGGACAAAAAGGAAGGTAAACAAATACACACACACTCACACATATCCACATCCAAACACACTTAGGCAGACATTTGTAGAAACCAAAGAAGTTGGACAGAGATGCCACTTCAGGCAGAGGCTCTGTCCACAGAACCGAGGCAAAGATGTTAAAGATGGCGGGCGGGAATTAGAATTTAGCGGAGGTTGAGACCAGGCGGGCAACGGGAAGAGAGAATGTGTTGAAGGGCAAGTTCCCATCTCCGGAGTTCTGAAAGATTGGTGTTGGTGGGAAGTATCCAGATAACCCGGACGGTGTAACACTGTGCCAAGATGTGCTGCACTCCAGTCCCGTAACCCGGAGGGTGTACACAATCAAGGGCAGAGCCACTTGCGATAGCACCCACGTGATTTACCAACTGACATGCCTGCACTGTGAAGCGTTCTATGTGGGAATGACCAGCAACAAACTGTCCATTCGCATGAACGGTCACAGGCAGACAGTGTTTGTTGGTAATGAGGATCACCCTGTGGCTAAACATGCCTTGGTGCACGGCCAGCACATCTTGGCACAGTGTTACACCGTCCGGGTTATCTGGATACTTCCCACCAACACCAATCTTTCAGAACTCCGGAGATGGGAACTTGCCCTTCAACACATTCTCTCTTCCCGTTGCCCGCCTGGTCTCAACCTCCGCTAAATTCTAATTCCCGCCCGCCATCTTTAACATCTTTGCCTCGGTTCTGTGGACAGAGCCTCTGCCTGAAGTGGCATCTCTGTCCAACTTCTTTGGTTTCTACAAATGTCTGCCTAAGTGTGTTTGGATGTGGATATGTGTGAGTGTGTGTGTATTTGTTTACCTTCCTTTTTGTCCCCTAAGGTAAGTCCTTCCACTCCTGGGATTGGAATGGCTCCTTTTCCACTTCCTTAAAACCCGTATCCTTCCCTTTCTCCTCTCCTTCCTCCCTCTTTTTCCCGAAGAAGCCACCACTGGTGGCGAAAGCTCGAATGGTTGTGTGTTTTTGTGTGTGTTTAGTGTTCCTATCGACCAGCCTGTACTTTAGGTAAGTCAAAAATCTTTATTTTACACCATTTTCCTACCTGGAAGGTCTCCTTCTATAATATATATATATATATATATATATATATATATACGTAAAAAATAGATGAAGTACACTTACCAGGCGAAAGGGCACAGGCAGTAATAGCAACAAATAAACACACAGACACACACACACACACAAAAATGCTAGCTTTCGCAGCCTAGCTGCTTCATCAGGCAGAAGGGAAGGAGAGGGAAAAGGAAATGATGAGGGTTTTAAGGAAGGGGGTAAGGAGCCATTCCAATTCCGGGACAGGAAAGACTTACCTTGGGGGAAAAAATGGAAGGTAAATAAATGCACATACACTCACACATTTACACAGACACAAGTACACTTAGGCAGACATACTGTAGAACTCCTTTTCCCTCTCCTTCCCTTCTGCCTGATGAAGCAGCTAGGCTGCGAAAGCTAGCATTTTTGTGTGTGTGTGTGTGTCTGTGTGTTTATTTGTTGCTATTACTGCCTGTGCCCTTTCGCCTGGTAAGTGCACTTCATCTATTTTTTACGTATATTTTTCCTTTTAGGAATTTTTCCTCTATTATATATATATATATATATATATATATATATATATATATATATATATATATATACACAAACACACATACAAGCTTTCGGCACCACTGGTAGCTTCTTCAGGAAAAAGAGGAAAAAAATAGGGAACGAAAAGGGAAGGATATGGGTTTTAAGGAAGTGGAAAAGGAGTCATTCCAATCCCAGGAGTGGAAGGACTTACCTTAGGGGAAAAAAAGGAAGGTAAACAAATACACACACACTCAGACATATCGAAACGCAAGCACACCTAGACAGACATTTGTGAAAAGCAAAGAAGTTGGACAGAGATACCAATTGAGGCAGGGCTCTGTCCACAGAACCCAGGCAAAGATGCTAAAGATAGTGGGCGGGAATTTACCAACCTTTCAGAACTCCGGAGATGGGAACTTGCCCTTCAGCTTATTCTTTCCTCCCGTTGCCCACCTGGTCTCAATCTCCGCTAACTCAAATTCCCGCCCACTATCTTTAGCATCTTTGCCTGGGTTCTGTGGACAGAGCCTCTGCCTCAATTGGTATCTCTGTCCAACTTCTTTGCTTTTCACAAATGTCTGTCTAGGTGTGCTTGCGTTTCGATATGTCTGAGTGTGTGTGTATTTGTTTACCTTCCTTTTTTTCCCCTAAGGTAAGTCCTTCCACTCCTGGGATTGGAATGACTCCTTTTCCACTTCCTTAAAACCCATATCCTTCCCTTTTCCTTCCCTTTTTTTTTTCCTCTTTTTCCTGAAGAAGCTACCAGTGGTGGCGAAAGCTTGTATGTGTGTTTGTGTATGATTTTATTTGTTTCTCTCGACGAGCCGGTCCTTTTGGTAAGTCATCTCTTTTCTATTTTTATTTATCCCACCAGGAAAGTTTCCCTCTATAATTTTTATATATATATATATATATATATATATATATATATATATATATATATATATATATATATATATATATATATAATATTATAGAAGGAGACCTTCTAGGTGGGAAAATGGTATAAAATTGTAATACATATGTCATACATACATATGTCATACATATCCACATCCAAACACACCTAGGCAGACATTTGTGAAAAGGCTTTTCACAAATGTCTGTCTAGGTGTGTTTGCGTTTCAATATGTCTGAGTGTGTGTGTATTTGTATACCTTCCTTTTTTTCCCCTAAGGTAAGTCCTTCCACTCCTGGGATTGGAATGACTCCTTTTCCACTTCCTTAAAACCCATATCCTTCCCTTTTCCTCCCCTTTTTTCCTCTTTTTCCTGAAGAAGCTGCCAGTGGTGGCGAAAGCTTGTATGTGTGTTTGTGTGTGATTTTATTTGTTTCTCTCGACGAGCCGGTCCTTTTGGTAAGTCATCTCTTTTCTATTTTTATTTTTGTTTATCCCACTGGAAAGTTTCCCTCTATATATATATATGACTATATCGTAATCACACCGTTACTTGATTATTTTTTATGCCCTTTCTTAATGTTTGAGAATGTAGTAATATTATATGAATATCTCATCAAGGGTTCAAAATAATCTGTATTTCAACAGTTTGTTTGGGTTTTTACATATCATAACATTTTGGTAAAATCATTTATTTATTTCAGTATCCTTTGAATATTATAGAGGGAAACATTCCTGGCAGGAAAAATATGTATTAAAAATAGAGATTGTATCTGTGTATGAGCCTTTGCTTTGGGTAAATTAAACGATCTCTATTTTTTGTACATATCAGTATCCTTTGACATTTACATGACTTCTTGTGAAAATATGGTCCAATGTCATTACTTATGGTTAGGAATCACCACTCTTCAAATAATACTTACCCTCATAAATCTTTTTATTGGATCAACATAATTAAGGTTTCTTATTTTTATGAAATTCTACTCATGTCCTTCAACAGCATTTCATACTAACGGCATATTTAAAGATCAAATGAGCTATCCTTGTTATTAATTAAATTGATAGACTATACTAATTACTGGGTGAATTTTCACCGCTTGGTTGATTACTACAATTAGATTGTAATACGAAACAAATGAAGTTACTTTCTTTGATAAATAATAATTCCCTCCCATTATTGAATCATACATTTACAAAGAAAATAAATAACATTTAAAAATTGGAAAATACTAAGTTATTTTGTTCTGAAAATATGCTGAATAGTTTTTTTCATAAACAGGACAAATCTTAATAGCCCCTGATGTTTAATCCGCAGGCAACTAGCCTTTTTGAGACTAACCCGGGAAGGGACATTAACTTCTATGCAACTCTATTATAGTTAACTGTGTGTCAACAATAATATGCAAGTTTATTATTTTTATTTATTTTCTTTTAATTTGTATTTCATGACTAGATAACAGATATCAGTAGAATTCGATTTCAGTGCGTCCTGTATCATTTGATGTTAGGATCAAAAATGCTGAATTTCACTGCCAGACTAATTTCATTAAGTCAGGAATAGATTTATATCCTGAATGTTATATTAACCTTTGTCCTTCCCAGTTGTAGGATCAATCAATGCTACTGCTTTTGGGTGAGGTTTCTTGTGTATTAAGAATGGCCCCTTATATAATGTATAGAATTTTCCTATTGTTTTGTCCCACTTTGCACTTTTATTGTGGTTTCTTAATAAAATAAAATCTCCAACATTGTAGTTTACTGGGGTACCTTCTCCCATTTGTTTTGCCTTTTCATTGCATCTCTCTGTAATCTACTCTTAACACTGTTTGTAGTATCAATTCGTTATTCTTACTTTAGTTTGGTCATTCAATCCACCGAAAGAAATATTCCCTTGTTAATTTAGTTCCTACTACTTCGAGAGGCGAAACCTTTGTAACTGTATGTGGTAATTCATTAAGCACTCATTCGAATTCCCCTACAAATTCGACCCATTTTGAATGTCTTTCAGCTCAGTAAGTTCTGCACAATCTTCCTAACTCACACATAGTTCTTTCTGATGGGTTATGTTATGGGTGGTATTTTCATATCAAAATATGATTACATTTTTCTCCAGCCAGAAACACTCAAAATTTTTCAGAAGTAAATTGTGTTCCATTATCATAAAGTAGGTTTTTTGGTCTTTCCACATTCTGAAAGTAATTATTAAATTTAGTAGTGTCTCTTTTTAATGTATAAAGTTTTACTAATTTAGACCAGCATTCCACTATTACACAAATGTATGCTATACCTCCCCTCCCTCTAGGCAGTGAACCATATAAGTCCATTGCCAACAAATCACACAATTCATTCGGGATAATGGGATACAATTTTGTATATGTTGTAGCTGTTTTCACCTTAACTTTCTGGCAAGCCTCACAAGATCATAAATATTTCGTCCCTACTCTTATCATATTTTTAAAATAATAACAGTTTTTCATGTGCATATCACACTTTTTTGGTCCGAAATGTGCAAACCGAATGTACCAAGTTAGTAGCTTGACCTTATCTTGCAGTATGCACAATAGCCAGTTTTCGGAAATATTACTTTTATGAAATAAGATTTCTGTATCCATTCGAGTAATTTATTCTTAGTTTTTCAATTTGTTGTTGCAGATGTGCGTCTTGTGCCTGTTCATTTTGTATTTTGTGGCATAAGGTTATAATCTCCTTCTCATAATGATTTTTTTTTTTTAAATATATTGCAAAATTCCCTGTTTCTTTAATATCATGATCTGGTTACAACCCAGTAGGCATTCTTGATAATGGCTCTGGAATGATGTTATCCTTTCCCTTCACATACTTAATTGAGAAGGTAAATTGTTGAAGAAAAAGTGCCTAGCTTGTTAACCTGTTATGCTGAAATTTACTTCTCAATAAAAAAGTTAATGCACTGTGGTCTGTATGAATTATTGTGTAATTGCCAGCTAATAAATATTCAAATTTTTTGAAATCCCATACAACTGAAAGGGTTTATCTTTCTGTGATCATATTACTTCCTTTCACGTCCCTTCCCTTCACTGTATTCATTGCCACAATACAAATTCCCATTTATCAGAGCCTGTAAATTACATGACGCAATGCGGAACTTTCCATCCTCACCTTTACCTGGCATCCTTCCTCCACTCCCCGGACGTGATAGTTGTGTGTGTATAGTTGTTTGAGTTATTGCGTGAATGTATGTGTTTCTTTTTCTGCCGAAGACCACAGCTGAAAATTTAAGTTGTGTGAATGTGATTATCTATTTTCATGTCTGTAAGCAGCTCAGCAAGCCTCTTTACAGTGAATTATTACTTGTCCTCCATTATTGATATCCCTATCGGATTTTCCATTGTTATAATTCCTTTCATATATTGTGAGTGTTGTGCTTACAAAAGCAATTGATTTATTGTTTGTTGTATTTTCTGTTCCATATTGTTGGAATATGTGGCAACCTAACCCATAATCTGATGCATCTACTGCAAGGTGAAAAGTATAGTTAAAATCTGGATGAGCAAGGATAGGTGCTTGTGCTAAAGCTTCTTTCATTCTGTTGAATTCATATCTACATGTACTATCTCATTGCCAAAAAGTCTTGTTTTGTAGTAATTTCATTAAATTGGGTTCATTTAGTACTGGTTCTCGCAAGAATGTCCTGTAATATCCGACCATTCCTAAAAATGATTTTAGTTGTTTCTTTGTTGTAGATTCTGGACATAAAGTTATAGCATGTAGTGTAGTAGGATATGGTTTAATTCCTGATGTAGTAATGCTGTGTCCTAAAATCTTCACTTAATGCCTACTAAATTTTGATTTCGAGAGTTTAATTGTAACTCATAGTGGAATTAATCTTTTGAAAAAATCTTTGGAGATGATCTTATGATCCTCCGATGTCGGTGAAATTATGTCATCAACATAATCAAGTACTTTCTCTTTCACATTTGTGCTAATAAAAGCTGACACAGAAACATTCAATCCAAAAGAATGGACTTGAAATTGGTAAGATCTAGCATTAAATAAAAAAGCTGTATATTTTCTAGACTTACTATCTAGTGCAATTTGCCAGTAGCCAGATGTGAGATCAAGTGTTGTGAAGTATTTCGCGCCACTAAATATGGTCAGCATTTCTTCTGTTCTCGGAGGCCTATCCCTTTTTGGTTCTATGATTTTATTTACCATGCATCAATACTGTGTGTGTGTAAATATATAAATAATAGAGGCAAAATTCATGGTAGGAAAAATATGTATAAAAGGTATAGATGGTTTAACTTACCAAAAGCACAGGCTTATTGATAGATAAACACATACAAACACAATAATTCAAGCTTTCATAACCCTTAGTTGTTTCATCAGGAAAAGAGGAAGGAAGGAGGGGGAAAAGGGAAAGATGCAGCTTTTAAGGGAGTATGTGATGTTATTGGTTGTGTAACCTGAAATAAACTAAAGCAAATTCACATTACTTTTCAGATCATTTTCACTTATTTATTTCTTTTTTCAAATCCCCAGTTCTCCCCCAGAACACTGTACGGCATTGCAGTTTCCTTGCAACTTTCTGTGCGATATGACACATCTGCACCACCACATGAAGCCCAAAGCAACACGTCGGAGAAGGAAAATATAAAAGAAAAAAAAAAAAAAAAAAAAAAATATACAACAGAATTCCTTACCCTAAAATTAAAAGAAAAAAAACATATTAAAATTTCCTCCCGCCTAACACTTATTTGACTTGTTTGTTTAGTGGTTTAAATGTAAGGTTCAGTTTTTTCAAAGACAAAATTTCAAAAATATGTCTGTACCCTTACAACTCTCTGAATTCTTTTGACAACTTGTTAAAATGGATGCGGCAGAATATTGCACACCTGTCTGCTCAGTGGTCAAGGAGGTATGACCCGAATGCTAATTCAATTTCTGTCTAATATTAAATGAATTAAAGCTTGTATTTCTTGGGAATAACCAAATAATATTAACAACAAATGACATGAAAGAAAATATTGAGAGGTCAATGTCGAAATACCCAGGCTCAGGAGTCAACAAGAGATTCCCCACATATTGCTCAAACCACCTGTTACTTTGCAGTAAATATCCTTTTTAATCAAGACAAGCTACCCCAAAAAATCATACATCATAAACAAATGAAAATACACAAAGTAGACTACTTTCGATGTTGAACTATCACTTACATCAGAAATGGTTCTAATAGTAAACAACGCAGCATGAAGTTTTTCGACAAGATCCTGAACGTTGGCCATTCACAACAGATCATATATGTAACATATTTAGTTTGTGTCCCTATGTGTCACAGTCCTTGGAAGCTTTTGAAATCTACACTGTCTCTTCAGTATACCGTGACTTCTTCAATTTCCCTTTAATAATTTTTTTTCCACCCCTATGAACCACAGACATTGCCGAGGTGTAGTGGTTTGTGCGCCTCAACGATACAAATAGCTGTACCATAGGTGCAACTGCAGCAGAGGGGTATCTGTAGAGATGTCACACAATCATGTGGTTCCTGGAGAGGGGCAGTAGCCTTTACAGTAGTTACAGGGGCAATGGTCTGGATGATTGACTGAGCTGGCCTTTTAACATCAGCTAATGTGGCTTCACCACACAGTTACTGCGAACGGCTGAAAGCAAGGGGAAACTACAGCCGTTACTTTTCCTGAGGCCATGCATCTCTACTATATGAATATATGATGATGGCATCCTCTCAGGTAAAATATTCCGGAGGTAAAATAGTCTCCCATTCGAATCTCCACGGGCCGGGACTACTCAGGAGGATGTGATCATCAGGAAAGACAACACTGGCATTCTACGGATGGGAGCATGGAATGTTAGATCCCTTAATCAGGTATGGAGTTTAGAAGATTTAAAAAGGGAAATGGATAGGTTGAAGTTAGATATAGT
Organism: Locusta migratoria; assembly: GCA_026315105.1. Lineage (NCBI taxonomy): Eukaryota > Metazoa > Arthropoda > Insecta > Orthoptera > Acrididae > Locusta > Locusta migratoria. The sequence goes on from CM048749.1 coordinate 207,427,815, forward strand.
GGGAATTAGTGAAGTTCGGTGGAAAGAGGAACAGGATTTCTGGTCAGGTGAGTACAGGATTATAAATACAAAATCAGTTGGGGGTATTGCAGGAGTAGGTCTGATAATGAATAAGAAAATAGGAATGTGGGTAAACTACTATGAGCAACACAGTGATCGCATTATTGTAGTCAAGATAAATACAAAGCCAACACCAACCATAGTAGTACAAGGTTATATGCCCACTAGCTGTGCCGATGATGAAGAGATCGAAGAAATATATGAGGAGGTAAAGAAAATTATTCATACAATTAAGGGACAGGTAAACCAAATTGTGATGGGAGACTGGAAATCGGTAGCAGGAAAACGAAGAGACGGAAAAATAGTAAGTGAATATGGACTGGGAAAAGGAATGAAAGAGGAGATTGCCTGGTATAATTTTGCACAGAACATAATTTAATCCTAACAAACACCTGGCTTAAGAATCATGAAAGAAGGTTGTATATGTGGAAGAGACCAGGACACACCAAAGGTACCAGATAGATTTTATAATGGTGAGACATAGATTTCGGAACCAGGTTTTAAACTGTAAAAGATATCCAGGGGCAGATATAGACTCTGACCATAACTTGTTGGTCATGAACTGTAGGCTGAAATTGAAAAAAAACTGCAAAAAAGGTGAGAAAATAAGGAGATGGGACCTGGATAAATTGAAGGAACCTGAAGTTCTTGAGCATTTCAGAGGGAGCTTTAGGTAACAATTGACAGAAACTGGTGGAAATAAAACAGTAAAAGGAGAATGGGTAGCATTGAGAAATGAAATAGTGAAGGCAGCAGAGGACAAAATAGATAGAAAGACAAGACCTACAAAAAATCCTTGGATACCACAGGAAATACTAAATTTAATTGATGAAAGAAGAAAATATAAAAATGCAGTAAATGAAACAGGCAAAATGGAGTACAGACGACTAAGAAATGAGATTGTCAGAAGTGTAAAATAGCTAAGCAGGAGTGGCTAGAAGGCAAATGCAAGTCTGTAGAAGAATGTATAAATAGAAGAAAAATAGATACCACTACAGGCAAATAAAAGAAGCATTTAGAGATAAGAAAAGCAGCTGTATGAATATAAAGAACTCAGTTGGAAAACCTAGCAAAGGAAAGAAAGCTGAAAGGTGGAAAGAGTATATAGAGGAGCTCTACAAAGGAAATGAACTTAGAGACAATATTGTAGGAAGGGCAGAGGATCTAGATGAAGATGAAATAGGAGATACTGTACTGAGAGAAGAATTTTACAGAGCACTGAAAGACCTAAGTTGAAACAATGCCCTTGGATGGGACGATAGTCCCTCAAGTCTCTGGGAGAGCCAGCCATGACAAAAATATTTCACCTGGTGCGTAAGATGTATGAGACAGGGGAAATACCCTCAGACTTTAAGAAAAATGTAATAATCCCTATTCCAAAGAAAGCAGGTGCAGACAAGTGTGAAAACTACAGAACCATCAGTTTAATAAGTCATGGTTGCAAAATTTTAACAAGAATTATTTACAGATGGATGGAAAAGGTGGTAGAAGGCAACATTGGAGAAGATCAATTTGGATTCTGGAGAAATGTAGGAACACATGAGGCAATTCTCACCTTATGGCTTATCTTAGAAGATAGATTAAGGAAAGGCAAACCTACATTTCTAGCTTTTGTAGATTTGGAGAAAGCTTTTGACAATGTTGATTGGAATACACTCTTTCAAATTCTGAAATCAGCAGGAGTAAAATATAGGGAACGGAAGGTTATTTACAACTTGTACAAAAACCAGACAGCAGTTATCAGAGTTGAAGGGCATGAAAGGGGTGCAGAGGTTGGGAAGGGGGTAAGACAGGGTTGTAGCCTTTCCCCATTGTTATTCAATTTGTACATTGAGCAAGCTATAAAGGAAAGCAAGGAGAAATTTTGAGAAGGAATTAAAGTTCAGGGTGAAGAAATAAAAACCTTGCATTTTGCTGATGACATTGTAATTCTGTCAGAGACAGCAAAGGACCTAGAGGACCAATTGAATAGAATGGACAGTGTGTTGAAAGGAGCATCTAAGATGAACATTAACAAGAGCAAAACAAGGGTAATGGAATTGCAGTCTTAGAAAATCAGGCGATGCTGAAGGAATTAAATTAGGTAATGAATCAAAAAATGTGGTAAATGAGTTTAGGTACTTGGGCAGTAAAATAACATATTATGGTCACAGTACAGAGGATATAAAATGCAGAATGGCAGTGGGAATGAAAGCATTTTTGAAAAAGAGAAATTTATTGACATCAAATATTAATTTAGGCATAAGGAAGTCCTTTCTGAAGGCATTTGTGTGGAGTGTTGTCTTTTATGGGAGTGAAACATGGATGATAAACAGTGCGGACAGAAAGAGGATAGAGGCTCTTGAAATGTGGCGTTACAGAAGAATGCTGAAGATTATGTGGGTTGATTGTGTAACTAATGAAGAGGTACTGAACAGAATTGGGAAGAAAAGGAATTTCTGGCATACCTTGACTAAAAGAATGGATTGCTTGCTAGGACACATTCTTAGACATCAAGGAATTGTGAATTTAGCGTTGGAGGGAAGTGTGTGGAGTAAAAATTGCAGAGGGAGACCAAGAGATGAATATAGTAAGCAAATTCAATAGGATGTAGTTTGCTGTTCTAATGAGGAGATGAAGAGGCTTGCTCAGGATAGAATAGGATGGAGAGCTGCATCAAACCAGTCTCTGGACTGAAGACAACAACAACAACAACAATTTTTTAATAATAACTAGTAATTGTGTGTGTGAGGGAAAATTGGTTGTTGGTTTTACAGTATTTTTTTAACTCATACAAGAGAAGATCAAACAGTTATGCAAAATAATTTTACTATAAAAAGATCAATATATAAAAAATGAACTTACATCTTTTTCCTAATTTTCTACATAGTTAATTAAGGTTCTCAACATATTTGTCTCATTGTGGTACCATTTTCAGTATGCCCTATTCCCAAAAGTACATTTGGTGAAAATGTAGCTATCTGTGGACTGTTGATTTCAGTTAGGAATATGTCACACAGTTTTGACCAGACAATTATTTTTTCATGAGACGAAACAGATGAAAACGTGACCATGCTAGGTTTGGACTGTATGGTGGATAGACCCCTACTGTAACATCACCCACCCAAATTTGGCATTTTGCTCATGAACAGGAGCAGCAACATGGGGTCAAGCATTGCCTTAAAGAAGTTTGACATTGTCAGCATTAATTTTGTGATATTTGTCACAAAGGAAACTACATAATGTGGGCTGCAGCATTCACAGCTGTGAGGTGTTCAACAAAGTCCACTGGTAACATACAATACATATCCCAGAACACTGTAACAAGCACTTTTGTAGCCTATTGAGTGCCATTGATTTATTTTTTTGTACTGGTGAACCAACATGTTTCCATCCCATAGAGGCATGCTTGGTTTCAGTCGCATATTGTTATGCACACAACTCACCACCAGTAAAACTCTCTTTCAGAAAGTCAGGTCCTTCTGCAGCATAACACATTAAGGGATCCAACCTTGGCATTATTCTCTGGCTCCTATAGTTGTCTCTCAAGTTTCTTAGACAACCAGTGAAAATTAACTTTATGCATTTCAGCTTGTCATGAATAATATCATACACCGCACAATAAGAGCTATTGAACTTCTTTGGTAAAGATGAAGTTGTGTACATTGGTTGCTCAAAAGTGCTGTTTCAGTGGCTTAGACATTCTTTAGGGTTGCAGCTGTCACCGGCTGTCTGGTGCGTAGTTTATATTTAAGGTTTACATGACCTTCTTGGAAGTACGTGCACAACCTGGAAGCAGTGCTATGCTTTGTAACAGAATATCTCCCCCTGTCCAGAGCATGGCCCCCCAAATTTTTGGTACTTGCCAACTCCATACAGGGGTGGGATTTTTTTTTTTTTTTTTTTTTTTTTTCTGCCGCACTGGCAGTGACCAGCCATGCGTTGGACTTTGTCCATCACATGACAGTCCACGTGCCTATTGCCTTGGCTCTGCAAGGTGGTCCAGTACTGGTGACCAGGGTACACTACCCCCTAATGGTCTGCACTATTGGCCCATCAATCAGTGAGATCCATGCAGTCATGTGGCTGCTGGACCTGATGCCTTGCTGCTCCATCGGTTCTGTCGCGTTCCTTTTTTGATCTCAAGCCTTCGCCCCGGATGTTCTGACTATTACCTCCAGCTAATTTCGCTTCACCTGTGGCCATGCTCCACAGGGGCAGCTATTCCAAATTCCTTACTCTGACTGCCTTCTTGAAAATGTACATTTTAAGTCATTAAAATGTAAAGTTAAGCCACACCTTCCTGTTTTTATTCTACATATTGCCACAGACCCACAACCATCAGCCTTCCTGTTACAGCTGCATATAGTCGTTCACTTACACACTACAAATGTCACTGTGAATTTCACTTGGTTTATGTCCTTTGTACTACAAATATCCAACTACACTTTATTCGGCTTTCACAGGTTAATGCCGATACCATAAATTTTGTAATTCAGGATTTTCTCGCTGCACGTGAAAACAAAATACCCTCAGTAGCGTAAACATCCAACTATGTCCTCGTGAGATTTCAACCTACGTACCAGAGGAGAAAAAAATTATACTGTGTTACTTTCTGATCCTCTTTCATATCATTTTGCAATACTTAAGGTTTTCTTATATAATTGGAAAATGTAGCCTCTTTGTACATCTTACATGGACTATATATTATAATTGCAGCAGTGAATGAGGAAAGTGTTATAAGTGTGTTGCACCGCCTTCACCCTCGCCTCGAAGAGCAGCAACAAATGGCCCACAAAATGTCACTTCTGGAGGCGCTTCATGAGCTGCGTGAAAGAGAATCTGGATGGGAGCAGTCACTTCTGCCTGAGTACCGTGAGCTGTTGGCCTCCGAGAAGGAAGTACAGCTGCAGTATTCTCAGCATCCACAACAACTTGAAAGGCTTTATGGTATGAGGCTCTTACAATAATTTTGTGAAGCAGTGGTTTTGGTCATGATGTGTCCTTATAAGATTCCACTCTTTGTAATTCTCATGCATCTTGTTTGAAGTCTGTGATACCTGTTAGTGTTTAATTTCCCGTTGACAGCAGGGTCATTGGAGATGGAGCTCACACTCGGTTTGCTTGGGTAAAGACGGGAAAGTATGGACCTTATTACACTAGGCTGCCAGGCGGCGCAACCAGCTACGCCATCATCGGCGTCACCGGTGACGCTGCCTTATTACACCAGGCCGCCAGGCAGTGCAGCCAACTATGCCACCAGTGTTGCAGCAGGTGTTTGCCTACAGTAGTTTTTGTCAGTCAACCAGTCTGCTGTTTTCTGTTTTCCCCTCATCTGCACTCGTGAAGTGTCTAGTGAAATTCAGACTGAAATGAGGGAAAGTGTAGACATGACAAAAGAGAAAAACATGAAGCTGCAAGAAAGCCGGAATTAATGCCAGAAGTTATACCTTGAATCAATTTTCTTTTGACATATTAGGATGTAGGCCTAAATATTGAACTAAAATATTCATAAGCTTCAAATGTTAACTGTTTACAGTAGTAATTAATATTTCGTAAAGCAAAAGAATTAACAATTTATCAATTTACTTACCTCAAAGTAGCTACAAGCTTTTCTCCTTTTGAGAGACACTTTCTCTTTTTCGAATCTCTATCAGTAATATCTTCATTTATTAATGACAGTAGTTCAAAAAAAGGCAATTTAGATATTTGGAAGTAATTGAAAAACTAGTTGTCATCTGAACACAGTTCATCAATAAGAGTATAGTACAACCCTTTAGATTCCCTTGACAATAGCATAGGGTGTACATGCATCTTTCTTTCTTCCTTCGCCTGCTCCTTTTCATTTAAGTACAAGGAGGAGCATGTATGTATATTCGTTGCCTGGCATGTTCCCTCATCGGTACTGCCACAGAGTAACTATTTTTGTCTGTGGTAGCAGACTGACATGTGTGGCCAAATCGAGTTGTGATGGCAGTACTGTCTGCGCTGCCTGTTGGCCTAGTGTAATGAGCTCCATATGACACAATGCTCCACCACAGGTTCCAGCTGCCGCTTGGTCGTGGGACACAGCAGCTAGTTGACAACCAGTTTGTGGTCCCACCACCAGCTGCCCTAATGTATTAAGCTACATAACAGGCAATGCCCAATGACGGTGTCACTGCTGGCTGATGATTTAGAGGAATCAATGGAAACCTAAATCTGCATGCGGAGTTGATTTCAGCCACCATCCTTCTGAATGGGAGTCCAGTATGCTAACCACTGCACCTCCTCACTCAATTGCATTTTTTCAGTGATTAATTTTTCATAAATGAAGTCATTAAACAAAACCAGTATTTTTTGTCATCAGACTTTGTTTTCTACACTGTGTTTGATAAAAGCATTCATTGTACTATTTGGTTCATATTTTAGAAATGTTTGAAATCATGTGTTTATAGCTATGAAAGATGTCTGTATGATCCTGATTAGCCAATGTATCATAGTAAGGTATGTCGGCAATTGTTTATTTATAAGTAAATATGTATATACGAATATTGTAGACGAAAAATTCCTAGCAGGAAAAATTATATATAAAAAATAGACGAAGATTACTCACCAGGCGAAGGAGCACAGGTGTGACAGCAGCACAAATAAATAGAACACACACACACACAAACGCTAGCTTTCGCAGCCTAGCTGCTTCATCAGGCAGAAGGGAAGGAGAGGGAAAAGGAAATGATGAGGGTTTTAAGGAAGGGGGTAAGGAGCCATTCCAATTCCGGGACAGGAAAGACTTACCTTGGGGGGTAGAAAAGGAAGGTGAATAAATACACATCCACCCATACATTTACACAGACGCAAACACACCTAGGCAGAAATACTAAAAAAAAAAAAAAAAAAAAAAAAAAGTATGTCTGCCTAGGTGTGTTTGCATCTGTGTAAATGTATGGGTGGGTGTGTATTTATTCACCTTCCTTTTCTACCCCCAAGGTAAGTCTTTCCTGTCCCGGAATTGGAATGGCTCCTTACCCCCTTCCTTAAAACCCTCATCATTTCCTTTTCCCTCTCCTTCCCTTCTGCCTGATGAAGCAGCTAGGCTGTGAAAGCTAGCGTTTGTGCGTGTGTGTGTCTGTGTGTGTGTGTGTGTGTGTGTGTGTGTGTGTGTGTGTGTGTGTGTGTGTGTGTTCTATTTATTTGTGCTGCTGTCACACCTGTGCTCCTTCGCCTGGTGAGTAATCTTCGTCTATTTTTTATATATAAATATGTATATAACCTTACATATGTGGTTTTTAATTATTCGATTGCATTGTTTAATTTCCTAATTCCAGGAACAAGAAACAGACAATAGTGACAGATTGTAGCATAAATAAATAAGTGGTTTAATTTTTTTCTTCTCTCTGTGATAAATGCTTCTTTGATGAATATGTCACTTGAGGGAATTCCTTATTTTATTGTTGAACAGCAGCTTGCGAAATTAAGCCATGTCAATTCTCATGGATTTCCAAAATTCAGGTTTCTGTTTGTGTTTTTTAATTTTTTCTCACCTTAATTTACACGTTTCAATTATAAACATGCAGGGGAGTGGATGGATCAAAGACTCGTGAAAGAGGGGCATGCAGGAGTCTGCTTGTCGTGCATATTGGATTGTTGTAGCTCCATTTTCAGTCAGGAATATAGCTGAACTAGCAGCTGCACTACCCCAGTATATGATACCATACTGTGGAATTGGGCAAACTGTGCTATTTGAACAATATGAAAACTTGCTTTCTGTGCAAGTGAACATAAGCTGCAGCAAGCTTTTTTCATTCTTGCATTTGTTCTTGTTGTATGTGTGTATCACTTAAAATCTTTTTTAAACCAAATGCCCAAACATTTTGTTTCCATTGTGGACTTTTCAATCACAGTGGAGATGGGCATGTCCACATTTAAGCAGAAATTTACAAATGCTATTTTAGATGTCATTATTATTAATTTATTTACTTCAAACCAGTCATTTACCTAGTCTATAACTTTATTTTTATTTGTTTGTAGTTCATCAGAGGTTTTCCTTGTGAACTTTATCCATTTATTCATCCAGAAATCTTTTCAGATCATGGAACACAGTACACAGACAGTATTGCTTCAGGAAGTACAAGTATTTTTCTTAAAGAGTTTGCACTACTTGTAGTTGAACTGTCTTGCTTCAGTTCTCTTATATTTGGAATGTTCCATAATTATATTGCTGAATAGAAGCAGTGATCTAATAGAAATTCCTTTAGGACTCTTATATTATGTGGAAGACTCTTGTATACTTGTACAGCACTATTTACAGTGGAATATTTATAAGCTGATGTCCTTACTTGTCGAATGTGAAGATTTTCCTTTTGCCTTGTTTCATGGTTATGGATGTTAACATTTTCATATATGACTTTTAAATTATATCATATTTACTTATTTCAAGTATATACATATATGGGAGCAGGAGGATTGATGACTTCTGGAAGAGGGGTTTGCAAGAATCTGTTTGCCGAGCATGATGGATTGCTCTTAAATTTTTTTTCTTGGTTAAAAAAATGACTACTAGGCAGTGTATTACCCCAGAATATAATTCAATACAATAGAATCCTGTGAAAAGTAGGCAATTCAGAGTGTGAAAATTTGCTTTAACAAACATGAATTGAAACCTATAGCATATTTCACTCAGTAAGAAGGATACTGGTGTTGTTCACAAACAAGATTTTTTTATAAATAATTCAAAGATCTATGTCATTTATGTAGAGAAGGAAAATGGTAGGTCCTAGTGCATCCTTGAGGGCCTCCACTCTTTATTCCTTCTGCATCTCAGAAACATGTTCTAGATCTGACATTTAGTTCATGATTTATTATCACTTTCTGAGTTTAGTATGAATGCCATCACTTTGTAGATTTTGCAGCAGGATTTTGTGGTCTTAAATGTCTGACCTTAGATCTAAGAAAATTCCAGCTGCATTTGTTTATTGTCCACTCCTTCTGGAGCATTTTGTAAAAAATTGTAGTCATAGATTTTTCTAAATCCATGTTGCGCTTCAGAGATAATTTTATTCTCATCCAGGGACTCCATTAATCTGTCATACATGGTCTTTTAATGGATTTGGCAATAACTGATGATAAAGCAACTGGTCTGTAGTTTTCTATATTTGCTTTGTCACTTTTTTTATGGCCAGGGATCACTTAGCAATTTTTAGACACCTGGCAAAGGGTCCTGACAGGAAAGATAATTTTATTATATCTGCAATGAATGCTGCAATATTATTAATACATTCTTTTATGATAAGTCTTGAATGTCATGTATTCCAGATATCATTTTATTGAATGATTTCTTTTAGGGTTGTTTCATACAGATAGATTGAGTGGAGGAAATTATTTATTCTTGTTTTGGTGGTTGACTGGGATATTTCTCTGATTATTCACTATTATTATATATTTTGTGTTGTCTGCATAGTACTGTCTGAATAAATTTGCAATATGTCATGGGTCAGTAATTCTTTTGGTGCCACAGTTCAAGGTGATATTTATTTCTTAATGTTTCCTCCTTGCTCCATTACTTTTCAGATTGTTTTGTTATTTTCTGACTCTGATATGTACTTGGTCATAAGCCATTATTTTTGCCTGATGTACAACGTTGTATATATGTGAATGTAATATAACTATTGAAGAGAGGGGAGATGGTGTGTCTTTTTATGAAATTGGGCAAGTTTCTTTTTTGTGTTTATGAGATTTTTATGTCTCTTGTTATCCATGTATTTGTTTTTGTGGCTGTGTTTCTTAATAGTCACATAATGAGAGGAAATACTCTCTCAAAATATTGTAATAGTTCAAAGTACCAGAGAACTTTCCAAACTTTTTGTTGGTGTCATGCAGCTGATAACTTCTTCCCATCTTTCTCTTGGCAGTAAGTGATTACATGTTTTTATGCATTGTATGTTGAACCTTCTTGTAGTGACAGTTCTTTTATGTTTTGGTTGGGTAGTGAATAGCCAGAAAGATTTATCACTTAGGCATCATAATCACTAAAACTTGCTTTTAGGACCTTTGCAGAATAGCTTGTGTTTATAAAAATTAGATGTGGAATTGTAGCTATAGTTTTTTTGAATCTCGTTGGTGTTTTATTGTTCATTTTAAATCAAATGTACCTGTTGCATTGAGCAATGAATCTTTCATCCTACATGGCAAGAAAATTGATATTGAAATATTCACATAATACGAATATTACAGAGGAAAAATTCCTAGCAGGAAAAATATATATATAAAGTAGATGAAGATTACTTACAAGGTGAAGGAGCACAGGTAGTGATAGTAACAAATAAAATATACACACACACACACACACACACACACACACATGCACACACACACATAAATGCTAGCTTTCACAGTCTAGCTGCTTCTTCAGGCAGAAGCGAAGGAGAGGGAAAAGGAAATGATGAGGGTTTTAAGAGAGTGGGTAAGGAGCCATTCCAATCCCGGGAGAGGAAGGACTTACCTTGGGGGGAAAAAAGGATGGTAAACAAATACACACACACCCACTCCCTTAAAACCCTCATCATTTTCTTTATCCTCTCCTTCCCTTCTGCCTGAAGAAGCACCTAGGCTGCAAAAGCTAGCATTTATGTGTGTGTGTGTGTGTGTGTGTGTGTGTGTGTGTGGGTGAGTGGTTGGGTGGGTTTATCTGTTTTATTTGTTACTATCACTACCTGTGCTCCTTCGCCTGGTAAGTAATCTTCATCTACTTTTTATATATGTCCACATAATACTGTTGATGTCTTGCCCACAAGTATCCCATTTAATAATAACTCATTTATGTTGATAAATTACTTGAATCTGGAGACCGGTAGATGCAGATGACAACTGTTTTTGTGCCACTGATTTCAATGACTGTTGGCTCAAAATCTTTTCTGCATTGAGGTATAGAAAACTGTGAAGAGTTCTGTAACCCAACCTCTTCTGATTAATATGGCAGTACCTCCATATTTAACTTACCTCTAGAAAAGTAATTTGTCATTATGTAGCTCAGTAATGAGAATAAATCAATCTGACCTGGCTTTAACCATAGTTTTTAGCAACATTGAACACTGACAGACTGAAGTTTAGTATTCAGTCAGATCTCAAAGTCTGAAAATCTTGTTTGTAACCTGATATTCTGCTGGAATATGGGGAGAGAATTGTCACATCTACTTATTTGTCTACTGGGTTTTAAATTGATGTCCACATTTCCTAATAGCATTGTTATTACATCACTTATAACAGCTTTGTTTGGACAAATTTTGTCCCTAAAAAATCTTTCAAGGTGCGTGGAGTCTTTTGTCTTTCAAGTTGTGGCTACCTCATTTGTGTTGTTGGTGTTGGCTTCTTGCACCCTGTCATTTCCATAGATTTGCTCAGTCTTGTCAGAATCATTGATTGTTTCTATCTTAGAGCTCAATGGTTCACTTTTGTGACCATACCCATATTTATTGAATTAAAGAGGCCAATTTTGTCCTTCCTGTTGGGAAAAGGAAGGAAGGAAGCTTAGAGTTTAACATCCCGTCGACAGCATGGTCATTAGAGAGGAAGCTCAAGCTCGGATTTTTTGGATGTTGTTAGCTATGTTTTTTAACCAGCAGTTTCTTCACCTGTGTGTTATGTTGCAGCTTGTGTCGAGTGTGGAATCTACATACATTGTTGTTCACATCCAAGATTTTTGATATGCTTGCTTATGATTGATATTTCTTCATTCGCGACAGTTATGTTCTTGTTTACCCATGACAAGGATGGTAATTTGTATTGACGCGGATATTCAGCTTGAAAACATTTGTGTGTGTCGCTTTATCTAAGCACTTTAAATTCCTGTTTTGTCTTGTCAAATCATTTTGGGATACGTCATTAGAGCTACTACAAATCATTACATAATCTTCCTAAGATAAACGTGTCACATCTGTGGATTGTGCCTGTTTACATATTTCAGTCAGACCTGTGCCTGACTTTCTGAAGGCACTTGCACTTATTGTGGACTATTCATTGAAAACAGAAGCAAATCCATGACCATGTCCATCTGCAATTGCTATTACTTGTTTACAAGTGTGCACTTGTATTTTTACTATCACAAACAAAGACATTTTCTGATATAATTCTTTCATTGCCTTTGCTCTTATCACCTGCATCTAGCACTTCAAATTTGTTTGAAAGTTCTATAATCACATCTTCACTTGATTTGACTGCAATATTTTTTTGGGAATACAAAATCTGATTTGTTTTTAGGATTCACTTCCTTGGGCTCTGATGATGCAAAAGACTGTTCCTGCTCACCAGTACTTAATAAATCCTCATTATTTACATCACACAACTGTTTCTGAAGATCTTTAATTAAGACGTCTTGAAGTTACAATTTCAATTTGCATTGAAGTTTTGTTTCCTCAATACACAATAGATACTGCCATGTCGTTGTTTCTATCAGATATTTGAGGTTCACTCCAGCACAGTTTTCATGATCCATAATTTGCATGGTATACACACGAGACATTTCATCACCTTTTTGGACACTTTTGATACTTTTTAATATGTTAAACATTGTTTGAATTATCAATAATGAGGATAGGTAACAGGTTACCATAAAGAGGCTCTCTGAGCTGTTGACAGGCACAAAAAATAGACAATCAAATTCACACAATTTAAATTTTCCACCATGGCCTTCATCAGGAAAAGAAGCACATACCTTCACACAATCACTCACGCAACTATACACACACAACCATCATGTTTGGCTACTCCAGTGCCACACACATCTAGTCTGTGAATGAGGTGGGGAGTGGAGGGGTAAGGATGCCATGTAAGTGTGGTGATGGAAAGTTCGGCATTGCATGATGGATTGTAAAGGTTCTGATAGGCGGGAATTTGAATTGTGGCAATGAATACAGTGAGGGGAAGTGGTGGGAAAGGATAAAAGGGAGGTGTAGATAAAATTAGAGAGGGAGTGGGAGGAGAGATTTAATAAAAATAAGGAAAAATAAAAATTGGGAAAAAAAACAGGAAAAAGATAGGAGAAAATAAAAAAAAAATAAGTAAAATTAAAGAGGAATTAATTAATGAGATATTGTAAGGGGCAACTCACAGTTGCAAGGAAGACATAAATTAAGAGAGATGAAGGATAATGAGTGGGGCAGGAAGAGGGAGATGGAGGGAGGAGATGTTGTGCGTAGGGTGTAGGGATGTGAAGTTATCTTCAGTTGAGGCCAGGATGGTTGTGGGACCATAGAATGTATTCAAGGGACAAATCCCATCTGTGCAGTTCAGAAGTGCTGGTGGTGAAGGGGAACATCCAGTTGGCTCGGGTAGTGAAGTAGCCATTGAAATCCAGAGTGCTGTGTTCAGATGCATGCTGTGCTACAGGGCGGTCCATCTCACTTTTTGCCACAGTTTGGCGATGACCATTCATCCCTACGGACAGCTGGTTCATTGTCATACCAATATAAACACTGTGCAATGATTGCAGCAGAATTGGTAAATCTCATTGCTACTTTTGCAGGTGGCCTGACCTCTAATGGTGTAGGATAAGCTTGTGGCAGGGCTGGAATAAGAAGTGCTGGGTGGGTGGATTGGATGGTTTTGCATCAGGATCTTCCACAGGGATATGATCCCTGTGGTAAGGGGTTCAGATTGGGAGTGGCATAGGGGATCCCAAACCCTTACCACAGGGATCATTGAATAAGTTGTAGGTGTAGAAACATCGGTAGTTGGCTTGGGTTCTGGAGAAGGACCCGTGAATTTCAGGTTAGAGTAGGAGTTGAAGTCTTGAAGAGTTCAAAAGAGTTTCTTCACCATTATCCAGACCACAAAGATGTCATTTATAATGTATACCAAGCCATGGAGTGCTACTGCTGCATCATAAGGAATGTGTCTTCCATGTGACCCATGGAAAGGTTGGCATAATAAGGGGCCATTCTTGTTTCCATAGCTGTCCCCCTGATTTGTTTGTAGGTCTGGTCCTCAAAGGTGAAGTAATAGTGAGTGAGGATGAAATTGGCAAATGGGTCAAATTGGGGGCTTGTGGGTGGGAATTGGGAAGGATAGTGTTCTAGGGCAGAAAGACCATGGGTGTGGGAAATGTTGGTGCAGACTTGCTAAGATGGGTGGCTAGAGGACAAATGCTAGTCTGTAGAAGAATTTATAATTAAACGAAAGATAGGTACCACTTACAGGAAAATAAGAGACATTTGGAGACAAGGAAAGAAGCAAAGAGGGGAAAGCTGAAAGACGGAAGTAATATATAGTGGACCTATATAAGGGAAATTAACTTTAAGGCACTATTATAGAAATTGAAGAGGAGTGGAGGAAGATGAGATACAATACTGCAACAAGAATTAGACAGAGCATGGAAAGATTTGTTTGACCTTGTGTGCAAGATGTATGAGACAGGCAAAATACTCTCAAGACTTTAAAAAGAGTATAATAATTCCATTCGCAAAGAATGCAAGAGCAGACAAGTGTGAAATTTACAGAACTATGAGTCTAATAACTCACACAAATTATCTAGAGACATATGGAAAAACTGGTAGAAACTAGTTGACACATGTGGTGAAATAAGCACTGAGTTTACAACTGGCATGTTTTAGAATATTGAGTGTTGTGAATGTCCACCCACAGTCTATGCCCTTTCATCCTAACTGATAAATTTGTGGTAACGATAGAAAGCTAAAAAGTGTTTGCATAACAGTTGGCACACAACATGTGACATTTTATAGGTGCCTCTACCATTGATAGCATACAATGAGGTGACAAAAAGCAAATATCTCATAATATTGTGTCAGACCTCCTTTTGTACAGCAAGCAGCAACTCAGTGTGGCATTGCGTCTAAACATTGTAGAAAATCCCCTGCAGGAATATTGAGCCATGCTGCCTTTATAACTTTCTATAACTGCAGAATTGATGCTAGTGTAGGATTTTGTGCTTGACTGTATCCCTTGATAACGTACCTTAAGCCTCCATAACCCGCAATCTAAAAATTATATTGGAATGCGCAGTGACCTGGCAGCTCTTTCTGGCAATGTTGATTAAACACTTAACTCAGGGATGAATGTCCCCAGTTAGCTGAGCATAACCATTTCCAGTCAATGATAGGTTTAATTGGAGCAAGAGACCCAGTCTATTCTGTGTAAAAGCAGCCCACACAAATATGGAGCCACAATCAGCATGTACAGTGTCTTTTTGACAACTTGGGTCCATGGCTTCATGGGGTCCTTGGCACACTATAAGCCTACCATCACTCTTAACAACTGGAATTGTAACTTATCTGATGAATCCATGAGTGATGTAGGATTCAGTTGATATGGTTACAAGTCCAGGAGAGGTGCTGAAGGCGATGATAATATCGTTTGGTTCAGTGGCCTGGTGCAAGTCTTTCGACTGGACACTACTTCGGCGACTTCAGTGCCTCTAGTCTACCCCAGTTATCCAACTGGGGAAAGGGGACCTATAGTTCAACATAGAATCTGAATCACATGATGTTTCTGGAGTCTCCTCACGTAATTGAGAGGTAAACATTGGGTTACAACACATAATGTGAAGAAAAAAAAATCATGATCTTGTCATGTTTTTAGCAAAGGCATTTTAGTTACTCATCTACTGTGACACCCCATTAATGCCTGATCAAGTTACACTGACCTAACATATATGTTTATTATACATCCCACATTAATTTCTGCTGTATTTAACACAGTGCTGATTGTCTGTTAGATCTGACAATTGTACGAGGCCATTAATGCTAACTTGTGCTGCACTGTCCTAATGGGTATTCATAATATGTTGATCAATAAAGCTGGATATATATTCACTTAGGGAATATGCTAGTTTGAGCCACACAAGTAGTTTGTAAGCAGTCTCCTCTCCACTATCAGATCAGATAAAAAAATGAAGTCTACCACATGCTTTATCTGTGAGATCAATACATTTCAAAGCCCTAAAAATGATTCCACACAGGTATTTGTATTTCTCCATGGTACATGGAATGTAAGCATTTGTATCCTATAACATTCTTGTTTCGAAAGTACATCAATTAGTAATATGGCAATCTTACCAGAAATCTGCTACAGCTCCTTTATTAAAATCAGAGTTACTGGTCTGTATCTCATCTTGATCTCTTTTGTTTTCCTTTCTACATATGCCTTTTTGCTGCAAAAGCCATGTTAGCCAACATTTCAGTTATTACTGGATCTTACCGTAAACTGACAATTTTTACTGAAAACTTCTACGTCTGATAATGGCCAAAAGTCTTTGCAATAGGTGAATAACTGTGGGTCATTGGTTAACTAATGTAAATAAGAGTGTTCCTCTCTTGTTTGGAATTCATACATATTGCTTGTAAATTTTTATGTCCTGTCATGAACATTGTCCTCGGTGTTTTGGAATGGAAGGAAGATTAGGGTTTCACATCTCATTGGCAGTTAGGCAGTTGAGAGGGAACACAAGTCAGGATGGAAAAGGAAATTGACTTTGATCTTCCAGAGGAAGTATGCCAACATCTGCCTGTAACAAGTTAGGAAACTCACAGAAAATCTATATCTGGATGACTGGATTGGTGAGAACAGAAGTTGACAGCACAGCATTCCGTTCACTCTGAACAGCACTGTTTGTGATGTACTTCTTTTAAGAACAGTAGTATATTATCTATCTAGAAAATAGGGAAGCATTCACTTGTATGTAAATCAAAACAGCATTTTCAACACCAGGTGAGGAGAAAATAATGTTCTACTGAAGTGTATATTACCAATTATTACCAGTCGTGTTAATGAGAAAGATGTTTTAACACATCAAGACACTCTGATTCTATCAGTGTGGAAGATTTTGTTTTGTTTAAATGTGTCTCCTGTAGTTAAAAACACAAGAACTTTCCCTGTTTTCTACATTCTGAACTATTCAAGAAGTTTAGAATGCCCTTATCAGTTCAGTTTCTGACTAAAGTTTCTATCTTGCTTAAATACTCTCTTGTGTAGCAGAGCCATTCAGTAATGAAGAGGCACATGCATAAGAGAAGGAATAAATCCCTTATGTAGTACCAGCAGTTTTGTATGTGTGTGTAATTGTACTTTACTACAAAAACCAATTGACGACTCAATACCTCTGCCATTCAGTAGTTGTGTGGTTTCCTTTACTTCTAAATTACTTATATTTTGCCAGAACTTCCTGCTATATTCATTCTTGCAATCATTTAAGTCCTCAACATGCAGTTCTATTATTTATTTGTGATTCTGAAAGGTCTGTTCAGTAAATAGGGGTACAGAATATGTTACTTATTGTACATTGTCTTGTCAGTTAATAATTTTTATTATGATGTGTATGTAATATCTATACAATTTCTATTCCAGGCTTGGTCTCAGATCTTTATATCGACAGGCATAAATTTAAAGGGCAGAATGTAAAGGGAAAAATTCCTCAGTTACTGGAAATCCTACACAAGTATGATCTACAAAACTTAATAAATTTCTTTCTTCAGTCTTAAGTACTTTGGCATGAACATTATAATGAATTCAATGCTAAATTATAAGACAAACTTTTTATGTTGTAAATGAAACATTAATTGATGAAGCTGTGTAGTGAGCATCCAAAATACTAGGAAACTTGGGCAAACTGTAAAATTTCTTCACAAATTGCAAATTATTTTTCTTTCTATGGTATATGATTGTAAGGTAAGAGCATCAGTTATCTGAAACATTTTGGGACTGTGGGTCATTGGATAACTAATGTAAATAAGAGTGTCCCTCTCTTCTTTGGAATTCATACATATTTACAGTCTTCATTAAATTTTGCACACTTAACTTTCAAAACAAGAGAAAGATCACTGTCTACACAAGATTTCACTTGGTGCATATCAGAGAATACCATACCACAGTCTTTGACACCATTTAACCAATCATCATGAAAGTTGACACATGTATGTATGTTTCCGTGGAAGAAGGTTCTTATACTCTGCAAGGCATTTCATAATGCATGGCAGAGGTACCTTGCGGTACACTTGGACATTGTTGCAGTTGGCAGACACAAGTAATGGGAAGGGTGTGATGGACAGAGAGGAAGAGGAAGAGATGGACAGAGGGAGGAGGAGAAGGAGGAGGCTCTAGTTGGATATCTGATCAGATGAAGCACCATCTGTCGGACATTTTTTGAACTTTTGTTTAGGTTCTAATAAAACCCCATGTCATTCCAAGCATGTGTGTCAATTTTTACCTCTCTATCTAGATTATTATGTGCTTTATTAAGTTTTTGATCACCCGGTATAAACTGTAATTTTTTATTTCTGTAAATGTAATTTAATTACCCATTATTGGTCAGTAAACATGATAATCTACATAAAACATTTATTGAAGATCTAGAAATTCCTTTATGATTGATTATGGAAAAAAGATGTAAAAACTGTAAATAAAGTAAGTAGGACAAACCAAGATCTTGGAAGATGCAGACTGCTGTGTATAAAATATGGATATATATAAAAAATCTTGTTATATCTTGATAATAAAGTTGTTTCTACTATTGTAATCTGGAAATACTTTTGTTTATTCATAATTTTAATAATTAAAGAGGGGAATTATATTGTTTTTGTCCAGCTACACTTGAGTAACATTCAGCATTACATGCTTACTGATTTTTGGCTGTGTAACACACTAACATTTTAGTTGACATTCTAGTTGTATGAAGCATGTCACATTGAAAATTACATGTATATGGATTACTTTCCATTACAATCAGCTTAGCAAAAGTTGAATATGTGTATTGTTATTGTTATGATTGTTTTGTTTATCTAACATATTTCTATTGTTATTGTTAGAATTGTTTTGTTTATGTAACTTAGTGGAAAAAGACAATAAAAATTTCTTCTGTGTTAAATGGAATGGAATCTTCATTCTGCAACTTGGTTCAAAATGAGGACCTTTCACTACGAAGGCATGTGTTCTATTGACTCTCAACTATACTCTCAGTTTTGATTCTGATAATACCTTCTAAATTTCACAGAAGTCCTGTGAACATTGCAGGACTCTTATTCTGGGAAAAGAATATATTGTGGAGACAGGGCTTAGCCACAGCCTGGGGGTAGTTCCATACTGAATTTTTCACTACACAGCAGAGTGTGTACTATAAATGAAACTTCCTAGCAGGTTACAACTGTGTGTGGGACTGTAATTCAAACATTGGACATTGGCCTTCAATGGGAAAGTGCTCTACCAAATGACCTACCCTAATGTGCCTCACATCCAATTTCTCACAGCTTTACTTCCACCAGTATGTCATCTCCTACTGTCTGAACATCATAAAAGTATGCCATTGTAACCTGCAGGAATAGTACTCCCAAAAACATAGGATATTACTGAGACAGAGGCAGCCACAGCATGGAGATTGTTTGCAGAATGAAATGTTAAGCCTGTTATGAAATGTTCTGATGGATTAAAACTGTATAACTCATTGACTCTCAACCTCAGGATTTGAAACAATAAAATAAGGAAAAATAAAAAAGGTAAGGTAAAGCAGTCAACAGTCCAAAGATTGGTTTGAACACCACAGTGCTTTACTAGGCATGGTCCTATTTGGAGGTGGTATGCTGTTGCCTTCCTCCGACCTTTGAACTGACTTACCCAGCCAGTTATAGGGGGACCTACAGCTTAACGTGGGTTCCAAACCACAGTGCTACTCAGTATTTTTCACATTAGCAATACTGCCAGAGGTGAAAGAAGTGGGAAGTGACAGATAAAAATCCCAGGACCTGGCGAGGATCGAACTTGCGACCTTTGGATTTGTAGTCTGGCGCTCTACCACTGAGCAACCGAGGTGCACTAAAAATAGGAAAAACAGGAATAGGAAAGGAAGAAATAATAAAACAGGCAAAATATACTAAAAAATAGGAGGAAAAATAATAAAAATAAAATTTAATTAATTAATCCCATTAACTAATTACTTTTTATTTTTTCCCCTAATTTTTCCTATCTTTTTCCTGTTTTATTATTTCTTACTATCCTCTTCCTGTTTGTATTATTTTTATTTTTCCTTATTTTATCATTTCAGAACCCTCCAATCCCTCCCTATACTCCTCTACACTTCCCTTTTCTCCTTCTTTTTCCACCCTTTCCCTTCACTGTATTCATTGCCACAATTCAAATTCTTGCCTATCAGAGGTTTTACAATCCATCATGCACTGTGGAAATTTCCATCCACACCTTTACGCGGCATCCTTCCTCCTCCACTCCCCACCTCACTCACAGTCTAGATGCTTGTGGCACTGGAGTGGCCGGACACGGTGGTTGTGTATATATAGTTGTCTGAGTGATTGCGTGAATGTGTTTTTTTTTTTGCCTGTCAGCAGCTCAGCGAGCCTCTTTACAGTGAATGGATAGGTTGCAAAAATGTTCAAATGATTGTCAAGCTTAAGGAACTTAACTGTGGGGAAATCAGTCCCTGGATAGGTTGAAGTTAGATTAGTGAAGTTCACCAGAAAGATGAACAGGATTTCTGGTCAGGTGAGTACAGGGGTATAAATACAAAATCAGTTAGGGGTATAACAGGAGTAGCTCTAATTCTGAATAAGGAAGTATGTATGTGGGTAATCTATTATGAAAAGCATAGTGATTACATAATTGTACTCAAGATAGATACAAATCCAACACCAACCACAGTAGTACAAGTTTATGTGCCAATTAGTTTTGCCGATAATGAGGAGATCAAAGAAATGTATGAGGAGGTAAAGGAAATTGTTCAGACAGTTAAGGGAGAGGAAAACTTAATTGTGACGGGGGACTGGAATTCAGTAATAGGAAAAGAAAGTGAAGGAAAAATAGTAGGTGTATATGGACTGCGAAAAAGGAATGAAGAGGAAGCTGACAGGTAGAATTTTGCATGGAATATATTTAACCATAACAAACACTTGGTTTAAGAATCATCTAAAATGGTTGTATACATGTAAGATACCAGAAGGTACCAGACAATTTTACAATGGTACGACATACAGTAAAACCCCACTTTTACATTTCCGGATTTTATGTTTTCCTGCCATTTACACCATTTTTTGTTGGTCCCGTCAAATTTCCTCTGTTCACAAAATTAATTCGGCCCCATTTTTGCGTTAACATATCTGCATTTTACGTTTTTGAAACCATGTTCATGAAGGAAAAAATGATGTAATTGACATTAATTGACACTGGCATGACTTAAACTATCATGTATAGTGTTTATAAATATTACACAGTCAAGTTTCTTGACACTTTCCGTTTATTCAAAGGTATATTTCGTGTTTCGTTGTTTGCAGTACGCCGCTAATTCTCAATACACTACTATCAGCCAATGTGCTGATTGTCAGCTTAGCTTTGTTTACACAACTGGTAGTTCTTCATGACTTGTGTGACATGTTTTGAGAATTTATTCTTATTGTGAAATGCAAATATTTATCTAATTATTTTTTGTGAAGTTCTATAAACGGTAAGACCAATGACGACGCGGTTTCATACCCAGAAGAATTTTATTGATAATGGTAAGACCAATGGTTTACTTATGTATGTTTTTCTGCACATTGAAGGAAGCACAGTATATAACTTCAGAAACACAATATTTTGTGAGATGCCGACCCTGTGCAGGTGTCACAAGAATACTTATGCATATATTGCACTCGAAAACGTGAATAAAGTCTCGAATATTGTTGTACGTAAATAATGAATGAAGGTTAATGGCCTGTTGACAAAGTTGATTATGATGAATGAAATTATGTCAAAAATAGTACAAAATTCGGATAACCTTTATTACATAACTAGCTTAACACCTGCTGCTTCACATGTGTAGGCTGGTTGGTCAGCAACAGTTGTTTCACCCTGTTAATATAAATTTTAATAGATATAGCTTAAGTACTATCATAATGAAATGTTCTGAGACTACTTGTAGCCGTGGCAGAATGGCCGTGCATATTGAGGTAACGTTGGGGGTTTGATTCGCTCCTCGGGCCTGGGTGTTTGTTGTCCTTAGCATAAGTTAGTTTAATTCGTTTATAAGCCTTAGAGAATGATGACCCTGTAGTTAAATCTCTTAAGATTTACAAACATTTTACTACTTGTAACCCCCTATGGCACCCCTTAATAGTTGAATTTCGAAAAATACCCCAACATGTGTCATTTAAATTCCAACAAAGTATGCAAATATCATTTTTTGTAATTCTGTGTTCAAAATTGGCTTAGAAGCAACATATTTTCAAAAAATGTTTCTTCCCCTATTTCACCCCCTAAATGATCAATTTACTGAAAATACTGAAACACGTGTGTTTTTAATTCTGACATAGAAAACATATACCAATTTATGTGGTTGTAGCTTCAAAATTACCTTAATAGTAAAATATTTTAGAAAAATATCCCTTCGATTTAACCCCCTTGATGGTTGAATTGCCAAAAATATTTTTTAATTTTTTTAAATTCTAACCAACAATACAAATTCCAATTTTGGCAGCCTAGCTCCAGAATTGTCTTAATAGCAATGTGTTTTCAAAAAGAATTTTTAATCCCCTGTTTTACCCCCTTGGTTGTTGAATTTACAAACATATCGAAACTCTTGTCTTTTAATTCGAACCCCAAATTCTAATCCGAAATTTTGAATTTAGAACTACAAAATATCCCAAATAGCAACACATTTAAAAACATTTATTTCCAAAAATACCGAAACACGTATATTTCAAATTCTAACGAACAATACAAATACCAATTTTTGCAGCTCTAGCTTCAAAATTGTCTTGACAACAATGTTGTTTGAAAAGAATTTTTGATATCCTATGTTACCTCTTTAGTTGTTGAATTTCCAAAAATACCAAAACTTGTGTCTTTTTAATCCTAATCAAGAGTCCATATCCTAAGTTTCATAGTTATAGCTTGAAATTTGAGTTAACAGCAACATATTTTTGAAAATCAATTTTTGCATCCCATATTTAACCCCCTTGTTGGTCGAATTACCAAAAATACCGAAACACGTGTCTTTTAAATTCCAATCCCGAATCCAAATCCAAAAATTTGTAGTTCCAACTTCAAAATTGCCTAAATAGCAACAGATTGTCAAAAACATCCCCTCTCCAATTTAACCCCCTTTATGGTTGAATTTCCAAAAATACCAAAACACACATTTATTAAATACTAACAAACAATACAAAAATCAATTTTTGCAGCTCTAGCTTCAAAATGGTCTTAATAGAAACGTGTTGTCAAAAAGAATTTTTCATCCCCTATTTTACCCTCTTACTTGTTGAATTTCCAAAAATACTCAAACTCATGCTTTTTTAATCCTGACCAAGATTCCATATGCGAAGTTTCGTAGTTGTAGCTTAAAATTTGAGTTAACAGCAACATATTTCTGAAAATCAATTTTTTGCATCCCCCATTTTATCCCCTTATTGCTTGAAATCCAAAAAA
The DNA here is from genome assembly GCA_026315105.1 of Locusta migratoria. Taxonomy (NCBI): domain Eukaryota; kingdom Metazoa; phylum Arthropoda; class Insecta; order Orthoptera; family Acrididae; genus Locusta; species Locusta migratoria. Next base: position 207,451,242 of record CM048749.1, read on the forward strand.
TGCTGAAATTCATATCTTTTAAATTCGAACTCTGAATTGAAATATGACATTTTGTAGTTCTAGCTTCAAAATTGCCTAAATTGCAACGTATTTTCAAAAAACGTTTCATCGCCTATTTCACTTCCTTACAGATGGAATATCAGAAAATCGCTTCTTAAATGACGCCTACAGAGTAAGATAACACCCTCTACAAATTTCAAGTTTCTATCTTCAGTGGTTTGGGGTGGCCGATGATGAGTTAGTCAGTCAGTCAGTCGGGACATTGCCTTTCACATATAGAGAACACAAAATTACTTGTGAGTATTTTGATGATTATTATGTACGTATATCACAAATGAACTACGAAAATGCAAGGGTGATCCAGTAAGCAGTTTTACCATTCAAAACATTATTTCTTGCATTTTATGTTTTTGCACATTTTAAGTCCTTTGAAAAGTGTAAAAACAGGGTTCTACTGTATTTCGGAATCTGGTTTTAAACAGTAAGACATATCCATGGGCAGATGTAGACTCTGACCGTGTCTTATTGGTCATGAACTATCAACTGAAACTACAGAAATTCAGGAAAATAAGGATATGGGACCTGGAGAAAGTTTCAGTGGTAACTTGAGGCAACAATTGACAGAAACAGTGGGAAATAATATATTAAAAGTTGAATGGATAGCTTTGTGAGTGGAAATAGTGAAGGGAGTAGAGGGCAAACTTAGTAGAAGGGCAAGACCTACAGGAAATACTGAATTTAACTGATGAAAGAAGAAGATAAAAAATTCAGTAAATGAAGCAGGCAAAATGGAGAACTGACAGATAAGAAATGAGATTGACGGGAAATGAAAAATGGCTAATCAGAAGTGGCTAGTGGCCACATGCAAGTCTGTAGAGGAATGTATAACTAGGAGGAAAAATAATATCTCCCACAGGAAAATAAAAGAGACATTTGAGGCCAAAAATATCAAGAACTCAGATGGAAAACCAGTTTGAGTAAAGACGAATAAGCTGAAAGGTGGGAAAAAATATTCAGAGGGACTCTACAAAAAATATGAACATAGAGACAATATTGTAGGATCGCAAGAAGAAGTAGATGGAGATGAGATAGGAGATACTATAGTGAGGGAAGAATTTCACAAATCAGTGAAAGACTTATGTTAAAACAAGGCCCCTGTCGTAGATGATATTCCGTCATAGCTACTGAAGTCTCCCAGAGAGTCAACCATGATAAAACTATTTCACCTAGTGTGTAAGTTGAATAACATAGGCGAAATACCCTTCAGCTTCAAGAAAAACAGTATGGTAATCCCATTCCAAAGAAAGCAGGCACAGACAGACGTAAAAATTACAGAACCATAAGTTTAATTAGTGATGGTACCAAAATTTTAACACAAATTATTTACAAAAGAATGGAAAATCCTGTAGAAGCTGACCTTGGGAAAGATCTGTTTGGGTTTAGAAGAAATCTAGGAACAGAGAAGCAATATTCGCCTTACATTTTATCAGTGGCATATCCAGGGGGGGAGGGGGGGATGCTGTCCGGCTGCAGCCCCTTCCAGACCTCCTCAAACTCCCCCCCCCCCCCAGACCATGCTATAGCCCCCCTCAGACCATGCTTAGAGAGGGAGGCAAAGAAGAAAATATGAGTAAATTCGCAACACTGTATGGCGACGTTTTTTATTTATGTATTTTTATTTTATTTTTAGGAAATCATGTTAGCTCTGGTTGACCTCAGCCCCCACCAGACCACAATCCTACATCTACATGGGATACTCTGCAAATCACATTTAAGTGCCTGGCAGAGGGTTAATCGAACCACAATTATACTATTTATCTCCCATTCCATACTCGAATAGCACGCGGGAAGAAAGAACACCTGAATCTCTCTGTTCGAGCTCTGATTTCTCTTATTTTATTCTGATGATCATTTCTACCTATGTAAGTGGGAGTCAACAATATATTTTCGCATTCGGAGGAGAATGTTGGCGATTGGAGTTTCGCAAGTAACCCACGCCTCAGCGATAAGCGCCGTTGTTGTAATGATTCCCATCCCAGATCCTGTATCATTTCCGTAACGCTGTCTCCCCTGTATCGTGACAATACAAAACGAGCTGCCCTTCTTTGGACTCTTTCGATGTCCTCCGTCAAACCCACTGATAAGGATCCCACACTGGGCTGCAATACTCCAAAAATGGACGGACAAGCGCAGTGTATGCAGTTTCTTTAGTAGTTCTGTTGCATCTTTTAAGGGTTCTGCCAATAAAACGCAGTCTCTGGTTCGCCTCTCCCACGATATTATCTACGTGTTCTTTCCAGTTTAAGTCTGAAGTAATAGTGATTCCTAGGTATTTTGTGGAGTTTACGGCCTTCACATTTGATTTATTTATGTTGTAAACAAAGTTTAACGGATTTCTTTTCGTACTCATGTGGACGACTTCACACTTCTCATTATTTAGAGTCAATTGCCAATTTTTACACCATACTGATATCTTATTCAGATCGTTCTGCAGTTGGTTTTGATCTTCAGATGATTTTACTAGACGGTAAATGATGGCGTCATCTGCAAACAACCTAAGAGAGCTACTTAGATTTTCCCCTAAATCGTTTATAAGGAATAGCAGAGGACCAATAACACTACCCTGTGGAACGCCCGATATCACCTCTATTTTAGTCGATGCCTTACCATCGATTACTACGAACTGTGTCCTCTCTGACAAGAAATCCCCTATCCAATTGCAAATTTGGGGCGATATACCATAACCACGCAATTTGATTAAAAGCCATTTGTGAGGTACGGTGTCAAAAGCTTTCTGGAAATCAAGAAATACGGAATCGATTTGCTGGATACACCACTGCATGGATTAAGGAAACACAATCCTACATTTCTAGCTTTTATAGATTAGGGGACAGTTTTTGACAATATTGAATGTGTGGTGACCTCTTGACCTCCACATCAATAGTGAGGACAATGTATGGACATCTTTCCAGCCGGCCTCTTTGGGAACCAGTTTCACTGCCCTCCACCACCCACATTGTGTATTTACTCTTGCATGAACTACTGTAGAGTGAAAAATAAAGTTTCAAAAGTTTCAGTACATGTGGTCTCATTGGGGCTCAAACTCCACTTATTACCCATACTCATGATCCCCAAGTTTAAGTGCACCGTCATATCGCGCACATTTTTCCTTGTAAATTTCACCTGCGAAATACAGGAGTCTTTGTCTCACCGTCCACTATAATGACTACACCAGTGCGACCTCTGCCCCGATTTCACGCTGTAGGAACTTCATCACCTCAAATTCAGTGCTTTCCCGTTTCTTCTAGTGCTTTGCATTTTCGTTCTTAGAACGAATACTCACAGGACATGTTGGTCACGCCGAGTGCTTCAGCTACCATGAGGAACTTAACAGAATCTGGCCTCAGTTCACAATTTGTTTTTTCAAGTATTTCCTCTACGAACAGTGTTAACTTTCAGAATGAAACTATCAGTATGCAGCGGAGTGTGCAGTCATATGAAACTTTGTGGCAGATTAAAATTGTGTGCTAGAACTGGAACTCGAACCTGGGACCTTCGCCTTTCACTGTACCACTGAGCTATCCTGACATGACTCATAGTCCTTCCTCACAACTTCTGCCAGTACCTCACCTCCTACTTTCCAAACTACACAGAAGTTCTCTTGTGAAACTTGCAAGACTAGCACTCCTGGAAGAAAAGATATGGTGGAGACATGGGTTAGCCAAAGAGTAAGGGTTGTTTCCAGTATGAAATATGAGCGCTTGCCTACGAAAGGCAAAGGTTCCAGGTTTGAGTCCAAGTTGTGGCACACAATTTTAATCTCCCAGGAAGTTTTCATATCAGCACACACTCCGCTGCAGAGTGATAGTTTCAATCTGGAAACATCCCTTACGCTGTGGCTAAGACATGTCTCCACCATATCCTTTCTTCCAGGAGTGCTAGTCTTGCAAGTTTTGCAGGAGAATTTCTCTGAAGTTTGGAAAGTAGGAGGCGAGGTACTGGCAGAAGTAAAGTTGTGAGGATGGACTGTGGATCGAGTCAGGATAGCTCAGTGGTAGGGCGCTTGCCCGTGAAAGGCGAAGGTCCCTGGTATGAGTCCCAGTTCTGGAACACAATTTTAATCAGCCAGGAAGTTTCAGTGTTAATTTTGATCCACACCACAACTCGTGTGTTCAGAACGCTCAAGTTTTGAAGGGCATTAACTTCTTGAACCTACAAAATTTGAATTTCAGACCAACAACCGCCCCGCCAAATGCGTGTGTGTATCATTCCATCAATGAGGTGCGGTGACCTCCAATTACTCTGTCAGTGCTTCTTGATTTGGACTCTCTTACGAAAGCACCCCCCCCCCCTCCCAGCTTACTCATCATCCACTCGGTTAATTATGGTCAATTTTCACATACTTCAGGCACATCTTTTTCCACCCGCGCATCTGACTTGGGCTGTGTAAGCGGGTGGGGCTATGTTGGGTGGGGCTGCCCACGCAACAAGGGGCTCGCAGGCAGGAAACCATTCACGGATGTTCGCCTGCACACAGACCATTTGAAAAGCTTTGCCTTCTACATCATGCCCTACAGCTCTCCCTGCTGACAGCTCCTCTGACACTCATGATAGACGGCCTCCACTTATCTGCTTTCCACAAGAGCAGGCTCCTCATTATCCCCTCTCTTGGAACTTTTTGGTAGCTGATGCACAGATTTTTCATCTCACCATACAGTGTCCCCTAATGTTTGAAGTTTAGTGTTCCAGCACCCCTCAAACACACATTTTCTTGTGCTCCATCAATCCCTGACTCTTTCTCTGAATGTGCGCTGACTGTCCGTGAGTGTTTTCAATCAATCAATAAGTTCGACGATCTGTTGACAAAGTGGTGTTGTTAACATCAACAAGTGATTGAACTGTGCCGTGAGATGAAAGACATTGTCTGCGAGTGCTTTAACACCATTAAACAGTCAGAGTGGCTCTTGTCAAAGTGAACGAATGAACGTTAACATGTGCTCTGTCTGCATTGCGAGAATGAAGACCTTACTCACTGCCTCGTATATACTGAGTTAAAATTACTACAAATTTCCGGGCTATTATGCCATGGTCTTATGGATTTATTATTGGAACCCAACATTTTGTACCCAACTGCTGAGAGCATTTTCAAGGGGGGTCATGGCACTTTTGAATGTCCGATGCACACCCTGGCTCGCTACTGACTGAAGCCAAACTCCGTTTACAAGTGCTTGTGCGCAGAGGTGTCACGTCAGAAGTTTTTGATATGTGCACAATTTGTTGTTGACGATTGCCCACAGTGGAAGACTGTTACATTTCTTCTTCAACACCGGAATCCAGATTTCATTTTGTTTCACGCCCTCCTCCATCCTATTGAAATTATTGGGGTGTTTTACAATTTCTATAGCCTCTCTGTACAGTCTTTCGTGGTATCCATTTGTGGCTGCTAAAAACTTAGTCTTATCAAATTGAATAAGGTGGTCCCCTGATTGAAAAACATGTTCAGCAACAGCTGATCTGTGAATCTCTCCCCTTCTACAGTTCTGCTTGTGCTCTTCTAGTCGTTTTTTGACTGTTCTTTTTGTGGTACCCATGTATACGTCTCCACAGCTACACGGGAACCTATAAATTTCTACTTTTTTGAGTGGTTTGCGAGCATCCTTCTCCTATTTCAGGTGATCCTGTATCTTTTGAGTAGGTTTGTAAATAACGTCAACATTCTGTTTCATCAAAATTTTACCGATGCGGTCAGTGACGTCCTTAATAAAAGGCAAGAAGACTTTAGATTTCACAGGAACCTTTTCACTATTTTCAATTATACATGTCGGTCTTGCTCTGTCCGCCAATGTCTTTATAGTGCCCCGCTTTTGCTGTGGGTGATGGTTTGAATTTCAGTGCAAATAATGGTCTGTGTGTGTGGGGTTCTTGATGATGGCAATCGGCAACGACGAATTGCGCGCACATATAAAAAAACTCACACCTCTGAGCACGATCCCTCGAAAACAGAGTTTTGCTTCAGTCAGTAGCAAGCCAGGATGTGCATCGAACATTCAAAAGTGCCACGATCCCCCTTGATAATGTCCTCCGCAGTTGGGGATGAAACATTGGGTTTTCATAATAAATCCATAAGACCACAGCATAATAGCTCAGAAATTTTTAGTAATTTTGACCTTTCCAGCCATGAAAGTTTACATTTTAAAACAGGTATTGAGTTGCAGCTGGTATCCACTCTGCATAAACTGTCATATCTTCAGTCACTTCAAAAGGAGTACCATTTGAAGATTAGTATGAAAGTTCCAGTGTCGTCGTTTTTCTACAGTATGTCTGCCTAGGAGTACTAGCGTCTGTGTAAATGTTGAGTGTGTGTGTATTTGTTTACCCTCCTTTTTCTCCCCCAAGGTAAGTCTTTCCTGTCCCGGGATTGGAATGACTCCTTACCTACTCCCTTGAAACCCTTATCATTTCCTTTTCCCTCTCCTTCCCTTCTGCCTGACAAAGCAGCTAGGCTGCGAAACATAGTGTTTGTGTGTGTGTGTGTGTGTGTGTGTGTGTGTGTGTGTGTGTTTATTTGTTGCTATTACTGCCTGTGCCCCTTCGCCTGGTAAGTGTACTTCATCTACTTTTTACGTATATATATCTCTGCTAGCTTCTTCAGGAAAAAGAGGAAGGAAGGAGAGGAGAAAGGGTAGGATACGGGTTTTAAGGAAGTGGAAAAGGAGTCATTCCAATCTCAGGAGTGGAAGGACTTAGAGGGAAAAAAAGAAGGTGAACAAATACACACACACTCACACATAGCCACAAGCAAACACACCTTTTGCCCTGAAAAATAAATGTTTAATTAATCTCGTAGTCCTCTTCAGGCGTGGACGACTTAGCAACACTAAACCAGATAAACTCTTTCCTATCCAAACAAACCTATGTTACTCACCACTAATTATGAAGATGACTTGTAAATATATCATAATTTACTTTATTGGATTCCAACACAAAACTATCATCAATATAGTTCTCAAAAAGAATACTATGCTCTTTAAAATATCCATCACTTCCAGTAAGTATCACCAATGAGGGTTTTAAGAGAGTGGGTAAGGAGCCCTTCCAATCCCAGCAGAGGAAAGACTTACCTTGGGAGAAAAAAGGAAGGCAAACAAATACACACACACCTAGACAGACATACTGTAGAAAGGAAAGAAAATGGACAGAGATATCACTTGAGGCAGAGGCTCTGTACAGAGAACCAAGGCAAAGATGTTAAATATGGTGGGTGGGAATTTGAATTTAGCAGACGTTGAGACCAGGTGGGCAACGGGAAGAGAGAATATGCTGAAGGGCAAGTTCCCATCTCTGGAGTTCTGAAAGATTAGTGTCGGTGGGAAGTATCCAGATAACCCGGACGGTGTAACACTGTGCCAAGATGTGCTGGCCGTGAACCACGGCATGTTTAGCCACAGGGTGATCCTCATTACCAACAAACACTGTCTGCCTGTGACCATTCATGTGACTGGACAGTTTGTTGCTGGTCAATCCCACATAGAACGCTTCACAGTGCAGACATGTCAGTTGGTAAATCACGTGGGTGCTATCGCAAGTGGCTCTACCCTTTATTGTGTACACCTTCTGGGTTACGGGACTGGAGTAAGTGGTGGTGGAAGGGTGCACAGGGCAGGTTTTACAACGGAGGCGGTTACTAGGCTAGGAGCCAGATGGTAGGGAAGGTGGTTTGGGGATTTCATAGGGCTGGACCAGGAGGTTAGGTGGCCTTCTCCCTAGCCAGATTACACTGACACATTCTCTTTACTCGGGCCTGTCTGACATTTGGAATCACTCCCAAGAGCCTCACACCATTCATCCCACCCTATAACAATTCCAAACTGAACAATCCACAGCCCTCACCTGCATAATCCTTAACCTACACATCAATTCCACCAATGAACACACCTGTCAACTCCTATCCCTAATCAAAATCCTCAAACTTTCCTCTCCCACATCCACACCTCCAGTTCAGAACATCCTCCTTCAGGCCAACCGCAAATTAGAACACCATGCCACCCACCACCTCAAAAAACTATCCAATCTCCTGGTCACTCACCTCCGGAAAGGCAATACTCTCTCCCTCAATAACCTCTCCAATCAACCTCAATCTCCTCTTATTACACACAAACCCAGTCTCTTCCATCTACTCAATCTCACACTCCCAAATCCTCTCCCCTCCAAACCTCAAAATTGCAATACACACAATCTGGAACCACAACATCCCAATTCAGTAGTAAACCTCTCCTCTAAACCTCTCTCCCAATCTGAAACCTCTGTCCTATCCAAAGGCCTCACCTTTAGCCCTACTCCCAAATTCAACCAAACAGCCCTTGTCAAAGATTTGCTATCCTATACTCGAGGTCTTTGCTGGAGATATCACTTTGCCATGAAGAAAAATAATCCTACTCCTAATGATCCAGCTCCCAAAGACATCATTCAAATTGAACCCTGCCTGGAACAGTTCCGTCCTCCATCACAGTGAGACCCATCTGCTCTTTCTCAAAATCACCCTCTTCAAACCTTCCAGGAATTTCTTACTTCCAACCTTGCCTCTCAGTCTATCCTGAGAAACCTTAAACCCTACTCGCAACATTACCGCAGCTGAATCCCGAGCTATCCGTGATCTGAAGGCTGACCATTCCATCGTCATTCTCCCACCCGACTAGGGATCCACGACCATGGTACTTGATCGGCGGGAGTATGTGGAACTGCGTCGGCTTTCAGTTAGTACCACATATAAAGTAGTTTGTCAAGGCAATCCCATTCCTGATGTCCAGGTAAAGCTTCAAGGAATCCTCAAAACCTTAGGCCCCCTACAAAACCTTTCACCTGACTCCATTAACCTCATGACCCCACTGACACCCTGCATCCCCACCTTCTACCTACTTCCCAAGATTCACAAACCCAATCATCCCGGCCGCCCCATTGTGGCCGGTTACCAGACCCCTACAGAATGAATCTCTGCCTACATAGACCAACACCTTCAACCCATCATATGCAGTCTCCCATCCTTCATCAAAGACACCAACCACTTCCTCGAACATCTGAAATCCTTACCCAGCCTGTTACCTCCTGAAACCATCCTTGTAACCATTGATGCCACTTCCTTATACACAAATATCCCACATGTCCAGGGCCTCGCTGTGATGGAGTATTTCCTTTCACGCCGACCACCCACTTCCCTACCTAAAACCTCTTTCCTTAATACCCTAGCCAGCTTCATCCTAACCCACAACTTCTTCACTTTTGAGGACCACACATACGAACAACTAAAGGGAACAGCCATGGGAACCAGGATGGCCCCCTCATATGCAAACTTATTTATTGGACGCTTAGAGGAAGCCTTCCTGGATACCCAAGCCTGTCAACCCAAAGTTTGTTATAGATTCATTGATGACATCTTTATGATCTGGACTCACAGTGAAGAAGAACTTGTAGTGTTTCGACCATGTATCTCTTCTTCTGAGGACACTACAAAATATATATTACTTATATGAGGTCCTTATATATTGCTTGGTATATGTCTGTTATTGGGTTTGTTTCTAGGAGAATGAGGCCCAGCTAGTCTGTTCCTCAACCTAGAAGCTTTTTCTTAATTTTACAGGCATCAGAAACTCTTATCAAAAGTTGTTCAGGATGAGAGAGTAGCACAAAATGCTTTTTCAATATTATACTAATCTTCTTCTAATGAATTAAAGTCATGAATCATTAACAAATAACAGTATTAATTTATTGTACTGCAGAATACAATCACATAATCAATGACTTATGATTATACAGAGACTTATATTACAAAATATGTTCAGTTCAAGTCTCTATTAGTGTCTCTCTCTCACATTACAATAATGTCAATAACAGAAGTAGCACATTCTTCTGTCTGTCTCTGACTTTTAGCATGGAACACTTATAAAGCCAAGGGTTCCATGCCCTCATCTCTGTGCCACTTATTCATCACAGGTTGGTAAACCTGCGTAATCACTCCTCTTTCCATAGTAGGTGTCACCAGGTACTCTCACCTAGGAAGACAGAAAACCCTAGGCAGAATTTTGTCCCCTGCTATTCTAAATCTCTTAAATTAATAAATATGGCTGTCTTGAGTCGTTAAGCAGGAATGGAGTGTCACTTGTTAACACTACATACCCCCCACTTTAGACTCAAGACACCATATAACAAACTCATTTCTTATTGAATTATCATTGCCACACCTATCTCTACAACACAACTAGGTTGAAGTTAATAAGAGCCATTCTAAATCTGAATGAATTTTCATCTTAATTAGGGCGCATAACAATCTTTAACTACAAAAAGGAGGATTCCACCTTCCTCACTTGACTGAGCCTCAAAGCTGGGAAATGAAAGATAAGTGATTTCAATTGACTTAACAGGTAAGGGATATGCCCATTATCGATCCCTTTAATAGGCTTAATACCAACAAAAAATGTTTGGTGACAATAAGGATTAGGTCCTTTCTATATAGGTACCTCAATCCAAGCAAATCCTTTCATTAGGTACTTGACCATTTGAGCAGTAGTCTCTTTAATAGGTCTACTCACTCTCACCAAAATATTACACCTACTAAGGACGACTTACATTACTGCCTTCCTTTCCTCTAGTCAAAAACCAATTCTCACTCCTCACTACTTGAGGTCTACTTTCAAATATTTTGTGAGCATACACTCATTTTACAATCAGTGATCCTCCGTTTCATCCCCCCTCTAAGATGAGTGTACTGGCGAATAAAATATGTCATTCATATGATTGCTCTTAATAAAGAGAAAAAAAAAATTCATGACTCGTATCTCCTATGTAAGCTGGGTTACATTGCTAACAAATGAAGGAGAGAAAAATGAGAAGAGAGAAAAAAATATATAACTTACTACCCTAAATACAAAATATACTCAAACTAACCATACCCCAAATTAGCTGTAAGTGTGTGTGTATACCTTGTATCGTAGTAATTATGTTTAAAAGTGTTTGTGTCTGAATAAATGTGTGTGTATGTGATGTTAAGGTACTAAGAATAGTTTATTGTCTGAGATACAGATGGCTTCAATATTATGCACATATGTTTGTATATGCACATCAGTGTAAATAAACTATCTTGATAAGAGTTTGAAAGGCTGGACGCGATGCCGTTTTGCGTTATGGAGAGAGGGAAGATAGCATGGTACCTTACATGAAGGAAGTAAGAAAGGAAAAAGAAGATGGGACATATGGAGCCAAAGAAGGAAAGATTAGAAAGAGTGGAAACCCCTTCACACCCCCAAGGGACCTGAGACTCTTCATCTTACTTACCATGTCACTGGAGGATTTTGGTGAGCTGATGTTCACTGACCTCCTGCACCAACGGTGATCTATGGCTTTCAGATTCTGAACTTCCCTGAAAGGTAGCTCCAAATGCCCCCTATTGCAAATCCACCACCTGTCTACTCTTAGCGATGTGTGTTTGCGCAGTGTAAATGTGTCTGTAATTGTGTGAATGTATCTGTACGTGTGTGCAAGTGTACCTAACTTCCTACCCGTAACAAAAGATACAGAAAAGAGATGACTTACCAAAAGGACCGGCTCGTCGATAGAAACAAATAAAATAAATAAAATCACACACAAACACACATGTACAAGCTTTCGCAGCCTAGCTGCTTCATCAGGCAGAAGGGAAGGAGAGGGAAAAGGAAATGATGAGGGTTTTAAGGGAGTGGATAAGGAGTCAATCCAATCCTGGGACAGGAAAGACTTACCTTGGGGAGCAAAAAGGAGGGTAAACAAATACACACACACACACACATTTACACAGACGCAAGTCTGTATATATATATAGCAACAAATAAACACACAGACACACACACACACACACACACACACACACACACACACAAACGCAAGCTTTCGCAGCCTAGCTGCTTCGTCAGGCAGAAGGGAAGGAGAGGGAAAAGGAAATGATGAGGGTTTTAAGGGAGTGGATAAGGAGTCATTCCAATCCCGAGACAGGAAAGACTTACCTTGGGGAGCAAAAAGGAGGGTAAACAAATACACACACACACACACATTTACACAGACGCAAGTCTGTATATATATATAGCAACAAATAAACACACAGACACACACACATACACACACACACACACACACACACACACAAACGCAAGCTTTCGCAGCCTAGCTGCTTCGTCAGGCAGAAGGGAAGGAGAGGGAAAAGGAAATGATGAGGGTTTTAAGGGAGTGGATAAGGAGTCATTCCAATCCCGAGACAGGAAAGACTTACCTTGGGGAGAAAAAAGGAGGGTAAACAAATACACACCCACCCACACATTTACACAGATGCAAGTACACTTAGGCAGACATACTGTAGAACTGTAGAAAGCAAAGAAGTTAGAAGTTAGACAGAGATGCCACTTGAGGCAGAGGCTCTGTCCAGAGAACCAAGGCAAAGATGTTAAGATGGTGGGTGGGAATTCGAATTAAGCGGAGGTTGAGACCAGGTGGGCAACGAGAGGAGAGAATATGCTGAAGGGCTAGTTCCCTTCTCCGAAGTTCTGAAGGATTGGCGTCGGTGGAAAGTATCCAGATAACCCGGACGGTGTAACACTGTGCCAAGATGTGCTGGTCGTGCCCCAAGGCGTGTTTAGCCACAGGGTGATCCTCATTACCAACAAACACTGTCTGCCTGTGACCATTCATGCGAATGGACAGTTTGTTGCTGGTCATTCCCACATAGAACGCTTCACAGTGCAGGCATGTCAGTTGGTAAATCATGTGGGTGCTGTCGCAAGTGGCTCTGCCCTTGATTGTGTACACCCTCCGGGTTACGGGACTGGAGTAAGTGGTGCTGGAAGGGTGCATAGGGCATGTTTTACAACGGGGGCGGTTACAAGGGTAGGAGCCAGAAGGTAGGGAAGGTAGTTTGGGGATTTCATAGGGATGGACTAAGAGGTTACGGAGGTTAGGTGGGCGGCGGAAAGACACTCTCGGAGGAGTGGGGAGGATGTCATGAAGGATGGATCTCATTTCGGGGTAGGATTTTAGGAAGTCGTATCCTTGCTGGAGAGCCACATTCAAGTCCGCTCCAGTCCCGGAAAGTATCCGGTGACAAGAGCACTTCTGGGGTTCTGTTGAAGGTTCTGAATTTGGGGGGATGAGGAAGTGGCTCTGGCAATTTGCTTCTGTACCAGATCAGGAGGATAGCTGCGGTATGTGAAGGCTGTTATCAGGTTATTGGTGTATTGGTTAAGGGATTCAGGACTGGAGCAGACTCGTTTGCCACGAAGACCTAAGCTGTAGGGAAGGGAACGTTTGATGTGGAAAGGATGGCAGCTGTCATAATGCAGGTACTGTTGTTTATTGGTAGGTTTGATGTGGACGGATGTGTGTAGTTGGCCGTTGGATAGATGGAGGTCGATATCGAGGAAAGTGGCATGGGATTTGGAATAGGACCAGGTGAATTTGATGGGGCCAAAGGAGTTGAGGTTGGAGAGGAAATTCTGGAGTTCTTCTTCACTGTGAGTCCAGATCATGAAGATGTCGTCAATGAATTTATACCAAACTTTGGGTTGACAGGCTTGGGTGTCCAGGAAGGCTTCCTCTAAGCGTCCCATAAATAAGTTCGCGTACGAGGGGGCCATCCTGGTCCCCATGACTGTTCCCTTTAGTTATTGGTATGTCTGGCCCTCAAAAGTGAAGAAGTTGTGGGTTAGGATGAAGCTGGCTAGGATATTAAGGAAAGAGGTTTTAGATAAGGAAGTGGGCGGTCGGCGTGAAAGGATATATTCCATCGCAGCGAGGCCCTGGGCATGTGGGATATTAGTGTATAAGGAAGTGGCATTGATGGTTATAAGGATGGTTTCAGGAGGTAACAGGCTGGGTAAGGATTTCAGATGTTCGAGGAAGTGGTTGGTGTCTTTGATGAAGGATGGGTGACTGCATATGATGGGTTGAAGGTGTTGGTCTATGTAGGCAGAGATTCGTTCTGTAGGGGCCTGGTAACCGGCCACAATGGGGCGGCCGGGATGATTGGGTTTGTGAATCTTGGGAAGTAGGTAGAAGGTGGGGATGCGGGGTGTCGGTGGAGTCATGAGGTTAATGGAGTTAGGTGAAAGGTTTTGTAGGGGGCCTAAGGTTTTGAGGATTCCTTGAAGCTCTGCCTGGACATCAGGAATGGGATCGCCTTGAAAAACTTTATATGTGGTATTATCTGAAAGCTGACGCACTCCCTCTGCCACATACTCACGCCGATCAAGTACCACTGTCATGGAGCCCTTGTCGGCAGGGAGAATGACGATGGAATGGTCAGCCTTCAGATCACGGATAGCTCGGGATTCAGCTGCGGTAATGTTGGGAGTAGGATTAAGGTTTCTCAGGAAGGACTGGGAGGCAAGTTTGGAAGTAAGGAATTCCTGGAAGGTTTGAAGAGGGTGATTTTGAGGAAGAGCAGGTGGGTCTCGCTGTGACGGAGGACGGTACTGTTCTAGGCAGGGTTCGATTTGAATGATGTCTTGGGGAGCTGGATCATTAGGAAGAGGATTATTTTTCTTCGTGGCAAAGTGATATCTCCAGCAAAGACTGCGAGTATAGGATAGTAGGTCTTTGACAAGGGCTGTTTGGTTGAATTTGGGAGTGGGACTAAAGGTGAGGCCTTTGAATAGGACGGAGGTTTCAGATTGGGAGAGAGGTTTAGAGGAGAGGTTGACTACTGAATTGGGATGTTGTGGTTCAGGATTGTGTGGATTAGGATTGTGAGGTTTGGGTGGGAGTGGAGCTGGAAGTGGGAGATTGAGCAGATGGGAGAGACTGGGTTTGTGTGTAATAAGAGGAGATTGAGGTTGATTGGAGAGGTTATTGAGGGAGAGAGTATTGCCTTTCCGGAGGTGAGTGACCAGGAGATTGGATAGTTTTTTGAGGTGGTGGGTGGCATGGTGTTCTAATTTGCGGTTGGCCTGAAGGAGGATGTTCTGAACTGGAGGTGTGGATGTGGGAGAGGAAAGTTTGAGGATTTTGATCAGGGATAGGAGTTGACAGGTGTGTTCATTGGCGGAGTTGAGGTATAGGTTAAGGATCAGGCGGTTGAGGGCTGTGGATTGTTCTGTTTGGAATTGGTATAAGGCAGGATGAAAGGATGGGTTACAGCCAGAGATGGGAACTTTCAGTGTGAGGCCCTTGGGGGTGATGCCAAATGTTAAACAAGCCTGAATGAATAAAATGTGTGACCTCAGTCTTGCTAGGGCAAAGGCATGATGGTGGAGGGAATGTAGATAAAATTTGATGGGATCAATGTAGGGTGTCATGTATAGTATTGAAAAAAAAACTGTTGGTAGAATAAGGTTGAAGGGTAAAAATAATCTAACGAATGAATAGAAGTGAAAACGTGTAGAAAAAAGATCGGAAATGTCGGGAAAACAGACGGAAATATCGAAAAACGGGAATGGAAATAATCGCAAAGTTGCTACGAAATGCCGAAAATTGTTGTGAAATGAAAACGTGTAGAAAAAAAGATCGGAAATGTCGGAAGAACAGACGGAAATATCGAAAAACGGGAATGGAAATAATCGCGAAGTTGCTACGAAATGCCGAAAATTGATATGAAAAGCCGAAAATTGTTATGAAGTGCCAATTAAAGGTTATAGTAAATGAAGTTGTGAGATGATGTTAATGCAGTAAAATGAGAAATGTGGATGAAAGGGGGTTAAATTGAGATGCAGTTTTGAAGGCGGTATCTGCGAGAATATGAATAAAAAATAATAATAATGACGTTGCATCTGCCCCATTTGCTACAATATGAATGTTACTATCGTGCCTTGTACTTTCGACACTGCTTCTTTAACTGAATTTTCTGTATTTGGCCACATTTTATCCAGTGGCTGAGATGTTATCTCAGATTGTAAACTTTTGCTTTCTTCTCCTATCCATAAATCCTTTTTTTCCCTAAACTTTTTATCTATCAATTCCTCTAATTTCATTTCCCACTTATTAGCCTCACTCGCCAGCAAGGTAAAGTTCTCACAACTATTACTCTTTTCTAATCTGTTCACTTTACTAACAGTTTCATTTAATGTTTTGGTAACATTTTCTATTTCAGATTTAGAACCAACTGCAAGAACTTCAACTCTCAAATTAGTTGTAGCTAGCTCACTGTCTATCTCTTGTATTTTAGATAACATGGTTTTATCGTTATCTGCAAACCTAGATGCTAATTCTTCCACTATTTGTGTCTTTTCTAAGTCAACATTTTCTACCATCACCTTTTTTGCTAAATTTTCAGCTTGATCATGGGACAAAAAACCTTACCTTAGTTCCCTTACCTTTTCCTCAAACCAATTATATTTCTCCTTACATTCTTTAACATGAGCTTCCAGAGTCAGTATGGTGATGTTGAATACACGCTTCCAATATGCTTTCACTGCGATGTCACCAAACACGGATGCGACCATCATGATGCTATAAACAGAACCTGGATTTACCCAAAAAAATGACGTTTTGCCATTTGTGCACCCAAGTTCGTTGTTGCGTACACCATCGCAGGCATGCCTGTCTGTGATGCAGCGCCAAGAGTAACTGCAGCCATGGTCTCTGAGCTGATAGTCCATGCTGCTGCAAACGTCATCGAACTGTTTGTTCAAATGGTTGTTGTCTTGCAAATGTCACCATTTGTTGACTCTGGGATCAAGACTTGGCTGCACGATCTGTTACAGCCATGCGGATAAGATGACTATTGCCCTCCTGAACCCACCGATTCCATATTCTGCTAATAGTCATTGGATCGCGACCAATGCGAACAGCAATGTTGCGATACGATAAACTGCAATTGTGATAGCCTGCAATCCGAACTTTATCAAAGTCGGAAGCATGATGGTACGTATTTCTCCTCCTCACATGAGGCATCACAACAATGTTTCACCAGGCCATGCCAGTCAACTGCTGTTTGTGTTTGAGAAATTGGTTGGAAACTTTCCTCATGTCAGCACGTTGTAGGTGTTGCCACCGGTGCCAACATTGTGTGAATGCTCTGAAAAGCTAATCATTTGCTTACCACAGCATCTTCTTCCTGTCGGTTAAATTTCATGCCTGTAGCACGTCATTTTTGTAGTGTAGCGATTTTAATGGCCCGGAGTGTTTTTTAACTCTGGAATATTCTACCTGAGAGGATGCCATCATATATTTATACAGCAGAGCTGCATGTCCTCAAGAAAAGTAATGACTGTAGGTTCCTGTTGTTTCAGCTGTTCACATTAACTGTATGGCAAAGACACATTAGCCAATGTTACAAGGACAGCTCAGTCAATCATTCAGGCAATTGCCTCTGTAATTACTGAAAAGGCTGCTGCCCATATTCAGGAATCACACATTTGTCTGCCTTTTTAAGAGATACCCCTCCACTGTGGATGAACCTATGATCCAGCTACCTATATTGTTGAGGCACAAGCCACCCCACTTCAATAATGGCTGTGGTTCCTTAGGGTAGATACTTGTTCTAAGAATGAAACTTTCACTCTGCAGCGGAGTGTGTGCTGATATGAAACTTCCTGGAATATTAAACTTGTGTGCCAGAACTGGGACCACAATTGACAAGGTCCTGGGTTCAAGTCCCGGTTCCGGCACACAATTTTAATTTGCCAGAAAGTTTCACTTGTTCTAAGTTGGGGAAAAAAAATCTTCTCTGGACATACTTTCATTTGAATGTTTTTATTTACAGGGACTTAAGAAACCACTCTTAGGTACCTGAGGGTAGGTTGTCCAACAATCATTTTATTTAAAGTGATATACTATAGTTGGGTCAGCATAAGTTGATCCTTGTCAGGTGCACTACTGTTGTGAACATTCAACAACAGAGTGCGAACAGCTTCAGAGTTAAACAACAATATGTAGTAGTCATATAGACATATATGAAATTGCATAAAACGACTTGTTACAGTAGAAGCATGAAGGTGTTGCGACCGTGTTATTGCAATTACAGCGACTCATGTCAGCCATAGTACCATAACATACAAATTGCTAATACAGTAGTACGTCAAAGTTAAATGGTAATTTTTTAGGTTTCCAAACTTAACTTCACTTGTTTCTCTATGTGCTTTAATTTGTGTTATAAAATCTGCTTCAACAGATTCCTTAAATTGTGTAGTTTCCAGTACATTTCTTCTGTGGAGACATGAAGTAGTCATTTCAATCAACTAACTTTGCTTTGTATCTCGCATCCTCTAGACCATTAACAGTACTTTATGTAACCATTCTTTCCTTGGAGAAAATAATTAATTATATTACTTAGTTTGTTTCCACTTCCGGGTAATCTTCATCACTTTTTGTTGTCAGTAATTTCACCATGCATATCCACTGTGCATAGTCTCAACCATCCTGACAATGCTTGTAAATGTTGTTTTGTTTTCCCACAATTTCTGTGTGGTATAGTGGATAACACTCTTTTGTGTCATCCATATTTATGTAAGATCTAGTTTCCTCATTGACAATGTTGTTCTTATTCAGTAATCATTACAAGCAACAAAATTCCCTATTTTTTTAGGCAATTTAAAACTACTAAATCATTTTTTTTCTGTCAGGTCTGAACTGTTAGTCAGAAGGTCTTAAAGTTGCTGCCTAAATTGTTTCAACATCTGGTGCACTTTCATTGTTGAACTGTTGTCTTTGCAAGCAAAAATAATGTCTTTCAGGAGAAGGCACAAACTGTGCTTTGGTACGCACAGTTTTGAGCCATAGCCCCCCCCCCCCCCCCTTACACACAAAGGCAGTTTCTTGGTGTTTATAGGAAAGAAGCATCAGATGCCAAGAGTATAAAAAGATGGCACAGTCAGTTTCTGGAAACTGGCAGCACTACAAAGAGGCATGGGAGAGGTGAGCCTGTCTCTGTAGAACAAGTTAACAAAATCCACTGAATATTCAAATGAAGGTGATGAAACTCAGTTTGTCAATATTCAAAAGAACTTCAGATGCCTTGTGCAACTGTTCATAAAGTCACCAGAAAATTGTTGCGGTCTTTCTTCATGTAAGAAGCAGATACTGCGGGCCATAAAGTCTGATGACAAGCAACGCCAATATGAATTTGCATGTGAAATGGTTAATCGAATCAAATGGAATCCTGCTTTCTTGTCAACTGTTAATGTTTTCTGATGCAGCCACATTGCATGTCACTGTAACTTGAAAAATGATAATGTTCGAATTTCGGGGTCACAGGATCCACACATTGTCAGCGAAAAGTTATGAGAGAGGCTGAAAGTGAACAATTGATGTGGCGTCAAGTGTGACATATTGAGACGTGCTGGATATCTTTGTCTTTTCCAGGTTGAAGACTTGCAACCAAACCTTTGGTCTCAGGAAGATGGTGCTCTATCTCCCTGGTCATTGGATGTTTTGAAAAGTTCTTAATGCAACAGTTCCAGAATGATGGCTTGGGCGTGGAGGACCCATAAATTGGTCTCTACATTCTCTTCACATCACACACTTGGGGCTACATCAAGGACAGAGTGTTCCCCACTGCAATGTGGGACTTTAAGATCTTCATACACAGATTGTGGAAGTCATTGATACAATTCCTTTGCAAATGTTGCAGCAGACCTCGGTGAAAATTGAACTCAGGCTCGACATTCTTCATGTCACCACAGGGGCTTACATGAACGTGTTTTGGTTTTTTATTGTAATTCTCCCCCCCCCCTCCCCCCCACAACTTATCTTCACACATGACTCAGTTTTGAGAAAAATAAAGTTATTTAATTTACCGTATATTTCCATAGATAAGATGATGGCTGAATCATAAAAAAAGGCCCCAAAATCCGAGTTATTATATGATGGTACAAAAAATTTTAGATTGAAATTTAGTCTGAAATTTACATTGAGGAGGAAAGATTTATGAAATCAATAACCTATATGCCATAAAGCAGGAATAGAATTAATTATTTAAAATGCAGCTTGATTTTACAATGCCACTTGTCAAAAATAATTTCTCATTATATCAAGAGTCGCACTGAAACAATTAGAATATATTTATGTACAGTGCAGTGAAAGGGTTAAAATATTTCAGAGCCACATGCAACAGCAATTGCCGTTTCCTTTGAAATCCTTTATCTTCTGTTCTTCGGCAATTTTGTGTCTTCTTCAACTTGCATAATATGTGCATCGGCGTGATTAAAAATAGTCTCGTCAAAAGAAATTACTTTTCTCGTAAACTATGTGGTGTAAAGTGCAAACAGTGCAACAAAGGGTGAAATCCAGATTTACCAATCACAAAAACTATATATGGCGGCTTCTAGCAGCATTTTTTCAAACTACCATTCACAAAACTAGGCTTTCCACACAAAACCAAAAAGGTTACAATCTCTAGCCTCCTTGCACAAAACCATGGTTTATTCTTACCTCCATGCACAAAACCTACTTATGACAGCATTTTTCAGCTTTGCCTCTGAATCTAAGCCACAGTTGTATTTTTAGATCCAGAAAAAAAGTGCGGCTATCATTTGGGTGTATACAGTAATTTGGGGCTCGTCTTATAGGCGAGATACATGCTTAAACTATAACATTTGAATGAAAATTTATACCTCGTCTTATCTGAAGGTCGTCTTAGCTTTGGAAATATACAGTAGTTTTCTGTATGGAACTAATTTAAATTTGGGAATTTCGTTGTAGGTACCCTGTATAACTATGATTTTATTTTCTTTGCTGCATTGCATTATTTTAAGTAGACACAACTTTCAAAACAGGTAGACTTCAAAAATGTTCAAATGTTTGTAAATCTATCGGACCAAACCGTGTGGTCATCAGTCCGTAGCTTACAAACTACTTAAACTAAGGTAAACTAACCTAAGGACAACACACACACCCATGCCCCAGGGAGGACTTGAACCGCCGATGGCGAGCAACCGCACGCTCTGCAGCGAGGCGCCTTAGTCCGCTTGGCTACTTCACTGCAGTACAGGTTAACTGCTTGTGCTGTTAATGTAGGATGTAAAACGAACAGATTCTTCTCTTAGGAATATGCCAGCCACAAATTATGTTTTAAAATACTCCAGTTACTGAGTACTTTCATTTTATATACACGTGGGTATGGCAAAACACATTAGTAAGATGAGTTCACTTACAAACTGTGAAATACAGCAGAAATGCTGGATGCAATATGAACTTCAGCACTCACCATGTAGTTTCAACTTTGCCCAACAACGCTGTTACAGTTTTTACTGTCTGACAGCTGCACTGAACAATTCTTGAGATATGCAGATTGCATTTACATGAGAGGTCTACACTTTGTGAGTGTTAACTATGTATCACAGATTTTGCTCCTTTCTCAGACACTGCTATTAACGTAACTCTTTGCTCTGTTTATTGTACGTATTACTTACAGAAGCCCTTTTGGGGTGCATGCCTCTCACATGTATACCTAGCCCCAGATTTGCAATTTACTGCAGTGTTTGTGTTATCTACAAGTAAGAGAAACTTGGACATTGGGCAATGCCATATAGGTTAATACTCTACATGACTTTTTCTTAAGGAAACAATTTGTTTCGTATCAAAGATATTGAACTTGAATGGCTTTAAAGCATTTCTTGTTACACTCTGATTCTAATTTTCTTCAAATGGAATTGCTTCACAATCAAACCGCAATGAAGGATTACAAGTATACCTGTAGCTTTTATTTTCTGAAGAGTTAAGCACCTTTCAATTAGTATGTAGAGAGCCTTCTCAATATCAGAATCCTTCAGAAATCTGAAACTATGCCCTTGACAATATATTTGTTGCCGAATGGTTAAGAAGTAGATTGTAAATTATCTTTCCTAGAATTTATGAAGCTTCTGGCAAGTTCAATTGGAACAATAATTTAACTTATTTTTAAACTAAAGCTGAAGTTCACTGTGGTTTCTCAATTAGGGACAGGAGACTGATGACCCTGCTGTTTAGTCCCCTTAAAAAGAAAAAAAGGCATAACTGAAGACTGTAATACAACTCGTTGGCTTTGACTGATGACATCATATCTAAGTCTCACAAGATACACTATGTAGATATACCAACTAGCAAAACAAACACTATCAACGAATATAAATATATGGGATAATATCGCAATACTTAAGTATTGTAGATAATAAATCTATGATTATCCTTGTAATTTACAGATTACTATAACAGAATGTACCATCGATCACAGGTCTCAGCCCAAAAATTTTCACCTTCAGCTCTCATTGCAGGGGGGGGGGGGGGGGGGGACCTCTCTGTTAATGTGTACCTATCAGAGACAATCTACAGATCACTTTTTAAACACAAAATTGTAATCTGTAATCTATATACTCTTTGTAAACAAACTGTGATCTTTACTTCACATATGATGTCATTGGTCAAAGCCAGTGGGTCGTATCATGGACTTCAATTGAACCTATAAAATACAGAAAAGCAACAACACTATTACTTAAGATTTCACATATTAGGAAACAATGTTGTATGGTGGTAACTTTGTAAACAAAGTGACATTATGCCAAATCCTCTGTGGAAATCTAAGAATATGGAATCTCCCTGTTGCTATTCATCCATGATGTGTATCATATTAGGTGTCAAAAGGTCGTCAGTCAATAAAGTTAGTTTTGTAGATGCTTTTCAATATTTGCCATGTATTTTCTATCTTTTTATCTTTATTTTTTAGATTTTTTTTTATCCTGTTATTACACAGTAATTCCTGTGATTTATTGTGAATTTCATGTACAGAAATATTTTTGAGGATAGGTTGCTTATCACGGTAGAGATGTCCGATGAGTCACGGGAAGGCACAAATAATAGAATACTATGCTGTAGCATAGGGCACACTGTGTAATTCTAATTGAGTGTGCCAACTAAGTACTTAAAATGCCCGCCACCAGAGGTGCGTGAGACTAGAGACAAGCAGCGTGCCCTCTAAGAACGAATGTGGATGTAGCGCTGAGTCGTGCAGGCAGTTGTGTAGTGAATGCCAAACTGTTAAGTTGTTATATTCAGTTCTGTACTTAACGGCTGACACTGGCCACTTATGTTAGAGTTTATCATATAAAGTTAGGAGGCTACAACACTCATTGGCGATACGTGTGTTTGATTCCACGCATTCTGTTTTCGCCTAGGTTCAATAGCAGCCTTTTGGAATGACAGAAGTCACACTCGACAAAGTCCTCTGCCGTCTCGTCAGTCAACAGACGGCTCCTGGCGCAGCATTGCAAAACCATACTCAGGTCTTTGCAACAGCTTTGGAGAATCTTACCCAGGTATTTCTGATTCGGCACTGTCCACTCACACGTGTCCCGCAGTGCCAGCCGCGACTACCCCTGTCTCATACCTGCCGCCCTTTCCTGCATTTGATGAGGCTGCGTAAGAGTGTGAGTCTTACGAAAAGTGTGTGTGGCAACATTTTCAGGCTTTTGATGTCCAGGATGCCCGGTTGTGCCGCACTCTTTTTCTTTCATGGATTTCTCCTAAGATTTATAATTTGTTGTGTCAACTGTCAACCCCTTTCCTTTCAGGACCCCACATCTCTTACTTTCGATCAAATGAGTCAATTACTGTCTTTTTATTACTGGAAGTGTACTCATGTCATAGCTACTCGAGTGGAGTTTTATAGATGCCGTAAACAACCGCACCAGTTGTACTGGGTGTGAGCGGCCACATTACACGGTCTTAGTCGCCATTACAATTTTGTTTCAGATGTTCACAAGGAGTCTTATGCAGATCAAATGGTCAGGGATGCGATTATTTGCCTGGCGCACGGCAGGGAAGTGAGGGAGCGTGCCTTACAACACGAAAACCCTTCATTGTCAGAGGTCTTAATAATAGCTCAAGCTTTCGAAGTGTTGAGGATGGCAGGAAATTAAATCGAGGTATTGGCTGTTCAGCCTTTCCTCTCTCGCCAACCGCAGGAAGATGAGCCCCCTGAGGAGGACATTGCCGCAGTTACTCAATGCTCTGTACGGTCAACCGGTAAGCATCCCTTGTTGCAACAGCACAAGCTGCGGGCGTGTGGCCCGCAGCAACAGATGACACAGGTCCGCTCTAGTGCCCCGTTGCCCTCCTTGCTTTGTCAGTCACAATCAGTCCGCTTGTCCTTGGAGCTGGGCCATGTGCCATTGGTGCAGCAAAAAAGGTCATATTTTGTCCGTGTTCAAGTCAAATCCCTCCATGCTGGATCAGGATATGGATGTACATACGGAAGCCAACTGTGTGGGGGGGCACTGCCTGTGGGTCCTTCTAAACTGTTCCTGAACCTAAAAGTTTGCAACAAGGTTCTCTGTACGTAGGTTGATACATGTGCAGCCATTACTCTGGTGAACTCACAAATGTATGTCGAGGTGGGCTCCCTCCCCTGCAGCCAGTCACTCGCAACTTGCTCAGTTATAACAAACAACGGATTCCAGTGCTTGGCCAATTTACTGCTCAGGTGGCATACTGCACTGTCATTCGCATTTCAGTTGTTCGGGTTTTCTATTTTGGATGATGTCAACCCAGTCACGAACAAGGTACCCTTCCCGCAACTGGACGAGCTCAGCTCAGAATTTTCTACCCTGTTTACACCGGGTTTGGGTTGCACCATTTTTTTTTTTTTTTTTTTTTGGGGGGGGGGGGGGGAGGGGGGGACAAGCCAGATATTGGTGGCCCTTCGTGATTCCGACAAAGCAGAATTAGATCGCCTCACATCCCTGGGGTCATTTGTCCTATTACCTTGAGGGAGTGGCTTCTCCTTTGGTCATCGTGATAAAGCCAACTGGCAAGTTGTGGCTCTGTGTCAGTTTTAAGACTACAATCACTGCACAGTCAGTCATTGACACTTATCCATTGTCTCGCCAGGAGGAATTGCTCACAAAGTTGTCAGGAGGACATTTTTTTCGAAGTTAGATTTGGCAGAGGCCTATCTTCAGCTTCCATTGGACGAGGAGTCGCAGTGTTTGTTGGTGGTTAATACACCATTTGGCTATACCAGTATTTACGGCTATAGTTTGTGGTTGCCAGCGCTACAGCCATATTCAAACAGTTCCTGGAACAGCTCACAGCACTGATTCCGGGCTGTATAAATTATCTGGATGACATCGTGGTGTCAGGCACGTCTGCCGAAGACAACTTGAGGAACTTACGGTCTTCTTTTTTCAGCACTCGAAGCCGCTGGACTCAAATGCAATCTAGACAAGTGCAGCTTCTTCCAACCTGCTATTGTCTATCTAGGTTTTGAAGTTTCATGCAAGGGTGTCATCCCTTCACGTCAGTATGTCATGGCTATTTTGGCTTTTCCTCACCTTAAGTCAGTGCAGGAGTTACAGGTTTTTCTCAGCAAGATTGCATATTACCACAGATTTCTTCCCGATGCGGCATATATACATGCCCTTTTGCACAAAGGCATGCATTTTCAGTGATCACAGGCATGCGAAAATGCATTTTCTCTTTTGAAACAAAAGTTACAGTCTGCCCCGTTTGGTCCCCTTCCAGCCCAGGCAACAATTAGTTTTGGCCACAGATGCGTCCCAACATGGGGTGGGAGCAGTCTTGGCCCATAGGTACGAAGACCGTACTGAGAGGCCCATTGCTTATGCTTCGAAAACATTGAACTCGGCACAACTCAAATATTCGCAGACAGAAAAAAAAGAGGCCCTTGCCATCATCCATACATTGCCCAAATTCTATGTTTTTCTGTATGGTACAAAATTCCATTTGATCACAGATAATAAACCCTTGATTTCTCTGTTCCACCCTTCCACATTCCTGCCAGATAAAGCAGCACACCGCCTTCAACAATGGGCCCTGTTTTTGTCATGGATCAACTATGAAATCCATTTTTGCACCACAGCCCAACATGCTAATACCGACGTGCTGTCTCGTCTTCCAGTGCGTCCCGACCCTGTTTTTGACAGTGACGAATTGCTTGGTTTTAATCTGAATGTGGTGGAACAACAGGTAGTGGCCACAGCCACAGTCATAGCCGATCCCATGTTAAGACAGGTGGCCGCTTTATACAACACAGCTGGCCGCAGAGGCTGTGTTTTGGACCCACTTTGGAATTACTTTTCCTTTCGATATCAGTTTTCGGTCAGGGATGGAATCTTACTGTCCACGACAGGTACACCATCTTGGCGGTCGTTCCCTCCTCTCCCTGTTGCGAGGTACTCCGTCTTCTGCATGTGGACCACTGGGGTATGTCCCGTAGAAAAGCATTAGCCCGCCACCATGTTTTCTGCCAGGCCTGGACAGGGGTATTGTCATACATGTCAGCCTGCTCAAAATGTGCTTCTCACCAGACTGCTTCACACACGTTCCTTTCCTGTGTCCAGATCTGGAACAGGCTTGCGAACGAGTTCATGTAGACTTTGCGGATTCTTTCTTGAATTCCTACTGGCTATTCATGGTTCATGCGCTTTCCAAGTTTCCCTACATGGTACAATGCATTTGTATGTCAACAGCAGTAACAGTTTCAGCGTTATCTAAGATCATTACTCTCGAAGGCCTGCCTATCACTTTGGTTACTGATAACGGCCCACAGTTTTCTTCTCAAGAATTTGCCAAATTCTGTGCCCAGCGAGGTATCTGTTACGTATTGGTGCCCCCTTTTCACCCACAATCTAACAGGGAGGTCAAACGTCTTGTCAGAACGTTTAAGACACAGATGAAGAAGTACATAGTTCAGCCTTCACCCGACACGATGTCAGAGAGATTCTTGGCTTCCTACCGTTTTACGCCGATCGGTGATATGAGCCCAGCAGAACTCCTACATGGCTGACAGCCTCGGACGCTGCTTCACCTGCTGCGGCCCCTGCCACGCCACCTCCGCGCCTTGCCACAGGCCTGTTTCCATCCGGGCACTGCGGTGTGGGACTGCAGGTTCGGCCGCCGCCCCAAATGGATCCCAATGGTTGTGACACACTGTTCTGGCTGCCGTCTCTGTGAGGTCCGCATGGAGGATGGAGTGAAATCTTGACATGTGGATAAACTCCATCGTAGGGTGGCCAGTCGGGAGTGGGAGGAAGTCACGACACACCAGCGGGATCTCCCGTTAACTGACAAGGCCGAGCACCAAACCCAGCCCCCTCCTGGCTGACACTCCACGGCATCCTGGGAGCGGGGTCCGGCAACACCTACAACTTAGCCTGTGTCAGCCCCTCCCGAGGTACCAGCTCCGCATCCATCACGGCTGTCGCCACGTCTGCCACCTCTGCCTCTGCTGACATCGCTAATCGCAGTTATGCTGCCTACAGCACAAGATGAGGGGGGGGGGGGGCACAGCGTCATGGACTACAACCCAACTCCAGTCATATCTCACTGGCCTCCAGCAGGGAAGGCTCACGATGTTGCATGGCACTCTCAGTCTGCATGCCCATACTCTTTGGTTCTGACTTGGCACTTCAGCCACAAGTACGAAATGTATGTGTCATGTATAAGAGTTTAGTTTTTCTCCACAGAAAAGGGAGATGTTCTGTAGTGTAGGGCGTGCCGCATAATGCTAATTGAGCACGCTGACTAAGTATTTACAATGCCCGTCACCAGAGGCGCGCGAGACTAGAGACAAGCAGCACGACCTCTACGAATGAATGCGGATGTAGTGCGGAGTCATGCAGACAGATGTGTAGTGAGTGCCAAATTGTTATGTGCAGTTCTGTACTTAACGGCCAATGCAGGCCACTTGTGATAGAGTTTATATGATAAAGTTTGGATGTTACAACATACAACTTTACAACCTGTGGCCATTAAGGCCTTCCTTGGTTAGAGGGACACACACATGCACACAGGCACAACCGCTGTCTCCGACCACTGTGGCAGTTTCCATGTCTCGGCAAGAGCAACCTGTGGTGGGGGTGAGAAAGTGGCAAGGAGAGAGAAGCAGGAGGGGAGGCAGTGATAAATGTTGTAGTGTTACTCACACACAACACAAGTCTGTGTGCATGACCATGCTTACTATATTGCTTATTTGCCAATCATTACATGGCGCTCTTCCTTAGTGTTGTTTGCAGTTGAAATTTCCATTTATATCATAATAATTCTTCCCTATTACATATTTTACTGCTCTGCGAGATCCAGCTAATCTGTACCTCTTGCAGTCAAACAATTACTCATGTAATATTTTGGAATTCTTGAGTCCAAAGTTTTCAGCATGAGAAGGAAAGGGAGAAAAATCAAGCATTTACTGCTAAATGAAATTTATCAGATGAAGACAGACTTTTAAGTACATTAACAGCATACTTCAGACTAACTCTTCCTTATTATTACAACAACAATGTCCACTGAAACAAAATAGCAGCTCTTAGAGACTGTGACACTTCAAAGCACTATGTATGATTTGAAGCACTGTTTTCCATGGTGGTAGCAGCAAGTGGATTTCTCAACAGATTACCTGTAGGGTAAAGAAAAATCAGAAAAGAAATATCTTGCTACCACAAGTCCCTAATAAACATATTTGGCAATCTTATATCAGTTCATAGGGGTGAAGTGCAACCCATTTCACTACAACGTCACGGGTGCGGGAACATGCCAATGCTGTCTGACTGACAGGGCATGGGGAAGGGAAGTGACTGAAAAGTGTGGTGGCATGGGAGACGTGTAAGGGTAGAGTGTGAGCAGGGAAGGGGAGACAAGGATGGTGGAGGCAGGAACTAGTGAAGGTTTAGGCCTGGGGAATTGCGGAAGCGTAGGATATATTGTAGGGAGAGTTCCCACCTGTGCAATTCAGAAAAGCTGGTATTTGTGGGGAGGATCCATATTGCATAGGCTGTGTAGCAGTTATTGAAGTGAGTTACACTATACAGTGCTGCATGCTCTGTAATAGGATGGTCTAGCTGTCTCCTGGCCACAGTATGACGATGGCCATTCATTCGGATAGATAGCTGGGTCCTATTCATGCCCACATAGAAAGCTGCACAGTGGTAGCAGCTCAGTTTGTAGATAAGGTGACTGCTTTCACAGGTTACACTTAATGGAATAGGAAATGCCTGTGACAAGACTGAAGTAGGTGGTGGTGGGATGTTGGATAGGACAGGTTTTGCATCTAGATCTATTGCAGGGATGTGAGTCATGGGGTGAGGGATTGGGAGTAGGGATGGACAAGGATATTACGTAGGTTTCGTGGGTGGTGGAATACCATTGTAGGGGAGTAGGGAAGATATTGGGTAGGCTATTTCTCATGTCAGGACAGGATGAAAGGTAGTTGAAACCCTGGCAGAGAATGTGGTTTAACTGCTCATCCTGGAAGGTATGTGGTAACAAGAGGGGTGTTCTTTTGTGACAGGACAGTGGGTGTGGCGGAGCTGGTGCATGACTGGACAGACAGGCTCGTGAGATCTGGTTTTGGACAAGGTTTGGAGGGTAACTGCGGTCAGTGAAGACCTCAGTGAGGTGTTTGGCATATTTGGCAAGGTACTGCTGGTCACTGCAGATAAGACAATCACGGGTGACTAGGTTGTATGGACGGGACTTTGTGGTGCGGAATGGGCGGCAGCTGTCAAAATGGGGGTATTGATGACGGTTGGTAGGTTTGATGTGGATGGAGGTACTGATAAGGCCATCCTTGAGGAATAGCTAAACATTGAGGGTGGGAACTCTCCCTAAAAATACATCCTACACTCAGGCCTAAACGTTCGCTAGTTCTTGCCTCCACCACCCTTCCATATCCACAATCCTTACAGATGTCTCCCATTCCGCCACACATTTCAGTCCCTTTCCATCCTTCCGCCCTGTCCGTCAGACAACTCTGGCGTATCCCCCAACCTGTTCCTTGCATCTCCCCCTTTCCCTCCTGCTTCCCTCTCCTTGCCACTTCCTTGCCCAACACTGGTTGCTCTCGCCTCAGCTGTGCCGAGTCTCGCAGACTGGCCCCAGCAGACTGAGATAGCAGTCATGTCTGTTTCTCTCTGACTGACAAAGGTCTTAACAGCCAAAAGCAATCAATTTGTTTTCTGTTATTTGTGCCTTTCTGCGACTCATCAGACGTCTCTGTAGTGAGTAAGCAACCTTCCTTTCTGAAAATAGAGTAAATAATCAGTAAACTGTCATAATTGTTCATAAACTGTATAAATGTCTTAAATGCTTCAAATTGCTTTTCTTTTTCATATGAAACAACACAAAGTTATGTTTCAATAAGAACAATATATATAAAGAACAGAGTACACATAAAGATGATACAGAGCTGCAGATAGACACCACATTTTGTGTCTACACTTGACATATTGTCATTACAGTGAATTATGATCTATCCTCATATATTACTGTTTCTTCTTCATACTTTATTCAATTCCAGTATAGAATTTATTGAACATAGTGACTGAATGGGAGAATGTAATTATTTCAAAAAGGAACACTTTTCTTATGTACAGCTCCAAGTTTTATTTTTCAATGGCCAGTTTATAGCTTATTACCCAAAATGGCTGCAAAATAGCGTAGAACAAAGAGAGGTATTAGCTGATTATTACACATGGATGAGTGCAGGTAACTGAAAAGTAAAATTCAAAGATGCTTCATAAATGCTTAGCTTATTTCATTTATATCCAATGTTAGAGCTGTCATATAAAAATTGGCCCAACAGCTTTAATATTTTTTTTACAATATCTGATTCAGTTGTGAAACTAGGATAGTGTGATCTAACGAGAGTCAGATTTTTTCAAATATTGTGCACCAGTTTCCTTGGTCATAATAATTATGGACTATACGAATTCCTTTCACAGATTCACACATTTTCTCCAGTTCTCCGTCCTCAAATACATGATAGTACCTATACAGCACTGATACATCTTGTGTTTGACTACTCCGAGATTGTTTTAGTTTCCACGGCACAAAAACATCTGAGTGTTTGAACTGAGTCCGATTGATGTGCACTGGCAATTCTGGCAACAAATGTGTGGTTGTAGTTTTTGAAGTGCTTGAAGAGTCCAAAATTTCATTTGCGCCATTTTCACTGTTATCAACAGAGAGCTCTGAAGTGCAACTACCTTGTGAAAGTTGGCCATAATCCTTATTGGCTACAGAATTAAAACGATTATATTCACTTTTGGAATTATCTTTACAGTTACATGCATCAAAGTCTGCACTTCCATGATGACTACACAAATCTCTAACACTCACTGACTCAGGTTCTGTATCACTGGCACTATTCACTACGTCACTAGCTTCACTATGATTATATTTATTCTTCTTTCTACTAGTAAATTTCAGATAATTTGATTTTACTTTTCCACATTCTTGATTTCTAGCCCAGACATACACCAGTGCTTTTCCACCTGATCGTAGTATTCTTGCCATTTCCTCCAAAGCTTTTAATCTGCGTTCCTGTAAACAATAATAAAAACACAATATTCATTGCAGTAAGAGAGAGGGAGGTAGGGGGGCAGGGATACGATAGAAATGGGATGCAAGGTGTATATTAAGACAATAAATGAATACATAAATATTCTAGAATTTTACTTGGAATTCCTGGTTAAAAATGTAATTTTTAACGGTTTAAAATAACTTTTTCACCATGTGAAATGCGTATAACTTCTGAGGGTTTAAATGCAATTACGCCAACACAATCACTGATGGGAAGTAAAAATGGCCAACATCATGTCTTTTTTTCTTTACTTGTATTTTCGTAACAGAATTTATATCTTGGTGTGATTACACACATTACAATTTAGGAGAATGTTATTTAATTATGAATATGTTATCATTTTTGAGTATTTGGTTAGGCATAAATCTAATGCAACAATTTTAATTTCTTTGAGGGGGGAGGGAGAGGGGGGGAGAGAAGTGGGCAGTGACAAAGAAGAGGAGAGGGCTGGGATGGCTGTGGGATGCGGGGGGAGGGGGAAATGGTAAAGTAAACAGGGATGGGTTGTCATAGATGGTTGGTGGTTGAGGGGGGAGATTGAAATACTAGGAGAACACTGAGCGACAGGGTTGCAAGATGAGGGAGATTGGGGGGGGGGGTTGATGGAAAGAGGGGTATGGGACAAGGAGTGAGTGAGAGTGTCAGAGAGAGAGAGGGGAGGGAGGGGGGGGGGTAAAGGAGAGGGCAATGGGGCGGGGGAACGGGGCTGAGGGATGTGGCAAGGGAGAGGGGGAAAGGGTGTGTGAGAAGGGGAGAGTGTATGGATGGGAGAGATGGCTATGGTGCGAGGTAGAGAGACAGGCGTGATGTGGTGAGTGAGAGTGTGGATCAGGTGGGGGAGGGGGGGGGAGAGAAGGGGGCAATGAGGAAGAAGAGGGGGATGGGTTGGCTGTGGGATGCGTGGGGGGAGGGGGGAAATGGGAAAGAAGACAGGGATGGATTGGCTGTGGGATGCGGGGAGAGGGGGGGGGGATGGGAAAGAAGACAGCGATGGTTTATGGGGTGAGGTGAGGGGGAAATCACAAAAAAAAAAAAAACACCCTGAAGGCCCAAAAATCGTTTCTCAGGAACTAAATATTTATGAACACTTAAAATACATACTTAACAAGGTTAAAAATAACAAAAAAATAATTTTTCTTAATATTTTTAATGTCTAGTCACATGTTCTTTTGCAACAAATTTAATACACATTTCGGTACAAGTTTGAGTTTTTAAATTCTGCTTACCATTGGTAACACAGTATTTTAATAATAAAAAAAACCCACTCTCTTAATGTTCTATTCTTTTGGCTAGATATATGCAACTGGTAGTAAGGCTCATTTATGCACTGCATTTTCAGCTGAATATGGACTAACTGGGTAAAAAACAGCAAAACACAAATCCATCTTCAAACTGTAGAAGCAACATTAAACCTTGTAGAGCTGAAGTTAGAACTAATAAACATTTCAAAAAGTCAAATTTTACTTACTGAAGTAGTGGTGCAGAGTGATAATTAATCAAAAATTTTAAAAAATTCATATTGGTATAACTTAATATTTTCATAAATCAACACTTTTGCACGGTTAACATGCCCAGTCGAACAACGAACCCTGCTGTATTATTACAGTATGTATTTCAGGATAATAAAGATAGCCACCATATTTGAATATGGAACGTACAGTAGAACACCATTTTTACATTTTTCAAGGGACTTAAAGGAAATTGTGTAAAATGCAGAAAACGTGAACAGTAAAATATGCTTACTGGATCACCAAAAATGTTCAAATGTTTGTTAAGCTTATGGGACTTAACTGCGGGGGCATCAGTCCCTAAACTTACAAACTACTTATGACCTACCTTATACTAAAGACAACACAAACATTCATGCCCGAGGGGGGATTCGAACCCCCGATGGGGAACGGCCTCATGCATGGCAGCATAGCAACTCAATGCGCTCAGTTGCTCTGCCGCGGCTACTGGATCACCCTAGGATTTTCGTAGTTTATTTGTGATATATGAACATATAGGCATCAAAATACTTGCAAGGAAGTTTATTTATTAAGTAATGAAGGTTATCCAAATTCTACACTATTTTAAAAGTCAGGCAGAAGTGGAAATAATAACTTTATAGGAAGTAGAAATTTTTGACGTAATTTCATTAACTTTGTAAGCAAGTCTTTAAATGGCATTCATTACTTATGAAGTGAAACAGCACAAGTCCCGTACTTTATGTATTTTTAGATGTTTTGCATAATGATATTTGAGAATTTATTTACGTTCACAAGAGATAATATATGCATAAATATTTGTGTGACATTTCTGCAGGGTCGGCATCTCTCACAATAATCTCGTTTTTGAGGTTACAATTGAAGTATTCTTCCTGTCTCATGGCTGAAACATGAAGTATTCTGGACGCTGGTTAAAATATTTCCTTCAAACCGCGAACCAACACTTCCATATTTAAGTTAACTTCCGGCCAGGTTAAACATGTGATTTAACGTAGCTGTATTAAATTTGATGTAAGAGATCCAGCCTCAGCTGTGACTCTATAGTTTCCAAGGTGTGCTGTTATAATGTATAAGTTCCTTGATGTTAATTGTTCAACTGAGATGCTCTTCATAAATATAAGTAAGAACTCAAGTTCACTGCAAAACTTCTCAACTCAAATTTATTCATCTTATTACATTTCTAGGTTTTGACTTCCAACCTATTTTGTCCTCTGCTGCCTCCAGTATTTCATCTCGCAATGCTACCCATTCCTACTCTATTGTTTCATTTCCCCCCATTTCTGTCAATTGATGCCTATAGCTCCCACTGAAATTCTCAAGAACTACCAAATGAATTTGTCATTTCTCACTCATCTATGTACTTTTTAGAATAAACCACTCTTTTATACATTTAACTCCATATTTATTTATATTCAAGGAGTTATTCTCTCAATTAGTACATAGGAATAAGACACAAATATCTTGGCAGAGGTCAGACACAGAGTACAACTCAAAATCTACAACTTTTTCTTCTTAGCAACCGTCTAAGTATACGCTTTCTCCAAGGAACTCCAATATATATCTTTAACTGGGCAGACATAATATCTGGGGCCACTTGCTGCTGCCACCACCTCCAGAATCAGAAACGAACAGATTCTGGCGACAGCTGCTGTTCCTATCATGCCTAATCAATTCACTAAAATAAATTGATAACTATTTGGGTATCTCAAGTTATTGGAGAAGTGGCTTGTACCACTACAAAGTGTGATGGAACTTAATAAAAATATAGCTTTTGATAACTAATTTGCTCATCCTATGCTCGAATGTGTTGGGACTTGATAAATGTTGGTCTGTGCTGAAATTGTTAAGTTGTTATACCAATTATAAGCAAATGTAAATCAGTAAGATGTGAACCAAGCAGTTCTGCTTGCTTATCTTTAGTCTATCTTATAATATGAGGTTGGAGGGTATAGTATCCTGTAATATTGGTTATCTTATATAGTTTGGTAAGAGCTGTAACAAGCAAATGAAAAACACTGTAAACATTCATAAATAGTGCATTTTTGATGTATTGGAAAAGTGATGAAATTCAAATTCAAATGTTTGTATAGCTTATGGGACTTAACTACGGGGTCATCAGTCCCTAAACTTACAAACTACTTATGAACTAACTAATACTAAGGACGGCACAAATATCCATGCCCGAGGGGGGATTCGAACCCCCGAACGTAGTGGGCATGCAGACTGTGACTGGAGCGCCTCAGTCCCCTCGGCCACCGCGGCCGGCGGAAAAGTGATGAAGGAGCCTCTGAATATTTAAAAAATGCACAGGTTTTGTAAAAGATATGGACAATATAAACTTCAGTGTAGTTTCTTTACACATGCCACATCATTTTTATTCTTTAAATTCATCATAGATATGCACAAGTTAGACCAAAATGTTAAAGAGATGAATTACCATTATACACTTTCAAATAAACTAGGTTCAAATACTTTCATCAGAAACTGAGCAAAAATCTTCGAATGGAATTTGTTATGACAGTTACCTGAGTGGAAAGGTGGTGAATAACAGCAATGCTAATGCACCCATCAGCAATGCCAGAACGCAAAGGAAGCCTAAGGCAGTTGCAGTTGAAAACTTCAAATCCCTTTTCTTGACATACTCTGGTCAAGCTGAGGCTTTGATCACAACCAACCTGAAATCAATTAGGAGTAGTATGCTGGCGATTAAAGTTTTGTACTGCCATAAACATGAAATTGTAAAACACAACTAACTTTAAACTTTATAATTGTTTATTTCCATCATATAATTGTGTTATTAAGCTACACAATGATCTATCCTCAACATAACACACTGGTTTATTTCCAATCAAAATATTTCATGTGCTGGAGATAGTTTATTATCTATCCAGTCAATGAGACAGCTTAACATGACAATATTGCCTATTCACTGCAGCACTGGCACCTACCTTGAATACATCCGAATTCTGTGCAAGGTACTTCCCATTACCACATCCAACATCAACAAGAATGGCACCACGAGGTAGGGATGTTAAGAATGCAACAACATTAGGCCAAGGCTTATGACGTGTTTCATTGAAGTGACTTGCTATTTTTTCATAGACCTGAACATAGAAACCTTTGACAGCTTTTCTATTTCATCAATGTGTCTGAAAATATTGTATTTAATTAAAAGTTAATTTAAAAATGAAGTTGTGAGATTAATGTAAGACCAAAAATTAAAGATGATTATCAAACTATCACAAGAATCAAGATTAATGTGGAAATACAGTAAGATGCATGCAAATTCTGAGAAGCTCTAAAAGATTTTTTCACTGTTTATAATAATATGTTCACCAGTAACTGCTTAAAACCTAACCTCAAATGCTTGCAAATATTCAATGCAAGTTACAACACAGGCTTAGAGAGAAGTCAAATATCCAGCCTTAACACTTCTGAGGAGTGACAACAGTGTGAATTGCTGTGGAAGGTGTCACCCACCTTACACAGTTAATTCGGAACAAGATGATACTTTTTTGTGGCTATACACTGAACTGGACAGTGAGTAATCACCTGATGCACATGTAGCTTTTCTAGTTGTGAAGCCACTTCTTCATTTCCTTCTTGCAGCAAGCTGTTAATCTTTTGAAAAGAGTCACAAAAGTCATGAAAAGAGCATTTGCAGTCTCCTTTTAGGACTTTTCGAAATGTTAAGGATGTCCGAGTCCCACGTTTCATCACTGTGATACCTCCATCTGTAGAGTGAATTATATCTGTTTTTCTTGGAGTAATACCATGTTTCCATGCATATCTAGAAGAATAGAAGAAATAGAAAACTATATGACAATGGAAACTGCAAGATTGAATACAATATGTTTATCACAAGAGTGCAGTGAGAACAGTGAACAAGAGCATAGGAACTAACTATTTCTTGATAAAATCCTCTCCAGATCTCTCTCTCTCTCTCTCTCTCTCTCTCTCTCTCTCTCTCTCTCTGCACACACACACACACACACACACACACACACACACACACACACACACAGAGAGAGAGAGAGAGAGAGAGAGAGAGAGAGAGAGAGTGGGGGGGGGGAAGAGAGAGAGAGAGAATCATATGCAAATATAAATTTTATATTATTTTATTGTTTGGGATTACAATATATGAGAAAAATAGCAAACACCGAGCAGTACCTTCCCTCACCAGACATTATGAGCAAAGATCTTCGAGGTAAAAGTGTGCTGCTCCTGCGTCCATCAGCATGTTCAAATTCCATCACAACACTAGAACCCAACGAAAGGGACAGAATGTGGTCTTCAAAGGCACTGTGTGTATCAATATGAGAAGGGATACCTGTTGTATAGTAATAAATAATAAGTTTTATTATTAAATAAAGAAAAGTTTTGTTTCATACTTAAACCCTGAAGTACACTGAAAATATAAATTACCTTGACCTGGAGCATACTGATTTACTGTAAGCTGATCTGGGAAAGATATATCTTTCTTACAACCCCTCTCTTTCAGTCGGGAGATAATGAAGTCACATTCCTTGGGAATTTCTCGTGATAATGGCTTATCCTTGTCCACATTATTGATATCATATCGAAACTTAAAACCATAATGTGTAACCTTCCGATGCTTCAAAGATTGAGCTACAATAAACACAACATTGGTGCAAAAATCATGACAGAATACAATAAACTTAATGAAAGCAATGTGATGCCCCATAAAGAGAGCAAAATGTGAGGTATAAATGTTACTAAAAGTTAAATCCAAAACTATCTTAAACATATCAAAATAAGATTTTTTGCTCCAGTGCTCAAGGACACAAACAAATTTTATATCACTTATTAGTATCTATTCTGCAAGCAGCAAGAACTGTAAACAATTAATACAATAAATATAGGATTAAAAGTCGAACAATGAAAACTCCAGGTTGTAATGTCAATAATTGAGAATCAGTAGCAACTCGCTGTAAAGATGATTGATGAGCAGCATACAGGATGCCACATAACTAAATTTTCGGCCACAGCCTGCATTGGAAACAGATCCATATATCAAGGGTGTTTGAAAAGTCCATGCAAAAATAAAAACTACTTATGTGTTTGGGGAAAACCATTTTTATTTTACGACAGTCTCCTTGTAGACTTATACACTTCATCCAACGCTGTTCTAATTTGTTGATCTCTTCCGAATAATACGAATTGCCCAAGCCTGCAAAATGGCTTTTAGTTCCTGCAGTCACCTCCTCGTTTGAATGAAATCTTCATCCTGCCAGCCATTTCTTCAAGTTGGGGAACAAATAGTAGTCCGAGGGAGCCAAGTCTGGAAAAAGGGGGGGGGGGGGATGCGAAATGAGTTGGAATCCTTTTTCCAATAATTTCGTGAATACAATTGCTGAGGTGTGTGTTGGTTCATTCTCGTGGGCCAATCGCCAGCATTGTTATTGTTGCTTGGTGTTCAAATGGACTAATAACGATGAATAATATACACTTGTAATAGTTTACCCTGTTCCAGATGAGGTTTATCCTCTGTGAATCCCAAAAGAGTGTCGCTATAGCCGTTCTGGGCAAAGGACTGGTCTTCACCTGTTTTGGTGCAAGATTCTCCCTTTGTAATCCATTGTTTAGATTTTTTTGTCTCAGTAGTACAGTAATGTAATTATGTTTCATCCACAGTGATGAAATGATGCTTAAAATCTTGCAGATTTTCCTGAACAGCTGCAAACCTAGCTGGCAACACTTCACATGATTCTCTCTCTCTCTCTTTTTTTAAAAAAATAAATAAATAAATAAAAAGAAAGCATGAGCACCATTGTGCGGATAGCTTTCTCATATCCAAAAGTTTGTGCAAAATATTATGTACCCATTCATTTGAGATGCACACAACACTAGCAATCTCACTCACCTTAACTCTTCTGTCATCCATCACTATATCATGGATTTTATCAAAGATTTCTGGAGTCATAACCTCCACAGGGTGTACAAAATATTGATACTTACTTGTGCTCATATGGGTACTCCAAAAATTTTGAAACCACTTATAAATTGTTCTAATCGAAGGTGCAGCCACCATAATGTTTATCAGGATTCTCTTTATTCTCCTGGGGCATTTTGCCTTTCATAAAGTAATGTTTTATCACCACACAAAATTCTTTTTCATCCTTTCTTTGACAATCACTCGACTCCCTTGATACACACAAATGCCAAACACAAAGAAATAGACCAATATGGCAGAAACTTGGTGTGTGTTCTTTCCAAAGATGCTACTAACTACACATGACATCCATACACGCTGGTGGTGCCATTCTCGGACTCTGCACGGACTTTTCAAATGCCCCTCATACCTGCACACATGACCCATCTCTGGTCATTCTGGCACAACTGCAGCTTGACAGTGAGTCAGGAGGAGAAGTGAGGGGAATAGAGAGAGAGATGCAAACAGTTAAAACTAAAGATAAATTGAAAAATTTGGTAAAACTAAAAAGTAAATTGCAAATTTAAAAATAATACTAAAAATGTGGCACACTTTTTAAAGAGACACATTAATTGTTAGAACATATGAGATATTTGTGGGAGAGGGAGGAGTATTAACATGGCGTGCAACCTGTAGCACTGCTATTATGATTTACATAAAGCTCCTAGGCAAGACAAGTATGGTTTAACCGCTTGAAAAGAAACAACGAAAAGAAAACATACTACAGTCATTGCCATGTTAGCTGCATTATTGGACTAACTGCGCTGCCTCAATTTTTTTTCCATCTGCTGTCATGTACTTTGAAACAAATATACCGTGACAATCGGAATACATGTATCGCCAATAATTTGTGAGAACTGTAGTTTGATCTTTAGTCACGAATTACAGGTGAAGTTAGGGTTGGTATATTTCACTACGCAGTGGAGTGATGATAAATCATTACAAATAACATTAAACTAAAATCAGGACATGTAAATACAGTGCCCCTATTTTGTAAATAAAAAATAAAAAAATAATAAAAATCCCACTGATTAACAAAATACTGCCCCAACAACAGAGGTGTCTTTAAAAAAATAATCTACGATTAACAGCTCAAAACGCGACATATCACCCAATCTGGTCATGCTGCACTAGTCATCTTAAGTTGCTGTAGTGTAGTGCACCATTTATTTTGTTCTTATTTGCTTTTGGTGGTAGAATTGAAGCACGTACTCTGCTCTCGCTAAGTTGTTTACTCTACATGAAAATATCTGAAATACATAGGTAAAGCTGCACTTCAATTTTTTCCCCTCGAACCTAGTTAGCTAGTGGCTTTGCTACTTCTATGAGTGGAATCCTTTCACATGTACCAACAATTTACCTAGGTCGGCGCCCAACAAATTACACAGGTCGTGCCCCTCGTATGATTATAATTTAATGTAGCCCAAACTAGATAGCAAAGCTTCGGAAACACAATTCTGAAATAAGGTCAGAGGGCTAATGTTTGTAAAACTGGAGAAATCTGTTAACATTGAATATTAATAAAACCTGTTAGGAAGTCTTTTCTGAAGGCATTTGTCTGGAGTATGGCCTTGTACTGGAGCATAACGTAGACAATAAACAGATCAAAAAAGAAGAGGACAGAAGGTTTGAAATTCGGTGCTACAGGAGAATGGTGAAGATTAGATGGGTAGATCTCGTAACTAATGAGGGGATACTCAACAGAACTGGAGAGAAAAGAGATTTCTGGCATATCTTGACCAAAAGAAGCCATCCATTAGTAGCGCACATTCTCAGATATTGGGGAATTATCAATTTAGTATTGTAGGGAAGTGTTGGGGTAAAAATAGCAAAGGTAGACTACAAGATGAATACAGTAAGCAGATTTAAAGGGATGCAGGTTGCCGTTCTCCGAGATGAAGAGAGTTGTGCAGTATAGAGTAGCAAGGAGAACTGCATCAAATCAGTCTACGGACTGCAGATCACAACAACATTGACCGGCTAGATACGTTTACCGTCCAATGTTCTGATTATGAAAAATCAGTTATGATTCAGAATTAAGAGATATACTTGAAAACAATGAGTTCAGGAGCAGAAATCAATCTGTGCTACTCATCTTATATGTAATATTAAATAATGAAGAAAGATTTTAGAACTAGAAAATTTTCCCATTTTATCCAGTGTAAGCCCAAACATTTCGGGGGAGGGAGGGGTGGAGAGGGTCCCTCGCGACACCCCCTCTGTGCGCCCTTGATGATCAGTCATCCCAGTGACTGCAGAGTACCACAATTTGAAGGCCTGCAAATATCAAATATTGGCGTAAGAGGCTGGAGCATCTTGGTCCATTAGTTTGACAGTGGCATCAGAATCAATCTTCTGGTGACAATGAAGTAATCTGGAGGAGGGCATCACTATATGGCACTGCTGAAGAGGAATGCAGAGGAGAAGAAGGGGACGATCTTTTCCCCTTATTGGACTTTTTCAAACCCCGGTAGGTCTCAGTTGAAGACCAAGGGTTGTTGGCAACATGAACACAGAAAGTCATCATGGAAATAGTCCTTGGATTTCCTCATGTCCGTCAGCAGGGCAAGTGACTTCACTGGTTGGGTCAGAGATTTAGTGGAGTGATGTGTACCCTTAGCAGATGAAGATGATGCTATCTTAGGGGCTAGGCATTATCAAAACTTCAGCACTGAAATGTAGTTCACAGGTCTTTGTAGCCATGTCTCTCTTTGGTCGAGGTGTAGGAACAATTGTGCTGGAAGTGCCAGAAGGTGGAGTACTAGGTTTCCAACTGACATACATTTTTCAGGCAACAAGTGTAGGCATCTTTAAATTTACCCTACTCTTCTGGATGATGTGCTCATCATGGTAGATGGGACATACTCGTGAGGAGGTGCCATGGTTACCCAAGAAGTTTATGCAGTGAGGGAAACCGGCTGGACAATCACCCTCAGGGGCATCCCTGCCACAGGTAACGCATTTGGCTGTGTTCGTGCAAAACTGTCAGGTTTGGTTGAATCACTTACACTGGAAGCAATATCTAGGATTGGGAATGTAAGGTTAGATTGTAATGATCTCAACTGCCCTGGATATTTAATGGAAGGACCATGTGATCAAAGGTCAGGTAAGGGATGTGGGATGGATGGTACCAGAGCATGCAGCGAGCGACATTTACCCGCCCGAGCTCACCGGCGTCCGGCTGCTGCGCTCTGCTGCCCGCACCGCGGGTAGTCGAGCCCCACTGCACCGCATACAAAGCAAGCGAGCTGCAAAACTAAGTACAGCATGAAAGAGAAAATTGGTTCGAAAGAATGTATCCTCAGTATGAAAAAGAGTAGTCGTAGCAGTGTCTGAGAAACCTTTTCATTAGTACACGATAAAGAGGGAAATTATGTTGGCTACGTTTATTAAGGCAAGTGTTCTGCTCTCCTACCTTATCAAAACACAACAATACACCTGAAGGCACATGTCTGCAGAACACAACAAGGACTTTCTGAAGCACTGCTGGCTTCAGTTAAAGACTCTGTCACTGAAAAATGTGTTGAAATGTGTGCCAGGGATCTTCGTCCATTTACAATGATTTCAGAAAATGGATTTAGTTCTTTTTGTCAATATTTGTTCGGAATTTGGACAGGTGGATGCCTCCAACATTCTGACTCATCCTACAACAGTGGCACGAAACAAAGAAAGGCAAGCTGAAGAAATACAGGCAAATTTTGTTCCCAGCATTGTCCAGGCTGTACACGCAAATGCATGTGCATGCACAGCCAGTTTGTGGACCTATCTGTATTGAAAAAGATGTAACATGACTGTTACTGCACACTTTGTTAATGAAAAGTGGACATTAAGAAAAGCCAGAGCGGAGTGCATTGAGACGCTTTGCTACGATGTGCGAGGCCGTTCCCTGTCGGGGATTCGAATCCCCCTCTCAGGCATGGATGTTGTGCTGTCTTTAGTATAAAGGTAGTTCATAAGTAGCTTGTAAGTTTAGCGACTGATGACCCCGCAGTTAAGTCCCTTAAGCTTAACAAACAATTGAACATTAAGAAACATAGTTTCGGCAACAACTCATTTTTCTGAGAAGAACAAATCCAGGGAATTTTTTAAGAACCATGATGAGGAAGCATTTTTTAATGCAGCTCCTTAAGAAGATTTCTTTTGTCATGGACCGAGGTGCTAATTTATGCAAGGTGGAAACGTAACAGCTGTCTCTGTTTGAAGCTACCTGTTTTAGTGAAAAGAGTATTTTGCGTTCCGGCCTCAAATGCTGCTAGTGAAAGATGTTTCAGTGCTGCAGGGAATCTTATATCCAACAAAAGAAGCAGAGTTGATCCAAAATGTGTTGATGATATCCTGACCATTCACTGTAATTATAGCGCTGTTGCTGTTGTTATGGTCTTCAGTTCGCAGACTGGTTTGATGCAGCTCTCCACGCTACCCTGTCCTGTGCAAATCTCTTCATCTGAGAATATGTACGGCAAACTACATCCTTTTGAATCTGCTTAATGTATTCACCCCTCAGTCTCCCTCTATGATTTTTACCCCATACACTTCCTTCTAATGCTAAATTGACAATTCCTTGATGTCTCAGAATGTGTCCAACCAATCTATCCCTTCTCTTAGACAGGATATCCCAGAAACTCCTTTTCTCCCCAATTCAGTTAAGCATCTCCTCATTAGTTACGTGATCTACCCATCTAATTTTCATGAGTTGTCTATAGCACCACATTTCAAAAGCTTCTATCATCTTTTTATCTGAACTCCTTATCATCCACATCTCACTCACACACAATGCTACACTCCAGACAAATGCTTTCAGAAAGGACTTCCTAACATTTAAATTAATATTGGAAGTTAACCAATTTTGCTTCTTCA
Source organism: Locusta migratoria (assembly GCA_026315105.1). Taxonomy (NCBI): domain Eukaryota; kingdom Metazoa; phylum Arthropoda; class Insecta; order Orthoptera; family Acrididae; genus Locusta; species Locusta migratoria. Next base: position 207,494,839 of record CM048749.1, read on the forward strand.
AAAACGCTTTTCTTCCCATAGCCATTCTGCATTTTATATCTTCTTTACTTCGGCCATCAGAAGTTATCTTGCTACCCAAATAACAAAACACATCCACCACTTTTATTGTCTCATTACCTAAACTAATTCCTTCAGCATCACCTGATTTTCTGACATTCCATATCTTCCTTTCAAGACACTGTCCATTCCATTCAATTGCTCTTCCAGATCTTTTGCAGTCTCTGACAGAATTACTATGTCATCGGCAAACCGCAATATTTTTATTTCTTCTCCCTGCACTTTAATGCCCTCTACAAATTTCTCCTTCAATTCCTTCATTGCCTGTTCAATGTACAGATTGAACAACATTGGGGAAAGGCTACAATCCTGTCTTACTCCCTTCCCAACCTCTGAACCTCCGCATCCATTTCTTACCCTTCGACTCTAATAACCGCTGCCTGGTTTTTGTATAGGTTGAATATAACTCTTCGCTCCCTATATTTTACCCCTGATACCCTCAGAATTTGGAAGAGTGTATTCCAGTCGACATTGTCAAAAGCTTTCTCCAAACTGACAAACGCTAAAAACGTAGGTTTCCCTTTCCTTAGCCTATCTTCTAAGATAAGTTATAATGTGAGTATTGCCTCCCATGTTCCTACCTTTCTCCTAAATCCAAACTGATCTTCCCCGAGGTCGGATCCCACAAGTTTTTCCATTCGTCTGTAAATAATTCGTGTAATTATTTTGCAACCATGACTTATTAAACTGATTGTTCTGTAATTTTCACATTTGTTTGCACTTGATTTCTTTGGAATTGGAATTAAGATATTCTTCTTGAAGTCGGAGGGTATTTCCCCTGTCTCATACATCTTGCATATAAGGTGATACAACTTTTCCACGACTGGCTCTCCTAACGACATCAGCAGTTATGACGGAATATCATCTACTCCATGGGCCTTGTTTCGACTCAAGTCCTTCAGCACTCTGTCAAATTCTTCTCGCAGAATCATATCTTCTATCTCATCTTCCTCCACTTCGTCTTCCATTTCTAGAATACTGCCTTCAAGTTTATTTACCTTGTATAGGCATTCTTCTATGGTTCTGCATTTGTCCTCTAGACCCTCCTGCTTAGCCAGTCTGCACTTCCTATCAATCTCATTTTTCAGACGTTTGTACTCCCATTTTCATGTTTCACTTGCTGAATTTTTATATTTTCTTCTCTCATCAATTAAGTTCAGTATGTCCTGTGTTATACAGGGATTTATATTAGACCTTGTCCTTCTGCCTACATGGTCCTCTGCTTCCTTCACTGCCCTATCTCTCTGAGCTACCCATTCTTTTTCTACTGTTTTACTTCCCCCGGTTTCAGCCAATCCTTGCCTAATGCTCCCTCTGAAACTCATAACCACCTCTGGTTCCTTGAATTTGTCAAGGATCCAACTCCTAAACTTTCTACCTTTCTGCAGTCGCTTAAGTTTTAATCTGCAGTTCATAACTGGTAAGTTATGGCGAGAGTCTATATCTGCCACTGGATATGTCTTACAGTTTAGAACCTGGTTTCTAAATCTATTCCTTACCATTATAAAGTCAATCTGGTACCTTCCGGTGTCTCCAGGTCTCTTCCATGTATGCAGCCTTCTTTCATGATGATTAAACCAAGTGTTGGTGATCATTAAATTGTGCTCTGCACAAAATTGTACCAAGCGATCTCCTCTTTCATTCCTTTTTCCCAGTCCATATTCAACTACTACATTTTCTTCTCTTCCCTTTCCTACTACTGAGTTCCAGTGCCCCATCACAATCAAGTTTTCATTTCCCTTAACTTTCTGAATGATTTATTTTATCTCCTCACACATTTTTTCGATATCCTCATCATCTACATCTACAAACATACTCCGCAATTCACCGTAACATGCGTAGCGGAGGGTGCACTGTACCACTACTAGGCATTTCCTTTCCTATTCCACTCCCAAATGGAATGAGGAAAAAAAGAATGTATATATGCCTCCGTACGAGCCCTAATTTCTCTTATCTTGTCTTTGTGATCTTTACGCGAAAAGTAAGTAGGCGGCAGCAAGATCGTACTACACTCAGCTTCAAATTCCGGCCCTCTAAATTTACTTAACAGAAATTCACGAAAAGAACGTCGTCTTTCTTCCAGCGATCCCCAATTGAGTTGCCACAGCATTTCCGTGACACTCGCGCATTGGTCAAACATACCGGTAACAAATCTAGCTGCTTGCCTCTGAACTGCCTCTATGTCTTCTTTTAAACTGATCTGCTGCGGGTCCCAAACACTTGAGCAATACTCTAGACATGGTTGTACAAGCGTTTTATACGCAGTCTCCTTTACAGGTGAAGTACATTTTCCCAAAATTCTCCCAATAAACCGAAGTCGGCTGTTCGCCTTACTCACAACTGTCCTTACATGTTCGCTCTGCAATGTTACGCCTAAATATTTGAACGACACGACAGAATAAAGAAGATCACTACTAATGCTGTATTCGAACATTATAGGATTGTTTTTTTTTCTACTCATGCACATCACCTTACATTTTTCTACATTGAGAACTAGCTGCCATTCTTCACACCAACTACAAATTTTGTCTAAGTCATCCTGTATGCTATTACAGTCAGTTACAGACGACACCCTCCCATACACCACAGCATCATCAGCAAACAGTCGCAAATTACAACTTACTCCGTCCATCAGATCATTTATATAGATAGAAAATAATAGCAGTCCTATCACACTCCCCTTGGGCATGCCTGACGATACACTCGTCTCTGATGAACACTCGCCGTCGAGAACAACGTACTGTGTTCTATTACTTAGGAAGTCTTCCAGCCAGTCACAAATCTGTGAACCTATTCCATAAGCTCGTATCTTCGTGAGCAGTCTGCAGTGTGGCACCGCATCGAACGCCTTTTTGAAGTCAAGAAAAACACAATCTGCCTCTGCCCCTCATCCATGGCTCGCATGTCGTCATGTGAGAAAAGGGCAAGCTGAGTTTCACATGAACGATGTTTCCTAAACCCGTGCTGATTAATGGAAAGAAGCTTTTCCGTTTCAAGGAAATTTACTATATTCGAACTGAGAATATGCTCTAAAATTCTACATGAAACTGATGTCAGCGATATTGGCCTGTAATTGTGTGGGTCAGTTCTCTTTCCTTTCTTATAAACGGGAGTCACCTGCGCTTTTTCCAATCACTAGGAACTTTGCGCTGAATTAAAGATTCGCGATAAATGCAAGCTAAGTAGGGGGCCAATGCCACAAAATCGTCTTTGTAAAACCGAACTGGTATTCCATCCGGACCAGCAAACTTTTTCGTGATTAATGGAAAGAAGCATTTCCGTTTCAAGGAAATTTACTATATTCGAACTGAGAATATGCTCTAAAATTCTACATGAAACTGATGTCAGCGATATTGGCCTGTAATTGTGTGGGTCAGTTCTCTTTCCTTTCTTATAAACGGGAGTCACCTGCGCTTTTTCCAATCACTAGGAACTTTGCGCTGAATTAAAGATTCGCGATAAATGCAAGCTAAGTAGGGGGCCAATGCCACAAAATCGTCTTTGTAAAACCGAACTGGTATTCCATCCGGACCAGCAAACTTTTTCGTGATTAATGGAAAGAAGCTTTTCCGTTTCAAGGAAATTTACTATATTCGAACTGAGAATATGCTCTAAAATTCTACATGAAACTGATGTCAGCGATATTGGCCTGTAATTGTGTGGGTCAGTTCTCTTTCCTTTCTTATAAACGGGAGTCACCTGCGCTTTTTCCAATCACTAGGAACTTTGCGCTGAATTAAAGATTCGCGATAAATGCAAGCTAAGTAGGGGGCCAATGCCACAAAATCGTCTTTGTAAAACCGAACTGGTATTCCATGCGGACCAGCAAACTTTTTCGTGATTAATGGAAAGAAGCTTTTCCGTTTCAAGGAAATTTACTATATTCGAACTGAGAATACGCTCTAAAATTCTACATGAAACTGATGTCAGCGATATTGGCCTGTAATTGTTTGGGTCAGTTCTCTTTCCTTTCTTATAAACGGGAGTCACCTGCGCTTTTTCCAATCACTAGGCACTTTGCGCTGAATTAAAGATTCGCGATAAATGCAAGCTAAGTAGGGGGCCAATGCCACAAAATCGTCTTTGTAAAACTGAACTGGTATTCCATCCGGACCAGCAAACTTTTTCGTATTTAGCTCTCTCAGCTGCGTCTCTACACCGGAAATACCTATTGCTATGTCCCCCATTTCGGAATTAGTATGTTGATCAAATGATGGTATATTTGTGTGGTCCTCCTGCGTGAAAGATTTCTTAAAGGTTAAATTTAGAACTTCAGCTTTACGTTTGCTTTCTTCTATTACTGCCCCGGAATGATCAACGAGTGACTGGACAGTGGGCTTTGATCCGCTTATCGATTTTACGTAGGACCAAAATTTTTTCGGGTTCTTGGCAAGATCTTTTGGTAAAGTACGGCTGTGATAATTATTGTATGCTTTGCACATCGATCTTTTTATAGATGCACGAATCTCTACTAAATTTCACCTGTCATGATTTGCAGGTTCTTTTTTGAATTGAGAGTGCAACAGCCTTTGCTTTCTCAGCAGCTTTCTGACATTATTATTATACCACGGTGGATCTTTTCCATCCGTAATTGTCTTTACTGGCACATATTTCTCTAACCCTTTATTAACAATGCACTTAAATGTAGTCCACAATTCCTCTACATCCATAGTCCTGGAATTAAATGATGCCCATTCATTTTCTACGTGCGATCGTAACACTTGCTTATCGGCTCTTTCCAACAAAAACACGCTCCTAGCCTTCTTGATTGGTTTATGAACTTTGGTCACCATCGACGCTATGACGATATCATGATCACTAATTCCTGTCTCTACACAGACATTGTTAATAAGGTCAGGCCTGTTTGTGGCTATAAGGTCTTGAATATTTCCATTGCGCGTGGGTTGCCGGTTTAACTGCTCAAGACAGTTTTCGGAGAATGTGTCCAAAAGTAGCTCGTAAGACTGCTTGTCTGTACTGCCTGAAATGTAACTAGCGAGGTCCCAATCTATAGTCTCCTTCGACTAATATTACATGGCCCGGATACCTATGCACTACCTGGTGTAGACTTTCTTTGAATGATTCTAAAACTGCTACAGCGGTAAAAACATCCAACTATTAACTTTAATTCTTTTAGACCTATTATACGTGCCCAGATAACTGCACAGTTACTTTCAGCCTCGATCTCAGTAGAAACAATATCTTTGTCCACAGCAATGAACACTCCTCCTTCAGTTGTATCAGATCTATCTTTCCGATATACATTCCACGCTTCACTAAATATTTCTGAACTTGCCACATTATGATTTAGCCAGCTTTCAGTGCCTAAAACTATCTGAGCGCAACAACTTCCACGCAGTGCGGCAAATTCGGGAACTTTGTTTCTAATACTCTGTAAGTTTGCGGCTAATAATTTGATATTTGAAGTTTTATTCCGAACGTGGGCTGAATTTGCTGCTTGAATGCTGACAGGTGAGTGCTCATCAGAGTTAGTGCCTAGCCTAAAAAAACCCATGTGCACTCCATAAGTACTCTGCTACCCGAGTAGCTGCTTCCTTAGTGTAGTGCACCCCTGATCTACCTAGGGGAACCCTACAATTCCCCATCCCATAACACAGATCCAGAAATCTGCAGCCATGACTGCCACAGAGTCGGCGAAGCCTCTGGTTCAGACCCTCCACTCGGCTCCAAACCAAAGGACCCCGATCAACCCTGGGAACAATGCTACAAATCGACAGCTCTGCTTGCACCCTGTGTGCGAAGGCAGCAGCCAGCCGCTCGTAGGACCTGAGGATGTCCTCAGAACCCAAGCGACAAGCGTCATTGGTGCCGACGTGAGCTACGACTTGCAGTTGACTGCAACCCGATTGCCACCGGCAAGGCCGCCTCCACATCACGGATGAGGCCACCCGGCAGACACACCGAGTGCACGTTGGAATTCCTTCCGGATCTCGACGCTATCTGCCTAAGGGGCTCCATCACGCAGCTAACATTGGAGCTCCCAATAACTAATAATCCCCTCCCCCCGTGCACCTGCTCGGACCCTGCTGAAGGAGTGGCCACATGTTCACTCACAGGAAGAACGGTTGCGGACGGATGTCCAGCCTCCACATTGGCATTCCGCATTAAGCGACGTGAATGCCGTATAACTCGCCACTCCCCTTGCGGAGAAGGTGGCTCGACGACATCCGGTACACCTGAAGGTGCCTCGGCAGCAGGGACAGAGAGCGAAGCATGAGACACCTGAGGTGTCCCACTCGACGCACCAGACTCCCCACCATCGCTGCACCCCGAGACAGCAGCCTGAAGACGGCTGACCGTAGCCAACAGCACGTTCAGCTGTTCATGAACTGCGGCCAACTCCTCCTGCGTCCGCACACAACAGGCACACATCCTATCAATACAATTAACAGCAGAAAGTAGAAAACTAAATACTCAACTTTTAAGTAGCCTCGTACTCTAATAAAGGCAGCTGGCTGCAACAGTTTTCAAAATAAACAAGAATATCTGTGGAATACACCGTTATCAAACGCGCGGGAATATAAGCTTAGTGCTGTTTATGATGTGGCACTGGTGGCAGCTGGCACTGGACTGACTGACAATGAGCTTTAGTAACAGTCTCTGACTTGTTTTGAAATACACCAGTCAAAGACGAAGACTATACACAACGGTATTTATCAAATACAATAGAATAAACTATTAAAACACTAGTACAAATGAAATCTGCCAAGTATGTGGGAATAAACCTCTTAAAACAGAAGTACTAATGAAAATGAACTAGACTGGAAAATTAAATTTGACACAAATTAAATTAAGATACTTAGCGCTGTTTACAATGTGGCACTGGTGGCAGCTGGCCGTGCTGGTTGGCATATAAACTTGCACTACTGTGGTCGGTGTTGGCTTCGTGTCTATGTTTACTACGATAATGCATTCACTATGCTGTTCATAGTAACTTACCCACATTCCTATTCTTATTCATTATCAGACCTACTCCTGCATTAGCACCAACTGATTTTGAATTGATAACCCTGTACTCGCCTGACCAGAAATCCTGTTCATCCTGCCACCGAACTTCAATAATCCCTACCATATCTAACTTTAACCTATCCTTTTCTCTTTTAAAATTTTCTAGCTTACCTACAAGATTAAGGGCTAGAACATTCCACGCTCCGACCCATAGAATGCGTGTTTTGGTTTTCTTGATGACGACATCCTCCTGAGTAGTCCCCGCCCGGAGATCCGAATAGGGGACTATTTTACCTCCGGAATATTTTATCCAAGAAGACGCCATCATCATAGTCACACAGTAGGGCTGCATGTCCTCGGGAGAAGTAACGACTGTAGTTTCCCCTTGCTTTCAGCCATTCACAGTAACTGCATGGCAAAGCCACAATAGCTGATGTTACAAGGCCAGCTCAGTCAATCATTCAGACTGTTGCCCCTGTAACTACTGAAAAGGCTGCTGCCCCTCTTCAGGAACCACATGTTGGTCTGGCCTCTCCACAGATACCCCTCCACTGTGGTCGCACCTATGGTACGGTTATCTGCATCGTTGAAGCATGCAAGCCACCACACCTCAGTAATGTCTGTTGGTTCATGGGGGTGGATTATAGCACTAATAATGAATAATATCGAGAAAGTTTTATTTGTAATTTATTAGGTGGAAATACTGACTTTTCTAAACATGAATCAATAAAGTATATAATATTAGGAAAGAAACTTAAATGGCACACTGTATTGAACAGTGACATAACTCAAAACTCTAATAGTTGAGATTTGCCATGACGAATATGATGGACTATCCTACAATATATATTATACTATTCTCCTCAAGCGGACAAACTGCAATAAGATGTGACATTTTTGGTCCAGGATGGAGCTCAAAATGTTCAAATGTTTGTTAAGCTTAAGGAACTTAACTGTGGTATCATCAATCCCTAAACTTACCAACTGCTTATGAAGTACCTTATACTAAAGACGACACAAACATCCATGCCCGAAGGGGGATTCAAACCCCCGACGGGGAGCAGCCTCGTGCATCGCAGCATAGCGCCTCGATGCGCATGGCCACTCCGTTGCGGCGGTTGGAGCGCGCTAATTCACATGCATTTATTTGTGACCCCCTTCCTATAACAAAATAAGTAACATCCATTTGTAGCGTCAGCCGAGAACTGGACAAGGATACATCGAGAACCATTGGCTCAAGGATGCAACAGATTGTACGCCGGGGGAGTCAATTACCTGGTATCTCAGTCTTCTCCTTAGGAAATATAGAAAAGTTCACTATACATCCACGAAACACAACAGGTCCCTTCAAAATTTCTTGTGCTCCATTATTCGTAGAACTATCCATATATGAGAGCGCCTATGCGTTATCGCTTTGTTTATTATTATAGTAATTAAACAGTGTGTGAAGATTATGATGTGTTATTTATTTGTGACATGCTAATTCACATGCATTTATTTGTGACCCCCCCCTTCCTATAACAAAATAAGTAACATGCATTTGTAGCGTCAGCCGAGAACTGGACAAGGGTACATCAAGAACCATTGGCTCAAGGATGCAACAGATTGTTTTTTTGTATAATACTGTTTGGGGGGTTTGAAGGGGGGTATTTGTGTATATTTGCAGTGCAAGTAATGTGACTTTGCTTACGCCTGGCTGTGTATGCAGCCCGCATAGGCAACATGCGCTGAGGCGCTTCATTACGTAAGTGTTGATTCAGATGTTTACTATCTGTTATCGCTTTGACCTTGCTTGGTATTTAAATGGCGCACAGCGTACGCGTGCTACTAGAACACCTATAGTGCGCGTACGGGATTGCACTCCGTCGCCGGACTTTTCATGCTCTCGCCGCTCCTGCCGTCGTCGCCTCTCGGACGTCAAGTATGTAACTTTTCGACATGCCACGTTGTAGAAGATACAGAAGAAGTCGTGCAGTAGTGTATAAGGCTATTGATAATTTGAATATGGATAGTTCTACGAATATTGGAGCACAAGAAATTTTGAGGGGACCTGTTGTGTTTTGTGGATGTATAGTGAACTTTTCTATATTTCCTAAGGAGAAGACTGAGATACCAGGTAATGGATGGTTGACTGTTGCTGTTTTACGTTGTAATGGAGCTACTGTGAAGGCACTTGCTGGACTTGAAAGCGCAAACTCACGTGATGTGATTACTTACCGTACTTTCAATGTATTCCATAATGTTAACAAGGCTTATGGCAAGGGTTATTTGACATCAAATATACCATTTTGTATAAGGACAAGGAAAATCCGCAGAATAAATGAAATGGAATCTGTAGCCATTAGGTATAAAGGCCAAGGTTGTTTGTTCTGATATTAAAATTATTGGTGATGTAACACATTATTATAGTAATTAAACAGTGTGTGAAGATTATGATGTGTTATTTATTTGTGACATGCTAATTCACATGCATTTATTTGTGACCCCCCCCCCCTTCCTATGCAGCCTCGTGCATCGCAGCATAGGGCCTCGATGCGCATGGCCACTCCGTCGCGGCGGTTGGAGCTCGTTAAACATATTTTTCAATGATAAATTAGAAACTGCCAGTTGTAAAATTATGTCACTCTTCTTGGCGGTTTACGAAATGTAATCTTTCATTCCCATAATGTCCACATTACAAAACTTCATAGTCTTTCTCTTAGACTTTCATGTTTTGTATTATTTACTGTAACCCTGTTAGAATATTGCATAAATGAAATGATAAGGGTGTAGTTCCATCATGTGGTTGGAATATAACAGAAGCGGCAGCAGCACACAGACACACAGAGCTGCTGTGTGGGTCGCAGTCACAGCTTGGCAGTGCAGGCCGCCGGACGCTGCGCTATAATTGAGCACAGCTGACCGCGCGAGCATTCATAATCGGACAAGCAAAAACTGAGCGTGACGCGACTGGGCGAGTACAAGCAAACAAATTCGCCAAAATGCAGACCTCTGATCTACACATGACTGCCCTCTCTAGCCGTTAAGTTATGTCTGAGTGATTGTGTGGATGTATCTTTTTCTGCTGAATGCTGCGGCTGAAAATTAAAACTTGAGTGAATATGATTGTATCTTCTACATGCATGTTTGTAGGTCAGGAATTGTCTTTATGGTGAGTTGCTATCTATTCTCATATTATTGACATTCCAACCTGGAGTTTCTGTTGTTAGATTTTGGAAAATTAAAGCAAAATAAAGTGTGTGTGTGTGTGTGTGTTTTTTTTTTTTTTTTCCCCCCCTCTAAAATATAAAATGCATTTGCAAGTATTATTTAATTTTTTTTTTTAGGAAATATCTGTAGCATTAAACTGTAGTGAAACAAGCAAAACAGCAACTTCCACTGGCTCATAGAAAAAGTTATATAGAGCACATTATTGAAGTTATTTCTAGGGTAGAAGTTGAATACAAAAAGTGTCAATAAGAAAGACAGTATTTTTTTGTTTATAGGAACTATTGCAGGTAGTAGGCTTATAACTATCATTGTCACCAACAGGAATCAAATGGAATTTGAGACAAATTACATATAGCAATGTAAGAAATAATAATAATAATAATGTCACTAAAAATACTCTTTAAGTTAAAGCAGCATCATCCTGTTCATTTGGTGGTGGCAAAACACATGGCTGGTATCAATACAAACCTAATGTTAATTACACAACTTTGTCAAGAGAAATCCTTTACCTGTATCGGTTTCACTTTCTGGCCAGTCAATACAATCCAGTATTGCGTTCTCTTCATCTTGGGTTACAAAGTCTTCGATTACTTCTATTCCAGGTGGAAGACAATAGCTGATGTTTAGCTTCTGGGTATATGGCACTGGAAATTTAAAAAATATAGATATAGGGTACACACACACACACACACACACACACACACACACACACACACACACATACTCAATGATGGGCCAAAACAAAACAAGATTATTGGCTTTCTTTAATAAACTGGTTCAATTTTAAGGACAGTTTCACTGAATTTTGGAATAGACCTATGTTTTTGTTCGCAACATTGTATGCAACTTGTTCCCAAGCAATGTTGACAACATTGTTCATGACCACGACTACACTGGTGACAAATATTTGTATTCATAAGTCTGCTACATTGAGCTTTGCATCTATTTGCATTACAGAAGTCTCAGAACTAAGGTATGTCAAATGGGGAGGAAGAATTAGCATGTGGAGCTGTGTTATTATTGATAGATCAATAAAGAAGAGGCAAAGGATGACATAGTTATTGTTGGTGAACCAAAACATGTTATAAAAGTCATGGTGGGAATGACAGCTTTGTGAACTGAATGTCGAAAATGGTTCTGGCTTTTGTAGTTTCACAAAGATGCCGCCTACAGATTTTTAAATTTTACTAAATATGAAAGGGTTTGGAATTCTTCAGTTTCTCCCGGCGTATTTGATAATCAAAATATCCACAGGTGTGCCGGTCTATAGTGTCCAATGGGCACAATATATCGGCGATCATACATGTCACCATCATCATGTGAACTGACGGACTGAGCTCCTGGAAACGCGCCGGCACGGAGATCCGCACGGTACGGCTGCTTGAAGGCAACTGGGTTCTAGCCCGGCAGCGGGTGATTTAAATACCCTCGGCCCGTGGAGCAATCCCTCTGCGGTTCGCGCCACGGCAGCGCAGTGGAACCGATTGCGACGGCGTCTGAGATGACGTCGGTATGAGGGCTCTGTCCACCGTGGTCATCACTTCATTACGTTTGCTAGATTTACTCTTAATTAACCCAATCGCTGGTTCCCAAGATTTGCTAAGATTATAGCCACAGTCATGGTTTATGACGTCGTCACTTGTGCGAATTTCAATGGCCTCTCTAACGACGCAGTCCTAGTATCTCGACGTCTGTACCAGAATCCTAGTGCGTTCATACTCCATCGCATGATTTTCCAACAAACAATGTTCAGCAACCGCCGACTTCCTCGGATACATCAATTGTGTGTGCCTCTGGTGTTCAACACATCGATCCTTGACGGTATGCATCGTATGTCCAATATATGACTTTCCACACTGACATGGAATCTGGTACAGATCATCTTTAGCACTCCCCACGAGTGTACAAATTTTATTCAGCGGACAAAAAACAGTTCCAACCTGGTGTTTTTTCAAAATGCGGGCGATCTTCCCTGAGAGTGCGCCGGTATATGGAACGAATGCAGTGCCTACATCCTCCCTCGTGTTTTCATCCATTTACACAGGTTGTGTTGTAGTGGTTGGGCGGAGAGCCCGCTGAATCTGCCAATCTGAGTACCCATACCATGTGGCCAGATGATGAAAGTGTCATCCACGTAACGGAAAAAGCAAGTAGGTCTCCACTGCACGGCCGCGGCGCGGACCGCGGAGGGGTCGCTCCGCAGGCCAAGGGTATTTAAATCGCCCGCTACCGGGCTAGAACCCAGTTCCCTTCGAGCAGCCATAGCGTGCAGATCTCCGTGTCGGCGCGTTTCCAGGAGATCAGTCCGTCAGTTCACCTGATGATGGCGACATGTATGATCGCCGAAATATTGTGCCCGTTGGACACTATAGACCGGCAGTACACCCGTGGATATTTTGATTATCAAATACACCGGGAGAAACTGAAGAATCACATCATACACCTTTACGGGGAGGAGATGTATCGCAGCATGAAGAAATTTGAAAAGTTGCGCCACCGTAGATGTTGTTTGCTAAGTACTCTTGCTTTTCTAAAGAGATGCCGTTACGAGAATGTTGTTCCAAATTTTGCTAAGGTTTCGCATCACATCGATTCTGCAGCAGCCAAGCGAATTAAAAATCGGGCCGGCCTCGCATTGCTTCATGAGAGAGTGCATTTCACCCGCCGTAGTCTTGAGTTCATCTCACTGGAACTATTCAAACTGCATTTGCAACTGGCTAGTCACTTCACATCTTTTTCCTGGGATTGGATTGATGGTGTTACTTCGGTTGTAGCCGATTCCGCCCATAAGAAGGCAACAGGACAAAACAGCTAAGTTCTCATGCCTCCTTGACAAAACATCTCTGCAGGTTCCGTGCAAGACCGTCATCAATCTGAGTGGCATGGAGTTGAGTGATGATGCGGTCTCAGTTTTAGAGAAAGGACTCAACTTTGTTCCTACCCCCAAGTTCAAAGGTCGCAAAAATTATTAGTGCCGTTGAACAGGTTGCAGCTCGACTTCCGCCTGAATCAGCTGAGGAAATATGTTGTGAAACTTGTCGTGCATTGACGAAATCCAAGCCCATGAAGTCGAACATCACTAGTAAAGAGAGGGCGGCCATTCATGACCTGAGGGTACACCTTGAAATTGTTGTCTTACCGGCTGACAAAGGCAATGCTACGGTTTTTGTCTCCCATAAGGACTACACTGAAAAGATGCAGAGCCTGCTAAATGACGATTCCTACCGGAAGATCAGCGTTGACCCCACAAAGAAGGTGGAAAACAAGATGAGGGCGCTTCTCAAGGATGCAGATTTATCGGAGGGTGTCGCCAAGAAACTGCTACCTCAAGATCCGGTACTGCCAAGACTTTATGGACTCCCTAACGTTCACAAAGATGGGGTGCTATTATGTCCCATTGTCAGTAACATCAGAGCACCTAAATATTTGTTGGCCAAATACTTGACGGGAATATTAAGTCCTTATGTGGGTAAATGCCCTCATCACATCCGTAATTCCGTGGATTTTGTTAAACACCTTAACAACTTCACGCTGGATGAGTCAGATATCATGGTGAGTTTTGACGTCGTTTTGTTGTTTACGAGGGTGCCCCTTCGAGAGTCACTAGATTTGATTGGTCAGAAATTTGACGAGAAGACCACCGAACTATTTAGGCATGTCTTGACCTCCACGTACTTTATTTTCAATGGCGAATACTACGAACAAATGGAGGGAGTCGCCATGGGTAGCCCACTCTCCTCTGTGGTTGCAAATTTGTACATGGAGAATTTCGAGGAGGAAGCCCTGGCATCATCTGAATGGAAACCTACTTGCTTTTTCCGTTACGTGGACGATACTTTCGTCATCTGGCCACATGGTATGGATAAACTCCTTGACTTCCTTGCACATCTGAACTCCATACATCCCAACATCAAATTCACTATGGAGACTGAAACGGAGGGTAAACTGCCGTTCCTTGACATCTTGGTCAAGAGAAGAGCTGATGGCACCCTGGGTCATAGTATATATCGGAAGACAACGCACACTGATCTGTATTTACACAGCTGTCACCACCCTTCACAGAGAAATGGGTACTCAGAGTGGCAGATTCAGCGAGATCTCCGCCCAACCACTGCAACACAACCTGTGGAAATGGATGAAAACACGAGGGAGGATGTAGGCACTGCGTTCGTTCCATATACCGGTGCACACTCAGGGTAGATCGCCCGCATTTTGAAAAAACACCAAGTTGGAACTGTTTTTTGTCCGCCAAATAAAATTCATGCACTGGTGGAGAGCGCTAAAAATGATCTCGGTTTGAGGAAGACCGGCGTGTACCAGATTCTGTGTCAGTGTGGAAAGTCATATACTGTCAAGGATCGATGTGTTGAACACCAGAGGCACACACGATTGATGTATCCGAGGAAGTTGGCAGTCGCTGAACATTGTTTGTCGAAAAATCATGCGATGGAGTATGAATGCACTAGGAGATTCTGGTACAGACGTCGAGATACTGGGACTGCGTCGTTAGAGAGGCCATTGAAATTCGCACAAGTGACGACGTCATAAACCATGACTGTGGCTATAATCTTAGCAAATCTTGGGAACCCGCGATTGGGTTAATTAAGAGTAAATCTAGCACACGTAACGAAGTGACAACCACGGCGGACAGAGCCCTCATACCGACGTCATCTCAGACGCCGTCGCAATCGGTTCCACTGCGCGGCCGCGGCGCGGACCACTGAGGGGTCGCTCAGCGGGCCAAGGGTATTTAAATTGCCCGCTACCGGGCTAGAACCCAGTTCCCTTCGAGCAGCCGTAGTGTACGGATCTCCGTGCCGGCACGTTTCCAGGAGCTCAGTCCGTCAGTTCACCTTATGATGGCGACATGTATGATCACCGAAATATTGTGCCCGTTGGACACTGTAGACCGGCAGTACACCCGTGGATATTTTGATTATGAAAGGGTTTGTTTTCTTTACACACACACACACACACACACACACACACACACACACACACACACAAAGCTTGCACTATAAGTTATCTAAAATAGTTCCTGAGATTTGTTTGAAGGATTATATAAGGGTTAATGTATTTATTTTAATATCACTGAAACATGACACATCCACAGCAATAAAGATCCCAGTTGAATGACTGCAGTGATATGTTCATGAACTTTAAATATATATCCAAATCAGTTTGGATTGTACATAGACAGCCCTCCCCCTCTCCCCCACACTTACTGAGTTTTTACTCTTCTATTTTTCTTTTCTACTGCTGGTATTGAGACCAAGAAATTTTATTTTCTTATGAATGTCATGGCTGCTGGTACCCAACCCCACAGCATCTTTTCTTATTATTTCATTTTTATTTATTTTGAAAGAATCATTTATACATCTCATTTCTTGCATAATGCATGTTCCATAACTACTGCTCATTCACACAGGTTATAATGATATAAGATGGTAAATTTTCTCTCTGGTACGCTCCATCTCACAGACCACCGAAAACCACGACAGACAACACAATACTTGGATCAGTATTCACTTCAGTACTCAGTACTCCAGTAGCAAAAGAAAAACAAACACTAGCGCTGTGTAGTGGCAGTTTGTAGTAACCTATTACTGTTCTGTGGAAGTAATCCTGGGAGTCCCGCCTGAGTAGCTGTAGAGTGCGCATTGCTGTTACTCGCTCGCTACCGTTCTTGTCACCATGTGTGGACACAGAAAGGGACGCATGGGGAAGGGAAAGTCCGAGTCTGGATTCCCTTCTGCCTTTATGCAGCAACTTGCTGCTGAGGTGCTGCTCATGTCGACGCCAAGGTACAAGCAGAAGAAGAGGCCTCTTCAATGCTGCCACTGTCAGAAGCTTGGCCACTAGGCCAAGTCATTTCAGCGGATGTATGCTCGTCTGAAACATGATACAAGCATGTGCAAGATGTTGCCTGGAACGACGAAGAAGTTCGCCAATTGCGGCGGACCTCACGCCACTAACTTCCGTAGTTATAGCTATTTCAAAAGCTCTAACGGCTGTAAGACGCGCGTACATGAGGCGACTGCGGATAGGAAAAAGGCCCCACAATATGTGCTGAAGACTGACGATCGCAAACCACAAGAAGAGTTTCACGAGATGATTAATGACGCACTGGCCTACCTCAAGGTCACAATAGCGGAAGAGAGGGTGGCCCCTTGTGCCGAAATCGACGCGCTCCACTGACAGGTGGTGGAGCTGAAGAAGGAGCTGCGTGCCGCAAGAGAAGAAGCAGCAGCCCCCATCGCTCCTGCCCCATGTTGACGGGAACCGAGGGCAGATGCAGGTACACAGTGGGACAATGACATCCAAGAGCTGGAGGTGGACGAGTCCCCGGCCTCTGCAGCAATGTAGGAAGACAAAGGAAACGGAGTCGTCTCCACCAAAAGCCACCAAAGAAGAGACGATGGCCACACATGCCGCGACCGGGAAGCAGTCCGGGAGAAGACCCCTTCTCAAAAGTACAACTTCAATGCATGGTAGATGAAAGTCTTGGAAGCCAAGCTGAAAGGGAAAGAAGAAGAAGATGTATGGGCTTACCTAGAATCGATGTACGACATACACATACGAGATGAATGGGGTGCCATCATCAAGAATGTGGCCAACAAGCAGAAGCGCAAGTTCCTGGAGAAGCAAGCCTAGAAGAGGACCACTCAGCGGCTGCGGAAATAGTGGCAACCCCTAGAAGACTGGGCGCTACAGGGTCATTCAGAGAGAGACGCAAATTATGGGACGAGGTAGTAGACCAGTAAGAAACTGACCCGCTCCATCATCATACACATCATTATTACCAACCATCACCCATCGCTAGCAGTCCTAGTTAATAGGCACACTCACCCTCCAGATATTTCCTGAACTGTCCACAGAAACATCCAAACCATTCCCAGTGGAGTAAATGTCACAGAACAAAGGCTCCACCTGCGTCACCCTCAATAGAGCGTAACCTATAGAACCAGCGCGCACGCGGTAGTAACCTTTGCGTAAAACATACCACAGAACTGTTCACTTGATCTTTAAGGACATAGCCTCCGGAACACTGTTTCTGTTTGTTGTGAACATGGGCAGTCTAGTAGCAGCCATGAACAATGTTTTGAACTCAGTGTAAACGGTCCTTTACCTATCACAATCACGGCCTCATGTGATAATGTAGACTATAGCAAATTGCGTGACAACACAAATGTTATGTTATAGAATATTCCATTTTACGACAACAATTACTTTCACTGAACAGCAAAGGGCACACACCAGAGAACCTCTCAAACTTATAGCATGAACAGTATTATTTATTTACTTCATGGTTTGTACGAAACACTAATCAAGTCATTCTAAATGGATTTATCAGAATATTAACATCTTGGCAAAGTTTTCAGCTGTGATATTGCCGAAATAATCACGTGAGGCTGCAAGAATGATAGGTAAAATATTAACCTGAAATACAATTTAGATTTGAGACAAACAAACTCACGTTTATCTGTATATGCTAAATACAAACATCCGACATTTGGGTCTTTCAGCTGCTTTCCGTGGATAGCCTCAAATGCACGAGTTGCTGCCGACGCTTCTTGATACACAACGAAGCTGTACGACTTCCCTGGCACCATGACAATATCTTCGACAACCCCATATGCAGAAAACACCTCCAGCAAAATCTCTCTTTCAATTCCGCTGACTAGCCCTGCGTTACCAATGAACAAATTCTGCAAACAAAATCGTTAACTAAAGAAGTCAAAAGGAATAATAATGAGAGAAAAATAACAACACCATACGTGAACTGAATAATCTTACTTACTGTTGTTGGTACATCAACGCATTTTATCCCTGTGTCTCTAAAGAGCATACTAGCGTATCTGGTCTGTTTACGCTTTGTTTTTCTACCTCGCTTGTAACTACCTATGTTACTGTTATCCATTACCGCGTACTGACAACAAATTGATAACAACAATATATGATGGGTAATGTTTACATTTCTTTCAAACTCACAGATTATAAAGAAACAGATGTTTGATTTTGGAATATCTTTGGCTTTATTTTTGGTTTTCGCTGACTGTGTTGATAATTATTATTTCATCGTTAAGTTTCCAATTATGTTAAAATAACTATTAGTTTACCACTGGGTGCCCACTACACTTATATGTATTTTTCATACTTTGATTTGAACTATTAATATTGAAACAAATTAGTCATATCTGTGACCGCGTTTTTGAGATTGTAGTTTGTTCAAAATGGCTGTGTCGGTGGTTGGATGTGAGATTTGGAAAAACTGGGAAAAACAGGGGAAAACTGATTAGTAAGTGGACTACAACACAGTATTTGTGTATTTATTTAAAATATCTTTCATTATGATACAGTTGATCCGTATGTTACACATTTAAGATTTAAAGTAGAAATTGTTTGAACCGCTTCCAGGTGTTCAGTAGATTGTGTTTAAATAGTAATTTTTATTTCTTATTTTTTAAATTTTAGCGGAAACATCAGGAAAAATGACAATAACAGCGTTATACATACCGTATTAGTTTCTTCGTTACTGTTGCTGAGCTTTGAAGTGTTTACAGTTTGCATTGTAGTTCAGTGGATTGTCAGGCATAGCTCACTATTGTTCTATAATTTACAAAGTTTTCAAAGCATTTATCAGAATTGTTTTAGTATAAAACTCACACGTGTGTAATAGTTTAAATGACAACCGACACATCTGCGAAGATGCAAACTTAATAACGAACCGAGACTTATCTTGAATTGATATTTTTGTGTTATTAACAAATGTTAATGTGTAGGCTTTTAACTGGTATATCAGATGCAGTTACTTACGTAATTATAACACTCCATGAATAATTATAATGGAATCCGTGTAAGTATAATGTTGGTGACCTCTGTGGGTGTGTGTGTGATTGTTTACACATTGTGTGGTTAAATTGCAGAGTCTGTTGCCCGTGTTTTTAGCATGGCGCGTATGTTGGCAACTGTAAATAGATCGCTTCTGGACCGGGGAGTCGGGCGCTACGCGCCCTCACATACTGAAGTAAAAAAACAAACCTGTTGTTTAACCTAACTTTCACTTAAATGATCACTGTTTAGTACAATCACAAAATAAATAAACCACATAACTGCTCTATGGTTGACTGCTGTGGTGTTGCCAAAATTTGCAGAGCGTTGGCAACAGGCTGTGCTGTTTATCCCATTGGGTAATACAATAGTTAATTTGAAAGATCTGTAGTGTATGCAGTCTTTGCTCCCCAACAGTACGTTACGGTAGTATATTTCTGTAATAACTTTGATCGCTTCTCCCATTTCGTTATTTCTTCACAAATGTGTGTTTATTCATTTGTTGCTGTCACCTCTTTTCATTTGCTATGGAAGTTATTGCATAACATTTATGATTCACTGACATACTGTACTTTAAAGGAAAATCTACTCAAATAGTGATGGAAATTAGTCTGATTCACATTCCAAAGTGGCACCTTGTTCTCAAGAAATGTACTCATATTGTACAATTAAGTGTAGCTAGTTTGTATTTGAGATAAGGTACACCTTTTATAGTTCCCTGTCATGCTGAAGGGCACAATTCAATTGCTCTCAGCCTGGGATTATTTCCAGTTTCAAATGGGAATGTACTGTGCCTTAGCATTGCATGGAAATGTTTTTTATTTCTAACCTAATTTTTTCGCATTAGAAAAAATTCTTTACTTAGATAGAATGTAATGTGATTAGCGTAATTTCAATGACTACCAGTAACGAAGTAGGATTGATCATGTGGCCTCCAGTTCATGATATCCATATGACTATCATGAGTATGCTAACAGGACTATACTGTGTTTATAATTCCTTTGTGACCGATTTTTCGGTGCTTGAGTGGTAAGGCCAGCTGCCATCCCATCATGCGGGGCTCTTTTGTAACCAATGTATGCTGGCCTCTTTGCATTTTCGGTTGAAGAGTAGTTTATGAGTTCGCAAATGGTGTTTCATGTGTAGACATTGGCAACGGTGTCACAACCAGTCCAAGTCGCATTCACGTGGCCAGTAAGAAATAACTTTACTCTTTAGTAAACAAATTGCATAATTGATGTAAAGATCTTTAGATCAACATATTGCAGTTCAATCAGTGTGAAATTTATGTTCTGTAATGCAGA
The DNA here is from genome assembly GCA_026315105.1 of Locusta migratoria. Classification (NCBI taxonomy): domain Eukaryota; kingdom Metazoa; phylum Arthropoda; class Insecta; order Orthoptera; family Acrididae; genus Locusta; species Locusta migratoria. The sequence goes on from CM048749.1 coordinate 207,515,211, forward strand.
TTGAGTGTAAGATAATAACAAAAAACTTGCAACCTGCATTCTAGCTGTACTATACAGGATAGTTAGAATTATTTTCAACCGTGTTTTAAATTAATAAGTGTCATCATTTACATACTGCAAAGGCACTGAGAAAATACTATTCAGTCGTATTACTTGAAAGAGAGAGAGAGACATATTTCAGTTTATGTTGCAAGAAAGTAGGTTATTAAATCTGAACGGAAAAGTAGTGCTTGTGAAGAAACATAATCGAGGAGTATGTGATACAAATCTTTCAAAATAAAGTCATTGAAATTTAGGCCTAATGTTAAAAGGTTTTTTCTCGTCTTCTGAATGATCTGTGTGAAGTCTACATGCTGTGACCAATATTATTGGTTAAATTTTACTTTATGTAAATAGAACTTCTAGGTACTTTACACCAACACATCTTGTCTTAAAATGCTGATTTATTGTTCAGACAAGGGTACATACAAGAACCTGTCAACCTTAGAGCAGGAACAGCATTAATTAGTTTCCGCCAATTTGTCATGAATTCCAAAGATCAACAAAATACGTTCCATTTCAAAACATTTAGAATAGCACAAAATATTGAAATATTCCAAAAACTACATCAATATTTAATAACAAAACTTGTTGTTGTGGTCTTCAGTCCGCAGACTGGTTTGATGCAGCCCTTCACGCTACCCTGTCCTGTGTAAGCCTCTTCATCTGAGAATACAGATGACAAACTACTTTGAATCTACCAGGATAATCTTCATAATTTTGAAAGCTTCTGAACTCCTTATCATCCATGTTTCACTCCCATACAATGCTACACTCCAGACAAATGCTTTCAGAAAGGAGTTCCTAACATTTATACTAATATTGGATGACAACAAATTTCGCTTCTTCAGAAAAGCTTTTTCTTCCCATAACCATTCTGCATTTTATATCTTCTTTACTTCAGCTCTGCCTGGGGGGGACGTATAGTTTCCTAGCTGCTCATGGGACCACCATGAAAAGATCGAGTGATGCTGGAGGCGTTTAACCACCACCTCAAGGCATGGAAGAGTTGCCTTTAATGCAGCAACATACGACCTACGAACGTTTCCCTACCTGGCTACACCGTGGGATGAATGACGGGCTAAAGCTAGAGATGAACGTTACACACCCAAATTTCTTGTGTGCAGCAGAACCGATAGGTAATCATTTCTCACCACTAAGCCTCTTTTTCTTCTTGGAGAATAAGTACAGTGAAGTTGCGGGGATGTCGAAAATGAAGTGCAGTGCAGTCCTTAGCTCCAAACATCATCCCCTGCACAGTCACGGGCGCTACTGGCTTTTGACCAGCAGTGGCAGTCACGCCTTACAAGAGTTTAAATATGGTGCAGGGGATTATTTACCATTGCGATCTCCTCCTGCAGCCCGATGACGAGTTACACACCAACCTCAAGCGATGGGGTGTACACTTCGTTGGGCGCGTGTACAGCGGCCCAAGGACAACAAGGTAGCCACCGGTGCATTTATCTTGGTCTTTGATGGTGACAATCTGCCGGAAGAGGTCAAGGTGATGATATACAGGTGTCTTGTGAAATCTTACATCCCTTCTCCCATGCACTGCTTTAAGTGCTGGAAGTTCGGCCACGTCTTTGTGCTGTACTTCCAGTCCAACCTGTAGAGATTGCGGGCATCCATCCCATCCGGATGCTCCTTGTACTTCACCTTCTCTCTGTGTCAACTGTAGACAGCACCTCCCCCCCCCCCCCTTTGTTATCTGGACTGTACCATGCTCAGCGTGGGATCCTTGTCAGGTGGGTTTGATGGAGAATATAGAAAGAGTCCAAAGAAGGGCAGCTCGTTTTGTATTGTCACGATACAGTGGAGCCAGTGTCATGGAAATGATACAGGGCCTGGGATGGCAATCATTACAACAGTGGTTATCGCTGCGGCGTGGTTTACTTGCGAAACTCCAATCACCAACATTCTCATCTAATTGCGAAAATTTTTTGTTGACTCCCACCTACATAGGATCACCGTCAGAATAAAATACGAGAAATCAGAGCTTGACTGGAGAGATTCAGATGTTCTTTCTTTCCGCACGCTATTTGAGAATGGAATAGGAGATGAATAGTATAAAGGTGGTTCAATGATCCCTCTGTTATGCACTTCATTGTGGTTTGCAGAGTATTCCGTGTAGTTGTAGATGCTCCATAAAGAGCGAAAAATAATGGAGTACAAGACGATGGAGCGACTTTTGTAGCCGTACAGAATGTTTTTAGAGTATGTTAGGAACTCTGTTAGAGATAGCGAGAATTATCCCAGTCAACTGAGGTTGAATGGAATGTTGCATGAATTTGTAAACTTATCTTGAAACAGAAAAAAAAATATATATATATTTTTCACTGTTGTATGTTTTGCGTGATTGTACAAGAATGTTAGCAGTGAACCAAGTGAAATGGTGTCGACTGCTCTGGTCGGACCAACTCAGCCGCCGCAAAGAATAAATGAATCTTCCGCGGAACGCAGAAGGGCCATTTCGTGCCAAGTGGTCTAATATCGAGAAAAGTTCCCACATGACCCTCATGGATTTTGATGAAATTTGGTGTGAACAATCACACATGTTCTCAATGAACACTGGTAAAGTTTCAGTTTCAAAAATTCAATACTTCCGGAGATACAGTCACTTGTTTAAGACCATAGCACAGCTTCCAATAGTGCGTCGTTGAATTTTCAGCAACTTTGAGATGATATATCTCTGGGAGTATTTGTATGAAAGAAACAAAACTTGGCCATCTTATACAACTTTTAGAGCTCTTTAAAGTAAAATATTAAGAAAAGGATTTCTGAGCAATTTTCATATAGAAAATTTGGGGCAAAGTTGGGCGAAAAAATTGCTGGTTAAAAAAAGTGCGAACTTTAGTTTTTTATATCTCCAGAAGTAATTGTGGGATGTACATCAAACTGTGCACACCATAACTCACCAACACAAGCTCTTAGAATATAAAGTTTCATTCTCCTATTGCTTCCCATTATTTCACAAATCTAGGGTAAAGTTGACAATTTTTCAAAAAGTGCTAAAAATGGGTATTTTCAGTCAAATTTTTCAAAAAAGTGTTTTCTCCAAATTCCTTTAGACTATGCTCATTAGAAAGAGCATATTCTAAACTATCTAGAAAAGTGGATTTGGTTTTGCAATGCAAGCATATAAGGCACTAAAAAGTAGCATAATCCTAGAGGCACACTGGAAGTTTGAACCCATTTTCTGGCACTCAAATTATACCTAAAATTTTTTATTATGTCTAATAAATATTTGTTAATGCCTGGGATAAGTGAAATAAGAAGTCCTGATGAATAGGACGTAGCTCAAGTCCGAATAGAAAAAGAATAAAAATAGAAACAATGTTATTTCTTAACAGTCCTCCCAATCCCACAACTCTCTCTCTCTCTCTCTCTCTCTCTCTCTCTCTCTCTCTCTCTCTCTCTCTCTCACACACACACACACACACACACACACACACACACACACACACACACAAAACTGAATTTAATTCATAAAATTTATTACCATAATTATTATCTAATTATTAGTAGCCTGTGTAATGAACAAACACTACCTTACTTATGGAAAAGAAGTGTATAAATGAGTTGCTATGGTTTAACCACTGCTAGTTTCATTTCACCTGAGTAAACCAGCATCCCCATCGCCACAGGGGCAACAACAGCCACGGGTGGGTTCCTTTACCACAGGATATCCCAAGCGTGATAAGCATTTCTTTACACAGGTTCCCAAGCCTGATAATAAAATTATTGAAGTGTCCTGGGTAAAATTAGAAGCCACTCATAGATTGCTTAGTTTCCTCTAACCTATTTCAATTATTGATAGGGTATGGTGGTACAATTTCAATCATTTCGGACAAATGTAATTGTAACTGCAAACATATTGAGAAAAGAAATAGTTTTAACTATGGCACTTGTTCTTGAATGTTTAATAAATATGTAACACAAATATTAGACATACGTAAAAAATAGATGAAGTCCACTTACCAGGCGAAGGAGCCTGGTAAGTGGACTTCATCTATTTTTTACGTATATTTTTCCTGTTAGGAATTTTTCCTCCATAATATTTGTATCACAAATATTAGCCAATTACATATGTTGATATGAACACAAAAAAAGGTTACAGAATTGAGAAAAATTGATATAAAATGTACCACGCTCACTGACTTTTCCCAAATAAAAAGCACTTTTTCCTTCGGGCACCAGTGCATACTTCGCTGTACCAAACGTTGCACAATAACGAGTTTACAAGCACGTGGAAACTAGAACATTTATAAGAGCACGTTCAATGAAGTAGCTCCAACTACATCTTTACAGGAAAAAATTTATGTCTCCTTAACACAGAGTGTTGTATTCTTGGAAAAGACAGGAGGAGCTGTAGAAACCTGCTACACTGCAACGCCACACACAGGCAAGTGCTAGCAACAATAAGAGACTGAAAACTTATATTGATCGGAATTGTACCTATATCGAATTTGTACCACCTTACCCTATGCTACATTAATTTTCTGATGAATATCAAGAAGAATGGTGTATTGGCAGTCAGACAAATTTACTGATGGAGCTGGAATAACTGCACCTTAAAGGCCTTAAATGTTATCTGAAACACAAAGAGCTTGTTGTCCTAGTGGATTTTTTGGAAAATTATTCTTTTATTATTCAGGATGCTGTGCAAGGCTTCCACTGGAAAGCAACAATTCATCCATTTGTTATCTACTTTCATCAAAATGAGAAAGTGGAATCTTTAAGTTTCTGCATTATCAGTTCTTGTTTGTGGCATGACACTGGCACAGTCAACATTTTTATCAAGGAGCTCATCAAATATATAAAAGCACAGTTTAAACAGATATCTCACATTCATAATTTCAGTGAAGGCTCCAGTGCTCAATCTTACTTACCTAGACCTGTTTCACTTCTTCTCTGAAAACATTAATGGAATCAAATTTGTTTTTGTCAGTAAAGATGAAATTGGGGGGGGGGGGGGGGGGGAAAGGGGGAAAAAAAATTGTCACAAGAAGTGAGGTTTAAACATGGACAAACTGTAGCAGGCACTAGAGAAAATCGTCACTTTTTACCTATTGATGAAACAATAATTCATGTCAGCAGAGTTTCAAATGATTGATCATCTTTTCTAGCTACAATAGGTCAGAGAACTAAAGAAGGCATATTAATGTCTGCTCTCCAACCTGGACAATATGTTGCATGCATCTAAGAAAATTTTTGGTGGATTGGGAATATCTGTGTGACTTCCACTGAGCAAAGGAGTGCATTAATAAACTTTATGCACCCTCATGGTCCAGCAGATTAATTTTATTGACCACCAATAAGTGACAAGTGCTGGGTTCTATCACACCACATTATTGCAGTTATTCCAGCTCCGTCAGTAAATTCGTCTGGCCGGCAATACACCATTCCTGTTTACATTCATCAGGCTTGGAAAACCTGTGTAAAGAAACTCACCCATAGGTGTTGATGCTCGAGCATAGCCCCTATGGTGACGGAGACACTGGTTTTCTCAGGTGAAATGAATCTAGCAGTGTTAAACCACAACAACTCATTCATATACTTATTTTCCTTCAGTAAGCTGGTGGTGTTAATTAGAAATGCTACTAATAATTAGATAATGATTGTGCAAATAAATTTTACAATTTATATTCATTCTAAATTATAATTGTGTGTGTGTGTGTGTGTGTGTGTGAGAGAGAGAGAGAGAGAGAGAGAGAGAGAGAGAGAGAGAGAGAGAGAGAGAGAGAGAGAGAGAGAGAGAGAGTTGTGGGTTGGGGTGGGGGGACAGTTAAGAAATAACATTGTTTCTATTTTTATTCTTTTTCTATTCAGACTTGAGGTATGTCCTATTCATCAGGACTTCTTATTTCACTTATCTCATGCCTTAACAAATATTTATTAGACATAATATAAATTTTAGGTATAATTTGAGTGCCAGAAAAATGAGTTCAAACTTCCAGTCTGCCTCTAGGATTATGCTACTTTTTAGGGCCTTATATGCTTGCATTGCAAAACCAAATCCACTTTTCTAGATAGTTTAGAATATGCTCTTTCTAATGAACATAGTTTAAAGGAATTTGGAGAAAACACTTTTTTGAAAAATTTGACTGAAAATACCCATTTTTAGCACTTTTTGAAAAATTGTCAACTTTACCCTAGATTTGTGAAATAATGGGAAGCAATAGGAGAATGAAACTTTATATTCTAAGAGCTTGTGTTGGTGAGTTATGGTGTGCAAAGTTTGATGTACATCCCACAATTACTTCTGGAGATATAAAAAACTAAAGTTCGCACTTTTTTTAACCAGCAATTTTTTCGCCCAACTTTGCCCTAAATTTTCTGTATCAAAATTTCTCAGAAATCCTTTTATTGGTATTTTACTTTAAAGAGCTCTAAAAGTTGTATAAGATGGCCAAGTTTTGTTTCTTTCATGCAAATACTCCCAGAGATATATCATCTCAAAGTTGCTGAAAATTCAACGACGCACTATTGGAAGCTGTGCTATGGTCTTAAACAAGTGACTGTATCTCCGGAAGTATTGATTTTTTTTAACTGAAACATTACCAGTGTTCATTGAGAACATGTGTGAATGTTCATACAAAATTTCATCAAAATCCATGATGGTCATGTGGGAGCCTCTAGACCACTTGACATGGAATAACCCAGAAGTTTATTCCAAGAAATTAAATAAATTTTTGTGAAGGGAAAAAAAGGAATGTGTCGCTGGGTTGTAAGTTTTTTTTTAATATTCCCCATCTACGGGTGAGGGATAATCCATTCAATCAATTAGTCATTATATTTAAAGAAATTTGAATGGATGTGTGTTCGAGAACGGAAAGAAAAGATTACACATGACACAACCATTGTTTGATGATGCTTTAAGGGTATGTTTGTAAAATTTCTTGTCGCATACTTGGAAGCGACCTTTAGTCATTTGTAGAGTCTTTTTGGTATCTGAAGCAGTTTCATACCATGCATAATTGATTACGAGATAAGCATTCTTGGTCTTATATTTACGAGAATTTGCTCGTAAAGTGAGAAAGTATATTATCATGAAGGATACGTTTCATGCATATATAGTGCATTTTTTATTTGTTTGAACATCTAAGGCTTAACTAATAACCTCTCTTAGACGAGAAATTACTTAAGATTCAGTGGGAAAGGTTTTCGACAGTTAAATTAGAGCATACAGCGGTAAAGTGGATTTATTAAGAATTTGGACATGGCAGACGGTCCAAATTAATTTTATTGGAGTTGTGAGTGGTTGGTGTTTGCAGATACTGTCGGAGGCTGCGGGTTGTCTGAAGTATCTTAGGGTGGACTGAGATCCACTCATATTTATTATTGATAATTGAGGCTCGTACTGCTGGTGTACAATATATAGAAGAAATGTGAGATGTGTTAATACTCACTGGCTAAGAGCAGTAAGGTAATTGTCACCTTCATGACAATGGACAGATAGTTATTTTTTAAAAGTATAAGTATTTATTTTCAGATACCACATAAGACCTACCGAAGAAAGTTCATAATTTAATAGCCATTCTTAAGATAGGTTGTCACAGTAAATTTCTTTAACAAGAGGCAAGAAAAATAAATAAATAAAAACCAAACCCATAGTCGACTACATTCATTCTATTCCCTGAACTGTCTTTAGAGATTCATAGCCAGACATTTGTGGGATGTGGAGAAACAGTTTTTAATGAATAATTTAGTTCGCCTACACCTGAAGAACGGCCCTTGCCTTTATTTTTTAATGGTAATAATGAGGTGTCCGGTAAGTAGTGGTGGCAATTTAGGTTATTTTCTGTTTTTGTTTTAAAGGAAGGTAGAATACTGTAATCAGTTAGGAGAATTAGTTTCAAATTAAGAGTCTGGACAAGTTTGTAATGAGAACAAAGATAACTGTTCCTGTCTTTTTTTGTAAATAAACCGATCCTTGTGATCGACTTTAAATTAAAAAATTAAAGTAGCTGGGTCATTCCATGCCAAGTGGTCTAGAGGCTCCCACATGACCCTCATGGATTTTGATGAAATTTGGTATGAACAATCACACATGTTCTCAATGAACACTGGTAAAGTTTCAGTTTCAAAAATTCAATACTTCCGGAGATACAGTCACTTGTTTAAGACCATAGCACAGCTTCCAATAGTGCGTCCTTGAATTTTCAGCAACTTTTAGATGATATATCTTTGGGAGTATTTGTATGAAAGAAACAAAACTTGGCCATCTTATACAACTTTTAGAGCTCTTTAAAGTAAAATATCAAGAACAGGATTTCTGAGCAATTTTCATATAGAAAATTTGGGGCAAAGTTGGGCGAAAAAATTGCTGGTTAAAAAAAGTGCGAAATTTAGTTTTTTATATCTCCAGAAGTAATTGTGGGATGTACATGAAACTTTGCACACCATAACTCACCAACACAAGGTCTTAGAATATAAAGTTTCATTCTCATATTGCTTCCCATTATTTCACAAATCTAGGGTAAAGTTGACGATTTTTCAAAAAGTGCTAAAAATGGGTATTTTCAGTCAAATTTTTCAAAAAAGTGTTTTCTCCAAATTACTTTAAACTATGCTCATTAGAAAGAGCATATTCTAAACTATCTAGAAAAGTGGATTTGGTTTTGCAATGCAAGCATATAAGGCCCTAAAAAGTAGCATAATCCTAGAGGCGCACTGGAAGTTTGAACCCATTTTTCTGGCACTTAAATTATACCTAAAATCTTTTATTATGTCTAATAAATATTTGTTAATGCCTGGGATAAGTGAAATAAGAAGTCCTGATGAATAGGACGTAGCTCAAGTCCAAATAGAAAAAGAATAAAAATAGAAACAATGTTATTTCTTAACTGCCCCCCCCCCCCCCCATCCCACAACTCTCTCTCTCTCTCACACACACACACACACACACACACACACACACACACACACACACACACACAATGATAATTTAGAATGAATGTAAATTGTAAAATTTATTTGCACAATCATTATCTAATTATTAGTAGCATTTTTAATTAACACCGCCACCTTACTGAAGGAAAATAAGTATATAAGTGATTAATGATGAAAATTCTCCTCAGAGATAATAAATATTGTTGAAATGAGATAGAAGTACTGGCCAGCCATTCTATCTCATTTCAACAATATTTAAGTATATAAGTGAGTTGTTGTGGTTTAACCACTGCTAGATTCATTTCACCTGAGAAAACCAGTATCTCCATCACTGTAGGGGCTACGCTCGAGCATCAACAGCTATGGGTGAGTTTCTTTACGCAGGTTTCCAAGCCTGATGAATGTAAACAGGAATGGTGTATTGCCGGCCAGACGAATTTACTGATGGAGCTGGAATACGTGCAATAATGTGGTGTGATGGAACCCAGTACTTGTCACTTATTGGTGGTCAATAAAATTAATCTGCTGGACCATGAGGGTGCATAAAGTTTATTAATGCACCCCTTTGCTCAGTGGAAGTCTCACAGATATTCCCAATCCACCAAAAATTTTCTTAGATGCATGCAACATATTGTCCAGCTTGGAGAGCAGACATTAATGTGCCTTCTTTAATTCTCTGACCCATTGTAGCTAAAAAAAATGATCAATCATTTGAAACTCTGCTGACCTGAATTATTGTTTCATCAATAGGTAAAAAGTGACAATTTTCTCTAGTGCCTGCTACAGTTTGTCCATGTTTAAACCTCACTTCTTGTGACAATTTTTTTTTTCTTTTTTCCTTTTTTTCCCCCAATTTCATCTTTACTGACGAAAAGAAATTTGATTCCATTAATGTTTTCAGAGAAGAAGTGAAACAGGTCTAGGTAAGTAAGATTGAGCACTGGAGCCATCACTGAAATTATGAATGTGAGATATCTGTTCAAACTGTGCCTTTATGTATTTGATGAGCTCCTTGATAAAAACGTTAACTGTACCAGTGTCATGCCACAAACAAGAACTGATAATGCAGAAACTTAAAGATTCCACTTTCTCATTTTGATGAAAGTAGATAACAAATGGACGAATTGTTGCTAAAGTGGAAGCCTTGCACAGCATCCTGAATAATAAAAGAATAATTTTCCAAAAAATCCATTAGGACAACAAGCTCTTTGTTTTTCAGATAACATTTAAGGCCTTTAAGGTGCAGTTATTCCAGCTCCATCAGTAAATTTGACTGTCTGACAATACACCATTCCTCTTGATATTCATCAGACAATTAATGTAGCATAGGTAAGGTGGTACAAATTCGATATAGGTACAATTCCGATCAACATAAGTTTTCAGTCTCGTATTGTTGCTAGCACTTGCCTTTGTGTGGCATTGCAGTGTAGCAAGTTTCTACAGCTCCTCCTGTTTTTTTCCAAAAATACAACACTCTGTGTTAAGGAGAGACAAATTTTTTTCCTGTAAAGATGTACTTGGAGCTACTTCATCGAACATGCTCTTATAAATGTTCTAGTTTCCACGTGCTTGTAAACTCGTTATTGTGCAACATTTGGTACAGCGAAGTATGCACTGGTGCCCGAAGGAAAAAGTGCTTTTTATGTGGGAAAAGTCAGTGATCAAAATTGTACGAGGAAGTGATCATAATTGTACCTAGTGTGGTACATTTTATATCGATTTTTCTCAATTCTGTAACCTTTTTTTGTGTTCATACCAACATATGTAATTGTCTAATATTTGTGATACATATTCATTAAACATTCAAGAACAAGTGCCATAGTTAAAATTATTTCTTTTCTCAATATGTTTGCAGTTACAATTACATTTGTCAGAATTGATTGAAATTGTACCACCATACCCTATAAAAAATTGAAATAGGTTAGAGGAAACTAAGCAACCTATGAGTGGCTTCTAATTTTACCCAGGACACTTCAATAATTTTATTATCAGGCTTGGGAACTTGTGTAAAGAAATGCTTATCACGCTTGGGATATCCTGTGGTAAAGGAACCCACCCGTGGCTGTTGTTGCCCCTGTGGCGATGGGGATGTTGGTTTTCTCAGGTGAAATGAAACTAGCAGTGGTTAAACCATAGCAACTCATTTATACACTTCGTTTCCATCAGTAAGCGAGTGTTTGTTCATTAAACAGGCTACTAATAATTAGATAATGGTTATGGAAATAAATTTTATGAATTAAATTCAGTTTGTGTATGTGTGTGTGTGTGTGTGTGTGTGTGAGAGAGAGAGAGAGAGAGAGAGAGAGAGAGAGAGAGAGAGAGAGAGAGAGAGAGAGAGAGAGAGAGAGACAGACAGAGAGAGAGAGTTGTGGGATGGGGGGGGGGGCAGTTAAGAAATAACATTGTTTCTATTTTTATTCTTTTTCTATTTGGACTTGAGCTACGTCCTATTCATCAGGACTTCTTATTTCACTTATCCCAGGCATTAACAAATATTTATTAGACATAATAAAAGATTTTAGGTATAATTTAAGTGCCAGAAAAATGGGTTCAAACTTCCAGTGCGCCTCTAGGATTATGCTACTTTTTAGGGCCTTATATGCTTGCATTGCAAAACCAAATCCACTTTTCTAGATAGTTTAGAATATGCTCTTTCTAATGGGCATAGTTTAAAGTAATTTGGAGAAAACACTTTTTTGAAAAATTTGACTGAAAATACCCATTTTTAGCACTTTTTGAAAAATCGTCAACTTTACCCTAGATTTGTGAAATAATGGGAAGCAATATGAGAATGAAACTTTATATTCTAAGACCTTGTGTTGGTGAGTTATGGTGTGCAAAGTTTCATGTACATCCCACAATTACTTCTGGAGATATAAAAAACTAAAGTTCGCACTTTTTTTAACCAGCAATTTTTTCGCCCAACTTTGCCCCAAATTTTCTATATGAAAATTGCTCAGAAATCCTGTTCTTGATATTTTACTTTAAAGAGCTCTAAAAGTTGTATAAGATGGCCAAGTTATGTTTCTTTCATACAAATACTCCCAAAGATATATCATCTCAAAGTTGCTGAAAATTCAAGGACGCACTATTGGAAGCTGTGCTATGGTCTTAAACAAGTGACTGTATCTCCGGAAGTATTGAATTTTTGAAACTGAAACTTTACCAGTGTTCATTGAGAACATGTGTGATTGTTCATACCAAATTTCATCAAAATCCATGAGGGTCATGTGGGAACTTTTCTCGATATTAGACCACTTGGCACGGAATGGCCCAGCTATTTATTGTAGAATTTTAGTTTGAGTGAATCTACGACCGCTAATGTTATCTAGGGGTAACTTTAGCGTACGTAACTGTGGTAGAAATAATTTCTAGATTAATATCTTAAGATTAGTTGTTGCGACCGAGCAGTGTTACTGGTCGACTGCAACAACAATTAAAGTTGTTGTTATTGATGAAGATAGTACAATATTAGTTGCTACATTATTAAGCTCTTTTTTATCTAGATAACTGTTAAATAACTTGTGTTTGATCGACCCCTCACAATTTTTCTGGATACACGCTGCGACTGAAGAGGCCCACTGAACTAAGTTCTTTTGATTATTGGATTTTGTTTGTCAGATACGTTGACTTTTGTTTGGGTGGTGCAGCAATTTAGCCTATATCTATGTGTTCACTGAAACGAAACACCACCGGGATGGCGACACAGGGCTGAAAACTTTACCACCTTAGTCGAGCAACACCTTAAGTAAATATTACTCCACTCAGCAAGGGTAACAATGTATTCGACCTTGGGAATAAACAATAAAATATTTTCTCCCGATTGTTACAGCGGAACAGAAATTGTAGGGGTTCAGAGACTTGTTCCACTGAACACTGTGGACAACAGAAAATATATTTTTTTTTTTTTTTATTAACATGAACTGAGAGTCTGGTAGTGAACTTTATCTTATGAATTCCAGTACAGGTCTCAACGAACTGCGACACTTTCCTACACAGAGGCAGAAAAGAAATATGAGCGGCTACACCCTGTGAAACTGACCACTTCTTTTGCAGCAGTCACGTTGTCGCCGCCCTCCTAAGCGACAGCATACTCCACGCTACATCTCTTTCTGTGTGCCCCCTAGGCTGTCAACTCATGCCCGTCCCCACGGATGTTGGGGGCTCCCTTCCTTCAACTACTTTCAAGGCAATTGCTTTGGGAGCAGTCCCTACCCCTCTGTCGGAGAAGCATCAACCTTCTGTGGTTTTTCTCATTCGGAAGGAGTCCCTTGGGACACGCCCTTCTCAGGGAACCGCTGGTGTCGCTATCGACACTACCCAGTGGCAGGCAGAGTTACCAGCCGCCAGTCACAGGGCTTCGCGCTCCTCCTCATTTCCTGAGCCCAAGTCTGAGAAGCCCTACCCACTGGTGAAGCCCCCAAGGTACAAGAGGGATAGGAAGAAGAAAGAAAAGAAGACAAAGGACATCCTGGTGGCCTCCAAGCCACCACCCACCGCCACCTCTTCCTCCAAGGACGAGATGGAAATTGATTGCTTCTTCAGAGGACCTTGCCATCACTAACACTCTGGCTGCATTAGAGATGGTTACTAAAGATCCTCTAACGGTGGCGGCAAATGACACTGAGGCCTATCATGCCTCTGTAGTCACTTTCATGCCTTCCCAGTCGATAAACAGCGCATTCTCCAGTGGAATTGTGGCGGTTATTTTCAGAGTTAAGCGAGCTTTTAAGTACTTCACCTGTATTATGCATTGCCCTTCAGGAAACCTGGCTTCCGGCAATGTGAACCCCAGCCCTACATGGCTATCGGGGATTTTACAATAATCGTCTTGCTTGCGACAGAGCATCTTGTGGTGTTTCTATTCATGTCCTCAACTCTGTCTAAAGTGAAGCTGTGCCTCTTCAAACAACTTCGGAGGCCGTGGCTGTTCGTTTGAGGACACCACAGGCTATAACTGTCGGCAGTGTCTACCTTCCTCCGGATGGTGATGTACACCGCCATGTGTTAGCTGCAATGATTTCTCAGCTCCTCCACATTTCCTAATCATGGGTGATTTCAATGCCGAAAACCATTGTGGGGTGGAAACTTGACCACTGGCCGAGGTAGGGAAGTTGAACAGCTTCTCTCCCAGCTCAACCTTTGTATACTAAATACAAGTGCTCCCACACATTTCAGTGTGGCGCACGGCACCTACTCGGCCAAGGATCTATCTCTTTGCAGCCCTGGCCTCCTACCATCCCTTTACTGGAGAGTGCATGATGACTTATGCATTAGTGACAACTTCCCGATTTTTCTGTTACTGCCCCAGTGCCACTGCCCAAGCCGTTCCCTCATTGAGATCTTAACAAGGCTGAGAGGGATGCTTTCCAAACTGCTGCCACTGTTGAATCTCTGCCAGAAGGTAATATTGATGTGGTGGTTAACGCTGTTACACAAGCCATAGTCCCTGCATCTCAGTCTGCAATCCCCTGTTCTCCAGGTTCCTCCCAGTGGAGGACTGTGCCCTGGTGGTCGCCAGAAATTGCTGAGCGATCAGGGAACGAAGGCAGGCTCTTCAGCGCCACGAATGGCACCCGTCTCTGGCTAACCTCATCACTTTCAAGTGACTCTGTGCCAAGGATTGGCACACACCTTTATGGCCACCAGCCTCCTGTTGAAGTCCCTGCTCTTTCCTTAAAGGGAGCTGTCTATATGCACCTGAATGTGCTCGCCCCCCAGGGGGCCCACAGCTCTTTTGTGGGTACGTGTGTGGCGCGCACGGGGCCCCTAGCCGAAGCAGCCTTTCTTCCGCCCCAGGCTGCTTCACTTTCCCTCCCGGTTCACGCCTTCGCCCGGAGACGGGCGTCCTTTGAGAATGAAGGTGGTTTCTTGTCCAAGTTTCTCTTTTTCCTTTGTTTCTTCCTTTTCTAACCTTTGCTTCTGTCTTTCTCTCCTTGCTGTACTCTCCTAGCCTTCCTCTCCTCCTCATTAGTCTCCGCTTCGGCGTTTGAGACACTTCTTTCCTTCTTTCTCTTCACTTTCTCCATTCTTCTTCTTTCCTCCCTGTGCGTGTCTGAAGGCCGACCCATGCATTATCATGCGTAGCAGGTGACGGGGTAACGCGTAATTCCCCGCCCCGGGTAGATAAGTAGGGCACGTACGTACCCCCTGGTAAAGGCCAGGCCCAGGGAGGGGTGATTACCCGAGCTGGTACCTTCCGAACATGCCGATTGGTTCCTCCGTCAGTTCTCGGGAGGTGTGAACAATCACCTAAGGCGGGTAAGCCCTCGGAGAGGGCCCCCACTAGGAAGAAGCGCGCCATTGGAGACGCCGGTAATCACGGGGGACCCTTCCGCGATGACTTCCGTCTCTTCTTCAGTGACGTTGACCTAGAAACGTAAGATAGATTCGCCTCAGCAAAAGAAGACTCTGCCTAATTTACCGAAATTTCTTGTTGTGTCTCGCACCGACGGAAGAGACTTCAATTCTGTCAATCCTTTCATTATACAGAAAGGTGTAGATGCAATTGCTGGCCCTGTTAAAACCTGTTCACGTCAGCGCAATGGCACATTGTTGCTGGAAGTGGACAGTGCCTTCCAAGCTCAGAAACTACTCCGGACTACACTGTTACACACGTTTCCTGTCAAGGTGGAAGCACATCGCACACTCAACTCGTCACGGGGGGTAGTCTTCACGATATCCCTTGACGGGTTGCCTGATGAAGACATCCAATCGTATATGTCCGACCAGGGTGTGACAGCCGTCCATAGGGTAATGAAAAAGGTCGATAACCAACTGACACCGACTCTTACTGTGTTTTTGACGTTCGACAGAGTTGACCTCCCGTTGAAGGTCAAAGCAGGGTATGAAGTCATCTCCGTCCGCCTTTATGTACCTAACGCAACGCGCTGTTTTCAGTGACACAGGTACAACTATACCCGTGAACATTGCCCAAATGCAGCAAAGTGTGTCACTTGTGGTAGGGACGCCCATGAGGGGGATTGCCCACCTCCGTCCCCTCAGTGCCTTAACTGCAACGGTGACCATGCGGCTTCCTCTCGCGACTGCCCTGTATACAAGGATGCGAAGGTAATCCAGCAAATTCGGGTTATGGAAAAGGTATCGACATCTGCCGCTCAAAAGTTGTTGGCGAGTCGAAAGCCCGCTGTTCTCCCAGCGGGCACATACAGTAAGGTCCTTACCTCCACTCGACCCTCTAAGGATTCAAGTACCCAGACGTGTGATTTTACCTTCACTGACACAGTTGTGCGATCCGCCAGCCCGAAGATTGCCCGTTCCACGTCCCCGCTTCCTCCTGCTGCTCCTAAAGTACAGTCTTCGTTAACCTCTAGTAAACCGCGGGCACCTAAACAAGATGCCCGGACTTTGAAAAAGGAACCCGTCCGTTAGGATTTTCTGCGTTCTCAGGCTTCCCAACTGTCGACTGCCTCTTCTCACCGTCACTCTTCGAGAAGAGCCAACAAGAAAAAGAGTTCCTCTCCTTCTCCGCCGAGGCGTGACCCATCCATCACGCCGTCCAACAGTTGCCGGCCTCGGCCATCTTCTGTTTCACTGGGTCGCTCCGTCTGCCGGGCACCCGGACCTTTACCGGCGGTGGAAACTGCCCCTCCTGATCAACTCAGGGAGGTGGCAGGCGCATCGGTCGAACCTATGGACCACAACCCTTTGCCCCTAGACAGCGATAGCAGTGCTCCCTCGAAGTTCGGTCCTCAGCGGCCGTCGAGGTGACCCCGCTTGCTAGTTGATTTTTATCCTTATCTCTTATCTCATTTTTATCATGGCGCTCCTTCAATGGAATAATTGCGGCATTCGTTCCAATTGGGAGGAGTTAAAACTACTCCTTCGGTTGCACTGCCCGCTTCTAGTGTGTCTCCAAGAAACTAAGTTGCGTCCAAGTGATCGTGCAGACTTTCCACACTACACCTCTGTGCGGTTCGACCTGCCACCCGTGGAAGGTGTCCCAGCCCATGGAGGGGTTCTGATGCTTCTTCGAGACGATGTCTATTTCCATCCCATTTCCTTGCATACTCACCTACAGGCAGTTGCCGTCCGCATCACTTTATCCACATTTACCTTCTCCATCTGTAATATCTATTCGCCATCATCATCTGCCCTTACTAGGGTAGATGTGCCACACCTTGTTGACCAGCTCCCTTCACCTTTCGTGTTGGTAGGCGACTTTAATGCCCACCACCCCCTATGGGGCTCTCCGGCACCTTGTCAGAGAGGCTCCCTTTTGGTGGACCTTCTCCATCACCTCGATTTTGTCTGCCTCAACACCGGTGCACCAACCTTCCTTTCAGACACAACCCATACTTACTCCCACATAGACCTTGCGGTATGCACTCCTCAGCTTGCGGGTCGGTTTGAGCGGTATGCACTTTCTGACACGTACTCGAGTGACCATTTCCCTTGTATCATCCACTTCCTGCATCATTCCCCATCTCCTCGTCCCACCAGTTGGAACATTTCTAAAGTCGACTGGGGGCTTTATTCTTCCATGGCTGTTTTTCACGATCAGAATTTTCCCAACTGTGACAGTCAGGTCGACTACCTCACAGAGGTTATTCTCACCGCTGCTGAACGTTCCATACCTCGTACATCCTCTTCTCCACGTCGTGTCCAGGTCCCTTGGTGGACTGCAGCCTGCCACGACGCGCTTAGAGCCCGGCGCCGTGCTTTACGCAACTTCCGCCGCCACCCAACTTTGGAGAATTGCATAAATTATAAATGTATGAGAGCGCACCACCCCCATGAACCACAGACATTGCCGAGGTGGGGTGGCTTGCGTGCCTCAACGATGCAGATAGCCGTACCGTAGGTGCAACCACAACGGAGGGGTATCTGTGGAGAGGCCAGACAAACGTGTGGTTCCTGAAGAGGGGCAGCAGCCTTTTCAGTAGTTACAGGGGCAACAGTCTGGATGATTGACTGAGCTGGCCTTGTAACATCAGCCAATGTGGCTTTGCCACACAGCTACTGCGAACGGCTGAAAGCAAGGGGAAACTACAGCCGTTACTTTTCCCGAGGACATGCAGCTCTTCTGTATGAACATATGATGATGGCATCCTCTCGGGTAAAATATTCCGGAGGTAAAATAGTCCCCCATTCGGATCTCCGGGCGGGGACTACTCAGGAGGATGTTATCATCAGGAAAGACAACACTGGCATTCTACGGATCGGAGCGTGGAATGTTAGATCCCTTAATCGGGTAGGAAAATTAGAAAATTTAAAAAGAGAAATGGATAGGTTGAAGTTGGATATAGTGGGGATTAGTGAAGTTCGGTGGCAGGATGAACAGGATTTCTGGTCAGGTGAGTACAGGATTATAAATACAAAATCAGTTGGGGGTATCACAGGAGTAGGACTGATAATGAATAAGAAAATAGGAATGCGGGTAAACTACTACGAGCAGCACAGTGATCGCATTATCATTGTCAAGATAGATACGAAGCCAACACCGACAACAGTAGTACAGGTCTATATGCCAACTAGCTCTGCCGATGATGAGGATATAGAAGAAATATATGAGGAGCTAAAGGAAATTATTCAGACCGTTAAGGGAGAGGAAAACTTAATTGTGATGGGAGACTGGAATTCGGTAGTAGGAAAAGGAAGAGAAGGAAAAATAGTAGGTGAATATGGACTGGGCAGAAGGAATGAAAGAGGAAGTCGTCTGGTAGAATTTTGCACGGAACATAATTTAATCATAACAAACACGTGGTTTAAGAATCACAAAAGAAGGTTGTATACTTGGAAGAGACCAGGAGACACTGGAAGGTATCAGATAGATTTTATAATGGTAAAATATAGATTCCGGAATCAGGTTATAAACTGCAAGACATACCCAGGGGCAGATATAGACTCTGACCATAACTTGTTAGTCATGAACTGTAGGCTGAAACTGAAAAAACTGCAGAAAGGTAGGAAAATAAGGAGATGGGACCTAGATAAATTGAAGGAACGTGAAGTTCTGGTGAATTTCAGAGGGAGATTTAGGCAACAATTGACAGAAACAGGGGGAAATAAAACAGTAGAAGAGGAGTGGGTAGCATTGAGAGATGAAATAGTGAAGGCAGCAGAGGACAAAATAGGTAGAAAGGCAAGACCTGCAAAAAATCCTTGGATAACACAGGAGATACTAAATTTAATTGATGAAAGGAGAAAATATAAAAATGCAGTAAATGAAACAGGCAAAATGGAGTACAGACGACTAAGAAATGAGATTGATAGGAAGTGCAAAATGGCTAAGCAGGAGTGGCTAGAAGCCAAATGCAAATCTGTAGAAGAATGTATAATAAGGGGAAAAGTAGATACCGCCTACAGGAAAATCAGAGAGACATTTGGGGACAAGAAAAGCAATTCTACAAATATCAAGAACTCAGATGGGAAACCAGTTCTCAGCAAAGAAGGAAAGGCTGAAAGGTGGAAAGAGTACATAGAGCAGCTCTACAAAGGAAATGAACTTAGAGACGATGTTGTAGGAAGAGAAGAGGAAGTAGATCAAGATGAAATAGGAGATACTATACTCAGAGACGAATTTGACAGAGCTTTGAAAGACCTAGGCCGGAACAAGGCCCCAGGAGTAGATGATATACCCTCAGAGCTACTAAAGTCTCTGGGAGAGCCAGCCATGACAAGACTATTTGAACTGGTGTGTAGGATATATGAGACAGGCGAAATGCCCTCAGACTTTAAGAAAAATGTAATAATCCCCATTCCAAAGAAATCAGGTGGAGACAGGTGTGAAAATTACAGAACCATCAGTTTGATAAGTCATGGTTGCAAAATATTAACACGAATTATCTACAGGAGAATGGAAAAGCTGGTAGAAGCTGACCTAGGGGAAGATCAGTTTGGATTCAGGAGGAACGTAGGAACCCGGGAGGCAATACTTACCTTTCGTCTTATCTTAGAAGATAGATTAAGGAAAGGCAAATCTACATTTTTAGCCTTTGTAGATTTGGAGAAAGCGTTTGACAATGTTGACTGGACTACACTCTTTCAAATTCTGAAGTCAGCAGGGGTAAAATACAGGGAAAGGAGAGTTATCTACAACTTGTACAAAAGCCAGACCGCAGTTATTAGACTCGAAGGGCATGAAAGGGAAGCATCAGTTGGGAAAGGAGTAAGACAGGGTTGTAGCCTTTCTCCAATGTTATTCAATTTGTACATTGAGCAGGCGATGAAGGAAAGCAAGGAAAATTTTGGAATAGGGATTAAAGTTCAGGGGGAAGAAATAAAAACATTGCGTTTTGCTGATGACATTGTAATTCTGTCAGAGACAGCGAACGACCTGGAAGAGCAGTTGAAGGGAATGGACAGTGTGTTGAAGAGAGCGTACAAAATGAACATTAACAAGAGCAAAACAAAAATAATGGAATGCGGTCTTAGAAAATCAGGCGATGCTGAAGGAATTAGATTAGGTAACGAAACAATGAAGGTGGTAGATGAGTTTTGTTACTTAGGTAGTAAAATAACATGCGATGGTCGCAGTACAGAGGATATAAAATGCAGAATGGCAATGGGAAGAAAAGCATTTTTGAAAAAGAGAAATTTGCTAACATCGAATATTAATTTAAGTGTAAGGAAGTCTTTTCTGAAGGCATTTGTGTGGAGTGTTGCCTTGTATGGGAGTGAAACATGGACGATAAGCAGTGCGGACAGGAAGAGAATAGAGGCTTTTGAAATGTGGTGCTACAGAAGAATGCTGAAGATTAGGTGGGTAGATCACATAACTAATGAAGAGGTACTGAACAGAATTGGCGAGAAAAGGAATTTTTGGCATACCCTAACTAAAAGAAGGGATCGCTTGGTAGGACACATTCTTAGACATCGAGGAATCGTAAATTTAGCATTGGAGGGAGGCGTGTGGGGTAAAAATCGCAGAGGGAGGCCAAGAGACGCGTATAGTAAGCAGATTCAAGTGGATGTGGGTTGCCGTTCTTATGAGGAGATGAAAAGGCTTGCTCAGGATAGAGTAGGGTGGAGAGCTGCATCAAACCAGTCTCCGGACTGAAGACCATAACAACAACATGAGAGCGCAATGTTGTCGTATCATAAACGACAGCAAGAAAGCTTGCTGGACTGCTTTTACTAGTTCTTTTAACCGTTTTACTCCCTCCATGGTTGTTTGGGGTGGCCTACGCCGTTTATCCGGCATCAAGGTCCACTCCCTGATTCCTGGCCTGACCGTGGAGAACGCAGTCCTCGTGGACCCAGCTACTGTTTCCAACGCATTGGGCCGTTTCTTTGCGGAGGTTTCGAGCTCTGCCCATTACCACTCTGCCTTTCTCCCTCGCAAACAGGTTGAGGAGGCATGGCCGCCTTCTTTCCACTCTTTTAATTGTGAAAATTATAACGTCGCCTTCACCATGCAGGAGCTAGACCGTGCTCTCGCCCTGTCCCGATCTTCTGCTCCCGGGCCCGATTCCATTCATATTGAGATGCTGAAGAACCTCTCTTCTGCGGGCAAGTGCTTTCTTCTTAGTATCTACAATCGCATATGGACTGAAGGTCATGTTCCCACAAGTTGGCGTGAAGCCATTGTCCCCATCCCCAAACCAGGGAAGGACAAACACCTTCCTTCCAGTTATCGCCCCATTTCTCTGACGAGCTGCGTCTGTAAGGTGATGGAACGCATGGTTAACGCTCGGTTGGTCTGGCTCCTCGAATCTCGCCGCCTCCTGACTAATATCCAATGCGGTTTTCGTCGACACCGCTCTGCTGCTGATCACCTCGTTACGTTGTTAACCTTCATTATGAACAACTTTCTAAAGAAGCGTCAAACAGTAGCAGTGTTCTTCGACTTGGAGAAGGCATACGATACCTGTTGGAGAGCGGGCATTCTCCGCACATTGCACACATGGGACCTTCGGGGCCGCCTTCCTCTTTTCATTCAACCTTTTTGGCGGATCGCAAGTTCTGGGTACGGGTGGGCTCTGTTTTGTCAGATACCTTTTGCCAGGAGAATGGGGTACCACAGGGCTCCGTCTTGAGTGTGGCGCTCTTTGCCATTGCAATCAATCCGATCGTAGATTGCCTTTCAGCCGACGTCTCCGGATCTCTTTTTGTTGACGATTTCCCAATTTATTGTAGCGCCCAGCGGACGTGTCTCTTGGAGCGTTCTCTTCAACGCTGTCTTGACCATCTATATTCCTGGAGCATCGCAAACGGCTTCAGATTCTCCACTGAGAAAACTGTGTGTATAAACTTCTGGAGATACAAGGAATTTTTTCCACCTTCTCTACATCTCGGCCCTGCTCAGTGGCACGTCATGGGGAGCGGATCGTACCGTCCTGCTTCACCTTTACCAGGCCATTGTCAGTCGAAGCTCGACTATGGAAGCCTTGTATACTCTTCTGCACGGCCGTCGATTCTCCGCCGTCTCAACCCTATCCATCATCGGGGTTTACGTCTTGCGACCGGTGCATTTTATAATAGCCCTGTTGAAAGTCTGTATGCCGAGACTGCTGTATTACCCTTGACCACTCGGCGTGACGTACTCTTGTGTCGGTACGCATGCCACCTGCGGTCGATGCCCAACCATCCATCTTACCGATTATTTTTTGACGACTCACTCGATCGCCAATATCAGTTGTCTGCGATTGCCTTAATCCACCTGGAGTTCGGTTTTGCCGCCTACTACAGCGGCTCGATTTTACCCTTCCTTCCACCTTTCGGTTGAGCGAAAGCCCATTGCCACCGTGGCATCAGGCCCAGGTTCACACTCACTTTGAACTTAGTTCGCTCCCCAAGGAGAGGACACCGGATTTGGTATACCGCTCGAGGCTTGGCGAACTCCGTTCGCGGTTCGATAATGCCATATTTATTTACACTGATGGTTGCAAGAGCACTGCCGGTGTCGGATCTGCCTTTGTCGTCGGGGACAACCGGTTCCAATACAAGCTCCCTGACCGGTGTTAGAGTTTCACGGCTGAGCTTTTTGCCCTCCACCAGGCCGTTTTGTACACCTGCCGCCATCGCTAACCTTTCTATGCCGTATGTTCAGACTCCCTTAGTGCCCTGCAGAGTCTTAAGGACCCTTTCTCGAAACATCCCTCTCGTGTATCGGATCCAACGCTCCCTCCAGTTGCTAGCAGATGACAGCTGTCACGTTTCTTTCCTCTGGGTCCCTGACCACGTGGGAATGCCCGGGAATGATACCGCCGATGTAGCAGCCAAGGCCGCAGCTATTTTGCCTCGCATGGCTACCTTTTGCGTCCCATCGGACGATGTTCAACGGGCTCTTCGCCGGAGTATTGTGTCGCAATGGCACAGTGTGTGGTTTTCAATGTACAACAATAAATTGAGAACTGTAAAACCGATCCCGACCGCTTGGAGGACCTCCTCACGCCCCTCTCGGCGAGAGGAGGTCATCCTGGCTCGGTTGCGGATCGGTCACTGCTGTTTCAGCCACCGTCACTTGGTCTCCGCCGACCCTGCACCGCTGTGCTCCTGCGGTGAACTGCTGACTTGTGTTAATTTTAATCATCTCCGTGTAGCCCTTCACTTTCCGTCTACTCTGGAGGAAATTTTAGCTGATGACACACGAGCAGCTGCTCGAGTTTTGCGTTTTATCAACTTGGCCAACTTATCCACGGATATTTAACCTTTTTAATTGCATACCTTCCAACTCTCCCGATTTGGGCGGGAGTCTCCTGATTTTTCGCTTTTTTTCCCGCCTCCTGATTTTGCCATTATTTCTCCCGATTTTTTTTTTTTTTTTTTTTTTTTTTTGCTTTTGTCCTGAAACCCAAGATTCGATTTTCCGCCAATGGTCAAAAGTCCTTTGTTCATTTATCATTTAGAAATAAATACGCATCGAAATTCGTAGAAATTAGGAGTTGCGCTTGACTTATATAATGATTGTTTCTGGTCTTTGCACGTATTTGCAAATACTCATGTAGTGTTCCTATGTTGTGCTGCTTTTGAATGTGATGTTTCGTCACTGTACATAAGTGAAATCACTTCAGTGGTTTTTTAATCGCTGGTAACCTTTTGATTGGATAGTTAGTTGCATCAGTTTCATACGCGAATTGCAGAAAACATGCAACTTTCGTGTAAATAGATATTTCAATTCGGTGGTAGGTGTTCCAGTATGGCAAGAAATATAATAAATTTTTAAGCAGCTTTCGGAACATTTTTTCTGTTTTGTACTCTTTGTCGATGTGATATGTCCACATCATGTGGTGGAAAAAGCAATATACCGAAATAGTGCAGAGTAACAATAAAAGACTGAAATTGCTGAAAAAAGCGAAAGTGATCATGCGATACAAGGAGAGAGCTTATTTACATTGTTTATTATAGAGTACGGTTTACCAATTAGATACGACTGTGGCTCATTTGTTCCATAACATGTTCTCATGTAGCAAGTATAGCACAAATATACAACTGTGAACTTTTTTGTTTTGATCTAAAAAATCAATCACCGTATCTCCTGATTTTTTGAGGAATCTCCCGATTTTCTAAACTGGATCTCCTGATTTTTACATTTTGAAGGTTGGCAGGTATGTAATTGTCTTTTATCTTTTTTTTTAGCCTCTTGTTGATGTTTTGACAGTCACCTTTTTTCTTTGAGATCAGCGAATCTATGTTCTTGGCTGGGCGCTAATGACCATAGAAGTTGTGCGCCCTAAAACCACAAAAAAAAAAAAAAAAAAAAAGAGAGAGAGAGAGAGAGAGAGAGAGAGAGAGAGAGAGAGAGAGAGAGAGAGAGAATGTGATCGCTGAACATCTTGCAGACTGGAGATCACTTTGCTCACTTCTCTTCATCTACAAAGTACTGCACAGCATTTTGCTCCCGCAAGGCGCATGTGGAGCAACTGCGCCTCTCCTTTGCAAAATGCTGTCTGGAGTCTTACAACGCCCCATTCACTGAAAGGCAGCTCTTCAGTGCCTTGGCCCATTGCCCTGTTACAGCTCCAGACCCTGACCGTAATCATGCGCAGATGCTGAAACATCTTTAGAGGGATTCTCTACACCATGTTCTTGCCATCTTCAACTGCATTTTGGGTGATGGCAAGTTTCCATCCCCATAGCAGGAAGATGGCGTCATACCGGTGCTGAAGCCAGGCAGGGACCCACTGGAGGTTGTCATTTACTGCCCCATCTGTCTAACCGACGTTCTGTGCAAGTTGCTCGAACGTATGGTCACTCTTAAATTGTGTGCATGACTCGCAGGGTTTTCTGGCACTGTCACAGGGTGGATTTTGTTCTACCATCGATAATCTGGTGTGCCTGGAGTCTGCAGTCTGCACAGCCTTCTTCCATCGGCAGCACCTCATTTCGGTCTTCTGTGACCTTCAGAAGACCTATGATACCACGTGGCGGTACCACATCCTAGCCACATTGCAAGAGTGGGGCCTTCGGGGGTCATTTCCCATTTTTATTCACAACTTTCTCCAGGTCCGCTCATTTCAGGTCCGAGTTGGTGTTGCCCATAGTGCCCCTCATGTTCAGGAAAATGGTGTCCCACAGGGCTCTGTCCTGTCTCCCTGTTTTTGGTGGCCATTAACGACCTGCCTGTGGCTGTGGGGTCCTCGGTATCTCCTTTATATGCTGATAACTATTGCAACTCTTTCTGTTCCACTACAATAAGTGTTGCTGAATGCAGATCCATGCAACCATCTGCAAGGCGCAGGTATGGGCCCTGCGCCACAGTTTCCAGTTTTCTGCCGCCAAAACCCTTGTGATGCATTTCTACCGGTGTCGAAAAGTCCACTCCCACCCAAACCTATATCTTGACAGCCAACTACTTCCTGTAGTGGAAACTCACCTGTTTCTGGGACTACTCTTTGATACCCAGCTGACTTGGCTCCCTCATATTGAGCAGCTGAAACGGAAGTGCCTCATCTAAAACGCTCTTCACTATCTAGGTCGTGCAACATGGGGTGCTGACTGCTCCACCCTGTTGTGGCTGAATACAGCTTTGGTGCAGTCTCATTTAGATTTTGGGCGCCCATTTATGGCTCAGCGTCGCCTTCAGCATTGGACTTGCTGGACCCCCCATCCACCAACAAAAATGGCAACCCAGGTCAGGACACATGATAGCCGTCCGTGTACAGTTCCTGCTGTAGGAACTTGACTCCTATTTCCTTCCACGTCCATTTCTAGCCTGTAGAAGTACACCTTCATGGTGCCTGCCACAGCTGTGTCTTCTTCTAGACTTGGCCCTTGGGCCCAAGGACTGAGTTCCCCCCCAAGTCTCTCCATCGTCAGTTTTTTGCTGTCGTTGCCGAACTTCCCGCCTATGACATAGTTTATAAGGACGGCTCGTTGGTTAATGGCCACATTAGCTTTGCCTGCGTTCATGGCAACAACATTGAGCAGCACTCCTTGCCAGATGGCTGCAGTGTTTATACTGCGGAGCTGCTAGCCATTTTTGATGCTCTCGAGAGAGCATATGCGTTCCTGATTTGGTGAGTCTTTCCTTCTCTGTAGCGACTCCCTGAGCAGCCTTCGCACTCTGGACCAGTGTTACCTGCATTCCCCCTTGGTGACGGCTATCCAAGAGACTATTTTTGCTCTTGATGGTCTGGTCGATCTGTGGTATTTGTTTGGTCTCCTGATCACGTTGGCATCCCGAGTAGTGAACGCGCCGATAGGCTTGCCAAGCAGGCTGTCGATGAATTTGTTTTAGAAATTTGCCTTCCGGCTTCTTATCTCTGGTTGGTGCTGTGACATTGAATTCGTGAGCTTTGGGGTGCTGAGTGACATAGTCTGACTGTGCCCAACAAACTCTGGGCTATAAAGGAGACTACAGCCTACGGCTGTGTGGAATTCCTCCATGCAGTCTTCCCACCAGAACTCAGTAGTCCTGTGGCAGCTCTGTATTGGCCACACTTGGCTGATTCATGGTCATCTACTCTGTACTGAGGACCCACACCAGTGTCGCCATGGCTCCCACTTGACAGTGGCCCACATATTGCTGGATTGGCCTATTTTAGCCGCCTTGCGGCAGGGTTTTAATCTTCTAGCTGTTTTATCAGATGTTTCATGCGACGATGCCACAGTGGTAGAATCAGTGTTTCATTTTATTGGTGCCAGGGTTTTTTATTGCTCACTGTGAAGCTTTGCTTCATTCCACCATCTGTGTTCCCCTTTTCACTTGTCCTCTGTGGGTACTTCCTTGTGTTGCCATGTAGTGTACCCTTTATCTTTTTTAATTTCATGCTCGGTCAACGACAGACATCGGCTGTGTCATACCATTTCTTTTCATTGTTTGGTGTTTCTATGTGAGTGTCACAGTTTGTGTTTTGTCTTGTAGACTTTGGTATTTTACTGATTGAGTGGGATTTTCCTCCCATTGCTATTTTAACTCTGGTCATAACCTTTCTGGATTGACATTTTTCATGGGTTGCCCTGTGATGGAATTGGGCACTGATGACCTCTACAGTTTTGTCCTCCTAAACCACAAAACCAACAACCAACAATATATTTTATGCTCAACATGAAGAATATTCTATCTCTGTGATTGAGTTTTCAAAGAGCATTCAGAGGTTGTTGCCATCATCAGCATACTATGCCACCGGGGTGGTAAGCCCTCATTTTTTCCAAACTGTCAGTTTCAATGATAAGTATGTTTTTAATAAAATGAGTTGGTAACATGCAAATATGTTTCTGTACCTATATTTCTGCTGTAACGCACGCTTCAACACACAAGTCACCTTGTCAAGTCTCAGCCTAGACTTCTAACACGGCTGCCTCTGTCTCGGTTCTGCTTGCCACTCTCCTCTAGGTGTTACGGCGGTAGCTTTGTTGAGCGATGAGTGAGACCTCTGTCGGACATTTGGAGTACTGTTGGCGGGATTTGAAATTGTCCACGTTGTTGTCGAACATGCACCTTAGTCGTCGATCTCCATATCTTACACAGAGGAAGACATAGGACAGTCCTCGCTGGCGAAAGAGAGATTCCTTGGCTGGTACAGATGAGTATGGAACAAAGTGACGAGGCTTAGGGCATTTGAATGTACGTCCAAGGACGGGAGGAAGTGGCACAGGCAGCATCTCTGCATCTGGCAGTTCAGCTCGCGTTTTGTCCTGGAGGAGGTTCCTTGCCGAAACATTGTGATATGGTCAGAAATGACGAGATTTATGACACTGATGACCTTTAGCAACAACTGGCAATAGTGAATGGTGATGGTCATTATCCTCTGGAACTTCCCTGTGGGTGTCGCATCACCTGAGGACAAGGGTACAGTGGGCTCGATGCACAGAGGTGTTCCGTCTAGCGCGCAGACCCGAGGATGTGCTTCCCTTGGCACCTGGTGTGGCGGAAGCTGCATTTGAGTTGTTGCAGAAGTGACCACAGGAGGAAGTAGTGCACAAGAAGGCAGTAGTCTCTCTGCAACAGGTGTGCCACCCGGGTCAGGAAGAGGCTGTGACCTGGAGACCCGGCAAGGTCTACCAGGTGTCCCATCTGCCACCCGCGGATGCAATTGATCATGGTGGCACATTACCACATCATCGCAGGTCGCGCAGAGCAAAGTAATTGTGCAAGGCATCTGAAGCTTTGCCCTGAGACTTTTCTGGCCACCCATTTTGAACTAAGGAGACCACCCTACTGAGCAATGGATCCCTGGCAACAGTTGCAACAATCCTGGAAGCATCAATGGGAAACCCGGCCACAATGTTCTAAGCCTCTAAGGAGGGATCTGGCCCCATTGGAAGCCAAGAGAGAGTATCAGCATTAGTGTGTTGATCGGTGGGCCGAAAGTGGATCGTATAGTGAAACCGTGAAAGAAACTGCACCCAGCGCTGAAGACTGTGGGCAGCTTTATCAGGCAATGAAGGTGAAGGATTGAATAAGGCAACCAACAGCTTGTGGTCAGTAATGAGGTGTAACGTAGACCCATAGAGAAACACATGAAATTTCTTAATGGCATATTGGAAGCAAATGCAATCGGACACTCAGAACCATCATCAACTTTGTGAGAGAGGACGGCACCCAGTCCCGTCTGGGAAGCGTCGGTAGCCATCACCAAATGCTGGCCTGGATGATATGTGACCAAACAAAGAGCGGATGTGAGTTAGGTTTTCAACCTCTGAAAGGCCTATTCACTGGCTGGAGTCCACTGAAATGGAGTTCGAAGTGAGGCATGCAAAGAATGAGCCACTGTGGCAGCATTAGGAAGAAATTCATAGTAACAGGTGATTGTGCCTTAAAAAAACCTGTAGCTCTTTAACGTCAGTAGGCCTAGGCATAGCTGTGATTGCAGCAACATGATGTTGCAAGGGAAGGATGCCATCTTTAGAAAGCTCAAAGCCAAGATAAATGATTTAAGGCTGGAAGAAGCTTGAATTAGACAGGTTGCATTTGAGGCCAGCTGTCTGAAGGACTGTGAACAGTGTGCATAGATCTGGCAAATGCTCCTCTCTGGTGGCACCTGTGATGACAATGTCATTCCTATTGAATTTTCCATTGTTGAAACACCTCAAATTAAGATGGCGATACCAATTCAACCTCTCCCTGAAGCAACAAACAACATAGTATCAGACACTTCAGTCATTTCAGTTGTTCCATTCTAACAAAATCTTTTTCACCACAACCACTTTTGTATTTTCACACCCGTTGACTTCACCAGCACATGATCAAACTGTTGCTTCCTAACCTAACCTAGACTTCGGGCTACATTATAGATCTGTCACCACAACCATTTTTTTGGTTTTCACTTTTGTTTGCTTCACCAACTTAAAACCAAACTGTTATCTCCCAACTTAACTTAGACATTGGTCTACGCTACAGATCAGTCTGTCAACATACCAATTTTTCGCTTTTCACAAGCAAACTGTTATGTCCCAACATACCCTAGACCTTGGGCTACGCTATAGATAAGCCTGTCACCAAAACCAGATTTTTGCCTTCCGTATTCGTTGGCTTCACCAGCTCACAACTAAACTGTTGCCTCCCAACGTGAAGGCCCCATATTGCATTGTGTCTCCTAAAAGAAGATAGGGGTGGGGAAGGTCATCAATGAGCTGTGTTGAGAGTGCATTGTCAATAAGCTCTCCAGGTGGAAAAACAGAGGGCATACTGTAAGATCAATATGGGTCAGTATGCAGACAGCAACTGCCTGTAGTGTTGTAGTTAAGGGCACAGGTGAGGAGTGGAATTCTCTCCTGACGAACACTTTTTTTGCAACCTGTCACAGTGAAGTTGTCTTTCTTGTAGAAGTGATAGGCTTGAAGGACAGGGTGCCTCTATCTTTGAAATGTGTCTCTTGGAGGGAGACACACAGAAAGGCCTATCCTTCACAAGAAATTGCAATTCCTTCAAACGAGTCTTGAATCCAGTCAGGTTCCACTGGAATATAGTAGCCTTGTCAGCATTGTGGTTCTATTTTACACATATCCTTGTGCCGAGAAGATGAGGCACTCTTGGAGTGAGGTGTAGCATATGGGCTGCCTGGTTCCGGTGTCGAGGCATCCGGTTCCGTGATGATGTCCTTGTCATCACAATGTCCGATGATGCCTCAGGAAGTGTTTCGATTGAACCTCGTGTTCCATTCTTTGACTTCTTCTTTTTGAAGTAGTTTAGGAAAGAGGAAGTTGTGGAGCACTCTGCTTTTGGGGAGCACTCTTCTTTTGAGGGGCACTGTGCTTTTGAGATGCCTTCTCAATGATCTATTTTTGTTCCTCAACTAGCTCTGCACATGGAGTTGCCTGAATTGCAATACCTTTTCTGATAGGACCTTGACACATATACAGATGCAATTACAGGTGTCTGTGATGGATATGAGCGAGGTCTGCATCGAAGCATCAGACACAGAGTAAGTGATAAATACAGAAGGTTTAACTCGTTTGTATTCTGTTTTGGCTGCTATGTAGGGATATGTTTAGTTACCTTTATCTCCTGTGTTTCATGTTCCTTTGCAAAAAATTAGGCCTTCGCTGCTCCAGACTGAATGATACACACCCCTGTGGAGGAACAGTTAACCCCAGATTCATGGACCGCCTTACCACACCTCCCACATCTTGGTTTACCTCCATAACTCTTGTGTTGTATGTCTGAAATGCTGGCATATGTAACACCTCATAGTGTTCGGAATATGTGGCCAGAGGTCTGGATTGTATGGAGGGTGGCCAAGAACCACCCATTTGAATTTCTGCAACAGTACCGCAACTTGGCGTATGAGGCTTTGCATTGTCATGGAGCGCAGAATGACCCTATCAGTGAGATTGCCTGGTCATTTTGATTTGATCACTTGGCAAGTTGTTAGTGTTTGTGAGTAACACTGGGCATTCACTGTTGTCCTGTACTGTAGGAAGTGAATCAGAAGGGATTCATTTTGGTCAAAGAAGAATTTTATTTATTTATTTTGTGATGGCAACCCTGGATGCTTCCACCACAAACTTTGTCGTTATGATTCTGGTTTGATTTGATGACACCATGATTCATCTCCAGCCACCATTCTAGCCAGAAATGCATTCCCTCCCCAAGTATAGCACTGCAGTGGGCCATTCAGCATGCTTACTGGTATGGTTGAAGACTGTGGGGCATCCATTGAGCACACACTTTGCAAAAGTGCAGTTGTTTCTCTATGACAGTGTGAGCACTTCCGATGATTAATCCGACCACAGTGCCTATGGCTTCCACTCTCACTCGGCGATCCTGGGTAATGAGTGCATGAACCAGCTGGATGATGTGATCGGATCGGTAATGCAGTGTGGTGCTCCAGACCAAGAATCATCAGCTCACGACACCAGCCCTTCACTGAAGCGCTTGTGCTATGCCTTGACCCTTGCAAGGGACGTGCAGTGTTCGCCCTACACTTGTGACATTTGTCAATGAATGTATGTTCCCCTATGCCTTCCACTGCCAGAAAATAAACATCATCTCTTTCCTCTTCTTTTGATGCATCCACATCCCTGTTTGCCATTGGACGATAGATGCATGCTGTTGCTAGCTTCGTATAGTCACATGACATGAATCTATGCCCTCCAGTGATAGACTGTTAACTTCCACGCTCTGGCCAGAATCACACCTCATTACAGGTGCCACAATATTATCCTTGTCTCACCAGTTTGTGGATTCCAAACTCCTGCTTGTTTCTTTATGAATGCCTCTTATACTAACAGATAAGTGTATTTATAGATTTGTTTATATGTGTGACTATTTTCTTCTATTAAATTTTGTGACTGGGTGGCGACATGGTTCGGTTTGTGACTGGGACGACGGTTGTGTTGACTTCGTTTTATATTTTGGCTTTATGAATATTCAGTTGGTAGCCCTGGTACTTCTTCGCAATTAATAAAATTTATATCTTTGTTGAATTTTTCACTGTAAATATTGGTTCTGGATTTCATTATACGTAAAGACCTATTTTAATGTTTGAGCATGAAAATCTGTTTCTCAGGGGCTGATATTTAATAAACCAAAGAATAAAATTTTGAATTATTGAGTCCCGGTATTTCAGATAATTTGACGCCCGTCACAAAGATACTGTTTTTGCCTGAACCTTTTTCTTTATAGAATTATTCTTTAGAAAACTCACCATAAGTTTCTCCTGACCAAAACGGTTAGATATATTCCTTCACTTTTAGAATATGCTGGGACAATATTAGGGAACTAAATACTCAAATAACTGTTTAAGATTTTTTAAGATTCATAGATTCTCTATTCTGAAATCAATAGTTACATTCACTACACTTTCACAGTACACACTTTATAAGTTCACAATTCATTATTATTTTCGTCTAAGTTTGATTGTATTAATCTCTCTGGAATGTTACTCAGTTTATTACGGGAGGCAGAAGTTTCTAATTCTTCCATTCTAGCCTATCCCGATCAAAATCCAAAGATAATGTTCGCTTTCGTGTATGATCACGATATGAAAGTTTATATTAAAGTTTAAATACTTTTTGGGTTTTTTACTATTTTGGAATTTAACCGCGTATAATATTTTAGATAAGCACTGAGAGCTCGTTACATAGAGAGCTGAGCGCACAGAGAAAGCTAAGCACAGAGAGAGACAGTAACTCAACTGCAAGTACTATTTATAATAGCAATCTGACAAGTGATCTCTGATACACGAGATGTTTTGACCTAAGTATTCCCTGGATACTATTACTCTGAATTACGCTGATATAATTTGAATTTACTAAAAATTTTGAAAAACGAGAAAATTCTGCCTCTTAACAAATTATTAAAATTACATAACGATGAAAAATGTCGGAATACTGTGATTCTAATGCTATGGTTGCGATGTAGTGTTACACTTCCTGTTTTGTATTGAATTATTTATTATGTTGTACCTATATAGTAAGGAAACTATATTAATGATATCTTTTTTTATTTTTTTCAGCCTGAAACTTTTTAAACAGATCATTGCTAGTAGTCCAAATAACCAGAGCCCAATTCTGAGTGAAGACTGTGATGCTTCTGGTAAGAAAAGTCATTTGTTTATTGGATAATAACTGTTAGGGGAAAATATTATACAATGTGAAAATGAAGTAGAAACTGAAGGCAGTTCATATTACATATGGTATGGCTATTTGGCCTGATCTCAGTTGCCTTGATAACGTATAGTAAGACCATGAAGATTAACTACTAGTTTGATTCTGTAGTTACTATAGAGCGGGGAGGCTGAAATAAATTAAATAATGACAAAAAGAAATACATCTGATGTTTTCTAACTTTTGCTCATTTCCTACTAATAACGAGCTTCGTTATTGCCTTTTTCAGGGAGTACTTCACAATTGTAATCTTACATCTTATAAAATAGGCTGTATCTGTGTGTGTATGTATGTATGTATGTTCCACATCTCCTCATAAACTACTAGACCGATTCTAAGTAAACTTGATACACATGTTCCTTAATATCAATAACAATTGCTGTTGGGGTAATAATCATTAATCACCTAAGACACATACGTAAGAAGATATGACGTCATAAACAATGAGATGTGCGAAAACTGCTGCGTCAAACGACAATGCTGCACCTTTCCTTCTAAACAACTGGACCGCTTGCAACCAAATTTGGTACACACATTCCTTATGTAAGATAAAAATTGCTGTAGGACTACGAACCACACACGACATATGGTTCAGGAGATATAGTGTCATAAACAATAAGACTTGCAAAAAAAGTGCCACATAATGCAACGAGGCTTTATGAATACACTATATGAGGATGAGAGTACTTAGCGACTTGCAACAAACTTTAAACATACAGTAGAACCTCATTTTTACACTTTTCAAGGGACTTCAGTAAAATGGTGCAAAATGCAGGAAAACGTAAAATGCGGGAAGTAGTGTTGTTTTAAATGGTAAAATGTGCTTACTGGATCAGCCTCGCATTTTCGTTGTTTATTTGTGATATATGTACATAATAGCCATCTAAATAATCGCCAGGAAGTTTATTATACAATTAATTTTTACTATTTTAAGTACATGGCAGAACTGGTAATTTCATGGGAAGTAGAAATTTTTGATGTAATTTCATTCATTATAATTGAGGACACCACTGCTGGGCTATGTAACACATCTTCAAAACTACTGCATTTTACTGGCATTAATTATTTACGTAGTTCTTTTTGTATTTTTTGATGTTTCACTCGACAATATATTTATTCATGTTATCAAGTGCAAAAATATGCATAAGTATTTTTGTGACATTTGCATAGGATTGGCATCTCACACTATTACCGCTTTTTTGAGGTTGTGGGTATTATGATAACAAACTTTGACAGATAACGTTCTTTATGAATCTGAAATATGTATCACAAAACAATATAACTTTTTATTCAAACATCAACAAAGCAACTGGTTCTGATTGAGTACATACCAGCCACTGTGGCAAAGAAGCTGGTGGAAAGAGGAACTACGTCGTCACAAATCGGCGCATCATAAGCTAACTAGATACGGACTGCCAACAATGATACGTGAATATAAGTGTCAAGAAACTCGACTGCGAATAATTTTTAAGTGCTATACTTTAAGGGGAAAGCCATGCTAGCATCAATTTATGTAGATATGTCATTTTTTCTTCACGAACATGCTTTCAAAAAGCATAAAATGCAGAAAAAGTGTAAATATGATAATGCAAAAATGAGGGCGAATTAATATTGCGAACATAGGAAATTTGACGGGACCGACAAGAAATGGTGTAAATGGCAGGAAAATGTAAAAACTGGGAACGTAAAAACGATGTTTTACTGTAATTTCAAACCTTTAATAAACTTTTCTCGCTGACAGCCATAGCAAAATGATGAAAGGGAAAAAGTTTCTTGCTTACTACTTTTCCTGCGTTTAAGGAGTAAAAATACAGCATTCGGTATGACATTACAATTTATAATTTCTACACTACAAATTTTAGTTGCAGGAAATTTTACTGACAGTATACACATAAACAGATGAATGTACCTTCGAAATTGTGTCACAGCACAACACATAGTTCATGAGAAATGATGATGTAAAGAGTAACATTTGTGGAAACCCGCCCCATCAAATCATCACGTTTTAATCTATTACTTCTTTACTACTATCCGTATTCGCAACAGATTTTACTGACATACAGCACTTATACAAATCAATATAGTCCTGCAAAATTATACTGTTGTACAACATATCTATACTAATAATAAATCTGTAAATGTAGGCCTGTCGCTGTTTGCTTCAATCTTCAAAACTACTGGATGAATTTTCAAGCGAAGATTGGTTCCGGATCTGATTGTGTGAATGTTCCTATTTCTGAAGAAGGCCAATAGCTGGAAGTGTTGTATGTGTGTGCTTTTTTTTATGTGCCTGTCACGGCTCATTGTCACATCTTTGCTAAGCATTTGCGTTTTTATTTGTGTGTGTATCAACTAGCCTGTGCTTTTTCGCCTGGTAAGTTAAAGCAACTCTATTTGAAGGAAACATTCTTGGTTGGAAAAATATTTATAAAAGTAAAGGAGGTTTGACTTGTACAGCTACATCTACATCGTACTCTGCAATCCACCATAAGGTGTGTGGCGGAGGGCACACTGTACCTCTACTAGGCATTGCCTTTCCTATTCCACTCCCAAATAGAATGAGGAAAAAAAGAATGCCTATATGCCTCCGTACGAGTTCTAATTTCTCTTATCTTGTCATTGTGATCACTATGGGAAATGTAAGTAAGTGGCAGCAAGATCGTATTACACTCAGCTTCAAATTCCGGTCCTCTAAATTTCCTCAACAGAAATTCACGAAAAAAACGTCGTCTTTCCTCCAGCGATCCCCAATTGAGTTGCCGGAGCATTTCCGCGACACTCGCGCATTGGTCGAACCTACCAGTAACAAACCTAGCTGCTCGCCTCTGAACTGCTTCTAGGTCTCCCTTTAAACTGATCTGCTGCAGGTCCCAAATACTTCAGCAATACTCTTTTAAGACGTGGTTGTACAAGCGTTTTGTACGCGGTCTCCTTTACAGATGAAATATATCTTCCCAAAATTCTCCCAATAAACTGAAGTCGGCTGTCCGCCTTACAACTGTCCCTACATGTTCGTTCCATTTCATATCGCTCTACAATGTTACACTTAGATATTTGAACAACGCGGCTGCATCAAGAAGCTCAGTACTGATGTTGTATTCGAATATTATGGTATTGTTTTTCCTACTCATGCGCATCACCTTACATTTTTCTACATTGAGAGCTAGTTGCCGTTCTTCGCACCAACTAGAAATTTTGTCTAAGTCATCCTGTATACTATTACAGTCAGTTAAAGACGACACCATCCAATACACCACAGCATCATCAGCAAACAGCCACAAATTACAAGTTAGTCTGTCCATCAGACTTACAATGCGAAATGGCACCAGTTCGTTGATACAAACATAAATAAACACACACACACAGACACACAGAGTGAGTGAGAGAGAGAGAGAGAGAGAGAGAGAGAGAGAGAGAGAAATTGAGCTTTTGCAACCAGTGGTTGCTTCATGTGAAAAGAGGAAGGAAAGATATCGCTTCAAACCCTCATCTTTTCCTTCTCCTTCCTACCTCTTTTCTGATGAAGTAACCAATGGTTGCGGAAGCACAGTTCTTTTTTGTGTATGTTTTTATTTATGTTTGTATAAACTAATTGGTGCCTTTTCACCTGGTAAGTCAAACCTTCTTTACTATAATATAAAAATTTTGTTTTTGTTGAGGGGGGGGGGGAGGCAATATCTCAAATGTGTCATTTTCAATCCTTTTTCTCTACCACAGCTAGAAAGAGCTTGCTTTAAGCTTTCGAAGCTATATTGTTTATTTTATGGCTGTTTCATTTTGACGAGGATAAAAACATTCAAAAGTAGGTAAAATTGACTATCAAGAAATTCAAAGCATTAACTCAAAACGTAAAACAAAACAAGACTGACTTGTAATGTCTTTCAATAGTATAAGCTGTGCCTGTGGTTTAGGGATTGTAACTATGCTAATAAGAAGAATTATTGTCTTGTGTGACTGGTTTGTTGCAATATAGCTTCATTACCAGCTCTGACTGCTACTAGTATCTGGCTATCTTAGCATGACAGCTGCACATGACGATATTCCAATAGGCTATAAGAAAATTCATGACTGTTAATATTAGACAGCTAAGGGAGAGGAAAACTTAATTGTAATGGGAGACTGGAATTCGGTAGTAGGAAAAGGAAGAGAAGGAAAAATAGTAGGTGAATATGGACTGGGCAGAAGGAATGAAAGAGGAAGTCGCCTGGTAGAATTTTGCACGGAACATGATTTAATTGTAACAAACACGTGGTTTAAGAATCACAAAAGAAGGTTGTATACTTGGAAGAGACCAGGAGACACCGGAAGATATCAGATAGATTTTATAATGGTAAAACATAGATTCCGGAACCAGGTTATAAACTGCAAGACATACCCAGGGGCAGATATAGACTCTGACCATAACTTGTTAGTCATGAACTGTAGGCTGAAACTGAAAAAACTGCAGAAAGGTAGGAAAATAAGGAGATGGGACCTAGATAAATTGAAGGAACGTGAAGTTCTGGTGAATTTCAGAGGGAGCTTTAGGCAACAATTGACAGAAACAGGGGCAAATAAAACAGTAGAAGAGGAATGGGTAGCATTGAGAGATGAAATAGTGAAGGCAGCGGAGGACAAAATAGGTAGAAAGGCAAGACCAACAAAAAATCCTTGGATAACACAGGAAATACTAAATTTAATTGATGAAAGGAGAAAATATAAAAATGCAGTAAATGAAACAAGCAAAATGGAGTACAGACGACTAAAAAATGAGATTGACAGGAAATGCAAAATGGCTAAGCAGGAGTGGCTAGAAGCCAAATGCAAATCTGTAGAAGAATGTATAAGAAGGGGAAAAGTAGATACCGCCTACAGGAAAATAAAAGACACATTTGGGGACAAGAAAAGTAATTCTACGAATATCAAGAACTCAGATGGGAAACCAGTTCTCAGCAAAGAAGGGAAAGCTGAAAGGTGGAAAGAGTACATAGAGCAGCTCTACAAAGGAAATGAACTTAGAGACGATGTTGTAGGAAGGGAAGAGGAAGTAGATCAAGATGAAATAGGAGATACTATACTGAGAGATGAATTTGACAGAGCCCTGAAAGACCTAGGTCGGAACAAGGCCCCAGGAGTAGATGACATACCCTCAGAGCTACTAAAGTCTCTGGGAGAGCCAGCCATGACAAAACTATTTGAACTGGTGTGTAGGATGTATGAGACAGGCGAAATGCCCTCAGACTTTAAGAAAAATGTAATAATCCCCATTCCAAAGAAATCAGGCGCAGACAGGTGTGAAAATTACAGAACCATCAGTTTGATAAGTCATGGTTGCAAAATTTTAACACGAATTATCTACAGGAGAATGGAAAAGCTGGTAGAAGCTGACCTCGGGGAAGATCAGTTTGGATTCAGGAGGAACGTAGGAACCCGGGAGGCAATACTTACCTTACATCTTATCTTAGAAGATAGATTAAGGAAAGGCAAACCTACATTTTTAGCTTTTGTAGATTTGGAGAAAGCATTTGACAATGTTGACTGGACTACACTCTTTCAAATTCTGAAGTCAGCAGGGGTAAAATACAGGGAAAGGAGAGTTATTTACAATTTGTACAAAAGCCAGACCGCAGTTATTAGACTTGAAGGGCATGAAAGGGAAGCATCAGTTGGGAAGGGAGTAAGACAGGGTTGTAGCCTTTCTCCGATGTTATTCAATTTGTACATTGAGCAGGCGGTGAAGGAAAGCAAGGAAAATTTTGGAATAGGCATTAAAGTTCAGGGGGAAGAAATAAAAACATTGCGTTTTGCTGATGACATTGTAATTCTGTCAGAGACAGCGAACGACCTTGAAGAGCAGTTGAATGGAATGGACAGTGTGTTGAAGAGAGCGTATAAAATGAACATAAACAAGAGCAAAACAAAAATAATGGAATGTAGTCTTAGAAAATCAGGCGATGCCGAAGGAATTAGATTAGGTAATGAGACAATGAAGGTGGTAGATGAGTTTTGTTACTTGGGTAGTAAAATAACATGCGATGGTCGCAGTACAGAGGATATAAAATGCAGAATGGCAATGGGAAGAAAAGCATTTTTGAAAAAGAGAAATTTGCTAACATCGAATATTAATTTAAGTGTAAGGAAGTCTTTTCTGAAGGCATTTGTGTGGAGTGTTGCCTTGTACGGGAGTGAAACATGGACGATAAGCAGTGCGGACAGGAAGAGAATAGAGGCTTTTGAAATGTGGTGTTACAGAAGAATGCTGAAGATTAAGTGGGTAGATCACATAACTAATGAAGAGGTACTGAACAAAATTGGCGAGAAAAGGAATTTTTGGCATACCCTGACTAAAAGAAGGGATCGCTTGGTAGGACATATTCTTAGACATCGAGGATTCGTAAATTTAGCATTGGAGGGAAGTGTGTGGGGTAAAAATCGCAGAGGGAAACCAAGAGACGCGTATAGTAAGCAGATTCAAGTGGATGTGGGTTGCCGTTCTTATGAGGAGATGAAAAGGCTTGCTCAGGATAGAGTAGGGTGGAGAGCTGCATCAAACCAGTCTCCGGACTGAAGACCATAACAACAACAATATTAGTTACCATATAATTTCTAATTATGCTAATTATGGGCACGGTGTAGCCGAGCGGTCTAAGGCGCCTCGCTGCGGAGCGCATGGTTGCTTGCCGTCAGAGGTTCGAGTCCTCCCTGGGGCATGGGTGTGTGTGTGTTCTCCTTGGGTTAGTTTATAGTTGACCTTAGTTTAAGTAGTTTGTAAGCTACGGACTAATGACCGCGCAGTTTGGTCCGATAGATATACAAACATTTGAACATTTTTTTGCTAGTTACGGGAATTTTTTGTTGCAAGAATGACCTGAGTTACTAATTATGTTTAAGAAATTTATTTTTTTTTATAAATGAAAAAAGTAACTACTACAAACATACATGTACAATTTGTTGAAACAAATATCAAATGTGGGGTGAGGGGGGGGGGTTACAGTTATGTACGGAGGAGTGGGGAGTGGCCAGCCAGCAATTCATTTTTTCGGTACTGCAGTGTGCAGTGTTCTCAGCAAGATAAAGTTCCGATGACCGTGTTACTACAAATCGTACTCTCCTCTCAGGACACAGCACCCAAATTATGTGTAGTTTGATTTACCAAACATCACTCCTCATCCAATTTAGCAGATTTGTTAACGTTTAAACATCGTAATCTTCAAACATTTGTATATTTTCAGTCTGTAGTTACGCCTAGGATTCAAGCTAGACTTCATCCAGTTGCAATGGGGGAAGGACATAAAGTGATAACTACTTTTTGATAAATGAAGAACTCAGGTTTACACTTTATTAAAAGCATTATGCCCCATAGGCCAATATTACATAAGGTCAAACTTGATAGAGTCTCGATTAGAACTAACTAAACTACTTTTACAATGCATATTTCTCTCTGGCATCAGAGATGATGGTCTCTTCTTCAGCACAATATTATCTTTGGCTGCATCACTTGCTCACGCCCTCATACCTGTGCACACGAGCGCACGGCACACAGTAAAATTCTTATATCATTACTTATCTATATGTAACAAATCCGCACATCTCGTGGCGGGACGATACCGTAGTATACAGCTAAATTAGCTGTTACACTACATTAATTAGCTGTTACACTACAAGTGCTTCACACTACACCCAACATGTGCCAAGAAAGCTGAAACATTTTACTAACACGTGTCCAAAAATCTGTTTTTTTTTAACCGTATACTTTTATCATAAATCGAGCGAGAAGAGTTATGAAACCAAAAATTTGTGCGGAATGAACAGTAGCTTATAACGAAAAATTAAGTTGATTAAACGATGTGGGGTACTCTTACACACCATCAAAAAATTTTAAATGTGAAAATCGGAAAAGTTTATTTTCCCCTCATTTTTTTGCCTCGGCGCGGTCCGGCACGCGGTGTAAACACCCCAGCCAGCAACGTGTGCCAACTAGGCACCAGCTGGCTTGGCTCAACCCGGCCAGCTGTTTGAACGTGGCCTTAAGCCGGGTGTCGGTGGTGGGGTTGGTCCTTCTGGGGCGGTAAGACTGCCTGTGAACATCAAACTCTGCGAACGTCATCTTGTAGGATATCACCCAAAGAATTTGTAGCAGTGATGGTGGGCTCAGGGGCAGGTCCGCACACACGGGGCAGTCTGTGTGGCTGTCGCGCTATGGCACAGCTGTGATGACGGCCAGTGCTGTCACTATACAGGCAGGAGTGCAGGTGACACAGCGGCCGTACAGTGTAGTGTATGGCTGGTGCGAGACAGGGACTTGCGCTGCCGTCTGCTGAGTGGGCCGTGTGACCTGAGGTGACTGATTCGGTGGTGTGACACGGTTCGTGGGCACGGTCAGAGCTTCAAGGAAGGGTGTACTTGGTGACAACTGCGGCAGTAGTGGCAAAGAGTCGCCGTCCGGTGGATCGGTGCCACGACACGTGTGTGTGGTCGGCACGTCAAGGGTGGGTGCATTTGGTGACAGCATTCGTGGAGGAGGCGAAGAGTCTCCATCCAGTGCAGTGCACAACTCGAGGGCATGACTGGCACATCAGTGGTTGGCACAACTGGCGAGAGCAGCTGTGGATGTGGCAAAGGTACTGTGCACACTGGGGCATCCGGCGGATGCGGTGCTGCCTGCCAGTGGCGGCCTGCCAGGGAGCGTACACGACCGGATGTAGCCGGTGGCTCTTCTGAAGCTCTATCACGATTGCTGTGGTGAGTCGGTCGGCTGCAGGTGGCCGTACGGTGTCGGCTCGTCTCTTGGAGGTACTGGTGAAGGTTGAGTGGTGGGCAGCTGCTGGCACACTGCTGGCAAATGTGGGGGAGCCTTCGTCGGTGCCGGTGGGAGTGGCACGGCAGGGCCAGGTGGTGGTTCGTCGCCGGCAAGATATACCCGGTTTCAGTCTGTCAATAGAAACCGTGGTGGGCTTACTGACAACCTCGAAGCTCAACGTATTGTCCTCGAGCATAAGGACATTGTGCAACCCAGTGTACTGCGGGTGCAGAGGAGGCTGCTGGGTGTTTATTCTCAACATGACATGAGACCCTGTGATGAGGTCATTGTGAACACTAAATCATACAGCGAGGGCACAAAGAAATCATACGTCAGCGAAATTGACTGATTGTCGACTAGGTCAGCTGCTGAAGCATTTAAATCCAGCTTATGCGCAAACCACATACCTAGCAAGACCATGGACAAAGCAGATGCCTATGAAGTGTCGTGAAAAGAAAGTGAGGCCTTTAGGGTGCGATGAAGTGGCTCAATAAGACCATTTGTTGTGTGGTGGTAAACCATTGTGCAGTGACCAAGGGATCAGCGTATGGCGGCAAGGGATTGAAATAGTCGTGATGTAAATTGGCATCCACGCTCGCACATGATGTGCTCGGGACAGCCAATACGTGCTATCTATGTACTTAATAAATTGTCTGTGAACGTCTCTTCTGAAATGTCGGTAAGGGGAACAGCCTCTGGCCAGCTTGTGAACCGATCAATAAAGTTAATAAATATTATGTGTCATCTGAGGATGGTAACGGGCCAACAACATCGATTTGAACACAGAAAAACTGTCCTCCGTGGTCGGGGAAGGGGCAATTGGTGCATGAATGTGCTTGGCAACCTTGGAGCACTACACTATGCAGGTGGGTACAGGCCTACAGTGAACAATCTCATTGTACGACTGGCCAGAAAATTTTTTCTTTTTTACCAAGCTGTTCCCTTTGTTGGGGGGAAGCAATGGTGTGTCAAATGCTGCGCGCCGTAATAAAGGCGGAAGATATGGCTGGATGCAGCCTGGTCGTTGCTGTTGTGCGTTAGATGGGTCACACAGTGTGTCTTGCCGTATGGTAGTTTCAGATTCGAGTATGGGGTACAACAAAAGGTGCAAACTGGATTGTGAGTCAGCTACTAGGGTACGTGAAGCAAGGTCGGTGGACTGCGCGCTCGTGAGAACATTACAGTCGAAAGGTGTAGTGAGGGAGCACTCTTAACTGTGACAGTCCGCTACAAAGTTTTAGACGGCTGACACACGCTGTATATCTGTAGAGAATTGGGCAATAAACTCCAGGTGTCTGTGTTGCCTTGGTGAAATATTGCCGATACACTTCCTGCAAAAAACTGTAATGAGGGTGCGGTGATCTGTGACACAAAGGGGTGACAGTCGTGCATGGCCTCAAATATTGAATAAAGCCTGTGGTTGTACGTGGCTCACTGCTGTTGGGGCGCAGAAAAAAGCAAAGGGCTGCAAAGTATTGTTGAGGCACTGCTGTAATATGGCGCCAATACCCAGTTGGCTGGCATCTGTTACCTGCACTAGCAGTATATCACGTTGAGAATGAGCTAGCAGTGCTGCATCGACGAGTGCAGCTTTTGCGTTGGAAAAGCTCTCAGGCATCCATTTAACTGTTCTCCTGACAGATGCCCTGTATTTGAGGCATGAGGGGAAAATGAATTTTGGTCATGACTTAATGAAACGACTGTAGAAATTTAGGACTGCCAGAAAACACCGCAGCTTCATGAAGGTAGACAGGTGGTGGACGTTAAGGACGGCATGAACTTTGTCGGGGAGGGGGCGAGAACCTGCTGTTGACACCCAGTGTCCCAGGAACTCAAGTTCAGAGACACGGAGAAGGCACTTGCCTAGGCTGAGAATTACGCCAGTCCTTTCGAGGCGTGTGAATATTTTGCACAAGTGCTCAGGATGCTCCTCCGGTGATCTTGAAAAAATCTAGATGTCATCAAGGTGCATAAAGAAATTT
Source organism: Locusta migratoria (assembly GCA_026315105.1). Classification (NCBI taxonomy): domain Eukaryota; kingdom Metazoa; phylum Arthropoda; class Insecta; order Orthoptera; family Acrididae; genus Locusta; species Locusta migratoria. The sequence continues at coordinate 207,559,365 of CM048749.1, forward strand.
GGGGCACCACAAAGGCATTATCCAGAAACCTCTGCCACTTTGAGCAGCATTCTGTAACCCGAAGGTCATGAAACGGCTATCTAAAGCCCAAAGGGTTTGATGATGGCTGTCGACATTACTTCCTCGTATGCTACCGTAATCTGCTTAAAGGCTTTGGCACAATCTAGCTTTGTAAATATTGTACAGCCAGAAAGAGCAATTCTGTGCAAGAGGAGGGGGGGGGATGGGATAACAGTCTGGAAAGTACGAGCATTGAGTGCCCTGTAATCACCGCACGTCTTCCACATGCCATTCTTTGGCATATGATGGACCACAGAGTGCCAGCTGCTATCAAAGATTTGATATTAGCCTGGGCGAAATCGTACTTGACGAGTGGGAGGGGGGCGTTAGTGGTGGCGATGTAGTGCACTGTATCATGGAATATTTCTCTGTGTGTGGGTGGATGAGAGAGAAATCTGAGAGGAGGCCAGAGAAGTTGCCAGTGTAGGAGATTTGTATGATGTCCACAAGGAGTGGACAGAACAGTGGGTGGTTGTGTCAGTGAGACATTGCTCGGGCAAGTCGGAAATGAGTGAAAAGGCAGAAAGGAAACTGGCACGTAGGATCGGGTCTATAACATTGGCCATGATAATGGTCCATGTGTGAAGCTGACAGAGACCGAGGTCGAAGGTGAGGGTGTTGGGGTGATAAGTGTTGATAGATGAGCCATTTGTGGCTGTAAGGTGGAAGGCTACTGCAGGACCAGAGACTGGGAGATACTTGTGGGGAAGGATAGAAAGATCCTAGCCAGAAAATTGGGGTGATGAATGTCACGGATGAAAAAGCTCTGTGAAACAGCACCGAAGCCGAAAGCACCTGTTGCCGGCTGCTGTGCTAGTGTGGCAAAAAGCAAGATGGACCACCCTGTGGCACAGCATACAGCCGAACACAGTACTCTGGATTTCAGTGGCTATTTTACTACCTGAGCTAGCTGTATCCTTCCCTTCATCGCCAGCTCTTCTGAACTGCGCAGATGAGTTGTCCCTTCCACACAACCATCCAGGCCTCTACCTAAGGTAACTTGTCATCCCTACACTCTATGCCTAACATTATTACCCACTCTTATTTCGCATCCTTCCCATCCACTTCCCTCTTCACTCACAGTAAAGATGCTTGTGGCACTGGAGTAGCCAGACATGGTGATTGTGTGTGTGTGTGTGTGTGTGTGTGTGTGTGTGTGTGTGTGTGTGTGTAGTTGTCTGAGTAATTGTTTGAATGTATTTGTTTCCTTTTCTGAAGGCCCTTACTGAAAATTTAAGTTGTGAATTTGATTGTCTGTTATTTCTGCCTGTCATCAGCGTAGTGAGTCTTTTAAGGTGAGTTGTTATCTGTCCTACATTAGATACAGTTTTCTGAAACATAAATATTCATCATGCTGCTGCTTGATAAATAATTGACACTGACTGAAATAATTTCTTCTTTATTTCAGCGTTGACAAGAGCTGTGTATGAATTAATATGGCATGGCATCAAAGGACCCCTTCGGAGGGATGCCACTGTAGCCGCTTTAGGGGAAATTTTGGTAAGTTCTGAAATAATATATTATAAATTTGTTGGCAAATTAAATGTTTGATAAAAATTGGGCTTCTAGCCAGCTTTTATTAACTATAGTCCATGATATTTCGACTGACACTTGCCAGTCATATGCAGGGGAATCATCAAGATTGAAGAAGGCGTACTCCAACCTAATAGCGCCATGAGAGTATTCTGCTCATGCACAAAAGTTACAGTGACAGATAGACCACACTGCCCCACGTCTGGAGCAAATCATGTAGATGACAGGATTTCACACTTTCTCTAGCTGGTAGCCACTGTCATAGTTTATCTGATTTTCTGCTCCACATATTTCAACACATTCTTGAGCCCGAAAAAGATTTTTCTGTGGTCAAAATTAATGTTTTGTCCCATTGAATGTCCAGCATAGACAACTACAGACTTGATAGGTTGCAAAAGGAGGGTGCAACATTTATGTTCCATGCAGCCTTTTTCCACTCTACTTATTGTTTATACTATATAAGCCATACCACACTGGCAAGGTAATTTGTAAATATTAATCTTCCTCAATAACTTCACTGATACCAGCAGGTCGAAAAACCCCTGAACAGAAAATAACTTTCACTTGAAAATTGTGAAGGAGTCTTGGTATTTTATTCAAAATGTTTCCAATGAATGAAATAAAAGGTAATTGTTTTGCCAGCTTGTCCTCATTATCCACATTTTGGATCTAGGTCTCAATTGGAAATGCTCTTTTTGTTTGTTGAGCAGAGTATCCATCATCTCTGTATACTGTATTTAGATGGTAAAACTTCTTAGCAAACTATCTACATCCGACACACTATGGACTTGCCTACAAGTGCTTTATGGAATCCATTGTTTGCAATGGATAATGGCAATTTGAAGCTGAAAATACAAATCCGTATTAGTGGACTTCAATAAACTAAATGCCCTAAAATTCTTCATTTGTGTGGGCATGACATCCGTTGTTGCTTATGAAATTGTAATGGTGATGTTAGTCTCTCTATGCAACTATAAATAAGAGCACCTTTTTTGTTACCAGACACATTTCGTTTTATTGATAGTAAAAATCTTGATTGGTCTGTAATGATAGATACTTACATTTTTTTTATCGGAAATAGTTCATATGAAAGGTTATTATTTCTATAATGGTTGTTGAATCTGATAGTTTCTCCAGTTTTACAAAGCTTAAGATGTATCTCCTTAAACTGGTAGTAGAGTCCAACAGGAAATGCTTGACAAAGCAGTGAAAAATTCTTCATTTGTGTGGCTATGACGTCCGTAGTTACTTATAAAATTATAATGCCTTCACTGAATGCTCTCATGCATGCAGTCAAAGTGATGTAGAAATTCCTTTAATGTACCTTCTCCTTGAGACCAAAGTATGAAAAATTGTCCACATACCTCTACAAAACAGTTGGCTTAATGGGTGAAAAATTTTCAAGGAGTGCTTATACACTCCTCATATTATTACAATGAAGAAACTATGCAGCTTCAAACAAACATATTATTGTTACCAAAAGCATTCTCAGCACATTGATATTGCAAAATGAGTGGTGACGTTCATTTCTTTTTGTTCAGCTCAAAAATAACAGGGATCAACTGACACAAAGTCAGGTGTAGATGGCCTGCCAACTAGTAATATAAATGATGAAACTACAATCTTAGCAAACAGTTCTGCTGGGGAGAAGTGGGATTAGTTCTTTTCTGGCATGGATCCATCTATGTAAAGTGGAGATGGTTTATTAGTGCATTCACAGAACACAGTAGTTCGAATGGGATTTTTGCTTGTTATTGTTTTTCAACTAATGTCAACAGATGAAATACATGTGACCTCTTGAGAAGGCATTAGTTTATTGAGTGACACATATCACACACATTTCACAGAGCTATTTGTTTTAGAAAGACACTGATAAAATTTGTCTTCTGTGCATGTTTGTTGACTCCTTGTAACTTTTCTTGACAACTCTGTACTTACCCTGCACTTGACCCAGGTTTAATTGCTTAAGCAGCTGCCATGAGAGTAATGATTCACAAAACCCTAGGGTACAAGCTTTTGATTTGTTGTTGCCTTCCAATTAATTACAAGAATTAGTTATCAATCGCTTACTAGAATACCAAGGCAGGGAGACCATCGAACCTTGAAAATCTGGAAAAGCCTTGAATTTGAGAAAACCTTGAAAAAACTGTAAATACTTTGAATTTCCACCAGAAACCTGGATTTTTAACACCACCATGCATGGCTAAAAAATGAAAATCTTGGTTAGTATTAGTCAGTGCACTCACATTTCTAACAGTAATAACAATGTTATCACCACTATCCAGTTCTTCATCACTCATTTTACTCTTTTGTGTTCTGATCGCTATGAGGAACAAAATTGGGATCTACATCTGAATTGTCATTGTCATGTTCCAAAAACAATTTGTCTATTTCTTCGTCACTTAGTAGACACTGCCAATGAATTTAGGTATGTTTATTGAAAGCTAGCATAAAAGGCTCGCTCGTAAGTAGTGTACTCTTATGGATATTGTTGAAACAAAATCCGCTTGGGTCTGAACTGCCCAGCCCATCTGTTCCAGGGTTAACCCTTGTGGAGGGCCTGGTTTTAGCACTTGCTAGTAACACCCGTCTTTCAGGGGGTTTTGAACTATTGTTAGTAACACCTGTCAATTCGCCGAGTGTGATTTCCAAACCAACACTCTACACGTGTACACTTGTTCATCAATTGTTCCTCAAAACGTCACAGCTCACTGACTGTTTGAATGTAGCCGTCATTTTGACAGATGTTACTAAGCTAGGGTTAATATTATTCATCACTTTATTTTGTTGTATGAAAAGATTTTTTAAATCAATTTATGGACTTTTAAAATGCATTCATATGATAAACTACATATTTCAACATTATCAGAGTTCTGTGTTTATCTCAGCATCTTAAAACATATGAATCGGTGTAATTTATTTCATGATGTGGCTGTTTGAGGGATGTGAAGATATTGCAGTGTGTGAATGTGTGGAACCACAGCTTTAATGAAATGTAATCTTTATTTACACTTTTTTTTTTTTTTTTTTTTTTCCTTCATTTCAAGAAATGATCCTAGCACCACCTCAGTATTAGATCTGTTCCTCACAGAGAACGTATGTTTAATTTTGTGTTGGAAAATCTCTTCAAGGATCTCTTCCATATGCTTTTGAGCGTTTTGATAATTTAAACTTTGTATGAGTTGGTATTGTTGTGTCGTTAGTAATAACAATATATATAAGACATTTCATCTTGTTAATATGTATCATCATTAGGCAAACTGCAGCAGTCTATGCCTACCATTCTTAGGTCAAAACAACTAATCAAAAAATAACAGAAACTCTGTCTGTAAATAGAACAAGGTTGGATCTTTAAACTCTGCAAAGGAAAACTTTCTCCTAATTACGGTCTGATTTCTGTGCATCCTCAAAGTTCGAAATTCATCGAAAAAAGCAAGAAAAAGCACTCTCTCTCTTTTAAATATTATCGCGTATGTTATCCCATTTTCAAGTAAAGTGTAATATTCTTACAGCAAATGAAAGTAGACATTTCTATGATTTCAACGAGGTATAAAACATAGATGTCGACCGTGCATTGTGACCAGAATATGAGCTCAAAATCAGGGGTCAATCATGAAATGGACAGTAGTCTGGAGTAGGTATGAATGTTCTTTGCTTTCATGCTTTTCTTAACGAAGTACTTAATCATTGCTCGAACAACAGAGCCACGTCACCACCACAGCTCTCTTCCAAGAGCACTGGCATGGCATCTGTTTACAGGTGACAGTCCAGTGGATATCACATGAACAATTTGTTGTGCTAGTGCTGACCTCTCGTGGTGATTCTGGGAACTTTTCAAGCTACCCTCGTAATTTGCATTGCTAGCCATCCAAAACACACTACCAAGCAGCTGCAGATATCACTGCCAAATTTATTTGCTCACATGATTGAAATACTGACCCCTGTGAAGTAAGGAAGATGATGAAATCAGTATTGAGTGTTGCTACCAGTGCTTGGTGTAACAGCTGCTACATACCTCAGCATTTAATCAAAGAGACTCTTGTTGTGTTGTGGCATATCACTTCATGCTGCTTCCACATATTGACAAAATTTATAAGTTTCAACCAATGGCAAACATTAATGTAAACACCAATCCTGGACTTTCTTTTCCACCAATAGGAAGAAACAAAGCAAACACCAATGATAAGAGCTCTGAAACCACCAATCATAACTGGAAACATTTAATATATAAGACACCAGCTTTCCCTCATCCAGCAGTAAATGTAACACCCAGAAGATGGCCGCTTGCAATAGTGGCCGAAACGTCGGTGAAATATTTGATATATTGACAATGCGGTCCAATACCCAGAAGAGTTTTATCAACAATGACAATGGCCGCGGAAGCATTCGTTTACAAAATTTATCTGGTTTATCAGCAGGTGCTCTATCCCAGGTAAGTTGTTCTGCAATCGTCAACCAGACGTTTATGACAGGTGAAAGATGAGGAAAACGAGGAGGCCGAGGCAGCAATGTAATCTGTTGGGGAACAAAGAAGTTTGAACACTGCTTGCTACTTATGGTGCATACTATCCTTTTGTAATTTGTCTGTAGGTAAGCTACAGAGGTATGGGAGTACAACAGGTTCCAAAAGCTGAGAGTTAGTGTACCAGCAATGTGTACTGGGGGAGGGGGGGGGGTGGCAATCAGAATCCAATACCAAACCAAAGCAAGAGAGAGGACGCTGGACCAGTATGACGATACATAAGGCAACAGGCAGTCTTCACTAGTGTCTCCAGATGAATTCCAATTCTGCCTGCACCACCACAGTGGTCCGATCTGAGTGTGGAGACACCATGGTGCGAAACTCACAAACAGTTTGCCTTATACCTCACCACTGTCATCGTATGTGGTGGCATTGGACTTCACTCCTGCACCCTCCCTAGTATACAGTCACTAACGACATCACAACATTACATCTCTGAAGTGTTGGAGCCTGTTGTCCTCTTAATACCTATTGCACTTGCCAATGGCCATATTGCAACAAAAAATGCATGACCACAGTGGCACAAAATGTTAAAGACTTATTTGTTGCTCTTCATTTTGTACTGCTGCCTTGGCCTTCTTGTTCTTCTGATATTTTACCTTTTGAAACATCTAGTTGTTGGTGTGGAATGAGTGACTCGGGATACACCACCCACTTCTACACCAGATCAACTTTGGTAATACATGGAAGCAGTGCATACAGCTGTACCCAAACAACACATCCAGAGCTCCTTTGATTCATTGCTAAGGCTTGCAGTGGTAACTATAGCCAACAATGGTGGCAACAGTGAGTACTGAGTTCATCATCTTCCTCAGTTCACAAAAGTCAGTATTTTCAATTATGATCTTCATACATGTTATCCCCCAAATAAATTTGGCTGTGATACCTGCTCTTGGCATTAAATTTCATGTGCCTAGTAGTGTAAACACAACTCTGTACCATTATGATTTCCAATATCCTCCAACTGTGCAAATTTGACTTACATGACAAGGTTCAGCTTGAACAACATCTATATTAATAAAAATGAATTGCCACATGTATGAAAGCGCATCACTTGAGACATGGCTTTACCAATTTCTCTAATCTTTTCTTTGTTCTGTTCGTAATTCTCCGGACAAGTTTGTATGAAAGAAATTTTTTGGAAAATCTACCGGAAAATATCAGAATTTGAGAAAAACTGATTAGAGCTGGAAATTTTCTAGATTCTCCAACAATCGGCTTATTCATTTGCTACTCATATAGTGACCAAATACACTGCAGCAGAGTGAACAAATACGCCAAGGAGATTAGAATAAAGGGAGATGGCGTTTTGCACACAAGGTTAAAACAGCCTGAAGGATGTTTCTTTAGAAGCTCGTATTATTCTTACTCCCATGGTGTTATCGGTGTGTACATATATTTGGGACATTGCAAAGATAGAATTTGTCAGTTCGTGGTATTTTTGAGTGTTACAAAGAAATTTAGTACAGATCGAGGTTTATTTTTATAAAACAATGCCTCCATTGTGGCGGTGTAATATCGGTTGGTGTACATGCAACACAATGACAATTAATAAAGTGTAAGCCAGTTGTTGGAAGTTTGTGAAATAAATCTTGAATTGCCATGTTTTTACTATCCATTTTCTCCCATTAACTCTGCCCATCCCTTTTTTCCACTTTCTAAAAAATGTTACATTTAAGGGAGAATATTTTAAAAATAAGGCTGTCGTGCGTAATGCAAAATAGTATCCAAGCAAAGTAAGGTAGTCACCAAGATACAAGTGATATGTAACATTTGTACATTTATAATAATGACAGTTTACAACTCGCTGCACAGACATAATAACAAGCTGTGTCAATGTGAGGGCACCAAAACATTTAAACAAAAGTTTGGTGTATTGGGTGAGTTTTGGTACTTTCAGCAGGGATTTATAATTGAGTAAGCGTGACTTGGTTAATTTGTTTTTATTAATGGATTTTGCCATATTTGTTGGGTAGTTTCACAACAGTCATTCTGTTGGCTTTTTTTGTTAAATTTTAGGTGCTCTTGGGGCTTTGTGTGGTGGTGCAGATTCTCCAGTCAACATACTTTGCGTAACTAAGAGTTTACAAGCCATATGCTGCGCCATGGAACCATCCCTCCTGCCAGTGAATTTCTATGGCTGGCAAGACTCAACAATGTCAGCTACTAAAAAATCTGTTTTAGGAAAACACTACATTCGATTTATAAAAGTATGCTTTATGATACCTGTTGTTAATTATGAATTGTGGAGAATAAATCCTTCAGTTAACCAGCAGAAGCTATTTCAGTTCATATATTTAGCTTCTAATAATACGAGTATTTATTGGTATTAGCAGAGGACCTGCTTATTGAGTAATAGGGCAACAGTAAATCACAAGACGAAAGAATCTTGTTATGGGTACACTTGCAACAGGCACAACAGAAGCTATTTCAGTTCATATATTTAGCTTCTAATAATATGCGTATTTATTGGTATTAGCAGAGGACCTGCTTATTGTGCAATACAGCAACAGTAAATCACAAGACGAAAGAATCTTGTTGTGGGTACCCTTGCAACAGGCACATATACTACACTTAAGCTATTGGCCATGGCCTTCTTTATAATATAGAACATTCACACAAAACAGTCACACAACTGTCATCTCTGGCTGCTGCACTTCGGATGACTGTGTTGTGTGACTTGACGGCAATACTTCCAAAATCATTTTTCTGAGATTACGTACAAATGATGAACCGAAAGTGTGAATTGGTTACCTCTCTGCAATAACTTTGTAATTTAGTTATGCAGACATTGTTTATCGGTGGCTATTTATGCTGAAAAATAATTCATTGGCAACGCTTCAGTTCTGACTGGAATTGCCTCTTCATTCTACGTCAACCCATGTATCCATCAATGTATGTCCACAGTTACATATTCTTGGCAAGTAAGGTGGTACAGTGACTAAAACACTAGACTTTCATTGGGAGGGGGGCATTGCTTGAAATTTGCATCTGGCCATCCAGATTTAGGTTTCTCATGATTCCCTATTTCTTTTTTTATTTATATATATTTTAAGCACATTTCAGATGCAATTCTTTGAAAAAGATATGTCCAACATACTTCCCCCGTCTTGTCCTTGGCAGAGCATCTGTGTTATTTCTAAAGACGTCATTGTTGAGTATATGTATACGTCTAATGTATGTTCAATTCTGTAGTTATTTCTCTCCGTCCATTATAACCTCTGTTTTCCACTAGCTGCATGACAGAGAGAGTTTAATATGTCATTTAAAAATAGTACGACTTGTCATACTATTCAGATTTGTTTGGAGTTCCACAAAACCTGAAACAAAATACAGTATACTGTACTATTTGGATTCCTGGACCCACCCCTTTGTACTGGACTTGTTAAATGTGGATAGAGAGGTAAATCATTTTAAGGGTATAAATATTTCATAGGACAAATTTGTTTAGAAATAGATAAAGGAGTCGTTGGCCAGTACTACCTTAGCTCATGGCAGCTGACATCACACAGAAAGTGAAGAAAATACAAGAACTAGCTTTTGGAAACTTGTTCCTTAATCGGGTGAACAGAGAAAGGGGGGGGGGGTAAGGAAAAGAGTACCTTTATCCCCACCCCTCCTTCCCCCTTTCTGAAGAAGGAACAAGTACTTGTAAGATATTATTTAGTTTTGTTGGTTTTTGTGTGTTTGTTGGCTGTACTCAGCTAAGTACTATCTGGACCTTCCATCTTGTAAAAACTTTTAAATTTTTGTTTTTCACATTTTTATATTTGACTTTTCTTTAAATTGATAAGTTATAGCTGGTTTATATAAACAGCCAAATCTTTAATGAGATGAATTAATTTGTTTGTATCTCCGTTGTTCAGTGTCTCAACTTCTCAATTACATTTACTCGTGCAAGTTTTTCAGTCTTGTTCATTCATTCATCTATACTTTCTGCCATGAGATGATATTGCCTATGTCATTGTATTTTAATATTTGTTTCATTTTTATTTACAGGAACTACATATTGACATGGCATCCATTGTGCTGGATGTCATAAGCATAATAGATGCAGAAACATCCTGTGTGGAAAACAATTCTGATGAACGACAGAGGCTCTGCTTTATTGTCAAAGAATGTGAAAAGGTATATATTTTACCTGTCATAGCTATAGTTTCAGTTATTTCATTTTTAAAAGAAACCATCTGTTCCTATTAGGGAAATATGAATTCACTTTAAAGAACTTTGCCATATACTAGTTCTCCCTTTTGTAAAATAACTATGTACTTCTATTCAGTATCAAAGTACTTCATTTAATTTGCTTGCTGTTCTGTAACTTTAGAGCAAGTAAGCTCAAATTTGAAAAAATATTTTTTATTGTGAAATAAATTATTTAATCTGTGACGCAAACTGCTAGAGATACATATTTTATGAACTAAATTTCATTAAATGTCTGTATTTCACTTTTCATTTTCTGTGCATATTTTGTAGTCGGCATGATCTGTTATACCCTCCTCCATAGTAATACCTTGACTTTCCAAATATTATTTATCCAGTTACAAGATCCTTAATAAATTTTAACTGTAAACATGACTTCTGTGTTTGCATACTTTACCCAAGATGGGGCAAATAGCTCAAGCTATATATGAATGAGATGGCAAATTTTTGAAGTGGTAAATCATCATAATCCCATAAAACACTCAGCAATTTATACATGATAACAATTTATGTTGTATGTTTTACATTCTAACTCCAGTTTTATATCCCAATGTGGTATTGGTTTTCATTTTTTATGGCGCATGCTCTTGTAGTGCCCACGCCCCCCTCTCCATCCTTTGTCCACTGCATACCTAAGCTGCATCTTTTTCCACCTATCTGGTTCCTATATGTTCCCCTCTCATCCTCACTTTGGAGTTGCACTCACCAGGGGCATTACTAGGAACAGCACTCAGAGATGATGGTTCTGTGTAGTGAGTTGTGCCCCTATGGTTGCTTGTATGGATGTGTGTTGCATTCTGAAGAAGGCTGTGGCCAAGACCTGTGCGAGATTGTCCATAGGTGCCTGTCTACAGGTCAAAGATTGTCTTTGCAGTGTGTTGCAACCTATCCTCGTTATATTGTCCGTCTCTAATGACCATGCTATCAATGGGTCATTATATCCTAAACTTCTTTCCTGTCTCATTATATTGTAAATTAATATCAGTGTTTGAAAAACCAGACTTGCAGCAATAGCCAATTTTAGTTGTTTTGCCACCCATGTTTAATGCTAAATTCAACCTTCTTTGGTTATTCAGTATAGCGAAATCCTGAACAGAGTTAATTTTATGGGGTAATGTCAGAAATGACCTCCAGTCAGCCATGTTTTTTCAGTTGGCCCTTAAAGGGACCCTGTTTTTAAGCCATCTAACAAAACACATGAAGTTGCAAAAAATATTATGTGGAATAAACATATCCTTCAAGTATTTAGTCACCAAAACCGTTGGGGACACCAATATTGCTAAATATATGCCATAAAGACGGCTCATCTTTGTGAACCTATGGAAGCCCATAAAGTCTTTCTGGATGGAGTGGTCTCGGTTTTAGCTCCAAAAAAACTTTACTTGACAATCCCAGTCCCTTGTAAAGCCCCGAGGCTTCCTCTGCACAGTCTTGATGGAAATTAGATACCCTCTTCCAGAATGCAGTTCTGTAGTGGATCATTTAATAATGATGAGATACAACCTTATTTGCATTGCTCCATTTGACTGCTTATCCCTGCTACAGACGTTTTTCATCTGCCTCCCCCTGTTAGGAACTGAAAACCACTTTTCATCCATTTGCTTGGCTGTCAGATAGATGATAATCTTGCTAGGACTATCCAAAGTTAGCATCTAAGGTATACAGTATTTATGCGAATATAGGCTGCCCTTTTTCTCCCCAAATTTCGGCTTGCAAAATCATGCTGTGGCTTATAATCGAGATTTCATCCTGCCCCCTCACGTAAGTTATTGGTTTCAAAAATTACATCCTGAGAAATGATGAAAGTCGATGTGTCGATATAAATCAAAATGGTTTCATTCTGTACTCCAGCCAACCATAGCAGACGACTCTGTTTTTAACACATCTGTGTAGTTTTGCACAGAAGCAGTACATAACACACTGACTTCCTAAACACAGAAATTATTTTCATTTGATGTGGTCAAAGAAGCTAATCTTTGCTGTAAAAGTCTATAGAGTCCGTTGTGCGAGTTCTTACCATGATATTTACTTTGGTGACGCCTATCGCAAGTGGTGATGTGAGGTTAAGATGGCAGAACTGCTTATTTGTGTAATTAATACCTATGTCGAGTTCAGTTGTTACATTTGAAAATAACATATTTTACCACAACCAGATGCACTGCTTTCACATTTGTTGGGCTAATTTCCAAGAAACGATGTACACTGAACTCAAGAGTATTTTGCAGCCTGGCACATGAATCATGTCTGTAGTAACAGCAAATGCACATTTCCTGATTTGAATTACTAAGTCAAGCAAGTCATTTTCTACACCGGGATATTTACATTTTAACCTTGAAATGCACAAACAACTCTTTGAATAATTCAATAGTTTGTCCTCACTTGCACACCAGTGATGAACATTTTGTTATCAACCCCATGCGCGCATGCACACACACACACACACACACACACACACACACACACACACACAATAAAATCTTTTTTCTCGTATTAAACTCTGAAAAAAATTTGATATTACCCAGCACATGTTGCCACTGTACACGACTTGAAACTCCCGGTAACACTTCTTGGTTTGTCCTCCCCTCAAATCTCACTTTTTATTGCTTGATTTACAGTTTTCCATATTTGTTTTAACTTTGTTCAAAAGATAATCTAGATTCATAACATTGTGTTTATGATTACGAGAAAGTTTATTTTTTATTTATTTTTTATTTTTAATAAAAAAAACTTGCGACCTATGTTAAACATTTATATTTTTCTGTATCTCATGTCAAATGTTTAGGTGCCCTTATATTCACGCAAATACGGTATATCTGTTTTTTTATGTTTAACGCCCAGTGGACATCATTTGTGCAGAGTTGGCTATGGGCAAGCAACAGACCTAATTAGCCAATTACCTTGGCCAATGGCTGAGGTGGTTCTCCAAGCTGTTGTAATTTTAAAACTTTTGGTCCAGTCCAAGCACAAGTGAGTCCTTGCTTCTTTTTGCTGTCACTGAGTCAGTGTAATTTGTTACCCAGGCAAAGTGAGGCGCAATTTGTTCTTCCGATCATCTCATAATAATGAATACTAAGGATTAAGGTACTCAGTAAACAGCTCCTCCAGTGGTGTAACTTGTTAAGTCTCATCATGCTGTGATACATTATCTCCCTCTAGTGGTATACAACATGATTTTTCAACTTCTCCTGAGGTAATTAATGATTAAAAAGTTGATAGTCGTATTTTACCTTATAAAATGCAGAAGACTTTGCTGTCAAAAAAATTTATTCTACTGCTGGCAGTGTTGGTTTTAAACCATCATCTTGGCTGACAAAAGTATGAAAATAAGTATGAAAATGAAGTATCGCATATAAAACATTTCATCTGTTTAAAATATTGTAGAGCTCACTTTGACATGAAAGCTATAAACCAGAAGTGAACATTGTAAAAGACTCAACTCATTCATCGTCACCATTACTAACTAGTAATTGTGGTGAATTGTGTTGTGTATGGATAAGTTATGTCGTTTTACAATTTTCACATCTGATTTAAAGGTTGCACTATGATATTTCACTCAGACAAAATGTATCTGCGACTAGCTACTTTGCACACAGACTGGATTTGTCTGCATTGGTTGTTTCTACTTCTAAATATAAATTTTCATAGATTTTGCTTTAAAAATGCTTTCCTAATCGAGTATTTTGATACAACTTGCCACTTCCTGTTGATGGCAGAATTCAAAACATCCCAAAACACATTTTCTTTAAAATTCTAACCATGGTTCTAAATCCAAATTTTCGCATTTCTAGCATCAAAATAGTCTTAGTAGCACCCTTAAAAGATTTTCACGTATTTCACCCACTCATGGCTTTTTCCAAAAATAACAAAACATGTGTTTTTAAAATACCAATCAAAAATCTAAATCCTAAGTTTGATATTATAGAGGGAAACATTCCTGGTAGGAAATATATGTATAAAAAATAAAGATTGTTTAACTTACCAAAGCACAGTTTCGTTGACAGATACACAAATAAAAACACAAACATACACGAAAATTGATGCTTTCAAAACTATTAGTTGCTTCATCAGGAAAAGAGGAAGGAAGGAGGGAGGGGGTGGGGTTAAATATCTGCATTGGTGTGTTTGTGTGTATATGTGTGTGGGTGTGTTTGTTTACCTTTCCTTTTTTCCTTTAAGGTAAGTCCTTCCACTCCCATGATTGGAATGACTCCCCACCCACTCCCTTAAAACCCGCATCCTTTCCTTTCCCCCCCTCCTTCCTTCCTCTTTTCCTGATGAAGCAACTAACGGTTGCGAAAGCTTGAATTTCTGTGTTTGTACACAGTTTTTATTTGTTTATCTGTCAACAAGCCTGTGCTTTTGATAAGTTAAACCATCTCTGTTTTTCTATGTATTTTTCCTACCAGGAATGTTTCCCTCTATAATATGAAACTTAGAATTTAGATTTTAGATTGGAATTTTAAAAACATGTGTTTCAATATTTTTGGAAATTCAACCATTAAGCTGGTGAAATACGGGAAAATCTTTTAAGGGTGCTACTAAGACTATTTTGATGCTAGAAATGCAAAAAATTGTATTTGTAACTATGGTTGGAATTTTAAAGAAATTCTTGCTTTAAAATTGCCTTAGTATAAACTTATTTTCAAAAAACCATTGCTCCCCTATTTCACTCCCTTAGAGATGGGAATATCGAAAAATTGCTGATGCCTACAGTGTGAGGTAAACATCTGCAAATTTCAAGCTTCATAATCTGTAGATTCACCTTTCAATGCCGTTTTGTGTATTTTAGAAACGGATAAAGAATGTGAAAGTTCTTTCTTACGCTTTGGCCTCTTTCTTGGTAATTTTACTTTTCAAACTGCAATGTGCACCTATTTTTCTTTATTCATACACTTGCAGAAAAACAACTGGGTGGGTGGTTTGAGCAGGTATTGCATCATGGATTCCACAGAGATATGATCACTGTGATAAGGAGTTGGGATTATGAGTGGCATAGGGATGGACTTTTTTGTTGTGGAGGTTGGATGGGTGATGCAAACATCATAGGAGGGGCTGGAAAGCTTTTGGATAGGGTGTTCTCTCCTTTCAGTGAATGATGACAGATAATAAAAGCCCTGGCAAAAGATGAGATTTAGTTATTGCAGTCTGAGTTGGTATTTAGTGTCTAGAAGCGGCATTTCTTTGTGCCTGCTTATTGACCGTTCTTTCATGCCATTTTCATTTTCTTGCAATTCACACAATTTTCAAGTCCATTGAGAGGTGTGAAGAGTTGTTTCGCGGTATTTCAAATTGTGTAGTTACACTCATAATAATGAGAAAATATTGCTGATTAAAATAGTAGACACCACTTGTTATTTGAAGCATCTCTCATTTGTTAAAGCAGGATATTATTTCAAAGTTTTAATACAGTTGGCTTGCAGCTGTGCTATGGTGTCACTATTTGTGCATTATAATTTGTTTGAAGTTTAGTTTATTGTACTACACACAAGTGGAACCATTGTCCAAATTCTTGCACATTATATGACAATTCCATCCTGATTCACACAGTTTCTTTAGTGTAAGTCCACCATAAAAATACATTTATTTTACTTTTTATTTTTGTTGGTTTTGAAACCAGGTTTCATACTATAAAATATCGAAGGGCAGATGTAGACTGACAATATCTTATTTTTTATGAACTTTAGACTGAAACTGCAGAAAGGTAGGAAAATAAGGAGATAGGACCTGGATAAATAGAAAGAACTTGAAATTATTGGGAGTTTCAGAGTGAGCTTTATGCAACAAGTGATAGAAACAGGAAAATAACAGAGATGAATGGATGGCTTTGAGAGATGAAATAATGAAGGCAACAGAGGACCAAATTGGTAGAAAGGCAAGACCTATTAAAAATCATTGGATATCACAGAAAATATTTAAAAAGGAGCAGATATAAAAGTGCAGGAAATGAAGTAGGTAAAATGGAGTACAGACAACTAGGTAATGAGACTGATGGGAGGTGCGAAGGCCTAAGCAGGAGTGGCCAGTGGACAAATTCAAGTCTGTAGAAGAAAGTATTACTAGGGGAAAAAAGATACTGCTAAAAACAATTAGGGGTAGGGTGTGATATCATACACAATATACAAGGTTTGTAACTTAAATAAAGGCAACACTGCTGTGGTGACACTATGCAATGGAATCTACTATTATCATTGACAGCACACGTTTTTGAAATACCTACCTTACCTCCAAGCAAATGGACTTGCCCGTCCCATATGAAATAATGAATAATGAAAAAGTCAAATTTGTTGCCCTCTAATATGGTCTGTGATCACCTCAGATGGCCAGCACAGTTGCACACCTGCGTGGCATGAACAGTATTAGATTATCAATTAGAATTGAGAAGTTTTACTGCTCCAAGTCCGGTATAAGAGAAAAATCACAATTCACCCAGAAAAAATTTTATTTCACCTTCCTGTGCTCGTTTACACCTGTAATACTTATGAACCTAGGTATCTCAACTGACCCCTTAATTGTTTTGACCCATGTAGGTACTGCCTACAGGAAAATAAAGAGACATTTGGAGACAAGAAAATTAGCCATATGGATATGAAGAACTCTGATGGAAAAAAAAAAGGGAAAACTGAAAGGTGGGAAGACTATATAGAGGGTCTCTATAAAGCAAATAAATTTTGAGACACTGTTGTAGGAAGAAAAGAGGTAGTAGATCAAGAATAAATTGGAGATAGTATAATGACAGAAGAATTAGAACACTAAAAGACTAAGTCGAAGCAAGCCCTCTGTAGTAGACGACATTCCCTCAGAGCTACTGAAGTATCGGGGTGAGCTATCCATGATAAAACTACTTCACTTGGTGTGTATGAGACAGGCGTAATACCCACAGACTTTAAAAAAAATGAAATAATTCTAGTTCTAAATGAAACCGGGCACAAACTGGTGTGAAAATTGCAGAACTATCAATTTAATAAGTCATAATTGCAAAATTTTTACCTGATTTACTTACAGAAGAATGGAAAGTCTGGTAGAACCTGACCTCAGGGAAAATCAGTTTGGATTCAGGAGAAATGTGGGAGGTAATACTCACCTTAGGCTTGTCTCAGACAATAGATTAAGGATAGGCATAACTACATTTTTAGATTTTCAGAAAGCTTTTTGATGATGTTGATTGGAATGCACTCTTTCAAATTCTGAAGTCAACGGGGGTAAAATATAGGGAACGTAAGGTTGTTGCTGAGATGGGGTGGCTTGCGTGCCTCAACGATGCAGATAGCTGTACCATAGGTGCAACCACAGTGAAGGGGTATCTGAGGAGAGGCCAGACAAAAATGTGGTTCCTGAAGAGGGGCAACTGCCTTTTCAGTAGTTACAGGGGCAACAATCTGGATAATTGACTGAGATGGCCTTGTAACATCAGCTAACGTGGCTTTGCCATGCAGTTACTGGGAACGGCTGAAAGCAAGAGGAAACTACAGTCGTTACTTCTCCTGAGGTCATGCAGCCCTACTATATGACTATATGATGATGGCATCTTCTTGGGTAAAATATTCTGGAGGTAAAATAGTTTCCCATTCGGATGTCCGGGTGGGGACTACTCAGGAGGATGTTGTCATCAAGAAAAACAAAACAGGCATTCTACGGGTCAGAGCGTGGAATGTTCTAACACTTAATCACGTAGGTAAGCTAGAAAATTTGAAAAGAGAAATGGATAGGTTAATGTTAGATATGGTAGGGATTAGTGAAGTTCGGTGGCAGGATGAACAGGATTTCTGGTCAGGTAACTACAGGGTTATAAATACAAAATCAGTTGGTGGTAACGCAGGAGTAGGTCTGCTAATGAATAAGAAAATAGGAATGCAGGAAAGTTACTATGAACAGCACAGTGTACGCATTATTGTAGTAAAGATAGACATGAAGCCAACACCAACCACAGTAGTGTGAGTTTATATGCCAACTAGCACAGCCAATGATTAGGATATCGAAAAAAAGTATGAGGAGATAAAAGAAACCATTCAGAAAGATGAAAACTTGATTGTGATGGGGGACTGGAATTCGGTAGAAGGAAAGGGAAGAGAAAGAAATGTAGTAGGTGAATATGGACTGGGAAAAAGGAATGAAAGAGAAGATCGCTTGGTACAATTTTGCGCAGAGCACAATTTAATTATCACCAACACTTGGTTTATTCATCATGAAAGAAGGCTGTATTTGTGGAAAAGGCCAGGAGACACTGGAATGTATCAGATTGACTTTATAATGGTAAGGAATAGATTTAGGAACCAGGTTTTAAACTGTAAGACATATCCAGTGGCAGATATAGACTCTGACCATAACTTATTGGTTATGAACTGCAGGTTAAAAGTTAAGAGACTGCAGAGAGATAGAAAAGTTAGGAGATGGAACCTGGACAAATTGAAGGAAACAAGGGTGGTTGAGAGTTTCAGAGGGAGCATTAGGCAAGGATTGGCTGAACGGGGGAAAGTAATACAGTAGAAGAAGAATGGGTAGCTCTGAGAGACAGGGTAGTGAAGGCAGCAGAGGACCATATAGGCAGAATGACAAGGACTAATAGAAGTCCCTGGATAACACAGGATATACTGAACTTAATTGATGAGAGAAGAAAATATAAAAATTCAGCAAGTGAAACCGAGAAAAGGGAGTACAAACATCTGAGAAATGAGATTGGCAGGAAGTGCAAATTGGCTAAGCAGGAGCGGCTAGAGAACAAATACAGAACCGTAGAAGAAGGCATAACTAGGGGAAAGTTAGATACCGCCTACAGGAAAATAAGATATATTTGTAGGCAAGAAAAGCAGAGATGTATGAATATCAAGAACTCAAATAGAAAACCAGTACTAAGCAAAGAGGGGAAAGCTGAACTGTGGAAGGAATATATAGAGGTCCTATACAAAGGAATTAAACTTGAAGGCTAGAAATGGAAAATACTAACACAAATTATTTACAGACGAATGGAAAAACTTGTGGAATCCGACTTCGTGGAAGATTTAGGAGAAATGTAGGAACACAGGAGGCAATACTCACATTACGACTTACCTAAGAAGATAGGCTAAGGAAATGGAAACCTACGTTTTTAGCATTTGTCGATTTGGAGAAAGCTTTTGACAACATCGATTGGAATACACTATTCCAAATTCTGAAGGTAGCAGGTGTAAAATATAGGGAATGAAGGTTATATTCAACCAATAAAAACCAGACATCGGTTATTAGTCTAAGGGCAAGAAAGGGACGCAGAGGTAGGGAAGGGAGTAAGACAGGGTTGTAGCCTTTCCCCGATGTTGTTCAATCTGTACATTGAGCAAGCAGTGAAGGAATTGAAGGAGTAATTTGGAGAGGGTGTTAAAGTGCAGGGAGAAGAAATAAAAAGTTTGGAGTTTGCCGATAACATAGTAATTCTGTCAGAGACTGCGAAAGATCTGGAAGAGCAGTTGAATGGAATGGACAGTGTCTTGAAAGGAAGATATAAGATGAACATTAACAAGAGTAAAACGAAGGTAATGGATTGCAATGTCAGAAAATCAGGCAATGCTGAATGAATTAGATTAGGTAATGAGACAATAAAAGTAGTAGATGAATTTTGTTATTTGGGTAGCAAGATAACTTCTGATGGCCGAAGTAAAGAAGATATAAAATGCAGAATGGCTATGTGACTAAATCGTTTCTAAAGAAGCAAAACTTGTTAACATCCAATATTAATTCAAATGTTAAGAAGTCCTTTCTGAAAGCATATCTCTGGAGTGTAGCATTGTATGGGAGTGAAATGTGGACGATAAGGAGATCAGATAAAAATATGATAGAAGCTTTTGAAATGTGGTGCTACTGACAAATGATGAAAATTAGATGGGTAGATCACGTAACTAATGAGGAGGTGCTTAACCGAATCAGGGAGAAAAGAAGTATCTGGCATGTCCTGACTGAGAGAAGGGAGAGACTGGTAGGACACAT
This sequence comes from Locusta migratoria, assembly GCA_026315105.1. Taxonomy (NCBI): domain Eukaryota; kingdom Metazoa; phylum Arthropoda; class Insecta; order Orthoptera; family Acrididae; genus Locusta; species Locusta migratoria. The sequence goes on from CM048749.1 coordinate 207,579,634, forward strand.
TCTGAGACATCAAGGGATTGTCAACTTAGCATTAGAAGGAAGCATGTTGGGTAAAAATTGTAGAGGGAGACCGAGGGACGAATATAGTAAGCAGATTCAAAAGGATGTAGGTTGCCGAACGTATTCTCAGATGAAGAGGCTTGCACAGGACAGGGTAGCATGGAGAGCTGCATCAAACCAGTCTACGGACTGAAGACCACAACAACAACGTTATCTATATCTTTTGCTAAAACCAGACATCTGTTATAAGAGTTTAAGGGCATGAAAGAGACTCAGTGGTTGGGAAGGGAGTAAGACAAAATTCTCGCCTTTTCCCAATTGTTATTCAATCTGTACGTTGAGCAAGCTGTGAAGGAAAACAAGGAGAAATTTGGAGAAGGAATTAAAGGTGAAGAAGTAAAAACATTGTGTTTTGCTGATGAAATTGTAATTCTTTCTGACAGCAAAGGACCTCTAAGAGCAATTGTATGGAAAGGACAGTATGTTGAAAGGAGCATATAAGAGCGAAACAAGGGTAATGGAATGTAGTCTTTGGAAAATCAGTATATGCTGAAGACATTAGATTAGGTAATGAAACAATAAAGGTGATAGATGACTTTTGTTACTTTGGTTGTAAAATAACAATGGTCACAGTACAAAGGATATAAAATGCAGATTGTAATGGGAATAAAAGCTTTTTTCAAAAAGAGAAATTTTTCCATAATTGAAGTGTTGACTTGTACAGAGTGAAACATGGACAATAAATAGTTTAGGCTTATGAATATGGTGCCAAAGAAGAATTTTGATTATTAGATGGGTCTATCGTGTAACTAATGAGGAGGTATTGAACAGAATTGGGGAGAAAAGGAATTTCTGGCATACCTTAACTAAAAGAAGGGATTGATTGGTAGGACACATTCTAAGACATTGAGGAATCATGAATTTAGCTTTGGAGGGAAATGTGTGGGGTAAAAATTGCTGAGGGAGACCAGGAGACAAATATAGTAAGCAGATTCAAAAGGTTGTTGGTTGCTGTTCTTATGAGGAGATGAAGAGGCTTGCTCAGGATATAGAAGGGTGGAGAGCTGCATCAACCCAGTCTCTGGACTGAAGACCACCTACACTACGACAACAATAATTTTATTTACCATTTATTTCTTCTAAAAACTTTAATTCAAGAAGTCTAATAATATAACTAATTGTTGATGTTATAGTTTTTTTCAGACAAGTTACTAAAAGAGCGTTTGGAGATTGATACTCTGCAGGATGTTGGCACATTAAAGAACAGAAGTTTCTACACAAAATTCATAAAAGTGAAGACAAAACTCTAGTAAGTAATGACCTATCTTGTCAAAAATATTGTAACAACATTGTATTTACCAAAGACATAGATACATAATATTGAAGATAGTCGTTTCATACATTATATGCTGATTAACAATTAGAAAATCTACCAGTTCAAACTTGACAATACCTGTGTAAGTGACTTGCATGTCAATGTCAGAAAGGCCCATTTTTCAATAGAATACAGCGAAGATTTGGAATTAAACAGAGGAAAGTCGTAGGAGCTGGGCGTGGGATAGTTTAAAATCACGGTAATACTTTCTTATTGTTAGAGGAGTCTGTGTGACTGTAATGTATGACAATCTGTGAAATAATAATGTAATTTCAGGTATTTATTTATTTAATATTTCTTTGTGGTGGGAGCATTTGTTTATCTGTATAACACACAAGGTTAGGCAAAATTTGATTTATTGTATTGGTGTGGTGTCTGTCGGATGTCCGAAAGAACAAACACCACACCTGCTTTGCAGCCAAATGCCATTTGCAAATGATTGTTAGAGGAAGGGAACGAAGAAGGATAGGAAAGAAAGGATTGACAGTGGCCGCATTTGGGGATTGATATTAAGCAATGGTGACAAATGAAAATGTGAGCCGGTCCGGGAATCGAACCCGGATCTCCCGCTTTGGGCCAGCAGTCGCCTTAACCCCTTGGCCACCCGTGCTCGCCTCCCATCCGTCTCAAACTCTCACAAGTCGCACACTATGTTTGTAGTGGCCCTTTGTCCATGCCCTCTTACACTTGCTATTACGGATTCCTGTGCGAGGTCGGACGTATGATCGCATCTGTGGTGAAATGACTGAAACTAACACCGCCATCACGTTTAAATACTTATTGTATTGGTGTGGTGTCTGTTCTTTCAGACGTCTGAAACAAGATAAACTATTTTGAAACAGTGAAAGATCAAAAACATTTTCGAGCAATTCCACCTGATAAAACCAACAGCTTACCTATTACATTGTCTTATATGTGACTGAATTGATTTAAAACACAAAGGTAAATTCGTGTCTGTATTACTATGACTGTAATTGTTCTCTACAGCTATTCTAATATTGTTCTTTAAAATATTAAGAAATACTAGATGAAATTAGAGATGTGACAAAAATATTCATGTTCTTGAATATGAACAGTCTATTACGATTACAGAAGCAGAACAACTCCACTCATGTCGCTGTCAGTGTGTGATCCTGAATCATTGTCTTCTGCTGTACTTGAGCTATCACTGCTCTCCCCAAGACAAATAATTAATAATAGTCCTCCATGATGCCTTAATTCTTCACTGCCTTCTTGATGACGCCAGTAGGGCTGTTCACAATTTTCCCAACTTCAGAAATAGTGAACTTCTTGTTTATTTCTGTCCATATACCTTCAATGGTATTAAAATGAGAATGATATGGCGGTAAACAAATTACTTCATGACCATGTCTTTTCACAATGTCATCAATAACTTAAGTTGGAAATTGTTGTTTCTTTTGTGCCACAATTTCCAGCAGCTCAGCCTTCTCCAAATCATCTCTGAACTCGTTTTAGACACTCAGTTATGTCATGTTTCCTTGTTGCCAAAGTTGTCACCTTATCATGAACAACAGAATGATGCAGCGCATTATCCGTGACAATGACAGATGGCTTTGTGAGATTCACCATAAGGGATGTTTCGAACCACTTCTGGAAAACTGTGCTGTTTATTGGTAATTACTTGTCTTTTTTGGAACGTAACATTAAGAGGCAGTTTGGCACAAATGCTTCTGATGTACCAGTTTGTAAAACAATAATCTGCCTTCCTTTACCAACAGGCACTGCCTTTGTCTCCCCTCCCCCTCTCAGGTGTTCCGTCACTCCAACATTTATTTAAAGAATGAATGGCATTTACCCAGGTTTCATCGAGGCCACACGATGTCGGCAAAGTTAACTTTCATCATCTTTCCCAGAAATCTACTTTGACATGCAATAATATCTGCTCTTTCCATTAATAGTTTTCTTCCATTTATAATGGAATAACTGAAGCCTATTTCTTTCAGCACTGCATGCAATGAAAATTTACTTCCTTGGAAAAGACTGTCTTTATGAAGAGCCACGAGTAATTTCAGAAGCATTGCCTTTTCCTTTCGCTGATAATAGTTTTATACTGCATATATCCGAGTGATCCGCACACCCCCAAATTTTGACGACTGGGGGGGGGGGGGCGCACTCACGCGGATATGTGTAGATAAGGATACCACCTGTCGGCTTTGAAACACACGCAAAGGCAGCTATCTTGGGATGTCACATCTGTTAAATTTCAAAAAGAGAGAGAGGCGCACAAGATTGTCATATCCATAGCATGGGAATCTCGTACCAATCCCATAAAATTCTCGTATTTTACCTACTAAACATTCTCAATTTGAATGAGAAATATGTCATTTGTAACTTATTACTGTGAAAATGTACTCACAGTAACACACACTCAAATGAACGCTTGTAGAATCTGAACCGTTATTAAATAAATGGAGCTGAGACTGGTATTACACGGTCATATATCTTTGTCAAAGTCGATATGTCATGTATTTACCTCAAAGATATTTGATAGTGTAATAGGAAACTTTGACATACAGGTATCTTTCATCAAAGAAATATCATCAAATGTAGTGCCTTGCCGTATATTTGATTATAAAAGTTTCTTGTCTTCTGTTTGCTGCAATGCAAAATGTAACTGCTATGAGCGCTAGCATCGCTGTTGCCAAACAACTTGCGCGTGTTTGAACATAGCTGCAACGCTGCACTGTAATTAACGTTTAACCGCAGTAGCAATAAATGACTGTAAACATGGAGTGCCGATACCTGTGTGGGAAATATTGTGGCACTGAACTTACTAATACCCAACTTAAGAATGTAATGTCCTTTATTACTCAGGAAGATGGTATCACAAGCAAATGCAACTGGTCATTCTTATAACAACAACGCAACTGGTCGTACGCGCCAGCCATGCTGCCAAAGAAACTGGTGGAAAGAGACACCCACCTCGTGTGTTTTGTTTTTGCAGATAGAGTAATACCAACCTAAATTAGAGTAATCTGCGCACCCCAAAAGTGGAGATTACTTGAGTATATACGGTGTATGGCGAAGAAATTCTTCCTTCTGGAAGTCATCCATGCCTGTTACTTGCTTTTTCCATGGACATCTTTTCCCTGGCGTCTCCAACTTCATTGTGCCTGTTTCGTTGCAGCCTATGTTGTACTCTTCTTTTCCTATTTTCAGCACAGTGTTTTTGCTTATTTTCAAGGCTGTGCAGTTCTGTTAACAACCTGAGCAACAGGAAGTAACTACACACCATTGTCCTTCTCCTTCTTGAAGTACTCCCTAACAGAACTGACAAATTCGTGGGCCTGGCTGTGTAGCACACTTTTCTTTCTCTCTTTCTTTAGCTTCACATGTTGGACTTGCACTGCTCACCATGCTGGTCATAGCTTAAAGCAAAAGGAATAAACTGTAACAACAATAAAAGCAAGCAAACCACGAACTAGAACACGAGGTACGCAAAATGAAACGATTACAGCAGTCAAAGGCAACAAATGTACTGCCACATTAACACATATGGCGGGTTTTGTTTGGCAGCACAGCTACACTGCTGCTGCCGCCTGCTCGAGCTCCGTCCCTCATTGGCTGGGCACTGGCAGTCACGAGGTAATGAAATGACACTACTGAGGTGTCGATACCAATGATTCATATCCTGGACTATAGTTACTGTCAGGCCTAGGGCGCAACTATCATAGTGTGCAATAAGTTGAGAAATTTGACAGGACAGGAAGCGTGTCTGAATTGCCCAATTGGTAAAAATGACTGATGGCCCGAAACAGGAAATCTGGGTTCGAATACCAGTCCATCAGAAAGTTTCAAGTGTGAGGACAATATGTTGGTCTGTAAGCAGAAGGATTAAGTTAGTTTATGTGCACCCCACTTGTGTACAGGAATTCAGAATGAACACAAATTCATTATACTAAATGTTAACATACAACAGTTCTGTAATTTTTTTTTTTATTTTTTTTTTTTATTTTTATTTTTTTTATTCTGCCAGTGTTTGATCATTATAATAATATTTTTGAAATTTTATGATGATGATTTCTCTATCTTTGAGTAGTTGAGTGCAGTAAAGCATTCCTACTTTGATTCATAGCTGATAAGATCTGATCAAAATGGGAAGTTACAAAATTAAAGTGCTAAAATGTAACACACACACACACAGTTTATGAATTGTAGTGGCACACTGGCATTTAATATGCAGTAGTTACATTATTCAGTTTTTACAATTTTTATTTTTAAAAGTTATTTATTTATTCTAAATTTATTAGTAATTAAGTCTTGTATGGGGTAATTGTCATGCCCTTGACATGGCATGTATAATGACAACAAATATTGAACTACTGAGATTTCAGAAATGTTATACGGATTAATAAACAGTTTCTGAAGTGACCTGTCATCTAAAACTTTCCTTTTATTGAGGTTATATCAAAATTATTTGATAGTACACAAGTTGTTTTGTTTCCTTTGTAAGTCAGATTGTTTTATTCGCGATTTGTACAGAACAGTCTGCAAAGTGTGGCAGGAAAGACTGTGCTGAGAAGTAATTTGAAGGTGGAGGGGCTGCTTATACATTGCCAAATTTCTTATTAATTAATATTTAAGTTAGCCAATGGAGTTATTCCATGTGCAAATTCAAGCAGTGTCCTTGTTACCGAATGTGCTCTTCATTTGGTTTTCTCAAATTAAACAAAGAGTATGATACATTTAATAGTAGCAAGATTCAAACCCAAACCAGCAGTTCAGCAATCTTGTGTGTTCCATTCTCTGGTTATTTGGTTTCAGATAACCAAATGAAGAACATGTTTAGTAACACCACCTCTGGAAGACTGTAGGAGCTCTACCTAACTTAAATGGTAGTTCAATCAGAAACAGCTTAACATATTGAATATTTTTCTAACAATTATCCCTCAATGAAACTGTCCCTCCAACACCCCTACAAGGTTTCAAAATGACTAAATATTATTTAAAAGCAAAATATTGTGTAGCTTTTTTATTTTGATGTAGATATTTTATGACTTTTTTGTTTTATGTGTATTGCAGCTATAAGCAAAGAAAATTCAACTTGTTCCGTGAGGAAAGTGAAGGGTATGCAAAGCTAATAACGGAGTTGAATCAAGAAGTATCTGGAAATGTCACTCCAAAGAATATCCTCGAAGTTATCAAATCTTTAATAGGTAAAACATTTTATAATTTTATTAATGTATTTTATATTATACCAAGTGAAGTGTGTGTGTGTGTGTGTGTGTGTGTGTGTGTGTGTGTTTTGTAGTCTGTACTGTCCTATTTGTGGCTTAGAGATGAGGTAACTGTCCACTACAACTTTTTGTAGTCTATATGATCATCTTGTGTGGAGAAGAAAGGAAATTGCCAGGTTGGGCCATTTGAAAAGGGCATTGTGAATTTCCTTTTCTATTCTGTCATAATCCATCCCCAATGACTGCCTTGTCACCAAGAGGTTAAACTGTAATCTTCTTTTCTGTACCATTTTATGCCTGCTAAGTGTTTAAAGTGGGTATGATCACCATCCAGCTTTCCACCATAACAAACACTAAACTGTGGTTAAGAGCAGACCTGACCACCCTCCACTGGAATATGTTCAATATCAGTGGCTGCTTGTTAGCCTGTTCTTATCCCAACAACAGCTTTTCTGAATTAAGTGTGGATAGTCTTAACAACACGTTCGATCCTGTAATTCTTCAGCCTTCAGTATTTGCTCCATATACATCTCCACCCCTCTCCAGGGCCCTTCCTTACATTTTTCTCTCTCCCAAAATTCATTCCTCAATGTTGATGTATACTTAACAAAGTATCGTCATCTGCTGCCCATCTCTCCCAGCTACCAGCTATACTACTGTCTTAAGCCCTCTCCTCGTTTTTTTTTATACCCTCTTCCAACCAAGCTGCCGTGTGGTCACAAGGTAGCCAAAATGGTACAGGATAGCCATGGAGTATTGTGTTTGTATGTGTATGCCACTAAATCTTAAGAAAATTTTATCTGAAAGCTAGCGGTTACGTTTGTCGCTATCAATCCGTCAAACATCTAAACTCCACTGTGATTTTTTTACATTTTGTTCTTCACATCTTTTCGCAGTTACTGTTTATTTAAACATTTCTCTTTGGCCAAGGTTTGTAGAATTTTTTCAAAAACCATTTTAAATTTGGTATTGTTCACTTGCAAGTAAGTGATCTTATTTGAAACAGCCTCTGTTTCTCTTGTTTTGATAGAGTATCTTCTGAATTTTCCTCCTGACCTGTTCATGTCAGACATCACCAATGGACACCAAGTTAAGCACCAGGTATTACATTTTGGGCCCTTTTTTATTTAAAAATTAAAGTATCACAGTAACAAAACTGTAGTAACTTTAACTACATGCCACAAGTGCCCAGGTCAGCCACCAGGGAGAGATCAATCAACTTTCAACAGTTGGTTATTGTACTGTGCATGCACATGTTTGGTAGCAACATACGTTGTTGATAGTGGCCTTACAGCAACATGCGAGTTCTCAGAGCTGCTGATTTTAAAATATGATTTGGGGGGGGGGGGGGCTGAAATAATTGTATAAGATACTACATTTGACAGATAACATTGTTTTTCTGTTTTGTGTCCAATATTTTATCAGTTTTCTGTAGGCTCTCAATGCTTCGCGAGTGCCAACAAATGGTATACCAAGCAATAATGCATTTCAACATTAGGGGGACAAGGCCCCTACTTCAAAATAATGGTGGGAGGGAGGGGGTAAGGAGTGAAAAGTGCCTCTTCCCATTAAAGAAATTTGTGCCTGTGCATGTGTCGACACCTGAGTTGTGTGTCCATTGTAGTTGTATATATCGGATCCTGCCATAGTTATTGTGTGTGTGTGTGTGTGTGTGTGTGTGTGTGTGTGTGTGTGTTGGTTGCCACATTATGGGTTATCTCTGTACTGTTGTAGTTACATCATGATCCTATTCAATATCATTGTATCTCAGTATTTGTTACTCTTGTGACCCCAAACATTGTGTAACCAATTCTCTCTCTTCATGTGTGCGTCACTCATTGAGTCAATAAATGTAAGATTATAAATAAGTCCCTAAGTGAATATAGAGAGAAATAAAAATGGCAAAAATTTTATAAGAAATGCATGAAAAAACACATAGGAACATGTGAGAACCCTATGAGAAAGCTTGAAAACTGGAGCGAATACGTGGAAAAATCTGAAGTAGGAAAGTTGTAAGAATCTGTGGAAAACTTTTAAGTATGCCTTAAAAAAAAAAAAAAAAAAAAAAAAATAAATAAAGGGCCAAGAATGCGTAAAATACATTCAAGAACGCAGAAAAATTGTAAAAATTCATGCAGGAAGAATGACATGATTTAACAGATAAAATCTAGGGATGGGCCTGGTAACTGAACAATGTTACAGTTAAATACATTGGTGGGAGGAAATTTGGATATGGAATGCTGTGATTGTTAGTACTGCATTTGTGGCATTATGAACTGTGCAGTTAATGCCACAAAAGGTTTGACAAACTACTCGGGATCGAACAAACATATCTGTATGAATGTTTGGTTACAGGACCATTAAGTCAATATGTTGTTGGGTGTCGGTTTTCTGCAAAACTCTTCAATCGTGCTCTAGATAACACTGCAGGGGATGTACTTGTAGACACCATATACCATGCAGAAATCTTAACTGTAAATGTGAATGGGAAATGTCGATAAAATTCTTCAAGCATTATGAATAACTGCAAAATGCACAGTGAAAAATGCAAACTGATCACATCGGCTGGTATTCACTGTCACTGCTTCCATCACCTCTTCCCTCACTTGCCATAGCACTACCATTTACAGTGAGCTATGTGTTAGCATTCCAACATAATCTAACTTACGCTCTTATTTCTATACTATAGTAGGTACCAGAAAACATGTGAATGATTCATCTTTCACACCAATACAATCTTCATGAAGAAGGGTTTTTCATAACTTCATCTCAACAAATCACAGCAAATTAGCTCGCTTGATTTACCAATCGGCAACCCATCTGGCATATCACTACACAAATAATGTCGCAAAATACAACTTCAGAGGCACACTGCACCATCCCTATTGGTCCCAACTGGCATACTAGCAGGTCAATGTGCAGTGCGGCATGGCACATGCAGAGGCCTGTAACAGATGACTGAAGAGTTTTGCAGATGCGGGAGTATCACTAATGCAGTTAGGGATCTTTAAATTATCTCTCACTTGATTTTGTTGTATTTGTGTTTGTTCAAGCTCAAATACTTCCTTGTGAGTGGGTTGTGAAGTTTAAAGTTTTCTTGAGATTCCACAAGAATAAATCGAAGAAAGTTCGAAAAACTTTAGTGGAAGACGTTGCCGCGTTCTATGAAAGCTTTGTGTGCTCGTGGGCTATCGTCTGCTTTTGTATCGTGTGTGATTGTACTGCTTTGCGTACATTTTTTTATTTATTAAAAAAATGTCACCGAAACGGCGTCTTCAATCAAACGACAATCCATTGCGGCGTGGAGTGCCGTTAAATAGCCAGGCAATGGAATTAATTAGAAGAACACGGGAGTTCTACGAACAAGAGAGAGAGTTTGTTTCTGTTCACGGGGAACCATCAATTCTGGCTGATAAAGTCTTAGAGCGTACCTCGAAAACTCTAGGACTGAGTCAAAGAACGATTATAAGGAAAGGTGTGCTGCTTCAAGAACTTCAAGACAGTGACACAAACCGTGTGGAAGATAATCCAGGTGAAGAAAACAGTGTGTTTTTAGCTACCCCAGGCAAGGAAAAGAAGCAGCCTCGCCCTGTTACCAGTCTCGATTTATTTCAAACGGACGCAATCCGTTGTCATATTTATGACCATTATAGCCGGAAAGAATATCCGACTGTAGCGAAGTTGCTAATTTCGTTAAAAGCATGCAATCTTTTCTCGGGTGGAAAAACGTCTCTGAAAACGGTGTTAAGAAGTATGGGCTTCCACTTCAAAAAGTTAAATGGACGAAGACTATTACTTGAAAAGCCGCATGTTGTTGCAGCTAGAAGTATATTCTTACATAAAATTAAAGGTAGTGATATACATTCCATTGTATGGTTAGATGAAACCTGGGTCAACGCCGGAGAAGCTGTTGATAAATGCTGGACAGACAATACTCCAAATAGTAGTGGTCATCAGCCAACAGGAAGAGGTGCCAGATTAATTGTGGCACATGCAGGATCTTCAAGTGGATTTGTGAGTGTCGGACTTTTAGTCTTCCGATCCAGAAAAACTGGTGATTACCACAAAGATATGGACCACCAACGTTTCCTGTAGTGGTTTAAGAATTTGTTATCACAGTTTAGTGTCCCAACAATGTTTGTAATGGACAATGCACCTTACCATTCGGTCATACTAGACAAAACTCCGACAACTAGTGACCGGAAAGAAACTATGGTACAGTAGTTGCTAGCGAGAGACGTTGCTGCAGATATGAGTATGACAAAGCTGCTGTTGTATTCACTCGTGAAGCAAAATAAACCTGTGACGCCTACGTATGTAGTAGACGAAGTGGCAAGGGAACAGGGTCATACGGTAATTAGGCTACCACCGTATCACTGCCATTTCAACCCCATTGAATTGGTTTGGGGTGACGTAAAGACGTATATTAGGAAGAAAAACAAGTCTTTCACTATAACGGAAGTGGAAAGACTTTTACTTGAAGGACTTGCTACTGTTGACACCAACTTGTGGAGAAAGAAGGTAGAGCATGTTTCGAAACTTATTAAAGAAGCACAGACTATAGATGGAATAATAAATGAACATGAACAATTGATGATTTCCCTCGATGATGATGATGACAACGACGAGTTTGGTGCTGATTCGGATGCCAGTGATGATGGAGGACTTGACGGAATTACGCCATTGACTTCATAAACCGGTGAGTGTAAATTTATGCAAAATTCTTTCATCGCAGAATGCAACTGTTTCTTAATTTCGTATTACGATTGTTGGTTGCGTGTTCTTTGTTATGAATATCTTTACATTATTGTACGACATTTCATTTGCATCTATTACGTTAACAATTCGGAATAACATCTCATAGACACTGTCCTTAAGTTAGACTATTTTATTTATTTCACGGTTTCGCATATTAACAAATCATATTTCTCTGTTGGTGATTTGACTGTTGAAATAATACATTCTGCGTTATACTTTCGTATAAATTATTATGCGACCGTTCTTATTCACTGTCTTAGGCGACAATTCCAGTACATATTTCGGACGTTCTGAGCTATCAGCTGTCGCTGTAGTCGTCTGCTGCGTAGTTATTGCAACCTCGCAGTCGCAGTATAGCCAACTTCACGTGAACTACGTACAAACTGTCAAGTGACATGTTTCAGCGGCCCGACTATAGGTAATGAGACAATAAAAGTAGTAGATGAATTTTGTTATTTGGGTAGCAAGATAACTTCTGATGGCCGAAGTAAAGATGATATAAAGCAGAATGGCTATGGGAAGAAAAGCGTTTCTAAAGAAGCAAAACTTGTTAACATCGAATATTAATTTAAATGTTAGGAAGTTCTATCTGAAAGCATTTGCCTGGAATGTATCATTGTATTGGAGTGAAATGTGGACAATAGGGAGTTCAGATAAAAAGATGATAGAAGCTTTTGAAATGTGGTGCTACAGACGAATGATGAAAATTAGATGGGTAGATCACGTAACTAATGAGGAGGTGCTTAACCGAATCGGGTAGAAAAGGAGTATCTGGCATATACTGACTAAGAAAAGGGATAGATTGGTTGGACACAGTCTGAGACATCAAGGAATTGTCAACTTAGCATTAGTAGGTGGTGTGTGGGGTAAAAATCGTAGAGGGAGACCGAGGGACGAATATAGTAAGCAGATTCAAAAAGGTATAGGTTGCCGAATGTATTCTCAGATGAAGAGACTTGCACAGGACAGATGAGAAATGTGGAGAGCTGCATCAAACCAGTCTGCGGACTGAAGACCACAACAACAACAACAGTACATACCAGAAAACATGTGAATGATTCATCTTCTACACCAATACAATCTTCATGAAGAAGGGTTTTTCATAACTTCGAATCGCAGTAAATTGAAACAGAATAATGCACAACTGCAAGTGGTAGGCATTGTTCAAAGACTTGTTCATTGCAGATTGCAGTGCTTCCTCGGCCTCCTTTTTCTCCCGATCTCTTGCCCGTCAAAAAAAAATCTGGCCGTAGATTGTGAATAAACTGGTTCTTGATATACCACCCATTGCTTCCATTATGATGTGCAGTGCCATACAACTGTAAACAAACTCGACTAACTAGTTGATTACACTGTACATAGTGTTCATTACAACCTGACATGTTTCAGTTTAGCAAACATATATTTAAAAAATATTTAACTTGATATTTTTAGTGTAGAATGTTTACTAAATGTATTGGAAACTAACCTTGAATTCAAAAGTTAAGATGTGGCCATCCTGTGAAGTACTCTGTAAATGGGTGCTGCCAATTTGGACTATCTGTTCCTTAATGTTTTGGTGTCAATATTTGTAATGTTTTGCGCTTTGTTGCACCCTCCACTGGAGAGTGCAGCCGGGCATGCTGGGGAAAGAGCATAACCAAGCTAGCACAAAAGCAGTAAGGACAGCTAACATCGTTTTCCTTGTGAACACCTTGTATTGCGCAACATGTGAGGCAGATTGTTCGAAGTTGATAATTTTTGTTATGGGACACTTAACAGAGTTTTGCATGCATACTACAATCTCATCAAGTGTTAGGCCATGTAGTTTCAGTATGTTGGCCACAACCTCAGCAAGTGACCCGCACATAAACTAGTGACAGTTTCATAGTGTCCATTCTGGTCTGTAAGTCAGTGCACTATTTCCAGTGAAATGCAGTGGTGGATCAGTCTTTACCTCTAAGAGGCTCAACTCAGATGCATGCTGGGTTGGGCTTTCCATCATTGTCATATACTGTGCATCATTGGGTTAGCTGCAACACACAGCAGGCTCATTTTCTCAGTTGTGCAAGGCTTGTATTCCCACCATTATAACACATTTATTTTGTCTCGTGATTCCCCCCCCCCCCCCTCAGTCTCTGCATTGACTTGCTGAGTATGGATCTGCCGTATCAAGGACCTAGGTTTTCTGAGCTGGGGATTGGTAAGTGTCATTAGTCCCTCAACACCTTAACCTTTGGCTTCACACACACACACACACACACACACACACACACACTCTCTCTCTCTCTCTCTCTCTCTCTCTCTCTCTCTCTCTCTCTCTCACTCACTCATTTTAGATGTGCTGAGGAGCTGCATGGCTATTGAGGTGTAGTAGTCATTAGCAAGCAACCTCTGGGGATACTGCTGCACCTCAGTTTATAATGCTTACCTAGCCATGCAGAGCTCTGTCTTTGTGCATCTTTATTTCCCTAGCTGTTCATGGGACCAGCATAGATCCTTCCCAATTTTATTTTCCACCTCTCAGCAGTTTGCGTGGTGTAACACCGGGGGGGGGGGGGGGGGGGGCATCAACACACAATCAAAGAAAAAATAGCTTGGGTTGCCAGTCCTCCTGTCATTGGAGTTAATAAAAAAAAGTAATATGCAAAATAACAGACAACAGTTTTTTACCCAAAAGTCTGTATGTGTTCCATTTAACTGTACTTGTTCCATTTTAAACTTGCCTGAACAGTGAATGAGGGACACCGTTATAAATTTTAATGACACTGTGAATTTTCTGAGCCTCACATTTGACACCAAATTTTCATAGTAGCTACACATGAAGGATTTGAAAAGATGGTGTCTCAGAGCACTGTTTTAAAATGTATTAGCCACACTTAATGGGTAGTGGACAGGACCTGTCTGCTTTTGTTTTATAGAGCCTTCGTGCAATCCCTGCTTGATAATGGTTATACTGTATATTGGCCTGTACAGCCTCCCTATTCAAAGAAGTGCCTGTTCTGTACTTTAATTAATCTATTACAGAGATTCAGAGCAGTGGTCAAGCAACATTGTAATGATGGTCATCAATTTAGGATACAATGGTGGCCATTTCAAGAGTTGAACAACCTCCTATACCAGCAAACATCATGACTGACAAATAAATGACAGACTGGTGGCTGACACCATTAGTGAATGGTGAACTACTGATGCTGATCATTGGTGCAAGAATATAATATCTAATAGTGTAAAGAATAAACAAAAATCAACTATAGAAGGGAGAATAACAACAAAAGCTGTTGTTTAATAGTATTGTTAATGTAACATCATCAAGTTTTATTCACAGCAAAAGGGTTATAGATTATTAGCTCACATTTCATTTAACAAAAGCTGTTTAAAGAAATGAGAAACATCAAAATTTGCCTTTTACATTTATTTCTTCAGTATCCATTACATGTCAGTCTGAAAGATTTGTACTTCATTCCTTACAGCATCTCTTTAAAACCTGTCTTGCTAGACACTAATTATTTGAATCTTTTACAGGTTGCTTCAACTTGGATCCCAACCGTGTTCTGGATATTATTTTAGAAAGTTTTGAATGCCGTCCAGAGCTACACGAATTTTTTGTGCCACTGCTTCAGTCCTATATGTGTGATCCAAAAATTCTGTGTGAAGTACTAGGCTTTAAATTCTGTTTTTACCAGAATAGTGCTGAAGAAACAACACCCAACTCTCTGCATTTGGTCACAGCTTTGATGCTACAGCATGGAATTATTGCATTGGATGACATCTATTGCTGGGTTTGTATTATATGTCCACAACACAAATGTTTTCTTACTTCTACCATTAACTAATGCTCTATTTACTTGCCTCGAAAGAAAGGTTGTTATATAGATGAGAAGAGACACTATGCATGCATTATGTCAAGTGAAGTATCGGCTTCAGGCAAAGAGATACGTCATCCCAAACTTCAAAGCTAGCTAACCAGTCCTGATTATCAGTATTTTTTAATTCAGCCAATAACAAGAGAAAGGTAGACAGCAGTTTGCAGCACTGGCACCAGAGGATATATTATATAAAGCATATCTGTGGGCCTAGTAAAACAGTGGCGTGGTCATTTCAATGCAGAAACTCATGGCGTTTGGCTTTTGGACCAGTGGTGGTAGCATTTCTCTGAAATGCTAAGTTTTTAAACTGTTGCAAGTGCCACTGTGGTTGAAGTTCACATGAATGACAAAATGGCCCATCACAAACCAGTGCCAAGTGTGGCTCACCTCAGGTTGTGGTGACAGGACTGTACAATGACTGTGGAGATTTTTACAGGCAAGTAGATGTGCAACTGTTGAAAAACTGACTGCCCAAATGATCCAAAGGGCTACCACCATTATCTCCTCATCAACCATTCAGTAATTATTGCTGGCATGGGCCTGCATATTGAGTTACTGATTCTTGCACCAATGCTGAATGCTGTTTTTCGGCAATGAAGGGTAGAATTTGCATGCCAATACCACAACTGCGGACAACTACTGAGTGCTGACAGGTGGTCTTTTCAAATAAAACACATCTTATGCTCAGTCTGACTGTTGTTGTGCCATGTCCTGGGGATAACTTCATTATTCTGTAAGGCACAGTGGAGCCAAACAATTATGCACCTATCATTGGGGACTATGTCTACTCCTACATTCAGTATCATTAAATCCATCTTTAATGGCAATTGGGATTGTGGCTGACCATTTCTTAGTAGGCAAATTTGGACTGATATAATCATGTGATCAGTTAAGATTAATAAATGGGAAGCACTGTGATACCCAGTTTTTGTAAATCTCTTTATGTACTTATGGCCTTCCCACTCTTGATACTAGAACGTATTGTATGATTTCCTTCGCCTCAGTGTAGGTAGAAATACTTCTTTTGTTTCTAACAATTGAACTTTATTTTCAGTGTGTGTAATTTATATTCTTTTAGAAAAAGGCATCCCTCACATGTATCAGATTATGATTTATATCCATGCAATTAGTGATTTTTTTTAAATTAAAATAAAGGTTACTAATAACAAGAATAAAAATGATCTTATAAGTAGAATACTTGTACACTACACATTCAGCTACTAGTGATCCTTGTAATATGCCAGAAATTTGGGTATTGTTATATACCATATCTACCTGAATCTAAGCTGCACTTTTCTCCCTTTTTAAAAAGAAGAAAAAAAAATCCAAAAAACTGCCTGCAGTTTAGAATCGGATGTAAAGTAAATGAAAGTTCTGAGAAATGACATCAGGAGCCATCACAACTAACTTCTTCAATTGAATATAAGCGGCATTAGGCACACTTTGCTGACTCAAGAGGAGTAGTGCTGTAAAATCATCTGCACTAAAAAAATTAATTACATTTTATGTAAGATGAGTCTACCCTTTTTCCAAGTTTTGGCCACTGAATTTTGATACATTATATGAAGAAGGAAAGAGAAAGTCAGGATTGCTCCTCTTTGAATGTAACAGCCTTTCTAATATTCCGAGCAACAAAAATAAATTTCTTTACATAAATACCAACAATGCACAAGGCTCTAGGATTTTTGCACGAGTTTGTAGCAACAAACATATTATGATTTTAAACTGTGTGGTTATTTAGGAACCTAGCAGCGCAACTTTAAAATACACAGTTTTACACCTGAGAAATATTCACAAACGTTTCTACCAGTGAGGAGTACGAAAAGGTGGAGAGAATTTATAGCATCAAAATTGAAGCAATTGTATGGTTTTGTGTTTATGGCAGTGCATATTTTTTATTGTCATGATTCCTTGTGAAACTTGAAACATCAATCATGACGAATTAAGATTGTTTGGCAGAGAATTGTGTTGAAGTAAAGTTTGCTTCATGCATAATCAAAATCTCGTGTTTAATTGCATTTCTCTTCAGGGCACGGTATCTGTCTTCTCTCATTCTGAGCAAAAGAAATGTGTCAGAAGTATATTGAAGTGTTTCTATGAATATTTCATGATTTTTGAGTTTTTTATTAGATACAGGTTCTGTATTTTTCTTGAAATTTGAGTCTCATATATCAGATGCAGCTTAGAGTGCAGCTTAGATTCGAGTAAATAGGTTAACTAAGGAAAAAAAGTCTCTTTGGTCCCCTCATTAATACTGTCACTTGTGCAGAGCTGCTGCACATGTGCAACTTCCTAGTTACAATGTGTACAGTTACCAGATATGCGAAAAGGTCAATGGAAATTTCAATGCTCATTTAGTGAATGTTTCTAAGCACAGGTTTGTTTCTTCTCTTTACCCACTAGCTGGAATACACTATTCTTGGAGTACTCTCGTGCTCTTTATCAAAGCGCGAAATTTAATTGTTGGGAAGTATTGTGTTATTTCATGCCCTATTAACATATGCCAGGTTCATTTTATGTTCATACTAGGTATCTAAATATTCTTATTGACAACACTATCAAACATGACACTCTGAAATTAAAGGCTATTTTAAGCATGTAAGTATGCTACTCTACTGTATGAATATATGGGTAAAACAGGCAATCTAGGGATGGAAGCGTGGAATGTTCTATTCCTTAATTGAGTAAGTAAGTACAAAAATTTGAAAAAAGAAATGGAAGTTAGATATGGTGGGGATTGGTGAAGTTCGGAGGCAGGATGAACAGGATTTTTGGCCACGTGAGTACAATGTTATGAATACAAAATCAGTTGGTGGTAATGCAGGAGTAGATATGATAATGAATAAGAAAATAGGATGCGGGTAAGTTACTAGGAACAGCACAGTGAATGCATGATCGTAGCAAAGGTAGACACAAAGCCAGCACCGACCACAGTAATACGAATTTATTACCAACTAGCTGTGCTGGTGATGAAGAGATCGAAGAAAAGTATGAGGAGATAAAAGAAATTATTCAGACCATTAAAGGAGAAAAAAAACTTAATTGTGATGGGGGACTGGAACTCGGTAGTAGGAAAGGGTAAAGAAGGAAATGTAGTAGGTGAATATGGACTGGGGAAAAGGAATGAAAGAAGAGATCGCCTGGTTGAATTTTGTGCAGAGCACATTTTAATCACCACAAACACTTGGTTTAATCATCATGAAAGAAGATTATATATGTGGAAGAGACCAGGAGACACTGGGAGATTCCAGATTTACTTTATAATGGTAAGACAAAGGTTTAGAAACCAGGTTTTAAACTGTAAGACATATCCAGGGGCAGATAGACTCTGACCATAACTTATTGGTTATGAAATGTAGATTAAAACTTAAGAGACTGCAGAAAGGTAGAAAATTAAGGAGATGGAATCTGGACAAATTGAAGGAACCAGAGGTTGAGCATTTTTGAGGTAGCATTAGGAAATGATTGTCTGAAACTGGGGAAAGTAGTACAATAGAAGGAGAAGGGTAGCTCTGAGAGATAGAGTAGTGAAAGCTGCAGAGGATCATATAGGCTGGATGACAAGGCCTTATAGAAATAGTTGTATAACACAGGAGATACTGAACTTAATTGAGGAAAGTAGAGGGGAAAAAAGCCTCAAGTGAAGCTGGCAAAAGGGAGTACAGAGATCTGAAAAATTGCAGACTGGCTAAGCAGGAGGGGCTTGAAGAGAAATGCAAGACCATAGAAGAATGTATAACTAGAGACAGGAAAATTTCGCGTTAACGATAACGCGAAAAATAACGCGAAATCGGCGGTTTTTGGAGACAAATCACGAAATCGGCGGTTTTTGGCGGCAAGTCGCGAAATTGGCTGTTCTTTTAACAAACTGGCGCGAAATTTTGTTGTTTTTGACTAACTGGCGTGAAATGTTGCTTTTTCTTAATTACAATATAAAAAATGTTCGTAAATCAGAGGGTAGCCGTTTAATAATATTGGTAGCTAATACTAATTTTACGTTAAAATTGGTTCTTGACTTTGACATTCGCATATAACTTGAAAATGATTATACATTTATCACCCAAACAACTGATGTCCTGTATATCACTTCAGGTGTCTGATGAAAGGCCAATGGGAAGAATATAGACTTTCCGATAGCAACAGATTTGTTTCCTAAACAAATGGATCCTGCGGGAGTGAGTCGTAACAAAGTTTTTTTGATCTGATGAGAATGGTCGATACCGGGTCGTATGTTCGATATGTATCGCTTGGGCCCGAGCATTCGATCTTTGACTCTCTGTGCAAAGAATGCCGCTGCAATGTATTAGACTCATTCCGTTTACATGTGCTCCCGAAACCGGATTTCGTAAACAGATTTCCCAATTCCGCTTTTGGTTGGCCATGTAAACACTCCAAAATCGATTCTGGAAATCCGCTTCTCAAAAGCGGTTGTCCAGTTCCACAATCGATTTTCGTGCCCATGTAAACGCAACCGATTTTGAAGCGTTCTTGGCTTGTCAGATTGGGTTTTCTTGTTAAGAATTTTCGGCACATATGGAAAGAGTGATATTGTCTAATGTGAAATAAATGTATTAATATTAGAGTGAACATAAATGTGTATTTAAATAAAGAAAAATAGCGATTGTGCAGACTAAATAAGGAACTGAATCAGCTGTTTTCCAGCCGCCATGTTAAGGGAGCTAGGAAATCCGATTCAGGCTGTGCCATGTACACACGACAGCGAAAAACGGTTTACGAAAATCGGTTTTCGTCTTCCGGAAGATGTGTTGCATGCAAACGTAGTGACTATTCGTTCAGTATCGTCCACATTGTCTTGAGGTTTGCGATTGATTGCTGTTATTTGGGTAAAGGTTTCATATACGTAGGCATAATTTCTCAGTACTTAATTACGACATACCTTACTTTAAAATACGCGTTTTGCAAATGTCTATCAAGCGCCGTTACAATTAGGCTGCCAGCTTTTGTAATATTGAAGTATGAATGAAAAATCCACCAAATACGGCACATTTGCTTCCGATGGCCTGAATTGGAGTCTGCGCAACGCGATGTTCATTTGTTGTAGACCACGTGCTTATGTGGCTAGCGAATCACAGCACAAAGAAGAGTATCGTCGTCGGCCAATGGTAACCAAACCTCACCGCCGCGCAACATGCAAATAAGAATTTTTGATGCGGTAATGTTTTCATTTTCGAAATCCCTTGATTACACTTTTAGGCAGATAATAAAATAAATAAAACAAGCTTTACCTGCTCTATGGTTGACAGGTTCTTGTATGTTCTTTTCTCAAAGTAGTTAAGTGTGCCAGTAATTTTTTTCTTTTGAGTTCCATGAAAACATTTCTTTGTAAAATATGTAAATAATTTTTGTATGTGTAATAAATATAATGTAATGGAGAGGTGTCTTTTCATTCAACATAGACCTAGTACTGAAAATCATTAAAATAGTTTTTAAAAAACGAACAAACTTGAAACAGTTTGAGAAAATTTATCAGTCCAAGAATTTAAACAAATTTGATGTTTCATAAATATGGTATCGAAAGTATCTTTTCATTGTCAAAGCAATAAACGATGAAAAAAATTAAAAAAAATGCATTTACAACATTTTTGTCTAAAAGTTTAAATAAATCATAAGTTTAATGGCTGATAAATATGTGATTGGGATGTATATATTTTTAATTTAAACATAGAACTGAAAAATAGTGAAATAAGGCAATACTAAAGGATGAAACTGACAAATATGCACTGAAAAAATAACACCGCTAATGGCAGAAAATAACACCGAAATCGGCCATAAAATAAAACGAAATTTTCCTGTCCCTATGTATAACTAGGGGAAAGATAGATACCGCCTACAGGAAAATAAAGAGACTTTGGTGACAAGAAAAGCAATGGTATGAATATCAAGAACTCGGATGGAAAACCAATACTAAGCAAAGAAGGCAAAGGTGGAAGGAATATATAGAAGGCATCTACAAAGGAAATAAATTTTGAGACGATTCTGCCTTTACTTCTGGAAGTCTCATTGTACTCGGTAGCGTAGTCTCAGTATAAACCGGCCTGACATTACAGGTGTATCTATATTGTACATCGATGTTGGTGACATCTTGTTTATTTTAAGAATATTTTATTGCAGCTCATGTTGAAGAATATAACAGCTTTTGGCCAGTCCGGGTATCACAGTAGGAGCAGAATGTTCACAGTATCCTAATATAGTAATTCTCCAATAACAACACAGTCAATAACCTACATGTGGAACTCAAACTTTGTAAAAATAGTCACATAATAGTTCTTGATGGTCTCCACAGTTAATACAGTCAGAACAGTAAATAACAGTTTTAAATTAGAAAAAGATAGAAATCTGATACATGTTTAGCATTGCTGATCAGAAACGATACTATTAATGTTAACTCCAAAAGCATTGCACATAGATAAATGGAGGCAGAAGATTTTCGCCACTAGTTTCCGATTGTAACTTTACATTTATTGACAGCTATTGTTGGAATCTGAGTCATGAACTAAATCAAGAACTGGAAAGCATGCAGTATTTTCAGATTGTAGTTAACTCTCCCAAAGAGCGAACTGCCATTCAAAAGCAATAATTTGTTGTAAGGTGTCAGAAATTAAATTATTTCACCTTGCAAACTAACACTCAGGCTGTTCATACGAGATGTAGTGTCCACGAGAAATGCAAGATCTGATATCCAGCAAGGATCTTATAATTTTGGTTCAATTTTTCCCTTTTCATGTAAGAAACATGCCACAGCCTAACAAACATGCCACAGCCTAACATAAACTTGATGCCATAAAGTTCATCACATACTCCTTTTTTTTTAATCCTCCAAGAACTTCTGAAACTAGCAATGTTT
The DNA here is from genome assembly GCA_026315105.1 of Locusta migratoria. Classification (NCBI taxonomy): domain Eukaryota; kingdom Metazoa; phylum Arthropoda; class Insecta; order Orthoptera; family Acrididae; genus Locusta; species Locusta migratoria. The sequence goes on from CM048749.1 coordinate 207,601,678, forward strand.
AAGCCCATGTGTTTCCAGATTTTTTTACAGATATATAACAATTTGCGTAAGGCTTTTCAGCATTATTGATTCTGCTCTAATGTTCTTTTTATTTAGTGACTATTACCATTTTATTGTTGATCTAAACCTGTGAGGAGCCAAATGAATGCACTCTAAAGTTGGGAAGCTAAGGACTATAGACAGGTGGCAGGTTTGTCTGGTAGCATATGGGTTACAACAAATAAACAGTAGGGTAATAGCCTTGCACACTGATCAACAACAAAAGTTCCAGGGTACAAGTATCAATTCGAAGAATGAGCAGGTATATAACATCTAGACACCATTGTAAGGTGTTATCATAGTATTTGGTCACCATCACACTGTCCTAAATATAAAGCATGCTTTATACTAGCCCCTGAGAACAGAAACTTCAGGAGGTTCACATGGGAGTTGGAGAGAAAATTATTGAGACTACTGGTAAAGTAGTCACCACTCAGGAGAATTCTAAGGGTGTAGCTAAATGACATGAAACGTTATTGCTGACTGTACATGAAAGAACACAGATATTCTGCTTGAAGCAGGACACTTGTCACCAAGCATAGATGATGTCAGTGTAAGAGTGATTAACATACCTACTTAAGGAATAGCAGAGAGGACAGAACTAAAACATGGTTCACTAGTGCCCTCTAGAGAGGTGGCAAGTCGCATATTAGATTGACTGCATTGTATTGGTGACCAATAGGAATTGCTGGACACTGGTGAGTGAGGAAAAATAAGTCATTCTCACAAGCATTTAAACCCCAGGTACTTCAATATGATTCTGGCAACAATCGCAGCATAATGCCTCAGATCTTCGGAGGTGACAGAGTCCCACTTCTAATTGACAGACCAGGGACTCCTCATGTAAAATGCTTAATATCAGACGATTAGGGGGACTATGCTTCAGGCTGAATGTTGAAAGCCATAATTAGTCTCTGATGATGATGATGATGATGGTTTTTGTATCAAGATGGGGTATTCAATGAGACTATATTGTTTGCCATTATCAGTCTTAGATCAGCTTTGCACATGTTGTGCACTTGTAGTGATGGCACTGATAGTTTCTCTGCTAATGTTTCTCTACTAATGCTGCTAGTTTTCAATGTGTGTAATGTCAACTCTAAAGACTTAGGCCCTGGCTACTATTGTGCATTCTAAATTAGCCTCAATTTGTAGTATTTCATATGCAATACAATAATTAGCTTTTTGAAACCTATTGAGCCTCTTATACCAAAATTCGTACCTGGTCTTATGACTTGGACCTCTATAAGGGGACATAGGTAGTTTTGAACCTTGTGATCACTTACCTTTAACTAAAAACCAGCCTTTGGCACTTGTTCCTAACAACTCAGGAAGTGCAGAATGACCTGCAACCCATTCTTCCCTCTTTCTTGTGCCCGTGACATGGCAGCCTCGCAATGTAGAAAGTGATGAATTACAATCAATGTATTTTCTGTGTGTCCTAGCTTTTTGCTCATCAGTACTATGAGTTCTCTCTGGTGGCTTCACATTACTGACACTTTATTTGTACTCACTTAAATGAACAGTTTCCAGTCCATACCAATACCATTCGACTGCACAGCAAACAGTGTGATTTTTCATTTACTGTTGTAAAAAAGGATTGCATTTTCCAGGCATGTTTGCTTTGTTTGTGATTCCATTTCTCAGTATGAATAACATAAGACTACACTCACCAGAGGGAAGAAAGACTGGATGTACTTAGGGTCTGTGTAAAGAAGGAAACTGGTCATTTGCTATACAAGTCTAGGCAGAGATGCCGTTGTTCCACTTGGTCCACTGGTTACAATACACACACCTGTGCTGCACACCAGTGTCCAATAACTACTTGGGTGCAAACCCAAAAAATTGAAATTAGCTCAATGAAATTGTCAATCTGCAACTTGTGTAATCTGCTGACAGTAGAGTAGTGCTTATTATTACTTGCTGGCAAGCAGTGTGTTGCCTGCTCATACCTAACCATTATCAATTATTTACGGTTTCTAGAAAGTTTTTGAATTATCTTATGCTCTTATATGCTAGAGTGGGGGTAGTCGACCTTTATATCCTCCTCCTTCTCCTCCCTTTCCTTATTTTCTAACCTTGACCAGTTCCACAGTAATGAAGATTTTAATGTAGTGAAGAAAATTTATTTTATAAAATTAAAATCAGAGGTAGAAATAATAATAATAATAATTGAAATTAATTATGAAATACATCATGTCAACATTTTATGTAAACCTGATGAAAATGATTCTAAAACTATTGTAATCTACCACCAGCCTTGAAAGGTGAAACACCTACTAGTGGATGTAGGGACCAGGTTGACAACCACTGTTCTCAGAATACTTGGTGTTTATGTTAATATTGTCATCTGGATCATTTATTTTCATAAATAATTGTATTCTTCATCCTAGATGTCAGTTCTATTTTGGCTCTACATTGTAATAAATGTGCTTTCAGTGTTTTCATGACTGCTTTCAACTTTGGACTCAAGTCTGCTTATGACGGACATTCTTCAATGGAGATGTTGGGTACATCTTATTGGCTCCAATTAGCCAACAGAGAGACAGAATACATGCAGTACACCGTTCAAAAGGTCTTTGTATTCAGGATACTAATGGATTACAACCTAGTAACAAATCAACTGCACATGAGGCGTCCTTCACTGTTTTCTGTAAATGCTGGTCAGGATCCAACAAAATGGCTGAAAGGATTCAACTGAATAACAAAGTGTAGTTAAGTAGCTGGAATATATTCCAGGCTGAACTGAAGAGACCATTTGATGACAATCGAACACAAATATGCTTAATAAAACAATTAAAGAAGAGGACTCAGTCTCATGTCGAAGTATAATACTTCAACCTACCTACAGTCTTTTTTGGCACTTAAAAACCTAGTGAATCTGATGATGCCAAAAGAATAGCACGTTTGATAAAAGTAGTCACCAACAGAAGATAATAGGACAAGAGGGATACTGATAATCTGAAACAGGTTTCCATGATGCTTGTGGCCAAGACCTCCCCTTCTTACATCTGGTTGTAAAAGATGAGAGATAGCATTTTATAGCAGCTAAAAACATAATCATGGATCCCATATACCGAGAGGTGATAGAAACTGTTGCAGAAGGATTGTATCAATCTTTGATACCAATCTCCACCATCAATCAAACACATCATGAACATTGGACACTGCAGCTTCCCACTAGCACAGGTGCAACCAATTCCTGCACCAAATAAAGCACACTGAAGGTGAAGAGACATTTGGAGGATGGAGGACAATAAACTGGTATCTTTCTACTGTGAACATATTGTGTGCTCTTGTACAGAAAGAAGAGTGATGACTGTTGTGCCACTGTCCCATTCACATCACTCATTTGTGCACAGTTATAGTGGGCTGAAGCTTATTGCCTTGCCTTGGACAAGATCTCATTCCAGCACACTGAATCAGTTGCGCAATTCAATACAGGGGTACCGACCATTTACTTAGCTGCTGAAATCAGGAAAACTAAGGGAAATGACTGTATGTCGTTGATGAAAATCCTCCATCAATAACATTTATCAAGATGCTGGAATATCTCATTGATTGCCAACCAGTTCGGGCAATAGTAGCCTGGTAGACTCAGGTGCTTCGTTTTGTGTAATCTCGAGTGCTTACAGTTCTCAGCTAAAGAAGACTACATACAAGATATTGCTATAAAGGTCGTAACTGGGAAATGCATCCTGGCTGCAGGAACATGTATTACAAGATTATCAATTACAGAACACGAATCTTCAAATTTCTCTTTTTAACATGATGTAATCTTAATATGGTCTGGCATTTCTTAGCCTTTGAAAGTGTTGTTATCGTGCGAGCATTGAGGTGAGTGCCAGTTATTGGTTGAGGTGCCAAATCAAACTGTGACATATTTCTTCGGTTTCAAGAAACTACTGAGGACCACAGAAGAGCTCAACAAGTTGGTGATGACCTTAAGCATTCTTTTAAATCCAATGTGGGGAAAAAAACAGTCAATGGTAAAACTCTGTATCAACACATGAACATTCACCATTTGGTCGGTACTCATTGAGTGTTGTCACCTACTGAGAAAGAAAGTTGATAATATGCTGCAAGACTACATCCTTAAGAGTTCTTGGTCCTTCACCGTAAGTGGACAATTTGTGATTTGGATGACTGTTGTGTTTTAAGGCACTTGAAGAACATCAAAACCATTTGACAGCTGAATCCTAAGAAATAAAAATCTTGGGGCACCTTTTGAATAGTGATGGATCCTTGCCTAAAATCACAGAAAGAAAGAGCAGTCACTGGCTTTCAAACTGAAAGCAGTAATATTTTCTCCAGTTTTACAATTTTTGTGGAGTGAATACCAAGACAGTGCTTCATTATGACACTATCAGTGTTGGGATATGTGTATTTCTCATATAAATTCAGGAAGACATGAATAGGAGCTAACTTATGCTTGCATGCTATTCTCCAAGTCTCAGATGGACAAATAATGAGACTACAAAGCATTGGTTTGGGCCATGATCAAGATCTGGCCATATTTATTTTGACCTATATGCTCCATATAGGCTCACTAGTCTGAATAATATGTAGCATAGAGGAGGCCTTGGGAGTACAACATTACAATGTATACAAAAGTGGATGGAATCTCAAGAAATTCTTTGATGTAATGAAGTGACATGGTAACATCCCAGTCATTGCTGCTGAACAAAGATAAAGAGAAATCTGATTAATAATCAGAAGATTGTATAAGAGAAACTATAGATGGGATAACTAACGATGGGATCGATAGTTGTTCATAACCCTAGCTCATCTGAGCCCAGCAGGCCTGAAGCATTTCATGATGCTCCCACATTGTCATCACCTGGGATTTTGGCCAATTCTTATAGATTGATTAGACAATACGTGAATTAATTAAAGGTATGCTGGTGGCATGAACACCTGTCTTGCTTACCTCTGATGCTTTGGTATTAACCTCCCTAGCAGCAGCTCCATCCCACTGGACTGGAATCAACTTATTGGGGAGATTCTCGAAGTCAGCAAGTAGTAATTCGTGAATAATAGTCTGCACTGACTACATCACTCCCTTTTGCTGTTACCGATGCCGTGTAGCAGAGTTCCTTCAGAAACCACAATTTTGAAGCAAAGAGTGCCTACCCATGTGAAGGACTTTGATCATGGATGAGTTTTCCAGTGGAGTGTATGGTACAATAAAACAATGATAATAAAAGAAGAGAAAAACAGAAGGATAATATGGATGAAATTTCACATACAAAGCAGAGGAAACAAGACACTTCTGGCTTCAAACAGTTTAATCTGTGTCACAGTGTCAAATGCATATTAGATGCTTTCTTCCCATTTCAACTAGATGATGCACACTCATCACCAAGACTCATGGCTGAACAAGAAAGGTACCTGGCCAGCATATATAACCTGAATGCCTAAAAAAGGAGTTGAGGGCACATATTGTACCCTTAGTCATCTGATGCCACATATGAAGACATTGATCAAGACCCTGACCAAAGCACAGATACATGGCCCATGTCACGCATATGAAGCACTACTAAAGCCCAGAGGTGTAGTGTAGCAACGGGTAGTTCAAGAAAACTGAAGACCAACTCAGCAATGACATGGCTGCCATTTGTTGCTCATCATAATGAAGAAGATATAACAACATGACCAGATGACTGTTTCACCAGTTCCACCATACCACAGATGATTATTGACAAGATGGGGATCCATTGTGTAATTCTCTGCTGCAATGAGAATTTCCTGAAACAACAGGTTGCTGTTCCTCCAGGAGAGGGAGCTGTGCTACAAGGTGCGGTATGTATAGTGTAGTGGTTAGTCTCACTGCCTTGCATGCTGCAGGTACCAGTTCAAACCTGACCACCAGCAGTTATTTGTTATTTACTTTTGATCATTTGTGGAAATTTCTTGAGAAATGTTTGTATATTTTGCAGTATTCAATGTTTGTATAAATTCTTCATTCTGAAATAGTCTGTTTTCATATAAATAACTATTCTCTGCATTTTATAAGTCAGATATTGGTCTAGATGTGTGCTACTAGTACTACACTTTCTCGTTTCTTGCTTTTATTCACTTCTCTTGATGTTTCCTAGTGCTGGAACAATGAAATTGTGAGCAGGAGAAGTGAATAACAATAAGAACTGAGGAAATGCAGTACCAGTAGCACACATTTTGACCAATAGCTACACAGAATTGTCACTGAAGATGCCTTTTATACAATGAAATTGAAATACTCATTCGGAAAAGAAAAATATATATTTATTTGCTTCAGTTGCAACAGACATACAAAATACTAAGTAGATACTGTGTTTCTTGACTTCCACAAGGCATTGTCTCCTGATGAACAAAGTGCAAGGATGTGGACTATCAGATGAACTGTGTGAATGGATTGAGGCGTTTTTAGATAACATAATGCAGCCTGTCATCCTCAATGGTGAGAAGTCTTCAGATGTGAAAAGTGATCTCAGGCATGCCCCATTGGACTGTTAATAGTCCTATTGTTTTTCATCGGTTTATAAGAATTACCTTGTAGATAACATTCAAAGTGAGGGTGTAGTGTGTGGGAAGTTGCAACACTGGAAAAGGGTAGCAAAATTCAGAATGATCTGCAGCATATTGAATGTGCCGCAGGTAATGGCAACTGAGCCTCAATATAAACAAGTGTAAAGTGCTGCATTTACAAACGAGAAATAGGATCCTTTATTGTGTAACTACACAATAGGATAAACACTGGAAGAAGTTACTTTCGTAAAATATTTGGAAGTAAACATAATTTGATATGGAGCAACCATATAAAAGCACACATAATAAGTAGTTTTACAAGAAAGTCAAAACCAGTTTTCATACAAATTGTGGGAATCTTGTCTAGGATAAATCGAACAAACAATGATGCAAGTTGGCCACCTAATCTGCTGCAACCTTTATGATGTTTCATGAGTTGCATTTTGCCTGTGACAATGAAGTGATGTATACTTTTTTTGAGGGGCGAGGCAATATGACAAAGTGAGGTGAAATAAGGAAAAAAGTAAATAAAAATATACCAACTTCTTCTTAAATCTATGGCTCCAGATGTCAGAAGAAATTAGAAACACTCAAGAAGAAAATTTCTGTCTTTACTTCTCAATCAATAGCTGGTGATCTTGGAGCTATGTAAGACAATTATTGAAGCAACATTTTAGAAGTAGAATTGGAAGCAATATATTGTGTACATATAGTGGAATGAAAAATGATATTATTACTGAAATTTGTTTTCATTTATCCAATATGGATTGACATACTGTGAAAATTAAAGAAAACAAGTGAAGATGATGCTGCTGATAAAAAGAGGGTGCAAAACACCTTCTCACCACTTTCACAATAAAGAAAGAAATAGCAAAGCAGTCAAAAATCCATTGATTGGGTTATACACCACAGTGCTGTACTAGCATGGTCCTATTTGTAGGTGGTTTGCTGTTGTCTACCTTCGAACTGACTTACCCAGCCAGGAATCAGGGGGGACCTACAGTTCAACGTGCATTTCAAAGCACAGTGCTACTCGATCTTTTTTCTCATCACCAACATTGCCATAGGTGAAAGAAGTGGAAAGTGACAGATAAAAATCCTATGACCTGATGGGGGATTGAACCTACGACCTTTGGATTCATAATCTGGCATGCTACGACTATGCTACCAAGCCGCACTCATATATCGTAAATTTTCTCTGTCTTTTTGTGATATGGAGTCATTTAGGAGCAGAGATGACTACTCAGTTAAAAAATAGTTCATGAAATTCAAGGAAACAATTTTAATGGGTTGGAATTAAGTGCAAATGCTTGTTTTCATTTAAAAGTGCTTGAAGATTCGTCTAATCTTTTCATTTAAGATGCAGCGGTCTTACAACATGGGTTCTACTGACATCTGAGAATCGCCCATCATATTTTATTTGTTCTTGTTAATTTTCAACTTATATGCTCCTTTCAGCACACTGTCCATTGTGTTCAATTGTTCTTCCAGGGTCTTTGATGTCTCAGACAGAATCACAATGTCATCAGCAAAACAAGATGTTTTTATTTCTTTTCCTTGAACTTTAATTCCTTCACCAAATTTCTCCTTGCTTTCTTTCACACCTCTTGAACAACATTGGGGAAGTGCTGCTATTCTTTCATACTCTCTTCAAAACCAATGCTTTCCTTTGACTCAGCTGCTGTTTGGTTTTTGTACAACTTGTATATAACTTTTTGTTTCCTATATTTTACTCCTGCTGCCTTCGTAATTTGAAAAAGTGTATTACAGTCAACATTGTCAAAAGCTTTCTCCAAATCTGCAAAAACTAAGGATGTAGTTTGCTTTTCTTTAACCTATCTTCTAAGATAAATCGTGGAGTCAGTGTTGCATAGCACGTGTTCCTATGTTCTCCTACACCCAAACTGATCTTTCAAGAGGTCAGCTTCTGTCAGATTTTCCATTCTTCTCTTAATAATTTGTGTTAAAATTTTGCAACCCTAACTTACACTGTAATTTTTACAACTGTCTGTGCCTGTTTTCCTTAAAATTGAGGTTATTCAATTCTTCTTGAAGTTTGAAGGTTCGCCTGTCCTAGAGACTTCAGAAGCTCTGAGGGGACTGTTGACTTCTTCAGGGGCCTTATTTTGGGTCAACTATTTATCACAGTATCGTACCTCTCTTACCTCACCTTCATCTGCTTCCTTTTACCTTTCTACAGTACCATCTTGACGTTCATTTAACTTGTTGAATCACTCTATGCATTCTTTCCAACTTTCATGTATCACCTCTTTGCTTAGTAATAGTTTTCCATCTAAGCTTTTTACAGGGTGTCCAGAAAAGAACTCCCTGATATCTAAATTAAATATCTCAAAAACAAAGATCGATAGAGGAATGCAGTAAACTGTATGTTTATTGTGAAAGCTGTAAGAAGTTTATACAGCAGTTTTAAATAATAGTTACAAAAGCTGCTAACAGATGGTGCTCTAATTGCCATACTTAATACCTAGTATAAATAGTGATCCGAAGTCCAGAGCGAACAGTTCCACTATTGAAATGTGAAAGGAGGTTAGCGTACCGAAGGAAGAGATTAAAACCATGTACTCCGTTGAACAACGCGTTTTTCTGGTGCTAGAGTACCACAGGTTAGAAGAGTCCTGCGGTAACAAGGCAAAGTTTTCAAGCACAGTTTAATGTTCCAAAAGGATCCGATGCAAAAACCATTCGTACGCTCTTCGCAAAATTTCAACGAACAGGCAGCGTAACTGATGATCTAGTGGAGCATGTTGGCTGCAAGCAAACCGCAGTTACGCCTGAAACTATCGCCACAGTATCTGAAATTATTCAGCGAAATCCAATGTCATCCGTCTGTAGAATTGCATCTGAGACTGGTTTGAAGCGTTCCAGCATGCAGAAAATACTGAGAAAGAGCCTACATCTGTTTCCATTCAAAATTCAAACACACCAGGCAATACCCATACAAGCTGTGCAACCAAGGATTGCCTTTGTAATCAGATGCTCACAATGATTGATAGTGAAGGATTTGATGTTGGCTGCATCTGGTTTACAGGTGAAGCACACGTCCACCTGAATGGATACGTGAATAAGCAGAACTGGCGATTTTGGGGTTCCGAAAAGCCATATTGGTGAGAAGCGAAACCCCTGTATTCTCCTAAAGTTACTGTATGGGCTGCAGTATGCAGCAGAGGCATTATTGGCCCTTTTTTCATTCAAGGAATGGTCACTGGTGCATATTACATTGCAATTTTGGAACAACTTGTCGCCACACAGCAAGCTTTGGAGGATCAACCAGGAACTGAATGGTTTATGCAAGACCGAACAAGTGTTTCGCTTTCTTGAGGAATACTTTGGGAATCGTGTCATAGCTTTGGAATATCTCAAATTTACTGGTGCAGGCATGGATTGGCCTCCATATTCACCAGATTTGACTCCCTGAGACTTTTTTTTGTGGGGCACAGTGAAAGACATGGTCTACCCGAAGCATCCCACCACGCTGAAGGAGCTTGAATCGACGATCTCTGTGGCATGTGAATCCATTTCAGTTGAGACACTACGAAATGTGATGGCGAATTTCATTCTTTGTTTGCGCCACCTCTATAATGCCAATGGTGAACATTTTGAAAACATTGTGATGTGATTGTTTGCAAAGAATGTTTTCATACGATTATTTCACTTATGCTGATATGAGCTGTACAGTGTACAGCGCTATCTGTTAGCAGCTTTTGTAACTATTATTGAAAACTGCTGTATAAACTTCTTACAGCTTTCATAATAAACATACCATTTCCTGCATTCCTCTATCGATCTTTGTTTTCGAGATATTTAATTTTGAAATCAGGGGGTCCTTTTCCGGACACCCTGTATTTTCACACAATTGCTTTTCTTGTTTCGAAAGTATATCTTTATTTTCCAGTAGGTGGTGTATATATGTTTCCCCTGGTTACACTTTCTTCTACGGACTTTCATTTGTCCTCTAGCTATGCCTGCTTAGTCTGTCTGCACTTTCTGTCATCCTCGTTTTTTAAGCCTGCTTTATTTGCTCCTTTTCAAGCTTCTTTTTGTATTTTCCTTTAAATTCAATATCTCCTATAATGTCCAAAGGGTTTTTCTAAGTCCTTGTCCCACATATTTGGTTCTGTTTGGCATCTCGGAAAGCTACCTAATTGTCTTCTACTTGTTGTCCCCCCCTTACCCCCCCACCCCACCACCCCATTTCCCAACTCTGTTTCCTTCGATCGATGCCATAAGCTGCCACTGATCCAGTTCCCACCTCCTTTTTTTTCCTGCAGTTTCTTCAGTTTTAATCTACCATTCATAGCCAGTCAGATTTGGTCAGAGTCTTCTCCTGGGTATGTCTTACAATTTAAAACCTGCTTCTGAAATCTTTGTCTTACCATTATAAAATCAATCTGGTACCTTCCAGTGTCTCCTGGTCTCTTCCAATTATAGATTCTCCTTTTATGATGCTTTAAATCATTTTTTATGATTAAAATGTGTCCTGTGCCAAACAGTAATTTCACCTACTATTTTTCCTTCTCTGCCTTTATCTACTACTGCATTACAGGCCACCATAAGAATCAAGTTTTCCTTTCCCTTAACTATCTGATTAATTTCTTTAATTTCTTCATACATTTCTTTGATCTCCTCAGCATCAGCAGTGCTAGTTGACATATAAACTTGTTGTACTGTGGTGGGTGTTGGCTTCATGTCTATCTTAGCTACAATAACACAAATCACTTTATTGTTCATAGTATCTTAACAGCATTTCTATTCTCTTTCATTATTAGGCGTACTTCTGCACTACTTCCAACTGATTTTGTATTTGTAACCCTATAGTCGCCTAACTAGAAGTTGTGTTTATGTTTCCACCCAACTTTGCTAATCCCCATATCTAACTTATACTATCCATTATGCTTTTCAAATTTTCTAGTCTCTCCCTAACAAACTAAGGAATCTAACTGTCCATGCTCGTATCCAAAGATGCCATTGTTGTTTTTCTTAGTGATGACATCCTCTTGAGTAGTCCCCACCTGGAGATCCAAATGTAGGATTATTCCACTATTGAAATATTTATACAAAGTGACCACATTTAGTTGCTATTTGTTTTGGGGTTGAAAGAATACATTTTAATTCTTGGTGAAACAATGAATAAACAATACACTTGTTTAGCACTTGTGAATTCTCCATATTTTTGTTTCTTTCTTTTTTATTTATTTATTAGATGTGCAATAATACTAGTGCATACTATGTTGGAAAATCTTTCTTTATTTTGCAGCTTACTCCAGACGATAAAGTTATTTACAAAGAATGGGACAAGGAAATGAAGGAAGCTTTAGAATATGTCAGAAAGTTAAATATTATTTCAACAAAGGACAAAGAGAAAGAAGAACCAGTGGAAGAGAAGGAGAGCGCTCGGGAGAAGGTTAGTAAAACTGAATTATTGCACTGTGTGGGTTTCGGAATAGATTGTGATAGTGTTTTGTGTATATCTAAATGAAGCTTTTATTAGCATGCCATTCAGTGCCTGTGACTTTTCTTTAACATAATTAAAGATATTGAAATAGCATCAAGTCGGCATTAATTGTAATTTTTGTTGTAATGATTGCACTTGATTGAAAACCACTTTTGAAGGAAGGTTGAAGTTCATATCATAGTGATAGATTATCCCGTAATGTTTCCCCTGTTTTCATTTAATCCTTCATGTTTAGTAGAGACTCCCATGAATGTAAAAATTAGTACATTGTATTTTGCAGAGATGAAAACAGTGTGTAACAATCCAAAGTCCATGTCCGAATTCAGCAACATAAGAACAGTAATTTGCAACTCATCACAAAGGCACTCGGTGAGCTGTAACCGGTGTACAAAAAAGATCCTCATACACCATATAACTTTTGTCATTAGCCTTTGTCAGACAAAAACAGAGCGAGCGAGAGCGCGCGGCGCCGCGCACACACACACACACACACACACACACACACACACACACACACACACACTCTCTCTCTCTCTCTCTCTCTCTCTCTCCACATACATACAACCGCCATCTCTAGCTGCTGCATTCAAAGTTTTATATTGCACCACATTTCAAAAGCGCTTCTTTTTCAGCTTGCTTATCATCCACTTTTCACTTCCAAAGAGGCTACAACTCAAACACCTTCAGAAAGATTTAATGAATTTTAAGTTTGTTCTGCCATCATCTGTTCTTTTAATATCCAAATATAAAAATGTATAGCTACACTATTATTTCCTCAATGTCTGACCCTCTCAGTATCATCTGATTAAATTACAATTCATTCAATTACCTGTTATTTAATGTTGTTGAAGCTCATTTTAAAAACGGTTTCTAAGAGATTGATGAATAATCGAAGGAGGTGACACAGTGATAACTCAGTTACTCGCATTAGGGAGGTCAGTGGTTCAAATCTGCTTCCGGCCATCCATATTTAGGTATTCTGTGATTTTCCTAAATGACTCCAGAGCAAGGCCAATTTCCTTCCTCATCCTTACACAAAAAATCTTAGCTTGAACTCCTTCCCCAATGACCACATTGTCAATTCTTTCATTCCTTTAACTGTCTTTATTATTCAGTTTCTCATATTTAAGTCCTTTGTTGCCTTTGACACAAATACAATGTCACGTAAATGTCAGAGCTTCCCCCCCCCCCCCCCCCCCCCCCCGCCCTTCCCCCAGCTGGAATTTTAATGCCTTGCACAAATTTTTCTTTGGTTTCCTTTAGTGTTTGTGTAATGTATGGATTGGATGAAATCAGAGACAGGCTACAAACCACAATCCTTCATCAACTACTGCTTCCTTTCATTTATTTATTTTATATTCTTTACATAACATTTTGGTCCCTTTTTTCCTGGTTATTTCAAAGAAAGTATTCCAATCAAAATTTTCAAAAAGTATCTTTATATTTACAAATGCTACCAATTTAGGTTTAAATTAATATTATATAAGATCACAAAAATTTATTTCAGTTGTTTTAACGACTTGTTTCGTTACACTGGGGTACCATCTTCTTGTCTGATATCTTACACCAGTTATGTAGTCACAGATGTGCTTGACATTGTACTTGTAAGTGCAAATGGTGTGTCAAACAGAAAATTAGTAAAAATATATGCAGTAAAATACACCACTGCTCGCGCGTACACACACACACACACACACACACACACACACACACACCAAGAAATACACCATTATATATGTTGCTTGTAGTGGCCATTTGAGCAGCAGCTGAATACTATGTATTTCACTGTAATGTTTTTAAAGAAAATGCCTTTTGCTACTGCAAATGAAGGGTTTTATTTTTATAATTCACCCATACGTGTTTCGCCTTTGTCACAAGGCATCATCAGTGAGTGTCCTGAAATAATTATATGTTTCTGTTTACACATAAACATACCTGCCAACTATTACAGATTGTCCGTAATTGTTACGGATTTATCGTCATATTTACGTAGTTACGGGAAGTTCGTGAAAATTTACGGAAACTAGACATTTTACGATCTGATGTGTTTTACGAAACTCGGAGTAGGTACTATCTATATTTTGGTAATCATAATGCTGATAAAAATTTTATATAAATAATTTATTTCATTCCTGAGTTCGTAGCAAAGCTCTAGGAAATGTTAGCATTTCCGCTGGAACAAATCTGGATCAAATCCCGCCTATAATCTCCTTCCATACCTACCAAATGCACGCTCACCCACCAAGATCTACGTAAATTCTCAAAAAAAAAAGTTCAAATGTTTGTATAGTCTATGGGACTTAACTACGGGGTCATCAGTCCCTAAACTTACAAACTACTTATGAACTACTTACGAACTAGGACGGCACAAATATCCATGCCCGAGAGGGGATTCGAACCCCCGACCGTAGTGGCCATGCAGACCGTGACTGGAGCGCCTCAGTCACCTCGGCCACCGTGGCTGGCTACGTAAATTCTATGGTCTATAACGAGTATAATGTCTTTGGTTCTAGCTTATCAGCCCACGTGTTTTACCGGGTGGCGGAAGTTAGCCAGTTCGTTTCGAAGAGAAAAACTTTTACTGGCTTTTCTCGCGTGTACTTTTTTCATAGCAGTGTTGTGCAGCTAGAATTAAATATGAGTGATGAGTGATTTGTGACACCTCTGTTTGGTGGTTTTTACCGTCGTTTAAAATCCAAATCAATTTTGTATATCCTTAGCTGCTACGGATTTTATATTTAAAAATGCAAGGAATTTCACCCTTTCCTGTTCCTTCGATAACTGTTAACTTTCCGTAAAGACGGTTATTTGAAAATTACAAAAATATTTCTAAGCCACTCACGGTATTTACACAAATGTTTTAGATTTTTCCACCTAACCTGAGTCTTTTGTTACAGAGTACTTTTTATACGTGGCGTGGCAGATATTTACGAATGCAGTGTCAGGCTTAAATTTTTTTAAAATATTCTTGGGACACGGCCGTAGCCCACGTCCTCTTTGGTTTTGCGCATTATTACTGACAGCCAATTCTAAAGGTTGGCAGCTATGCATAAAGGTTAGGTTTCTTACATATGTACAAAACATTTCGTTTCTGATTTAAAACAGTTCGTTGTTTGCTATAAAATGGTGTACTTACAGCACTTGCTACTCCATATCAGTCTCTTTCCGGCTACCAGATCGAGAGGTTCCACTATTTTCTGAAAAACTTTTCAATTTTCTGGTTCCACTGTCATCTGCTGCCATACTGTGTCCACTGTAGATGACAGTGCAACCAGAAAAATGCGAAGTTTTTCAGAAAGCAGTGGAACCTTTCGACCTGGTTGCCGGAAAGAGACGTGATATGGAGTAGCAAGTGCTGTAAGTACACCATTTTATAGCAAACAACGA
The DNA here is from genome assembly GCA_026315105.1 of Locusta migratoria. NCBI lineage: Eukaryota > Metazoa > Arthropoda > Insecta > Orthoptera > Acrididae > Locusta > Locusta migratoria. The sequence continues at coordinate 207,617,084 of CM048749.1, forward strand.
ACTGTTTTAAATCAGAAACGAAATGTTTTGTACATATGTAAGAAACCTAACCTTTATGTGTAAACAGAAACATGTAAATATTTCAGGACACCCACTGATGATGCCTTGTGACAAAGGCGAAACGTGTATGGGTGCAGTAGCAAAAGGCATTTTCTTTAAAAACATTACAGTGAAATACACCATTGTATATTTGCTGCTCATTGTCTGCGCCTTCATAACCTAAGGGTTTAGAAAGGTTATGGTGCTACTCATTATGTAGATGATGTGTTATTTTGCAGTCATATATTAAGATTTCACATAAAGTCATCCTTTCAAAATAGAAATATACATGTGGTCTCTACATCATCTGACCGAAGTAGCAGTCTAATGGGGTGTGGAGGAGATGCAGTGCTGCCTACGTACAAGGATGCTACTGCTAGGTGCAGTGCCAAATAGATTGCCTACTCTTAAAGTGTCTGGTCATAACATTTCCTGCCTGCCGTAGTCACTTCTTGCCTTGGATTTCTCCATTTGTAGCACTTATCATCCCTAGAATCATTCCTTATTCCTCTCTCTGCCTTCCTGCACGAAATTGTGCTCCCACACAATCAAGCTGCATTTGGTCACATGTTGGGCAACAATCAAAATATTTTGTCTCATAAGTGTATATACATAATAGTTTTCATTATGAAAAGAAATATTTTGTAGTATTTATTTAAATAAGAACTACCTTTTAGCTTATTGTAAGAATTAAATCTTTGGGAAGCAACACCTTTTATCTTGCTTATGTCCAGACTTGTATCATTAGTAAATATCATTGAAATTTTCCAATGGTAAATGCCATTTTAATAATAATAATAATAATAATAATAATAATAATAATTCCTTGCTTTGACTTCACTTATAGGTGGGGAAAATAACCACATCAAATGTCTTATCTTCAAAACACAGTATTTTGTGTGTGTGTGTGTGTGTGTGTGTGTGTGTGTGTGTGTGTGGCAAAACTCATTGGTTTATTTAAATTTTTGTAGTATGCAGCAAACCAGAAGTTTGGTCTCTGTGAAGCATTATTAACTGTTGGTGACTGGACTCATGCAGAACAGTTGGCACGGAAACTTCCAGAACATTGTGCAATGGACCAGCCTCCTGTGGCACGGGCTCTCTGTCAGCTCATACATGTACTTATAGAGCCAGTTTATCGTATGTGAGTATTCTTGAGACTCTAATTTATTACTGGTAATGAGAATGTTTTATCTTGTAGCTGTAACCAGTTGTCTTCTATAAATAGCAGAGGACAGCCTCATAAATCATAGACATTGCCGTGGTGGGGTGGCTTGCGAGCCTCAACAATACAGATAGCCGTACCGTAGATGCAACCACAGCGGAGGCATATCTGTGGAAAGGGCAGACAAACATGTGGTTCTTGAAGAGGAGCAGCAGCCTTTTTCAGTAGTTACAGGGGCAACAGTCCGGATGATTGACTGAGCTGGCCTTTTAACATCAGCTAATGTGGCTTTGCCATACAGTTACTGTGAACGGCTGAAAACAAGGGGAAAATACAGCCGTTACTTTTCCCAAGGACATGCAGCTCTACTGTATGAAAATATGATGGCATCCGGAGGAATGGGTGTGATAATTTGGAAACACAACACTGGCATTCTAGAGATTGGAGCGTGGAATGTTAGATCCCTTAATCGGGTAGGAAAATTAGAAAATTTAAAAAGGGAAATGGATAGATAGAAGTTATATATAGTGCGGATTAGTGAAGTTTGGTGGCAGGATGAACAGGATTTCTGATCTGATGAGTACAGGATTATAAATACAAAATCATTTGGGTATATCACAGGAATAGGACTGATAATGAATAAGAAAATAGGAATGTGGGTAAACTACTATGAGCAGCACAGTGATTGCAATATCATTGTTAAGATACGAAGCCAACACCGACAACAGTAGTACAGCTTTATATGCCAACTAGCTCTGCCGATGATGAGGAGATTGAAGAAATGTCTGAGGAGTTAAAGGAAATTATTCAGAGAATTAAGGGAGAGGAAAACTTAATTGTTATGGGAGACTGGAATTCGGTAGTAGGACAAGGAAGGGAAGCAAATATAGTAGGGGAATATAGTCTGGGCAAAAGGAATGAAAGAGGAAGCCGCCTGGTAGAATTTTGCACGGAACGTGATTTAATCGTAACAAACACGTGGTTTAAGAATCACAAAAGAAGGTTGGAAGAGACCAGGAGACACCAGAAGGTATCAGATAGATTTTATAATGGTAAAACATAGATTCCGGAACCAGGTGATAAACTGTAAAACATACCCAGGGGCAGATATAGACTCTGACCATAACTTGTTAGTCATGAACTGTAGGCTGAAACTGAAAAAACTGCAGAAAGTTAGGAAAATAAGGAGATGGGACTTTGAAAAATTGAAAGAACGTGAAGTTCTGGAGAAATTCAGAGGGAGATTTAGGCATCAATTGACAGAAACAGGGGCAAATAAAACAGTAGAAGAGGAATGGGTAGCATTGAGAGATAAAATAGTGAAGGCAGCAGAGGACAAAATAGGTAGAAAGGCAAGACCTACAAAAAAATCCTTGGATATCACAGGAAATACTAAATTTAATTGATGAAAGGAGAAAATATAAAAATGCAGTAAATTAAACAGACAAAATGGAGTACAGACGACTAAAAAATAATATTGACAGGAAGTGCAAAATGGCTAAGCAGGACTGGCTAGAAGCCAAATGCAAATCTGTAGAAGAATGTATAACAAGGGGAAAATTAGATATTCCCTACAGGAAAATAAGAGAGACATTTGGGGACAAGAAAAACAGCTCTACAAATATAAAGAACTCGGATGGAAAACCAGTTCTCAGCAAAGCAGGGAAAGCTGAAGGTGGAAAGAGTACATAGAGGATCTCTACAAAGGAAATTAACTTAGAGACAATGTTGTAGGAAGGGAAGAGGAAGTAGATGAAATAGGAGATAGTATACTGAGAGAAGAATTTGATAGAGCACTGAAAGACCTAAGTCAAAACAAGGCCCCTGGAGTGGACGACATTCCCACAAAACTACTGCTGAAGTCTCTGGAAGAGCCAGTCATGACAAAACTGTTTCATCTGGTGTGTAAGATGTATTAGATTGGCGAAGTACCCTCAGACTTTAAGAAAAATTTAATAATCCTGATTCCAAAGAAATCGGGCGCAGAAAGGTGTGACAATTACAGATCCATCAGTTTGATAAATCATGGTTGCAAAATTTTAACACGGGTTATCTACAGGAGAATGGAAAAGCTGGTAGAAGCTGACCTCGGGAAAGATAAGTTTGGATTCAGGAGGAATGTAGGAACACAGGAGGCAATACTCACTTTATGACTTATCTTAGAAGATAGATGAAGGAAAGGCAAACCTACATTTTTAAATTTTGTAGATTTGGAGAAAGCTTTTGACAATGTTAGTTGGAATACACTCTTTCAAATTCCGAAGTCAGCAGGGCTAAAGTACAGGGAAATTAGAGTTATTTACAACTTTTACAAAAGCCCCGCAGTTATTAGACTCGAAGGGCATGAAAGGGAATTATGAGTTGGATAGGGAGTAAGACAGGGTTGTAACCTTTCTCCGATGTTATCCAATTTGTACATCGAGCAGGCGGTGAAGGAAAGCAAGGAAAAATTTGGAGAAGGTATTAAAGTTCAGGGGGAAGAAATAAAAACATTGTGTTTTGCTGATGACATAGTAATTATGTCAGAGACAGCAAAGGACCTAGAAGAGCAGTTGAATGGAATGGACAGTGTGTTGAAGAGAGTGTATGAAATGAACATTAACAAAAGCAAAACAAAGATAATGGAATGCAATCTTAGAAAATCAGGCGATGCTGATGGAATTAGATTAGGTAACGAAACAATGAAGGTGGTAGATGAGTTTTGTAACTTGGGTAGTAAACTAACATATGATGGTCACAGTACAGAGGATATAAAATACAGAATGGCAATGGGAAGAAAAGCATTTTTGAAAAAGAGAAATTTGCTAACATCTAATATTAATTTAAGTGTAAGGAAGTCTTTTCTGAAGGCATTTGTGTGGAGTGTTGCCTTGTACGGGAGTGGAACATGGACGATAAACAGTGGAGACAGGAAGAGAATAGAGGTTTTTGAAATGTAGTGCTATAGAAGAATAGAAGATTGCGTAACTAATGAACAGAATTGCCGAGAAAAGGAATTTTTGGCATACCTTGACTAAAAGAAGCGATTGATTGGTAGGACACATTCTTAGACATTGAGGAATCGTAAATTTAGCATTGGAGGGAAGTGTGTGGGGTAAAAATCGCAGAGGGAGACCAAGAGAGACATATAATAAGCAGCTTGAAATGGATGTGGGTTGCCGTTCTTATGAGGAAATGAAAGGACTTGCTCAGGATAGAGTAGGGTAGAGAGCTGCATCAAACCAGTCTCCGGACTGAAGACCATAACAACAACAACACAGTTAATGATTTTTAAATTTCACTTGGAGGTTTACTAATTAGGGTGTCAAAGATTATAAACTGCTGGCCACACAAAATGATGAAGGAAGCATCTAAATCAGGTGACATTTGCAAGAAGCAATTGTGGCAATGAGAGATGTGGATGATTAGTATTTTATATAAAAAATAGACGAAGATTACTCACCAGGCGAAGGAGCACAGGTGTGACAGCATCACAAATAAATAAATGAACACACACACACACACACACACAAACGCCAGCTTTCGCAACCCTGTTGCTTCTTCAGGCAGAAGGGAAGGAGAGGGAAAAGGAAATGATGAGGGTTTTAAGGAAGGGGGTAAGGAGCCATTCCAATCCCGGGAGAGGAAAGACCTACCTTGGGAGAAAAAAAGGAGGGTAAACAAATGCACACACCCCCACACATTCACACAGACACAAGAACACCTAGGCAGACATACTGTAGAAAGCAAAGAAGTTAAGTTCAAGTGGTATCTCTGTCTAACTTCTTAACTTCTTTGCTTTCGAGATATAAGCAGAAAACGAAAACATTGTACCTTTCAACCCTCCTCCCTGCTTTAGCTCACCCCCCCCCCCCCAGGGGCGGGGACTTTCAGTATGTTCACCTCCTAACTATCCCTAACAAAGTACTGAAGTCAAAATTTCTCGCATATTCCATGCACTCTGCACCCCTCTTTTGAGCACTCATTGGCTGGACTATGTGAACAGTGACTTATACAGCTTTGTCAGAATCCATGTCAGAAACATTGCACATAACAATGTTGCATCTGTCACTCTGAAAGTGCCGTTGCAGTCATTGTTCATTCATGTTCCATTCTTTGTTCAGACAGATTTCTCTCTCTCTCTCTCTCTCTCTCTCTCACACACACACACACACACACACACACACACACACACACACACTCTCAAGTTGTGGGCACCCTGGGCTTGGGGGGGGAGGCTTGTTCTGACAGAACTTTAGTTAACAATACGCAATACAGTAGCAGTAGTATCACCACTTACAATATCCACTTAATTTATTACTTTTTATTTTTCCTGACTTTATTTTTTCCTAATCCCCCCCCACCCCCCGCAAAAAAAAAAAAAAAAAAACACCCTTGATTTTTTTCCCCCTTTTTTCTATTTTTATTTTTCCTTATTATGCTTATCATTTCAAATCCCCCCACTCCCTGCCTACACTCCTCTACACCTCCCATTTATCCTTTCCCACCCCTTCTCTACACTGTACACAGTGCCACAACTCAAATTCCCACCTTTCAGAGCCTTTACAATCCATCATGTAATGTGGAACTTTTCACCTCCACCTTTACCCAGCATCCTTCCCCAACCTCACTCACAGTCTATCTTGTGTCACTGGAGTGGCTGGACGTGATAGTTGTCGTGTATGGTTGTCTGAGTGATTGCGTGAATGTATGTGTTTCTTTTTCTGACGAAGGCTATGGCTGAAAATTTAAGTTCTGTGAATGTGATTATCTATTTTCATGTCTGTCAGCAGCTCTGCGAGCCTCTTTACGGTGAGTTGTTACCTATCCTCCATTATTAAAATTCCGATCGGATTTTCCATTGTTAAAATTTAAATGGTAAAATATGCTTACTGAATCGCAATTGCCTTTTCATAGTTGATTTAAGATATATTGTAAATTCCGGTAAAGATACAATATTTTTGAGAAGGTTAGGTTGCTACTCACCACAGAGATGTTCGATGAGCTGTGGAAAGACACAAATGGTAGAATACAAATAAAAAAGCTTTCAGTCATTAATGGCCCCTGTCGGTTGAAGAAAAACAGATCCACTCACACAAACTTGACTGCCATCTCCAGCTGCTGCAGCAATCTCATTTTGGTGAATTAACGTTATGTACATAGGACATATAATGGAACCAACAAAAATGGTGTAAATGGCAGGAAAACATAAAGTCCAGCAATGTAAAAGCATGGTTATACTGTAATACTAAGATATGTTGGTCTCTAATGTGAAATAAATTTTAAATTTGTGTATATTAACAAGACATTTTTCTGTGAGAAAAATGGGCTAATGCTGTTGTTTTGTTGTGTTCACTAAATTTGTTCTATATTTAAATTAGCAAGATGTAATTCAATAATTTTTTTTACTTAATCTATTTTCATTGACTGCAGTTGCTATTAACAATCCTTCACTTTTTACTGAAGATATATTGCAAATTTATAATTTTTGTGATTACAGAAAATGTGGGCCACTAACAAAGAATCATGTCCGCTCTCCTCGTGCAAACCAATTGAGCTCACTTGCACCCAAGCCTGCTCAAACTCTGCTTGAGCTGCGTGATTCAGCATTCCCCATGCTACAGGCATTGGGACCATCCTTGCACCATGATCCAGTACTTATGTATAAAGTGCTGCGTATTTCAAAAGTTGCTCTTGGAGAAGTAAGTTAACAGTCACAGTTCATTTAAAAAGAAGTTTTATTGCTTCATCCTTTTCATCATTGTAGTGTATCCGACATACAGCAGCCATACTTAAGATTCATTGCTTTTGCCAGGCATAGCTCTCTTTATTGTTTAGTTCCAAGTTGTATATAAGTGTTGATAGACCTTTATAAAGAAGCACAACTATTTGAATTCTGTCACCGAGTTTGAGTGTCATTTATTTTTCGTCACTGCAAATATGCTGTCCATGATTGACTTGGCTGTATAGAAGAGATTTTTCAGTTTGGATTGCATGGCCGCTGTAAATATACAGGCAACTTTTAGTAATTGGTGGGTTTAAGTGAAGCAGGACTTGAGATTGTGAACAGATGAGAATTGGGTGTCCAATATCAGAGTTCAAATCATGAAAATTTCATCAGTGAACCTGAACCAGACCATGCGTTTGGGGCTTTGGAAGGCTAGAAAGGTTTCCACTAAATGGCCTATAAACCTTTGGCCTGGTTCAAATTCATTGATGTGACATTCTTGATATTAACTAAAGATAAAGACTCCCCTTCCTCTTCCCTTCACAGCTGCAGTGGCTTCTCTCCCATTTGATTCATCTGGTCTTTCTCAACTCAATGTGCCCTATTCATGGATATCAACTTCCATCTCACTGATGACACCATTCACACTTCCATCTACACAAAACCTAACTACCACCAACAGTATCTACATTTCGATAGTTGGTAATCCCTTCCACATCCGAAATTCCTTTCCTTACAGCACAAGAATCCTTGTACGGCATACTTCCAGGGATGAGAACTCCATTGCTTGTCATGTTGAAGGTCTCACAAAGGTCTTCACAAACAAATACAACCTCCTAGACCTAGTCGGCAAACTTATTTCCCATGCCATATCCCCACACATCCCAAATTCACACTCCACCCCACAGTAATCAGCTATAAAAATCACACCTCTAATTTCAAATATTTTTGTCATAAATTAGCAGCTGTTGGTGACAGGAAGAGGAATTAATGAAATGCAAGAACACTGAGAAACCATGTATTTTTAAAGAATGGATTTACTCAAGACTTTTCTAGTACACAAGTGTGTGTGATTTGTAGAATCCATCTTTCTTTTTACGTGGATAAGAGGCGTTCCACCTCCAAAACATTTGAATGTTATTTTCGTATTTACTTTTTTCCCTTTCTTATACAGAGCAGTTATTTTATCTTCTGAAATGAATATAAAAATTGAAGATGGAAATAAAAGTAAAAAAACAAAACAAAATTATTTTCATTATTTGAAACGATATTTCGTTCATTTCAGAAGCACAAACATAAAAAGCAAATGAAAAATTCATCTTGGTAAAAATTGTTTAGGTAGCGTCACAGTAACAGTAACTTTTTGTTCCATGAAAGAACAAATCCCCTTTAATAGTATAAGGACTTGGAATCATTTTTTTTTTTTTTTTTTTTTTTCCTTCTCTGTTCTCTGGAATACATCTTACATGAATTATGACACTATTATTTTGTTTCAGTGTGCTGCAGATGGGCAACCCCCAAAAGAAAATGCACCAGACAGTTTGTATTACGATGTAATCACACTCCTGGATGAAGTTATACTGCCATCACTGTCATACATGGAATGTAACTGTTGTATTGCAGAGGAAATTTGGAATGTTTTGAAACTATATCCATATCAGTTTAGGTAGTATTACGTTCACTCGTATATGGGTTTATTAATTTAAGTAATTTGTATTAACATTATAATGAATATTGCAAAATTTGTTTTGAAATCACAGGTATTGCCTCTACAGCAGATGGAAAAATGAAACCTATAAGTCTCACGCGAAACTTTTGCGTAAACGTGGCGATGAACTAAAGAAGATAAAATCTTTGATGAAACGTGTGAGCAAGGAAAATATTAAACCTGTTGGGCGATCAATTGGAAAGCTTACTCATTGTGCACCGGGATATTTCTTTGACTATGTATGTATATGTCTAATACTAAATCAATATACTTTGTTAGATTAAAATAATACAAAGTGAATTTTATCCATGACGGCTGTAGTTGAACTCCGTGACTGTTTCTATTGTAGGATTTATAATAAATTCTGCTACTACTCACAATTAAAGATTATTTTTATTTAAAACAATACCAGTTTTGGGCTTACGCATTCAGATCATGTGTAGTTTTATGGTGGAGTTCAGTGTAAATTTAGCATCCAAATCATCATTGTCCAAATGGCAAACTTTTTTACCCACACTTTTTGTTTTTACACTCATTTTTGTTTTTGATGAATTCCGCATTGTTCTGCTCCCCATTTCTTATGTATATTTAACAAAGGCACATTTTTTTGAGAAGTGAACTCTCATTCTGCGAGAAACTGTGTGTATCAGTATAAACACATTCTATGGCAGTAGTTCACAGTTCTGTGCATAAAAAAAAGTGCCTGTGGCAAAATATTAATAAGAGATGGCAAGCAAAACTATTCACACATTATGAAAGATGAAAATAATTAGTGTAAAAAAAAAAGTACAAAAAGTGTGACATTTAGACGATGATTTGGATGTTACATTTAAATTGAACTCCACTATATAACTATACACTGATATGAATGCATAAGCATATGCCTGAAACGTTTTTTAAATAAATACAATCTTTAATTGTGACTAGTGGTTTTTATTCTCAACAGTAAAATAATTAGTGTAGAATATCTTCAAATTTAATTGAATAAATTTTGTCTGTTCTTTATTTTATTGGAGAAATTACTAACCTTTTTTTTTTAATTTCTGATATTGCATTAGACCAAGATAGTCAGGAATCGCGATATAAATTCTTCATCCATTTTTACGTATTTTAAAAATTATATGTACAGTACTCGCACATCACAGTTCCTTTTTCTTAATGTTGCTTGTAAATAATAATTCTCAGCAAATTATGCTTGAAAATAATTTGAGTCCCAATTGAAGACATGCCTTTGAGATTTATCTGCTATTGATTTAAATGAATTTTAATTTTATTCTGATGCAGCTAATGAATTTGTCATATGCAAAGTGCTGTTTAACAAGGTATTATTAGTGCAATAAAATACCGGTTGCTCATTAACCTCTGAAAAGAATGTCTGTAGTAAACACTGGGGTAGGATGCTGAGACTTGACTGGCATTTGGCATGCCATTATTTCAAATGTGTATCTGTCCGATTAGATCCTCCTTGATTACACCAAATCTCTCGTGGCAAACACCAGTGTTTATCCTATCAGTGTACGCAGAGGATGCAGAGTCTGAAATAAAAATTTGCAGTTGAATTCTTGACTTCAATTTTGGGTTTTGTCTGCTAAAGGTTGTGTAGTCTTTTCCATGACTCATTAGCTATATTTTTTATTTTATTTTTATGTTTTAGCATATACAAGCTACTCTGTTAATGATTAAACAGTTTGGACACTGCTATATTTATCTTCCTGAAAACTTTGACTGAACAGTGTGCTAGGTAATTATTTCACATAATTATCCTGCTATGGATTTCTCTTTTCTTGTCAAGCTAAAGTTCTAGAAAGACACACTACAACTTTTTATTATCTTTTTCCTTTTCTTATTTTTTCAAATTCTTATTTGTTCAGTGTTGTATTGTGAACATCCTTTCAAATAATTACAAAAGCCTGTATATACTAAGAAGTGTATAATAGATATTTTTTTAAATTATTATTATTATTTCCACAGATGCTGATGCAGATACAAATATATGATAATCTTATCACACCTATAGTTGATTCGCTGAAGTACTTGACAAGTCTTTCTTATGATGTCCTTGGTTACTGCCTTATTGAGTCTCTCTCTAGTGCAGATAGAGAGCATTTCAAGCATGATGGAACTTCAATTTCCCTCTGGCTTCAAAGCCTCTCTTCCTTCTGTGGGGCAATTTTCAAAAAGTACAACATAGAGTTGACAGGACTCTTACAATATGTCGCTAATCAGTTAAAAGCCCAAAAGAGGTGAGTGCAGATCTGAAGGTTGCTCAAAATTCGATACACCTCTGTGGTGTAATTTTAGTTCTTTATCAAAAACAACATAAATTATTATTATTTTGTTGGTAACACTGTGCCTAAGTGTATGGTTCTAGTATCGGCTACAGTAAATAAATATGAAAATAGTTGTTTTAAAATGTATTCAGTTTTTATAAGTGTTGCTACATTAGTACAAGTGTTAGCGTAGAGTTAAATAAGATAAGACTATTTCTCTTCTCATGCATTTTAGCCCTAATGTAATGTGCACAAATCGTAAACAATGACTTAAACTGGTATCTAATTTACTATTATATTTTTTTCTAGTTGCATATAGTAGTTACGGTTTAAATGCTCGTGTAAGTAATTTATACTACCCACCATATTTTTTTTTGGTTTCTAACTACGTAGAACATCATGTGACCATTGGTATAGATATGTTGTACATTTTAGGACTTATCTACCGACTTCTGTAGATATGGAGAAAGGAGGAATTGCCAAAATTCAAGGACATTGACATTAATAAATTTTGTCTAGAGCAGTATTTAGAAGCATATGCAACAGAATTCCATAACAGATACTATATGAGGGACTGTGAAGTGAAAAATGATAAGGGCCATATAAGTAGTTCTGAGAAAATGCACCACAAATATTTAAGAAAATCCTATAAATCAGTTACCTAAATCATATTTTTCCAGTTACAACATTGCTTTATTACCACAGATTCAGTAGTTATATAGTTTTAGTATGTAATAGCAACTCCAAACTTTTAAAAAAATTACATATTTTTTAGGGATGGGTTGAACCCCAATTTAACGAATCGAATCTTAAATATAACTTGTGGCGAATTCCGAACCCCAATCGAATCTTCCAAATCTCTAACCCAAATAATCTGTCCACTCAAGTACATGTATTTAAGAAGAATTACTAGTCTATCACAGGCAGTGATGAAAATGAAGCCTTCTGGGATGGATTTCAAATGTCAATATTACAGTAAAATTTAAAAAATTAATTTTTCATTTAGATTTTTATTTTAAATGTTAAGGATTTTTTAATGTCCCCGCCCCCTCCCCTTAGAAGAAATCTGTAGGAAGCATTTTGTCCCTCTGTTTCCTGTTTTCGTGGTATGACTTGAACAATTTTACAGTATTGCCCATGACACCATAAAATTCTAATTTACTTAAAAGAATGTTGTGGTTCATACCATCAAGTGTCTTTAAAAAGTTTTGAGTTGCTTTTACATACTAAAAATATTAGGGTTGTGTCCGAGTGATTTCGCTGAATTCAGTTTGGTTGCAAATCAAGGTGCTGTAAGTGACAGCAATACAAAGAATTCATAGCGCCTATGGACTACTTAAGTATTATCGAATTTCTACAGTAGTGCACCGTATTCTCAGCACTCCCCATAGCAGTGCAGAATGTGGATGTGTTTTCAGCCTTGGGAAGAAAATAATGTAGTTTCAATCATCCATGCCCAATAAATCTCTCAATTTTATTTCTATTTTGAAGAATAGTTGTTTTGGCCCCATTTATGGCAAAACATTTTGTCAAGCCTTCTTGCACGAAGCTGAAAAGACAGTAACTATGACTTTAATGGTGAAATTGCGTACGATTAGCAGTGTGTATTATATTTTTCCTTGTCGTTGTTGTTCTTGTTTTATTGTCTAAAGATGTTTTCACCTATCACATATCTTCTTAATTTATCAATGAAGTCCTTTTATGTTTGCTCCAAACCAATATTCAACACTTCTGCTGCTTTTTAACATGGTTTCCTTCTTGTTACATTCATCTAGAAACATTGGCTGATGATGTTAGTAGATATAATTTCATTTAAATATCCAGTTTGGCGCGCATTATTGTATTTTGTAGCCGATAACTATTATTATTTTTGTCGGTCCTGGGAATGAGAAATTTGTCAGATTTTTTGTGGTTTGTGATTTTTGCTTATAGTCCTTTTCAAAAAATAAACTCCTACTCTATTGACGAAAGTTTTGAGTAGAACCAAATGATGTATGTATTTGTACTAATTATTATTATTATTACACCTTAAAATAAAATAATAAAAATTACATTTACATGTTCCACATCCACAAGGATCTCCTCAATCTAGATCTATGGAACGGACAGCTAATCTAATCTATTCATGATCTGTAGAACAAGTATTAATCTAATCTGGCTAGTTTTGATGTGCTACAAACAGGTTAAATGTATATTATCTCACTTAAATGCAGGACTGCTCCTTTGAATGTTGTACTAGATTGTTATAATTAACACTTTTTATTTCATTTACAGTCTAGACTTGTTAATATTGAAGGAAATAGTGCAAAAGATGGCAGGAATAGAAGCTGCAGAGGAAATGACTCCTCAGCAGTTGGAAGCTATGGCAGGCGGAGAACTACTCAAGGGAGAGGTAAAAATAATTTTATAATGGATAAGGAAAAATGCGTGTATTTGAATTGACACATAAGTTTGTAGTCACTGTGTCTGAAGTAACTAATATTTTACATGTCATTAAGTAGTTTTGATTAACTCTTTCACTTTTGATTCTTAGTAATTTCACTTTATGATTTATTGAAGAATCGGCTATAAAAACAGGTTTACCAAATAAATTCTGAAAAGGTAGGAACTAACTTTATTGTAAGGAAAATGATATATTTCATATAAAAAAATACTAGCTTGTGTTGTGAATCTTCACACGTTTCTACATAGGCATGACAACCCCTTGATGTAGTTACACTAACATTCCATGACACATCTATTAAACTTGACAAGAATGAATGATTGAAAAACAAAGTAGAGCACAGGGTGAAGCTGAGGTTCCAGACACTTAACATTAGTCTAAGAACTGATGGCATGAGCCTATTGACACATACAGTGGTTTTGCCCATATGGTGCTCTGTACTGTCTGTTTACTTTCAAAAAGAACCCTGTTGTGGAGACTGTCGGAAGTTTACTCCTGTTGAAGCATCTCATTAGTACAGACTGTCGTTTTGTTGTAACTAACTTGTCATAGTTGGCAGAGGACAGTGTGATCTGGTATATGTAAACAACAGCAGACTTATTTTAGTTCTTTAATACATGGAGCATGAGGTCACAGACATATGTTCAAATTTGGTTTAAATTTGATGATATGTTGACTGAAAATAAACTCTGCTGCAAAATACCTAGCAGTTACTTCACAAATGAAATGCATTCATGTTATTAAAGGTCTTAAAACAGCCTTGCTACTTGTATAAATAGTTGTACAGTAGAGTCTCTATAGTCCGACACATATACAGAAATTGTCCGTGCAAAGTCAGAGAGATGGCACCATCGGCGCTTATCAAAGTCATGTTTAGTTAGTAGCATCTTTGGAAAGAATGCACACAAAGTTTCAGCCATACTGATCAGTTTCTTTGTGTTTGGCGTAAGTATGAATCAAGGAAGTCGAGTGATTGACACAGAATGGAGGAAAAAGAATTTTGTGTGATGATTAAAGATTACTTTATAAAAGGCAAAACTCCTCAGATGACTAAAGGGAAGCTTGATAAACATTATGGTGACTCTGCACCTTGAAGTAGAACAGTTTATAAGTGGTTTCCAAATTTTCTGAGTGACCATACGAATGCAAGTGACGCTCAATGTTCTGGACGCCCAGTGGAGGTTATGACTCCAGAATTCATTGATAAAATCCATGATATAGTTATGGATGACAGAAGAGTTAAGGTTTGTGAGATTGCTAGTGCTGTGGGCATCTCGAATGAATGGGTACATAATACTTTGCATGAACATTTGGACATGAGAAAGCTATCCACAAGATGGGTGCCGTGATTGCTCGCACTTGACCAAAAACGGAATCGTGTGAAGTGTTGCAAGGAAGGTTTTCATCTGTCCAGGAAGGATCCACAGGACTTTAAGCATTGTTTCGTCACTGTGGATGAAGCATGGATACATTACTATACTCCTGAGACCAAAGAACAATCTAAACAGCTGGCTACCAAGAGAGAATTTACAACAACAAAAAAGCGAAGACTGGTCCTTCAGTCGGAAAGGTTATGGCGACGGCCTTTATGGTTTTGCAAGGGATAATCCTCATCGACTATCTGGAACAGAGGAAAAGTATTACAGGTGCATATTATTCATCATTATTGGACCATTTGAAAACCGAGCTGAAAGAAAATTCCAGCAATTGGCCCACAAAAAAGTTCTTTCCCATCAAGACAATGCACCAGCAAACACCTCAGCAGTTGTGGTCGCAAAATGATTGGAAACAGGATTCCAAATCGTTTCACATCCCTCCTATTCTCCAGACTTGGCTCCCTCAGACTACTTTTTGTTTCCAATTTGACGAAATGGCTGGCGGGATGAAGATTTCAGTCAAACTAGGAGGTGATTGCAGAAACTAATAGCTATTTTGCAGGCTTGGACAATTCCCATTACTAGGAAGGAATCAACATATTAGAACAGCGTTGGATGAAGTGTATATGTCTAAAAGGAGACTATGTCGAAAAATAAAATCGGTTTTCTGCAGACATCTTAGTAGTTTTTATTTTCGCATAGAATTTTCAAATGCCCCTCATACTGGACTTTCAATGAAAAATGCTATTTTAAAATATTAATTCAATTGACTCACAAAAAACAAAAATTACTACATAAAACACAATCCACATGTAAACAATACTTTCTGTACATCTTTATATTTATGTCAAAAACATTTTAATTGAAGAACTAATATGCCAGTTTTAATTTAGTAATTGTTTTTCATTAATCTTCATCAATCAGCTTTTTCTGTGGTGTTATCAGTCTAGAATCTTTCAAAATCAAACAGATTTTGAAAAATTCTCTTGTAGGCCCCCTTTAAAATTAAATTAGCTGCTTCTACATCATTTCTGTCAACCCATGTCACGTGTTTAATGGAATCACAGCATCACTATTTTTGTACAGTCTTTGCTGGCACAGTTTACTACATTCCTGAAGAAACCATCTATACAAAGTGTCTCGAGTTGATGGGTACTTGCCGGTTTTTATCACTTTCCTCTTACTGCTCTTGCTGCTCAAATTGTGCACCTCAGTATTATCACAACTTTAATGTTATCAGTGGTATCACGTCCAATTCCAGAAAATGAAGTTAAATTGTAAATTTTTTAATAGTTATTTTTCACTACCTCTGCTTGAGACATATTGTAGTGTATATATACAAAACACTCGCTAACAGCATCATAGTCAAGTTAAAAGAGGTACTAATTTGACAGCACAATGTATGCAGTAATCAACTCTTGGTGGCTCGCCACATATTGTTTATTAAACTGTTCACTTGAACTGGCCTCACCCGTCCATGTCACGTAATCTCAGCTTGTTGGGTCGGACTACTGAACATGTCAGTTTATAGAAACTTTACCGTATTTTTACCATATGGTTTGTTGGTGATTGCATTTTTGTCTGATTTGGGTTACGCCTTAGCATGTCATCTTCATGTACATTTATTAGTGGTTGCAAATATCTATTTCAAATACTTTTAATAATTGTGAAGCCATTTGTATTGGCTCATTTTTGAAGTGATAAATTACACAGAAACTCACAGCACAGTGAAGCGCCCTGAAACATAGAAAGACTGAATGTGTAGCGAAACAATACAGCTATGTGAAAATCAAAGTAATTTTTGGCATTACCCTGCCTCATGACCCAGTGCTAGTTGGCATCTATATCCTGTGACAAAGATACTAAAACTCCTCCCCCTGCATAATCCACATGATGGGCTAAAAAGGCTTGATTTGTTTTGCAACCACTGAGTGTGTGAGATTCTTTACAGCAGATGTACCCTCAGTGTAGGCATCACTGATTTAGGTGATACATCTTTAATGACAAAGATTGTGGAGGCTGACAAAGCAGCCTGTGTGGGTAGCTGGAACATAATGTACGATTCACTGCAGGTTCCTGGCACTGACCTAGTACAGCCTGTGTATGCTAAATTCCACATTCTCTTTTAGCAACTCCTGCTGTAGCTTTTGCTGTTGTTTCTGGAGTCACAAGTGGTGAAGTCAGCAATACGTCAATAACGAGTACATAATGAAAAAAAAGAAGGTTACATGGTAGGGTGGTATTGAGTAGCTAGGCCTCTATGTTGATAAAATTATAACTGTAAATTAGAAAGCAGCATAAAGAAATATTTAAAGCATACAAAAATTTGGTTTTGTACCTCAGCACATCATGAGCCTTTGTAGGGACCATACATTTAATCTAATTGACAAGCTATTGGCCCCAAAAGACGACAAAAATAAAAGGAGCCTTTGTAGGGACCATACATTTAATCTAATTGACAAGCTATTGGCCCCAAAAGACGACAAAAATAAAAGACATACCTTTATTCCATTATGTCCTCACTCCAGTACTGCCTCAGCGAGAAAAGCTCTGAAAAACTTGTTTGGGGCCTCCATTGTTTACACTGCGTGTGTTGCTTTTCCAACATACAAAATAGTCACTCCCAAACTATCAATGTTTTTACTAAAAGAAAAAATTGTAATTTATCTAATAACTTCTGAAGTTAATATTCGATTAATGATGAAAATTCTCCTCAGAGATAATAAATATTGTTGAAATGAGATAGAATGGCTGGCCAGTACTTACCATTGTGCTGTACCGCCGATAGTAACACAAAATGAAAAAACAGAAAAAAAGGGACAAAGGGACAAGCTTTCGGAACAGAGTTCCTTCGTCAGGTGGGAGAGAAGGGAAGAATAAAGGATGGGAATAGAAGGGAAAGGTGGTTCACGACCTAGGTCATGAAGGTGGTGTTTCGGAAGTGTGGGCGTCAGAGATACTGCATGTATGTACTGAGCCAAGCCAGAGAGGATAAATATAACTAAAAAGGAAAGATCAAGTAGTAAAGAGAAGAGAAGAGAGTGAAATTAATGATGCTGAGGGGTGTAGGAGGGGCGGGAGGGGGGGTTTCTAAAACGTTTTTCATAAACAGGGAAATATGGATGGATACACACACACACACACACACACACACACACACACACACACGCGGAGAGAGATAGAGAGAATGACAGAGAGAGCGAGAGGGCGGTAGAGAGAGAGAGGGGGGGGGTAAGGAACGGATAATGAATAGGTGAGCTGAGGATGGAGGAAGGGGAGGGGTTAGCGTAGATTTAGGCCAGGGGGGTGGCGGGAGGAGAGGATATGTTGGAGGGCAAGTTCCCACCTCCGTAGCTCTGAGGGACTGGTGTTGGTTGGTACTATCCAAATGGCACGTGTGGTGTAACACGTGCCCAGGTCCCTGGAGTTATGCTGGAGGGCATGTTCTGCCACAGGATATTGGGTGTCCCCCAGGCGAACAGTTCGTCTATGCCCATTCATCCGCTCAGCCAATTTGTTGGTAGTCATACCAACATAAAAGGCTGAACAGTGGACACATGTCAGCTGGTATATGACATGCGTTGTCTCACATGTGGCCCTGCCTTGAATTGGGTAGGTTTTTCCTGTGGTGGGGCTGGAGTATGTGGTAGTGGGAGGATGCATTGGACAGGTTTTGCAGCGGGATCGGTTGCAGGGGTAGGAACCATTAGGTAGGGAGGGTGGTTTTGGGATGTTGTAAGGTTGGACAAGGATGTTGCGGAGGTTGGGAGGACGGCGGAAGGCTACTCTGGGTGGTGTGGGAAGAACAGTTTGGAGTGATGGTCTCATTTCAGGGCATGACTTGAGAAAGTCATAGCCCTGTTTGAGGAATTTGTTGAGGCATTCCAGGCCAGGATGGTACTGGGTGACTAAGGGAGTGCTTCTGGGTGGTCTGGGGTTAGGAACATTGTTTTTGGAGGGAGAGGAATGGACAGCTCGTGAGATCTGTTTGTGGACGAGGTCTGTAGGGTAGTTGCGGGAGAGGAAAGCATTGGACAGATTGTTGTTGTAGCTGGTGAGGGATTCGGAACTGGAACAGATACGTTTCCCACGGATGCCCAGGCTGTAGGGAAGGGATCGTTTAATATGGAAGGGATGGCAGCTGTCAAAGTGGAGGTACTGTTGTTTGTTAGTGGGTTTAATATGGACTGAGGTGTGGATGTGAGACTCAGCAAGGTGAAGGTCAACATCAAGGAAGGTGGTTTGAGTTTTGGAGAAGGACCAGGTGAATTTAAGGCTGGAGAAGGAGTTAAGGTCGTGGAGGAAGTTCAGAAGGGTTTCTTCACCGTGAGTCCAGACCATAAATATATCATCTATGAATCTATACCAAACCAGGGGAGGCAACTTCTGTGTCTTAAGGAATGCCTCTTCCATGCGGCCCATGAAGAGGTTGGCATAGGAAGGGGCCATCCTGGTACCCATAGCTGTCCCCCTGATTTGTTTGTAGGTCTGGCCCTCAAAGGTGAAGTAATTATTGTTGAGTATGAAATTAGCAAGTGTTATGAATCCATAAAGAGAATCATCCTGGCCGTCCCATAGTAGCAGGTTTCAAAGCTCCAACAGAACGTGTCTCAGCTCTGGTAGACCAACACCTCCAACCTATAACCTGCAGGCTCCCATCCTATATCAAAGATACAAACCACTTTCTGGAACGCCTCAAATCCATCCCTATGCCCCTCCCACGTGATAGCTTCCTTGTCACCATTGATGCTACATCCCTGTACACCAACATCCCTCACACCCATGGTCTATCAGCTCTGGAACACTATCTTTCCCAACGCCCACCTGAAAGCCTCCCAAAAACCTCATTCCTTGTCACACTTGCTAATTTCATACTCAACAATAATTACTTCACCTTTGAGGGCCAGACCTACAAACAAATCAGGGGGACAGCTATGGGTACCAGGATGGCCCCTTCCTATGCCAACCTCTTCATGGGCCGCATGGAAGAGGCATTCCTTAAGACACAGAAGTTGCCTCCCCTGGTTTGGTATAGATTCATAGATGATATATTTATGGTCTGGACTCACGGTGAAGAAACCCTTCTGAACTTCCTCCACGACCTTAACTCCTTCTCCAGCCTTAAATTCACCTGGTCCTTCTCCAAAACTCAAACCACCTTCCTTGATGTTGACCTTCACCTTGCTGAGTCTCACATCCACACCTCAGTCCATATTAAACCCACTAACAAACAACAGTACCTCCACTTTGACAGCTGCCATCCCTTCCATATTAAACGATCCCTTCCCTACAGCCTGGGCATCCGTGGGAAACGTATCTGTTCCAGTTCCGAATCCCTCACCAGCTACAACAACAATCTGTCCAATGCTTTCCTCTCCCGCAACTACCCTACAGACCTCGTCCACAAACAGATCTCACGAGCTGTCCATTCCTCTCCCTCCAAAAACAATGTTCCTAACCCCAGACCACCCAGAAGCACTCCCTTAGTCACCCAGTACCATCCTGGCCTGGAATGCCTCAACAAATTCCTCAAACAGGGCTATGACTTTCTCAAGTCATGCCCTGAAATGAGACCATCACTCCAAACTGTTCTTCCCACACCACCCAGAGTAGCCTTCCGCCGTCCTCCCAACCTCCGCAACATCCTTGTCCAACCTTACAACATCCCAAAACCACCCTCCCTACCTAATGGTTCCTACCCCTGCAACCGATCCCGCTGCAAAACCTGTCCAATGCATCCTCCCACTACCACATACTCCAGCCCCACCACAGGAAAAACCTACCCAATTCAAGGCAGGGCCACATGTGAGACAACGCATGTCATATACCAGCTGACATGTGTCCACTGTTCAGCCTTTTATGTTGGTATGACTACCAACAAATTGGCTGAGCGGATGAATGGGCATAGACGAACTGTTCGCCTGGGGGACACCCAATATCCTGTGGCAGAACATGCCCTCCAGCATAACTCCAGGGACCTGGGCACGTGTTACACCACACGTGCCATTTGGATAGTACCAACCAACACCAGTCCCTCAGAGCTACGGAGGTGGGAACTTGCCCTCCAACATATCCTCTCCTCCCGCCACCCCCCTGGCCTAAATCTACGCTAACCCCTCCCCTTCCTCCATCCTCAGCTCACCTATTCATTATCCGTTCCTTACCCCCCCCCCTCTCTCTCTCTACCGCCCTCTCGCTCTCTCTGTCATTCTCTCTATCTCTCTCCGCGTGTGTGTGTGTGTGTGTGTGTGTGTGTGTGTGTGTGTGTGTGTATCCATCCATATTTCCCTGTTTATGAAAAACGTTTTAGAAACCCCCCCTCCCGCCCCTCCTACACCCCTCAGCATCATTAATTTCACTCTCTTCTCTTCTCTTTACTACTTGATCTTTCCTTTTTAGTTATATTTATCCTCTCTGGCTTGGCTCAGTACATACATGCAGTATCTCTGACGCCCACACTTCCGAAACACCACCTTCATGACCTAGGTCGTGAACCACCTTTCCCTTCTATTCCCATCCTTTATTCTTCCCTTCTCTCCCACCTGACGAAGGAACTCTGTTCCGAAAGCTTGTCCCTTTGTCCCTTTTTTTCTGTTTTTTCATTTTGTGTTACTATCGGCGGTACAGCACAATGGTAAGTACTGGCCAGCCATTCTATCTCATTTCAACAATATTTAACTTCTGAAGTTACCATTTTTCTACTAGCATAGTCTGACAATGCTGCAAAACTGTCATTGTCTACTATTACATTATTACACAACAAAACACATTTCAGTGAGTGGTAGAGGTTTGTCAACACAAATAAATATACTAGCTGACACTGTGGTTTGACTAAAAAGCTGAGAGTGATTAAAACTGACAGTGAAAGTCAATCTATAAAGAGTCCAAATTCAAAATGGAGATGTAAAGATATGTAACCAATGCATACTCCTGAACATCGAAATCTACAGGAACAGAGTGCAGGCGAAGGCAACCCACAGCCATTTGAATCTACTTACTGTATTGTTCTCCGGTCTGCCTCTGCTATTTTGACCCCACACAGTTCTCTCCATGCTAATTTCACAACTCCTTGATGTCTAAAAATGTGCCCTTCTTTTAGTCAAGGTGTGCCAGAAAATCCTTTTCTTCCCAGTTCTTTTCAGAACCACCTCAGAATTTGTACCATCTTCCCGTCCGAACCATTCATTGTACAAGTTTCACAACCATGCATGACAACACTTCACACAAATGCCCTCAGAAAAGAATTCCTAACACTTAAATTGATATCTGATGTTAAACAAATTACTTTTTTTTTCTTCAAAAATGCTTTTCTTCCCATTGCTATTCTGCATTTTACATCATCTGTGCTGTGACCATTGAGTGTTATTGTATTGCCCAAGTAACAAAATTGTTTCATTACCTAACCTAATTCCTTCAGCATAGCCTGATTTTCTTAGACTGCTTTCCATTCTCTCTCTCTCTCTCTCTCTCTCTCTCTCTCTCTCTCTCTCTCTCTCTCATTAATCGAAATAAAACTGTTCATGATTTAATTATTGTTACACTACATTTCATACATTCAAATATTTTTCAATGGAGTAAAGTGTGCAGTGTAAATATGATTTAAAATTTTCAAACATTTTGGTATCACTATTGGCTTTCATGATTTGAGATGTTCATTATAAAGTTTAAATCCCATGTGGAAAGTGCTGTTGTGGAGAATGGTTTGATTAGAGTCTTATGGATTCCATTTGAACACACAGTTGCATTTGATTTTTTATTTGTGAGGAAGATAAGTGTCATTGTTTAACTGACCTTTGTGTGTTGATGTTTTTAAATTGCAGGCGGGTTACTTTAGCCAAGTCCGTAACACAAAGAAATCATCTCAGCGTTTGAAAGAAGCACTGTCAGAACAAAATCTTGCAGTAGCATTGTATCTGTTAATGGCCCAGCAGCGCTACTGTGTTCTGTACAGAGAAACTGAGAAGAGCCACCTGAAACTCGTAGGAAAATTGTATGATCAGGTAAGATGCGCTACTTCCTTGCAAATTCATATTCATATAATTTCGTTGTTTATGTGGCAAACATCATTCAACTCTTGTGAGTATGGGTTCTTTGTTGAACTGCTATTTATATCATCAGTCGGTTTCACATTGTTTTATTTTATCATTTTTAGTGTCTCTTGTGTGATTTGTGCTAGTTATTTAGTATTCATTATCTGCTACAATTTTTTTCATTGTACTAATTTAAATGAATGTGTTTGTAGTGTCAGGACACCTTGGTGCAGTTTGGAACATTCTTAAATTCTACAATGTCAAATGAGGAATATGTGACAAAAATGCCATCAATTAATAAAATGCTGCTGGAATACCACATGCATGCGGATGTAGCATTCTTTCTGGCTAGACCAATGTTTACACATGCGATAAATGTGAGTATTTCATCAGTTTATTTATTTACATTATTGTTTTTTCAAGTCAGCAGCTCAATGAATAGACAAAGTGGCGAGGTAATGATGTGTTCGATTGTAGATTAGAGAAGTTGTGAATTTAGATTGTAATGTAGAGACAAAAAGGAAGATTTAAAACACCATGCAAATGACGCTTGTCATTGATGAGGCAGAGTCATGATAATTTGCAGATTGGGGTATTATTTAGAAATGGAGGAAAAGTAGTTAAAAAACTATTGTTGCAGTACATTATACTTCTGCCCCCCCCCCCCCCTTTGGGAGGGTGGCGGCTGTGAAATGTAGTTTCATATTTGTGGATTGAAGGTCATTAATTACACAGGGGCATTTGTGCATGTGGGGACTGTATTAAGTGTACCAAAGTCTCCAGGTTATTTACATTCTTCAAAGAGGCCCGTGTGAGCCTTAGTGATTCAAAACACTTTTGCCAGCAAGTAACAACTGAAACCCCCCAGAATGTTGAATCTATTAAGGCAACATTGCAACATTACATTTGTTGCAGTGTTTGATATTGTTCATGCCAATTTGAAATTTTATAATGTTAGGGCTTACTTCTCGCCTAAGAATCTGATAGGTAACATGTGGTCTTTTCGCCTAAGAATTTGATAGATAATCTGATGTCTATAGGACACGGGAAATTTTGGAAAATCTTGAGATTTTTTAGAATTCCAGGAATTTATCAAACTAAGTCATCATCTAGATTTTTGTTGGTAAGATCTTTACTTTACAGCAGTACAATAATGCAGCAATAAAACAAAAACGAGAAAATAACACCAAAATAAAACTTAAGTGCAAAAGTAAATGCGCAATAACAACAAACACACCACATGCAAACATCCGCTAATAGCGGAAAGTGTCAGAGCCTATATGATAAAGACTTGCAATACTTCGTAACATCAAACTACTTTTGATGAGCTTGATATCTGTTTACATTTGTACCAGATCACTGGAAAAGTTTCAAATAGTGGTTTGAGGAGCATTTCTTTCAAAATAAATGGCCGTTCTGCTAGATAAATTCCATTAACGACAAGAAAGTGCCGTGAATTTCTTAAATCACTTACCATTTTAACAACATATGAAATGTAACCATTATTAAATTAGACAATTATGCTCATTATATCTTAAAGGTCAGCAGACTTTGAAATAAACCAAACTTGAAGTTTGGTTTATCATATTTATAGTTCATTCATATATTACAAATTGTGCGATAACAGTGGTAAAAATAGTAATTACCCTTAAAATAATTACAGGAATTGAAGATAGCTACTCAGGAGTATCTAAGCAATTGATCATCATGTGGTTTGACTGTATTTTGTTGCACCTAACAAAATACTCTAAAATCGTGATGCATTTGAAGAAAATAACAAAATATTTCTGATTCTCATAAGTGAGAGTATAAATGTGATGGTGCAATTAAAGGTCTTCTATTGGATGCCAACTAATGATTTTTTTTAAAGTGGTAACATATTCTTAAAAACAGCTTAGTATTTTACAAAATGAAATAAATTACAAAGTCTGTGGCATCACACAAAAATGAAATAAACATGAGTTACATTTACAAAAGAGAGAAAGTGAGAAACAACATTCCCATTCGATGTAGCGCCATAATGTTGAGGAGTTCGGAAAGCGGCTGATCAAGGTGTGTGTCAAAATATTAATAAATTCACTACCAGCCATAACTTGTGATTGATCTTTATTGTTTTATTTGTAAAGATCAATCACAATTTATGGTTGTTGTTGGTGAATATATAAATAATTTGAATCACAACATTTTCACTGGCTGTTTGCTCCTGGCTGTTGATCGGCCGTTTGTAACTCATATCAGTTGTAATGCCGTCACCAACATTGACATTTCACAAAAAAAGTGCGGACACTGGAAGTGCATTTTAACCATGAGACGTTCTACGCCAGTCTGTGAAACTTTGTTTAAAGGATTGGTGAGTTTTGTTGTTAGCATGGAAAGTGTGTTATAAAAAGGTGGTTTTCACTCGGGAAAAATTTAATTTTGAACTGGGAAATATCAGAGAATTATTTTTTCTTGATGAAATCATCACTGATGACAAGTCATGAGTGTACCACTACACACCTGAAACCAAGCAGGCATCTATGGAGGGCAAACATGCTGGTTCCCCAGTATGAAACGTGTTCAAAGTACTCTGGTGTTACTGGGTGGACTGTGCTGAACATGGTATCACTGTGAATGCTGCATCCTACATTAAGACTTTGGTTGAGTTGTGTCATGCCCTTCATGGAAACACAACAACATTAATGCTGACAGTGTCAAACTTCTTCGTGACAGTGCTTGTCCCAGTGTTGCTTCTCTTGTTCATAAAATTACCAAATTAGGGTGGGATGTGCTCCAGCATCCTCCATACATTCTGGAACTTGCACCATGACTATCATCTGTTTGCACCAATTAAAGAAGAAAAAAGAAAAATATTCCTGTATGGTGAACACTTTGTCAGTTTGACGAAAGTGAAATCAGCAGTCTGTAATGGGATTAGGCCAACAAAACACGACTTCTATGGATAGGGTATATTGAAACTGGTATCATGATGGTAGAAAAGTGTTGAGAATCAAACCATGGTGGCCGTGTAGCAAAGTGGGTAAAGGCTGTAACTTAATTAGTATTATAATTTATTTTTGTGGGCACGTGTGTGTGTGTGTGTGTGTGTGTGTGTGTGTGTGTGTGTGTGTTGTAACAAAACTATTGTGCATTACTTTCTGATCATCCTTTGTATGTACAATAGTGTAGTTATTTGTGACGTTAAATGTTGTTTTACTGTGTTTGGCGAGTCTGAAATTGTGTTTATTGACATGTTAGATATACGTATGTTCTGCTGAAGGGCAACATAGACTAAAAAGCAATTTGCACAACTCAGAGTCATTCAGTTTCTAGTTGTTAAAGTGCTTTTATCTACCACCTTAAGGGTATGTATGAGGACCATTTAGAAGGTCATTTATTTATTGTGATACATATTCCATTGATCCATTATGGTGCGATAACGCTAGCATGTGGAACGAGTCCGCGAACAGTTTTTATACATATCATAAGTAGCTACAAAACCGAGGTTTAAAAAAGTATATATATATACACGTAAAAAATAGATGAAGTACACTTACCAGGCGAAAGGGCACAGGCAGTAATAGCAACAAATAAACACACAGACACACACACACACACAGAAATGCTAGCTTTCGCAGCCTAGCTGCTTCATCAGGCAGAAGGGAAGGAGAGGGGAAAAGGAAATGATGAGGGTTTTAAGGAAGGGGGTAAGGAGCCATTCCAATCCCGGGACAGGAAAGACTTACCTTGGGGGAAAGAATGGAAGGTAAATAAATGCACATACACCCACACATTTACACAGACACAAGTACACTTAGGCAGACATACTGTAGAACTGTAGAAAGCAAAGAAGTTAGAAGTTAGAAAGCTTTCTACAGTTCTACAGTATGTCTGCCTAAGTGTACTTGTGTCTGTGTAAATGTGTGGGTGTATGTGCATTTATTTACCTTCCATTCTTTCCCCCAAGGTAAGTCTTTCCTGTCCCGGGATTGGAATGGCTCCTTACCCCCTTCCTTAAAACCCTCATCATTTCCTTTTCCCCTCTCCTTCCCTTCTGCCTGATGAAGCAGCTAGGCTGCGAAAGCTAGCATTTCTGTGTGTGTGTGTGTCTGTGTGTTTATTTGTTGCTATTACTGCCTGTGCCCTTTCGCCTGGTAAGTGTACTTCATCTATTTTTTACGTATATTTTTCCTTTTAGGAATTTTTCCTCTATAATAAAGTATATATATATATGTTGTTGTAAAAAATCAGATCCATAAGACTGCATTACTACTCACTTTTATACATTGATATATCTTATTTACTCACATAATTTGTGCACTTTTTTGGACAAAAAATATGTCAAAATCCTGGTGCGCAAAATACACAGGGAATTAAAAAATTTTACTCTGGCTGTTTCTCGGCTCTGGATATTTTCCCTCCTTTGCATCGTGAAAAGGGCAGCAAGAACGTTCTGCATGTAGTAGAGAATCCTTTTGTTTTCGCCAATATCTTACATGAGATTCAGCAATACCATACCCAGGCGCGGCGCCTCGATTGCCGTTTTTCCTCCCAAATTAAATTGCGAAAAGTTTGAAACTCGCAGTGTAACTTTGGTGCGATACTTTCGACCGTTTAAGTCTTTCACCTTCTAAAAACCAACAAAAAACTGGGTTAATTCCTAGATTATGAGCGTCATCTTGTTGACGTGTAGATGTTGGCAACCATAGAGCAGGAACAGCATTTTTTATTTATTTTATCATCTCCATTTCAGAACGTAAATCTTGCTTTAATGCCCCTATTTGCACTTAAGCGATTTATTTACAAACCATAAACATTAAAGCTGTTTCTTACTGACGACGCGAACGCGACTTCCGATTGGCTGCTTCGCGCCCTTGCCAACATCTACATGACAACAAGACAGGGCTCATAAACTAGGATTTTATTCAAAACTTACCAATAACTGATAAAACAAAAGCCAAGCTATAGCCATCAACAAATGTAAATGAACAGCGAGCAAGAAATACTGTAATGTGTAGGTAGTCAGTTTCTGATCACTACCTACGGTATTTGTATGCAAGGTTTTTTTATTAATTAATCAATTTTTTTCCCCCTCCAGATCACAAAAATTTTATAAGTACCGTATTGTAGCACTATTGTAACATGAAATTGTACTGTAACTTTCAACAACATATTTTTCGTTATATATACTACTGCATTAAAACTTCTTAATAAATAGATTTCACATAAACAATGTTGCTTTCACACCTCATTTTTACCGTATCAAGAGAAGGCTACAATAAGTGAAGGTTTTAGTATGGCGTGGTTACAGTAGGCGGCATGAAAAGTGTAAACTGTGTAGGAAACCAGATCGTGCACTACACACAGAAAACGATGGACAGCCGACAGGCGCAAATTAAAGTAAGGTTTGTAGACCTTTCGGAAAAGTTTCATTTAATTAATACACGCTCACATTAACACGCGCATACTCTCAAGGAGGCTGAGCAAACTCCGCATATACTACAGTATTTGATTCCGAAAAGAAGTATGTTGGCTGTGCTGCCGTGCGAGAGGTCGGCGGGGGGCGGGAATGTTTACTTCCACTCGTAACGAATACAGGGTGTCCAGCGTCCGGGAAAACTCACGGAATTTTTTTGTTCTGGAAATCTCAGGGAAAACTCTGAGAATTTTTGTATTTTTCCCAATTCCCTGGGAAAGTCGCGGTACTCAATATGCTTTTCGGCAGAAACATTTGTTTGCTTTCTGTTTGGTTTGATGCATTTTTTCAAAAATAGGTTCGTTCGAGTTGCGAGGATCTTACTAGTCACCAGTTTCTTACTACCTTTAACACGCTGCTTGCCACAAGGACATCAGAGGCGTGCCAGAGCCACATGCTGTGGCTGGCGGCGGCCACACGGTAGCCAACTTGCTTCTGCGCGTGCGCGGCCTCCGCCAGTTGCAACTGCAAATGCCAACTCGAATGCCTATTTCTCGCACTTTGTGTTTTGGGCGTCTCTAGCGCTAGTTGACTCATTTACCCTCTAATAACCTGTGTTGATGAAAGATTTACACAAACAGTTTTCGAGTGGTAATGCGGCTCTCGCCTCAGGTCTAGCGTGTATTGTCGCCTAATATCACATATTCGTAGAAAACGGCAAAGTACTTTGACAAGCTACACTGCACATGTCTATTCTGTCTGAGAAAATTACTATGTTTTTGACGAATATAAAGGATGTGGTTAGGCACAAACCTAAGAGGATAGCTTAAATTATTGCAAGTGAAGAAGCAGCGATGACATCTACAGCCTAGCTTGTCAAAAGTACTTTGCCCTTTTCTACAAATATTTGATATTGGGCCTTATTATACATAACCTCTGAGGCAACAGCCACAGTACTACGAATAAAGGCATGTAAGTTTTATGACTTAAATAATGAAACACTGCAACAACGCTTAAAACTATGCATTTTTAGATTTTAGTGGATGATTAAGTACAAATATTTATATGACGTTCACTAGTGCTGTATTTGGGAAAAACCTTTAGGCGGCACTTTGCTCAGCGTAAAAAAAGATTTAGGTGGTACTTTGTTCATTCCACATCAGGCATGGCAAAACCACCGCCCCGCGGGTGCAGGCACCCTCCCCTTGCCCAGGCCGCTGACCACCGACTGCTCACCTTGATGCTCGTCCTCTTAGTTTGGTGGCATTTATGATCTAGTAAGATAGACTACTGCATAGCTCTATTAGTTTAACCCTTGTCGGGCACACTGTTTTTCATACTAAAAGTAGGCACATGGCTGTAATAAACAGCTCTCGTCATGCTTCAAAGGTAAACATTTATGAGCAAAATTTCAGTTTATTTTTATTAAACAATGTTGAAGTCCCAAAAGAAGTATTGCGTCAACAACGATTGTTTCATGCCTTGAAGTTTCTTTCTCTGCAGTATTGGAGAGTTTCATTCTTAGAATGAATATATATGTTTGTGTATCTTACTGTTTCATGAATCACTTCAAGGCTAAGTATTGTCAATAGACCTTCTGTTTTGCTTCACTACACACACAGTGCTAGGAAACATTTCTAAAAATACTCTTTCTTTTTGTTGTTTTTAGTAACATTATGACATTTATTTCATTTATATCTGTTGTCCATCCCAATAAAAATACTAGTGTAGACAGATTTGCACAGATTCACATAAGATATCATCCTGTACAGAATCTGAATTATGATAACTTCTTCTTGTCCCTCAGAGTAGTCATCATTTTTGTTTTCTATTATCATGTTAAATACTGATCCAAATTTAGTAGCCACTCAAGCTTATTGTTGGTCAGATTTGGCCTCACCCTGCACAGAGTGGGAAGATCCAACTACAGTAGAACCTCCTTTTTACACTTTTCAAGGGACTTCAGTAAAATAGTGTAAAATGCAGGAAAGCGTAAAATGCAGGAAGTAGTGTTTTAAACGGTAAAATGTGCTTACTGGATCAGCCTCGCATTTTCGTAGTTTATTTGTGATATATGTACATAATAGGCATCTAAATACTTGCCAGGAAGTTTATTATACAATAAAGGTATCCAAATTTTTACTATTTTAAGCACAGGGCAGAACTGGTAATATTTGGGGAAGTAGAAATTTGAGATGTAATTTCATTCATTATAATTGAGGACACCACTGCTGGGCTATGTAAAACATCTTTAAAATTACTTGAACCAGTTCGATAGATATCGTTTGGACGCCGCTGCCAGGCTATGTAATACATCTTCCAAATTACTGCCTTTTACTGGCATTAATTATTTACATAGTAAAACTCCTAAAGTTCCGTTCTTTTTGTATTTTTTGATGTTTCACTCGACAATATTAGAGAATTTATTCACCTTCTCGAGTGCAAACATATGCATAAGTATTTTTGTGATGTTTGCATAGGATTGGCATCTCACACTATTACCGCTTTTTTGAGGTTGTGGGTATTATGATACCAAACTTTGACAAATAACGTTCTGTATGAATCAGAAATACAGTAAAACCTCGTTTTTAAATTCTCGGTTTTTACGTTTTCCTGCCATTTACACCATTTTTTGTTGGTCCCATCAAATTTCCTATGTTTACAATGTTAATTCACCCTCGTTTTTGCATTAACATATTTACGCTTTTCCCGCGTTTTACACTTTTTGAAAGCATGTCCGTGAAGAAAAATGACATAATGTACATAATTGACACTAGCATGGCTTTCCCCTTAAAGTATAGCGCTTAAAAATTATTCGCATTCGAGTTTCTTGACACTTTGCGTTTATTCAAACGTATGTTTCGCGTTTCGTTGTTGACTTAAAGACGCGCCGATTTGTGGCAATTTAGTTCCTCTTTTCACCAGCTTCTTTGGCAGAGCGCCTGGCATGTACTCAGACAAACGAACGGTTTGTTAACGAGAGAATAACGCTGATTTGTGGTGGTGTAGTTCATCTTTCCGCTAGCTTCTTTGCCAGAGCGGCTGGCGAGTACTCAAACAATCAGAACCAGTTGCTTTGTTGAAGTGAGAATAAATAGTTGTGTTGTTTTTGTGATACATATTTCTGGTTAATAAAGAACTTTATCTGTCACAGTTGGGTATCATAACACCCACAACCTCAAAAAAGCGATAATAGTGAGAGATGCCGATCCCATGCAAATGTCACAAAAATACTTAAGCATATGTTTGTACTCGAGAACGCGAAAAAATTCTCGAATACTGTTGTGTGAAACATCGAAAAATACAGAACTAACGGAACTGTAGGAGTTTTACTTCGTAAATAATTAATTCCGGTAAAAGGCAATAATTTTGAAGATGTGTTACATAGCCTGGCAGCGGCGTCCAAACGATATCTATCGAAGCGGTTCAGGTAGTTTTGAAGATGTGTTATAGCCCAGCAGTGGCGTCCTCGATTATAATGAATGAAATTATGTAAAAAATTTCTACTTCCCATAAAAT
Source organism: Locusta migratoria (assembly GCA_026315105.1). NCBI lineage: Eukaryota > Metazoa > Arthropoda > Insecta > Orthoptera > Acrididae > Locusta > Locusta migratoria. Next base: position 207,648,736 of record CM048749.1, read on the forward strand.
TACCAGTTTGCCTGGCGTTTAAACTAGTGGCATCCTCGATTACAATGACTGAAATTACGTCAAAAATTTCCACTTCCCATAAAATTACCAGTTTGCCTGGCGCTCAAAATAGCGGCATCCTCGATTATAATGACTGAAATTACGTCAAAAATTTCCACTTCCCATAAAATTACCAGTTTTTCCTGGCGCTTAAAATAGTAAAAATTTGGATAACCTTTATTGTATAATCAACTCCCTGGTGAGTATTTAGATGTCTATTATGTACATATATCACACATAAACTACGAAAATGCAAGGCTGATCCAGTAAGCATATTTTACCATTTAAAACATTATTTCCTGCTTTTTACATTTTCCTGCATTTTACACCATTTCAATGAAGTCCCCTGAAAAGCGTAAAAACAAGGTTCTACTGTATGTATCACAAAAACAATGCAACTCTTTATTCTCACATCAACAAAGCAACTGGTTCTGATTGTTCGAGTACACGCCAGCCACTGTGGCAAAGAAGCTGGTGGAAAGAGGAACTACATCGTCACAAATCGGCGCGTCGTAAGTCAACTAGATACGTACTGCTAACAATGATACGCGAAATATACGTTTGATTAAATGCAAAGTGTCAAGAAACTTGACTGTGAATAATTTTTAAGTGCTATACTTTAAGGGGAAAGCCATGCTAGCATCAATTTATGTAGAATATGTCATTTTTTCTTTACGAACAGGCTTTCAAAAAGTGTAAAATGCAGGAAAAGTGTAAATATGATCATGCAAAAATGAGGGCGAATTAACACTATGAACATAGGAAATTTGACGGGACCGACAAAAAATGGTGTAAATGGCAGGAAAATGAAAAAACTGGGAACGTAAAAACGAGGTTTTACTGTAGTTAGTACCATATATACTCGATTAATCCGTACATATTTTTTTCTGAATTTATGAACAAAAAACTGGGATGCGCAGATTACTTGAATTTAGGTTGGTTTTACTCTATCTGCAAAACACACTAGGCAGGTATTACTCCGTTTAAACAGATCCTTTTAGTCTGGTATTACATGATCATATTTTCGATCAAATCTTTGACAAAGAAATATTGTCAAATATTCATAATATTTCTTAGACATAAATCTTCATTGTGGTGTTAAAAAGGGGTATTATGGTCATATTTCAAGATAGCAGATAACAACAAATTTTTATTGTGCACTGCCTTAGCCACTATCAAAACTGCATTTAACTTACTTGACAATGGCAGAAATACAACATATTAGTAATTTCGCTGTAAAGGGTCTCCTCACATGTCTGGAGTGCAGAGTAGCGTGTCTTTCCGCCAGATTCTTTGGCAGCGCGGCTGGCGCGTACGAACAGTTGCATTGTTGATGTAAGAATGACTTGTTGCATTTGCTTGTGATACCATCTTCTGAGTAATAAAGTACGTTGTCTACTTAAGTATTATTCAGTTCAGTGCCACAATATTATCCACACCGGTATCGGCAACGTGACAAAGGCTACCATATATTACCGCAGATAAGGCGAACGCTGAATCATTTAAAAAAAAAAAAAAAAAAAAAAAAAAAAACACCTAAGAGACAGCTTTCTGGGTAATTTACAAGAAAGGTTACACTTGACGTAGCTCGGGCTAAAATGATATATATGTAGAACTTACAACTGTAAATTGATTTAGTGTTTCTGAACCGTAGATTTGGATGCTGTGTGTCCTCGCGCACTAAATAAACCTTCTTATTTAAATATACCTAACCTTCTTAAGGCTAGGTTATCTATAACTTTTTAAAAAGTGATAGTTAGGTTAGGTATAGGACAAACAAGAGGGTTTTTATTACTATTATTTTATTTTTATCTCACATGAGGGCGCGTAGCTCGTGAATCTCCTGTTTCGAAACATATTGATTCTATATATATATATCGTTTGGAGGTTGAAGCCTCGCTATAGCCGTGCTATGCCATACATCTGCGATATTACCCTGTTCAAATTTACATCAGGAAATATTTACGAAACAAAGTATTGCTCAATTATTTTTTTTTATTTTTTATTTTATTATTATTATTATTTTAATATCCGGTTTTAAAGCTGTATTAATTTACTGATTGGACAAGTGAACATAAGATAACCTATATGCTATAAAGCAGGAATAGAATTAATTATTTACAATGCAGCTTGATTTTACGATGTTGCTTGTCAAAAATAATTTCTCAATATATCCTGAGTCGCACTGAAACGATTAGGGTATATATACATTCGGAGCAGTGAAAGGGTTAGAATATTTCGGATCTATACGCAACAATTGCGGCTTCCTACGAAATCCTTTACTTTCTGTTCTCTGTCAATTTCGTGTGTTTTCACCCGCATAATATGTGCATCAGTGCTATTAAATGTCGTCTCGGTGAAAGAAATTGCTTTTCTTTTTTTAACTTCGCGGTGTAAAAAATACATCACAATCGGATTCAACGTAGCATTACATGCACGATAGTTCAAAAGCAAACACTGCAACAAATGGTGAAATCCAGGTGTACCAATCACGAAAACTACTTATGGCGGCTTATAACAGCATTTTTCGGAACTTCCTGAGGCTTTGCCACCGAATTCTCAGACACAGGCGTATTTTTATATCCCGAAAACTGAAAAAATGAGTAAAATGTATGGCAAAATTGATGGTTGTGTCAGTTCGGAAAAGTGAGATCTTACCATGATATTTACAGTAAAACCCCTTTTTAACGAATCTCAGGGGACCGAAATATTTATTCCTTAAATAGGGGTTTTCCTTAAATAGGGCTTTTGCCTAGGTACACAGGAGGAGTGACTCAGAGGCATAATTCAAGCATGTGTAGGTGTTATAGGAGCTATTTAATTACTAACATACCAGTAATCTGCTACAATTTTAAATACATTACACTTTCTGCAGAAAAAAAAATATTTTTTATTAAATCAAAAAGAGATGACCATTTTGTTTTCCCAGCATACTGTAATGACCAAAGTTATCACTATGTGGTTGATGTTTGTTTTTATTGACTGAGCTACTTTATAAGAGCTGACAACAATGCAAAAATTGGTGCCGTACATCAGCCTTAAAAACACTATACCTGAGAACTGACTGATACTCAATGTACTTTTTCTAAAGTTCTCCAGTGCTTTCTTTTCCGCCGAATATGCAATCTGTAATTTTTACTAATTGCATAAAATTCAAAATTTTCGTCATCGCCTTCCCGCTGGTTCGACGTACCTTCTTCAAAATTAATTTCCATTGTTAATTCGTCAAAACTATTTTCTAAAAATATTGATGTATAAGGAGTTTGGGCGCACAACAAATAGGTCTTTAGCGCTTCTACAAATATGTTACTACTTTTTATTACACTACACTACACTATCACAGTTTTTCTTTTGGCAAGTTAAAGGAGCAGCAATATCATTATAGTGTAAATCCGTCAAAACTTAAACGTATCCTCTACAAGTGTGTCTCAATTTTGCGATATATCACTCGTAAAAAAAAAAAAAAAATAATCCACAACACCAAATTGTCTACAAAGAGAAAAACATAGCCTAAAGACGTTGTTATTAGCTGTTCGCATGCCTTCACTGCGGGTCATCATTGCGCTGTAACACTTCAATCGGCGGCCACAGACAGTTAATCTGCTTTATAACCCACCTGTCTTTGGGGCTAAATACTTGGAAATACTTGAAGTCATCCAGGCATTTGTTGTATGAGGTAATTTTTTAATCTCATTTGAGTTTTTAAATTCCTTATTATACGTAGAGGTAACTTAATGTCTGGCCTTATAACATTTTATCAGTCGTAATGTTTTCTCCACTGGTTCAGTTTCCACACTTTGCACTTAAACACCGAAACGAGAGATTATTAAGTTTTCTAAGCAGTGTATTTTCCACACTAATCTTAGCAGGGCGATTTTCAAACCTTTTTTGCATAAATTTTTCGCTTACAGGAATGCAGCTACGTAATTCGCATGCGTTCAAAACCTCTAGTAAGTACAACTGAACATTGTCGCATAAAAAAGACAGTGCGAAATCGTGTTCTTTGCCATTATCACACAGCCTACTGTTACGATAGTCTTCGACAGCATGGATGGTCGTCAGCTTCTCTCCACTCCTACAATTCTGAAAAAGTGAATCTGAAGAAAATAACGCAAGACAACACTTCAAAGTTCGTGCTTCGTAATTTTCGACTGACATCAGACCATGTGACAAAATACATGGAAGACAAGAGGGAAATAGCTAGCCAACTCGTTGTAGCTAGCTGATTCGTCAAACGCTTTCTCCGTTATCACTGCACTGGTATTCAATACGATTACCTATCGACGGAAAGAATTGATTACCGCTGCTTACACCGGTATCTCTGCAAAGATGTTCGATATGCATTGACTTAAAGAGTTGATAACCGTCACGTAAACACAATTTCCTAATTGTGTGGAAGAAACAAAACAAATTAACTTGAGCACAGTTAGGAATTGCGTAAAAACAAAATTTTAATTTGCAGAATTGTTATGTTTGTTCCTTAAAAGCGGACTTTTCCTTGAAGCAGGGTTCGTTAAAAGCAGGAAAAAATAACCTTATTCTAATGGGAGTTTCATCGGGACCGACGGAAATATTCGTTAGAAGCAGGTTTTCCTTAAATGCGGGTTCGTTAAATCGGGGTTCTACTGTATCATTTTTTAATGGAGAACGGGGGAATTTTCATGACAATAGACCACAAAGTCTAGCCCTGAATGGTGATTGATGAATTTAATGCAAGGATTGAAAGCAAATGTTCAATAAGGTGGGATTTTTCACAGTTAATGAACTGCACCCATTCTCTACAAAAATTTCAAGAACTATGTTGTACAAAATTGTTTGTGCCGATTTGGGCTGTTGGAAAGTGTGTGCCAGCTGGGTTTCCTTGAATTTTGTCAGAACAACAAAAAACCAAATGAATTCAAGTGAATCTATGCTACGGGGAAGATGCTAACAAATTTTTGAAACACATTGACACTCGTGATGAGGCTTGGATTTCAAATTTCTCACGAGAAACAAAGTGCCAATCAATGGAATGGCGTTTTCCCAGCCTCTGCCTAACTGGGAAAAAGGTAAACAAGTTTTGATCAACAGATATGTTATGGCTACAAAGTTCTGGGATCTAAAGTGTGTCATATTTTTTGCTACAGCCCTAGATATGAGACCATAAATACAGCAGCCTACTGTCAAGACTAACAAATTTGCTGCTCGATTAAAAACAAGTGGGACAGAAGAGTAAACAGTGGAGTTGTCCTCCACAATAATGTACTATGCATGAAATATGAGTGACGGGAATTACTTCAGCAGTTTTAGTTGGAAATGTTTCAAGAACACCATACAGTGTGGATGTAGGCCTAAGTGTTTATCACTTGTTCCCAAAAAAGACATTTTTAGTGGACAACACTGCATAGTGTATGTGATAACCAGCTGAAAGAGGCTGTTAATCAATGCTTCAGCAACTTGGTAGGAAGTGGTTAAGCTGAGGGCATAAAACAAGAAAGCCGGTGCAGTGGCCAAGCAGTCCACAGCGCGCCAGTCACAGTCTGCATCCCCCCTTATGGATGTTTGTGTCGTCTTTAGTGTAAGGTAGTTCATAAGTAGTTTGTAAGTTTTGGTACTGATGACCCCGCAGTTAAGTCCCTTAAGCTTAACAAACATTTGAACAAAGAAACTGGTACATTGCTATGACAAGTCCCTAAATTTCACTGGTGTATCTGCAGAAAAGTATTTTGGTATCAAGTTGTGTGTAAAATACTGTTTTTCTTAATTATATCAAATAAAATTTTCTGTGCGAAATCAGTTGTTTACTTTTTAAATGACTCTCATGTAACAACGCAATGCTGTCTATTGCTGCTTGGCATTTTATTTTTATTGATTTTTGCAGTTACGGTTTGAAGCATTACGGAAAGCAGATCCCAATGGTAAAAAGATGTCTGCATCACAGAAACATCAAAAGTATTGTGAAGCAGTGAGTGAGATAATGGGACCAATAGTTGCATCTGTGAAACCATTACATCCAATAAAAGTGTGGGAAGATATTTCACCTCAGTTCCTGGTTACATTCTGGTCTCTTACAATGTACGACTTGTTTGTTCCTGTTGAGTGCTACCAACGCGAGATCAGCAAGATTCGACAGCTATCACAGCAGGCCTTGGATTCAAAAGATATGGTATGTTGTTGTTTTTACAATCTTTCACATAACATTAATTTTAAAATGGTGTAATGGATTTCATTGTTTTGCCACTTGTCTTAATTTAGTTTGCTACTTAGTCATTTTTCAACAGTCTTTCACTTATGTACTGGGTGATCAAAAAGTCAGTATCAATTTGAAAACTTAATAAATCATGGGATAATGTAGATAGAGAGATGGTGTTTTATTAGAAAAAATAAATAAAGTATTTCTAGACGCCTGAAAGATCTCCTGCACATGTTGTTTGGTGATGATCGTGTGCTCAGCAGCCACTTTCGTCATCCTTGGCCTCCTAGGTCCCCAGACCTCTGTGCGATTATTGGCTTTGGGGTTACCTGAAGTCACAAGTGTATCATGGTTGACCGACATCTCTAGGAATGCTGAAAGACAACATCCGACACCAGTGCCTCATCATAACTCCAGACATGCTTTACAGTGCTGTTCACAACATTATTCCTCGACTACATCTATTGATGAGGAATGATGGTCAACATATTAAGCGTTTTCTGTAAAGAACATCATCTTTGCTTTGTCTTAATTTGTTATACTAATTATTGCTTTTTTGATCAGATGAAGCTCCATCTGTCGGACATTTTTGAACATTTCTTTCCTTTTTTTGGTTCTAATAAAACCCCATGTCATTCCAAGCATGTATGTCAATTTTTACCTCTCTATCTACATTATTTCGTGATTTATTAAGTCTTCAAATTTATACTGACTTTTTGATCACCCAGTGTTTATATTTTATTGAGAAGACATTTATATGGCTGTCATTCTGGACTACTGATTCACTTTCACATCTTCTATTTTAATCTGATTCACTTTTGTCCATGGCAGCGTTATCAGTATCAAGATTTAGTGAAGACTAGCCAAGCTAAACAAAAGATCTGGTACTCAGTTTACTGTTACAGATTTGTGAGGATTAATTAGAAAATTACTGAAGAGTGTCATTGAACACTAGTGCATACAAATATCAATATAAGAAACAGATTGGAAAATGTAAAGATCACTACTTACCGTAAAGACTACACATTCAGCTGCAGACATACACAACAAAAATTTGTCACACAGGTCAACTTTCAGACAAAGACTCTCAGGCAATATAAGAGAGAGAGAGAGAGCATGTGCGCGCACGCCCGCGCGCGCGCGCGCACACACACACACACACACACACACACACACACACACACACACACAGTAATACAACTCTTACCCACAAGACTTCTGTCCCTGCTACAGCATGTATTAACCCATTTCTTCCCAGTGTTGCGTACACGCAACACAAAATTTAGCCTTACAAAATGCAGTCGAAATGGACTTACTGTACAAAACTCACCACACATGTGTTAAAAGGCATTCACGAGATCTCTGTATATGTGTTTAAGTTTCACAATTACCTTAACACTTCGTAAAAAAAAAAAAAAAAAAAAAAAAAAAAAAAAAAAAAAAAAAAAAAAAAAAAAAAAAAAAACTATTATTTAATGAAAACTTTTTTTTCCTCCAATATTTTTCAATAATTAACTTGAAGTTTTAGAATATGTTTAGTTCAACCTTTATGTGCATATTCATAAATCCTTTAAATTAACGTCACAAACTGATATTTTTTTAATGGAAATTACTAGACTTCTGAGTATGAAGACAATGATTTCTATTTCCGTTGCACCATGCAACGTTGGGAGTTGACCACATATAATCATACTCCATGGTTGTCTAGCTGTGGGTTTTTTTTTGTCCATAGGACCTATTTGAGGAGTGAGACTCCATGGTCATGGAACAAGTCAATACATTAATTGTTACACAAGAATGATAATAGAAAATTTTTAAGTAGTCCTTTGCACACGACAATCTTAAGACAAAGTGAAAGGAATCAATAAAGAAAAAATCAATTAGCTTAATTGTTTAACTTTTCTAAGAGTTCCTCAATCTGTGCAGTCTAAGATAATATCTCGAACTAAATATTTGGACCTAATTTAGTGTTCATAGAGGGAAGCCAGTAAGGTCTGGTCTGGTTTCAAACTGTGGTGTACAGCCTCAGCTGGAGGATATCTGTATCAGTTTGACAAATGATTGTACAAATGTTTGTAAATCTTATAGGGCTTAACATCTGTGGTTATAAGTCCCTAAGCTTACAAACTAATTACACTAACTTAATCCTAAAAACAACACACCCACACATGCCTGAGTGAGGACTCGAACCCCCAACGACGAACAACAGCACACTCCCCAGTATGGCGCTTTAGACTGCTCAGCCACTCCACTGCGGCCTGTATCAGTTTCACCCTTATGGTAGAGCTTAGCAAGAGACAAATGGAAACCTGGATTTAGGTGAAAGGGTTGTAACCAACTTGTTGAACCTTGTTGTTGATCCTGAGAATCATATTTTTTACAACTTTTTCACAATCCATTACCTTCTTACATTTGAACTATCATGGCTGCGTGACCATGATTTGAATAGCTTTCAACATAAGCGGTGTGATAGTTACTTTTGTAGATGCTTGGTAATTCACCAGTTAATGAATTCCAAGCTGACAGTTCTTTATGAAGAGTGAAATTCAACTATTAAATCTTCCTTTCAGGTTCAAAATATGAAAGTCTTGAAACAATGAGGTCCAGCAATAGCTGTGCCTCTAAGTGCTTTTAGTCGTTAATTAATTACCAAATGAATTGGTCATTTCTCACTCATCTATGTACTTTATAGAATAAACCATGCTTTTGTACATTTAACTCCATATTTATATTATAGACGAAAAATTCCTAGCAGGAAAAATTATATATAAAAAAATAGACGAAGATTACTCACCAGGCGAAGGAGCATAGGTGTGACAGTAGCACAAATAAATAGAACACACACACACACACACACACACACACACACACACACACACACTAGCTTTCGCAGCCTAGCTGCTTTATCAGACAGAAGGGAAGGAGAGGGAAAAGGAAATGATGAGGGTTTAAAGGAGTGGGTAAGGAGTCATTCCAATCCCGGGACAGGAAAGACTTACCTTGTGGGGAAAAAAAGGAGGGTAAACAAATACACACACATACCCACACATTTACACAGACGCAAGTACACCTAGGCAGACATATTGTAGAAAGCTAAGAAGTTAAGAAGTTAGACAGAGATACCACTTGAGGCAGAGGCTCTTTCCAGAGAACTGAGGTAAAGATGTTAAGATGGTGGGTAGGAATTCGAATTTAGCAAAGGTTGAGACCAGGTGGGCAACGGGAAGAGAGAATATGCTGAAGGGTTAGTTCCCATCTCCGGAGTTCTGAAGGATTGGTGTCGGTGGGAAGTATCCAGACAACCCGGACGGTGTAACACTGTGCCAAGATGTGCTAGCTGTGCCCAAAGGCATGTTTAGCCACAGGGTGATCCTCATTACCAACAAACACTGTCTGCCTGTGACCGTTCATGCGAATGGACCGTTTGTTGCTGGTCATTCCCACATAGAACACTTCACAGTGCAGGCATGTCAGTTGGTAATTCACGTGGGTGCTGTCGCAAGTTGCTCTGCCCTTGATCGTGTACACCCTCCGGGTTACGGGACTGCGCCGTCGAAATCAGCGTGTCCCAGTGACCAGGAGGCTCTCTGATCCTCCAGTGGAACTGTGGCGGCTTTTCCCGGCATTTTGTGTAGCCCTGCAGGAAACCTGGTTTCCTGCTCAAAGGACCCCAGCCCTTTGTGGCTATCGTGGCTATTGTACCACATATGACAGGGTCTCTGGAGGTGTATGTATATATGTCCTTGCCACTGTCCCCAGTGCTGCTGTGCCTGTCCACACGACTATCGAGGCAGTGGCTGTTCGAATCCGGGCGATGCAGGAACTGACGATCTGTTCTCTTTACCTTCCTCCAGAGGAGGTGGTTTCACTTACTGACCTTACTGCCCTGGTGGCACAATTTCCCCCACCATTTTTGCTTCTGGGGGACTTCAATGCCCACCATCCCTTGTGGGGTGGAGTGCAGACAACAGGCCGTGGTAGGGACATAGAGACCCTTTTATCACAGCAAGACATCTGCCTGTTAAACACTGATGCACCCACACATTTTAAATGGCGCGAGGCACGTATTCGGCGATAGATCTCTCTATTTGTACCCTGATCCTGCTCCCGCATTTCCAGTGGAAGGTCCGTGATGACCTTTGTAACAGCGACCATTTTCCAGTTCTCGTGTCACTCCTGGGTTTTCAACCTGTGGGCTGTTGTCTCTTTGTCAAGCTGATTGGCAACGCTACACCTCAGCTGCTACGGTTCCTGTCCCACTGTCAGCCGACGTGGACATGGCGATTTACCAGGTCACCAGTACAATAGTTTCAGCCGCTGAGGCAACCATTCCCACCACTTCTAGCTCCCCATGGTGTAAGTCTGTGCCCTGGTGGACGCCGGAAATCGCTGCAGCCATTCGGGACAGTTGGTGGGCGCTCCAGCGCCATCGATGCCACCCCACCATGGACAACCTGATAGCCTTCAAACGGCTTCGGGCCCGAGCTCGAAGGCTCATTTGGCAGGGCAAGTAGGACAGCTGGGAGAGGTATGTCGCCAGGATCGGCTCTCGTGCTTCGCCATCTAAGGTGTGGTCCCAAGTTAGACGCCTCTTCGGATACCGCACGTCAGCAGCAATCCCCAGCTTATTGCTGAGCATATGGTGGAGCATTGTGCTCGCAATTCTGCAATTGCAGCATACAGTGCAGACTTCCGTGCACTGAAAGAGCGGGTAGAACAGCGACGGCTGTCGTTTCACACCCGCCTAGCAGAATCATACAACTCTGCTTTCAGTGAATGGGAATTCGAAACTGCCCTTGCCACATGCCCCGATACCTGGGACTGGGCAGGATCCACGGCCAGTTCCACCGGCACCTTTCCGTGGAGTTTCAACACCAGCTTCTCACCCTGTTTAACTGTTTCTGGGCAGAGGGTGCTTTCCTGTCACAATGGCAAGAAAGCATCATTATTCTGGTGATCAAACCTGGTGGTGATCCACAGGTGGCTGATAGTTACCGCCCAATCAGCCTCACCAACGTTCTGTGCAAGTTATTCGAACGTATAGTGAGACGGCGGCTTATGTGGATCCTTGAACATCGAGGTCTGTTGTCCCAACATCAGGGGGGTTTCTGCCAAGGCCGCTCCACTGTTGATAACTTAGTGGCTCTGGAGTCCGCCATTCATATGGCATTTAGCAGGCGTGAACACCTTGTTGCCGTCTTTTTCGACCTTAGAAAGGCATACAATACCACTAGGTGCCACCATATTCTGGCTACAATGCACAGTTGGGGCTTGAGGAGTCCACTTCCCCTCTTTATTCAAAACTATCTATCCTTTCGATCTTTTCGGGTAGGGGTTGGTACTTCCCACAGCTCCCCCCACGTCCAGGAGAACGGTGTCCCACAGGGTCCGTCCTTAGTGTCCCCCTCTTTTTAATTGCCATCAATGGACTTGCTGACGCAGTGGGGTCATCGGTTTCTTCCTCCTTGTTCGCTGATGACTTCTGCTTATACTTCAGCTCAGTTAGCATTGGGGTCGCTGAAAGGCGTCTACAGGGAGCCATTCGAAAGGCACAGTCGTGGGCCTCAACCCATTGGTTCTAGTTTTCTCCATCGAAAACCCGAATTATGCACTTCTGCCGCCGTCGAGCTGTCCATTTGGACCCAGAGCTTTATTTATATGACGAACTTCTTCGTGTCGAAGAGATTCACCAATTTCTTGGCGTGCTCTTAGACAGCCAGCTCACTTGGGTGCCCCATCTCCGTCAGCTCAAGCAGAAGTGCATGCGGTTCCTCAATATTCTACGCTGTCTCAGCCACACTAGTTGGGGGGCCGCCCGTACGAGTCTTTTGCAGCTCTACAGGGCGCTGATTCAATCATGCTTAGACTGAGGCAGCCCCATCTGCATTGCAGGTCTTGTACCCAGTAATCCACAGTGGCATTCGTTTAGCGACAGGGGCCTATCGGACAAGTCCAGTGGCAAGCCTACTTGCTGAAGCTGGAGTCCCTCGCCTGCGATTTTGCCAGCAGCAGCTGTTATCCTCCTATGCTGCCCATCTTCATGCAATACCTCACCACCCAAATCGCAGGCTTGTTTTTACAGCTGCTGCACTCCCATCTCCACGACAACGACCGAGGTCGGGTCTTCAGATGGCTGTCCATGTTCATTCCCTCCTGTCAACTCTTGAGTCCCTTCCCATCCCTCCTACTTTTCACTGCCCTTACCGTACCGCCCCTTGGTCTCTTTCACGTCCGCAGCTTCGGCTGGACTTGCCTCGAAATTCTACGTAGCGCCACTGAGTGTCCGTTGCCAGTTTCAGGTGGTTTTAGAGTCATTCTATGGCGCGGAAGTCGTGTACACGGATGGTTCCGTGGTCGACGGCCGTACTGGATATGCATATGTCCATGGTGAGCATATCGAACAGCATTCATGCCCTGTGGGAGTAGCGTGTTCACTGTGGAATTGGTTGCCATCTATCAAGCACTTGAACATCTCAGACCGTGCCCTGGGTAGTCTCTGGTCATCTGTTCTGACTCCCTGAGTGGATTGCAAGCCCTCGCCAAATGTTTCCTAAAACACCCTTTGGTGAAATCCATACAGGAGTCTGTTTCCAGGCTTGTTCTGTCTGGTCGCTCTGTAGTCTTTTGTTTGGACCCCCAGGCCACATCGGCATTCCTGGAAACGAATGTGTGGATCAGCTGGATAAGTAGGCTACTACTTCCAGTACATGGGCTATTGGTCTGCCGGAGAGTGATCTCCAACTAGAGTTCCATCGGAAGATAATAAACCTTTGGAATTCCGAGTGGGCTAATTCTGCTCAACCCAATAAGCTTCATGCAGTGAAGCTATCTACGGTCACATGGAAGTCCTCACTGCGGTCATTTCGTAGGGAATCGGTTGTTCTCTGCCACCTACGAATCGGCCACACATGGCTGACGCATGGCCACCTTCTTCGGCGGGAGGACGCACCACAGTGTGACTGTGGCACCCCCTTGACAGTGGTCGACATTCTGGTTGCCTTGCGAAAATCTTTTACTCTGCCAGATGCACTTTCTTTTATGCTGGGAGACGATGCTGCTATGGTTGAACCTGTTTTAGATTTTATTCGCGCAGCTGGTTTTTATCATGTGATTTAATGGTGGTGTGTTCCCTTCTTCATTGTTACTTGTATCCTTTCCTCATATTTACCAGTTATTTTTAATCTTTGACTTGTTAACGCATTTCCCTTAGGAACGCTTAACACAATGTTTTATCTCTAAGACCGGATCAAGGGACTGATAACCGTCACTGTTTAGTCCCTTCCAAAAACCAACAATAATTACAGTGGCGGATCAGTTGTTCAGTTTTTTCACCCAGCTTCCTGAGGATGTGTTCTTGATCTTCTTTTACGGAGAAATGTTAAATACCTGTCGAGAGGACAAACTGAAAATAAAACTTTTTGATGTATGTAAACAGCCTTGGTTGAAGGTTTTTATTTATTAGTAATGCATTTCCCCTACAATAGGCATCATCAAATTATCTAAAAGGAAAAGGGGAAAAAAGATTAAATTAAGATTTTAATTAAGAAATATGATGGTCCTAGCACCAGCTAGTATGCATTAGTGGAAGGAAGAATGTATTGCTGACTTACATTTTCTAGTCCGGGCATGAGGGGTTCTATGTTGTGGTTTAGCCACCGTGTGAACGCAAAAAAGAGCCTGGATATCGACATATCAAAGATAATATTGTTGGTGACCGAAGGAATGTAAAAAAGTCAGATTGATGAAACCAAAGGAAACGACAGCACAGACGAAAGTTAAACCTGCGAAGCCGATGGTGCAATTTATCTTAATTACCCCCAGGTGCTGCATGGTGGGCACGACGTAGGACCACACTTAACAAATGTAAGCGGCCCCACTGCCGAACATTCAATACGGGAAAACATAGCTGTTTACAAATGATTAAGTAGGAATACATTAGGTGGCGCAGGTGTTCAGACACTTGGCCAATTAAAAAGTTTGTGCTATGTCCCTTAAAATTTAAACTAAGATTACAGAAATGCCAATTTGGACATGATTAAAACAAATAAGCGTCAAGAAGGGATACAAGATCCCGATAAACAGTAGTAGTTTGAAGAATACAACAAATTTAAAAGTAGTGATGGGTAAGGGCATGAAAAACAGAATTGTTGGCTAAAGAGCATATTAACAAATTGCTAAGGGTGACGCTACCCTAAAACATGGGAGATGAAGATGGTACTTAAAGAGCTAGAGTTCATGCCGTATATAATTCATCATGAATTATATCCTCGTTATCTCCCTTTTATCCTCTCCTGCCCCTTCCCTTCACTGTATTTAATGCCACATCTCACATTCCCACCTATCAGAGCCTTTACAAACCATCATGCAATGTGGAACTTTGCCCGCCCTTACCTGTCATCCTTCCCCCTCCACTGCCTCATCCTAACTCACAGTAAAGATGCTTGTGGCACTAAAAGTATCCAGATGTGGTTGTTGTGTGTGTATAGTTGTATGAGTGATTGTGTGAATGATTGTTTTTCTTTTTTGATGAATGCATGGCCAAAAATTTAAGTTGTGTGAAAGTGATTGTCTATTTTTCGATCCTGTCAGCAGCTCAGCAAGCCTTTTTGCAGTGAATTGCTATATATCCTCCACTATTGACATATGTCCACTTTCATAAACAGGCAGGTGACGGTTTCGTTCAATCTATTGTTCAACTGTTTTTCATACAGTCTTTCTCTTCCACATTTACTTCTCCTTGCTTCCCAAAGCAGTTACTCACACCCGTATCAAGAGTTTCTTAGAGGTAGCTGTCCGGTTTACACAGCTCCACTGACACAGTCGTGTTTCGTTTGATCTATGAAGAAACCTTTAGACATGCATGCACAATATGTGTCCTCTACATCTACCCTCATGTTAAATATAACTGCTTCAGGTAAATCTTCAATCGGTGAACAACTGTGACGTGTCGAAAAGAATTATGATTGTGGCACTACAGAAGGCTTGATGATTTGTGTATATAAGAAAAAGTGTCTTGTGTGTGTGGGGAGGGGGGGGTTGTGGTCAGACAATACTGAAGAAACTAAGTAGATGTAAATCATAACACAGAATCAACGTGCAGAGTACAGGAGGCTTTGCTTATCATATTTGCACCGCCTCCATTTCTTCCAAAGTTCTGGCAATAACTAAATAATCTAGGAATAAAGTAAATGACTCACCAAATATTGGAAGTACTGATTCTTTGAAAGACACTTGCAAAAGAGAATAAAAACTATACTAGCATTCATAATTTATGCACTGGGAAGGGGTTTATGTCGCAAGGAGTAATTATAGAAAGAAAGGGGGTGGGGGGCAGTAACTAGTTACCAGCTGTTAGGGAGGCAGATGTGCAAGTTAGGAATGTTTCCTGGTAAAGGGGACAGGTGTATAGACTTGATAATGGGTACTGCAGCCAGTGAGGGAGCAAGCATTTGTATTGGGAGAGGATGACAAGGACAAAGGAGGGAAATACAGGGGAAATAAAAGACTGAAGGAGGCATGACGGAGTAACTCCCATACGTAGTTATATCAAGTTGGTGCATTATAAAAGGATCTAGTTGGTATGGGTAACGAAGCAGCAATTGAACTCTAGCATGCTGAGCTCAACAGCATATTGTGTCACTTGGTGGTTTACTCCTTTTTCCTCGCAGTTAGGTAGTGGCCTTTCGTCCAGATGGGCAGCAGTTTGATGCTCATGCTCAAATGAAATGCTGTTTAGTGGTAGCTTCTAGAGGGGTAGGATGAGCTTATACATCTGACCTGCAGAAAGTGGTTTTTCACTCATGCATCCCACACCTCCCTTTCATCCCTTTGCCATTCCCATTTCCAACTCCTTGCTACAGACTGGGGTGATATCTGTGAAAATGGTCATTTGCATGATAGGTTTTTTTCATCCAGAACATCCTGTTCCACTTCATTACCTTTGAAAGCACCAGTGGTGTATATCAGCTCTCTTGCAATATTGAGCATCATTTTATTTAAGCATGACTAATAACCAGATGTCCACCAAAATGAATACCTACAGTTGTTTAGTTGTACCTGTAGTTTCATAACCAGTTCTATCTAGATCCTTACCTCCAGCACCGCCTACGTAGATTGTAATTTTGCTTGCAACACCTGCTTCCCTCACATAATCCAGCTAACACACTGTCCTTATACCCCTAACCATCATTTTTCCAAACATCATCTGATTCACTTTTCACTGTCTCCAGTATCCATATGTTGAATGCCTAGCCCACACACCTGCAGTGTAGAGCCTTGCAGGCATATAATCAGGTCATGTGGCCCGCACATGCCAGTGCTATGTGATTGAGAATATGAATGCACTTCATGAATGTTGGTGGACGTTTCTGGAAAGACTATGCTTTGACACCTAAAAGTACAAGTGGGTGAGTGGTTGCTACAGGTCATGTGGAAGTCACATCGTTTTGTGTAACTATTTGGGATATCATATAATTGTCACAGTCATACATTAACTAGAGTGGCAGTACTGTATAGAGTGTTGTTGTTTGAAGCCAGAATTTTGCACTTGCGCCATATTACCACTCTAAAGCGCATATAACCAACTACCTAGGTATGGATAAAAAATACTGTCAAGGAATGTTTACAACTGTTATAAACATGCCACTTTCACAATAATGGTCAATACTTGATATTTGGAATTACTTTTTCGTACCATACCTAAACTCCTTTAGTTTTATATGGATAAGCAGAGGTTCCAACCATTACGATATAATCGTAATTGTTACGAAAATTGTTTAAAATTTCGTGTATACGATTGGAGTGGTTCTAATGCCGATTTTCAGGTTTAAATAACAAATTGGTGTCACTTGTTTTCTGTCGGTGAAACTCTGTTACGTTCGAATACGTTCATTTGATGTCATCGTCAAAAATAAACTGGGTATGAGCAACATCTTCTAGTGTGTCCTTATGGAAATCTTCGGTATTGAGAGTAACTTCTACAAACTCGAAAACTGCGTAATAGGGCATAAGGGATGAATCCACAAAGGTGCGCCATTGTGGAATCTAGCAGCAGCCATATGCTGAGATATCTGATATATCGAAAAGGAAGATGAACTTCACGTCTGTGGAATACTTCATGGCTCACTTTCCAGGGGTCTAACCTTATAGTGAGACTGAAGGACTAGAGTTCAATAATTTTCAGTTTTATCCTGTGGAAGATGTTATACCATGTGATACCTGCTCGTTCATGGAGTACATGTCCCAATTGGATTCCTCAGGCAAAAGAAATCAGGATTGTTCAAAGTGATGACAACTTTATTGGTGCCTCAAAGTAATGTAGCCACAATGAGTGTTTAGCACTGTGCGTATAAACAGAATTCCAACAGACTCTTGGCACTTCATCATTGAATTCATTTTAATAGAAAAATATTAAAATAATTTCTTCAAAAACAGTTTGCCATCAGTTAACATTTACCGAAAAGCAGTTGAGTGATGCCAAGAAAGTGACTCTTTTAACATGCACAGTCACTGAAATATCTTAACCTGCTCTGTCACCCTAAGTTATGAGTTTACGTAATCTTCTGTTCATGCGCAATTTTTAATGAATACATTGTTTTAGATGTAGACATCCTATATAAATAAGTATTAATCTGCAAATTACAAAATCTAAGATATTCAGTTGTGAGGAACCAAATAATTAGCTAGGGTATTATCTTTCCTACTGTACACATCAGAATGATACTGTAGTATGCTGCTCCTATCTCATCTGCAACTGTTCAGAAACTTTTTCCACAGTTTTCATCATTCCCTTTTCTTTTATTCCGTTTAGACCCCTTATAACAGCCCCCCCCCTCCCTCCCACAAGCTAATATATATTAAGTCGTATTCCTATTTGCCATATTCAAAAGTTGGAACCTCTGGGTAAGATGACAGCTTCTGGCTTCAATAATATCCACATTTCCAGTGTAGTTAACGTTAATTTTGTGGTAATTGCATAAGCTATGAATTTAAAATTACTACTGTTTGGCCGTGATAACTTGACGATTTTGCTGGTGCTGCCACAAGCAGCGAATATCGGCACTAGATGAAAGTTATTCTTTTATTTACAAGTGCTGCCAACGTTACAATGGTCCTTGACGCGAAACATTACTGTACACATTGTTAAGAGTAACAGTTCCAGCACTGCAGCAAGCTGCTTTCCCCTTGCCCTTCACTCCCCGCAGCAGCCGAAATGGAGCTCCCAGCAGCCAGCGCGTAAATCGTCAAGTTATCATGGCCAAACAGTATATTTTTGTGAATAACAAATAAATTTTTTTTCTTTCTTTCTCTCTCTCTTTTTTTTCCCCCCAGATATTCATTTATGCGAATAGAAAGATTTATTCATATGGTAATTCTATCAGCAATCAGTCGTAAAAATATATTTTTTTATTTGTTTGCCTGATAGATTTATTCACAATCTGTGACTAAAAACCGCTCCAAATAATATATTCGAAATCCAGTGATGGTTATTGTTAAAATTCTTCAGCATTTAGTTTTTTATTTATTTTAAATTACTTCTCAAAATAAATCTCTTTTTCTAACTTCTCATCTGAAAGATGTTTGATTTTGAAAGAGTTCGTCATTGCAACAAACTAGAGGAAATATGTTCTCCAAATGTAAAGTAGATATTGGTAGGCTTTATGTCCTGCAATTAGAGTAAAACCCTGTTTTTACATTCTCAGATTTTACGTTTTCCTGTCATTTACACAATCCCCCCCCCCCCCCCAGTCCTGTCTAATTTCCTATGTTCACAATGTTAATTCACCCCCATTTTTAAGTTAACGTGTTTATACTTTTCCTGCGTTTTACACTTTTTGAAAGCATGTTTGTGAAGGAAAAGTGACACGATTGACATAAGTTGACACTGGCATGGTTTATACCTTAAAGTATAGTGTTTATAATTTTTAGGCAGTCAAGTTTCGTGACACTTTGCATTCATTCAAATGTATATTTCGTGTTTCGTTGTTAGCAGTACACGCAGATTATCAGCTTAACTTTGTTTACGCAAGTGGTAGTTTTTCAAGCTTAGCGTGATGTGTTTTGAGAATTTATTCTTGTTGTGAAATGCAAATATTTAGCCAAGTATTTTTTGTGACGTTTTATAAACAGTGAAACTGCTGGTTTGCCTGTGTTTATGTTTCTCTGCACATTAACGGGGGAACAATACATTATAAACTTGTGGCAGTGTAGTTCCTCTTTCCGCTAGCTTCTTTGCCAGAGCGGCTGGCGTGTACTTCAACAGAACCAGTTGCTTTGTTGACGTGAGAATAATGAGTTGCATTGTTTTTGTGATACACCTTTCTGTTTAATAAAGAACGTTATCTGTTAAAGTTGAGTATTATTTGGTTCGGCATCACCATAATAACCTCAAAAAAGTGATAATAGTGAGAGATGCCGACCCTATGCAAATGTTACAAAAATACTTAGCATATATTTGCACTGGAGAGTGTAAATAAATTCTTTAATAGTGTCATGTGAAACACCGAAAAATACAAAAAGAACGGAACTTGTGGAGTTTTACTACGTATGTAATTAATGTCGGTAAAAGGTTTGCTGACTAAGCGATCATAATGAATGAAATTGCGTCATAATGTTCTGCTTCCCATAAAATTACCAGTTCCGCCTGACGCCTAAAATGGTGAAAATTTGGATAACCTTTATTATATAATAAACATCATGGCGGGTATTTTGATGTATATTATGTACATATATTACAAATAAACTACGAAAATGCAAGGCTGATCCAGTAAGCATATTTTACCATTTAAAACATGATTTCCTGCATTTTACGTTTTCCTGCATTTTGCACCATTTCACTGAAGCCCCTTGAAAAATGTAAAAACGAGGTTCTACTGTATCTTTATTTAAGTATAACAGTAAAAGATTTTCAGATTAAAGTCATCCTTGGCACAAATTGGGTCCACTGTAGTTGTTGGTTTTTTATTTTATTTTATTTTTTTTTTTTTTTTTTTTTTTTTTTTGCAAGTTATTAGTTTATATAATCTTTTGTCACATTCCTCATCACAAATCTGTTTGGTGTGTTCTATCTGAAATATTGTGGCTCCTCAGCACAGTGGTAGAATGCCAGACTACAAATCTAAAGGTCTCGAGTTCATTCCCCCGCCAATCCTAGGATTTTTATCTGTCACTTTCCACTTCTTTCACCTCTGGCAGTATTGCTCATGTGAAAAATAGCGAGTAGCACCTTGGTTTGGAACACACGTTAAACTGTAGGTCCCCCTATAGCTGGCTGGGTATGTCAGTTCGAAGGTCGGAGGAAGGCAACGACATACCACCTACAAACAGGACCATGCCTAGTAAAGCACTGTGGTGTTCAAACCAATCTTCGGATTGTTGACTGCTTTACCTTCTTTTTACCTTATCCAAAATATGTCTCAATGTCACTTCTTAGCAGCGGACTGAATTCTAGCATTATTTCATCAGTTATTCTTTCATGGCAATTTATAGTTCCTCTGCTGTAATAATGTCATTCGTTAATATTACTATTGGAGTAGTATTTTAATTTTTGCTATATACGATCATAGTTATTGTGGTAATACTTGGGTGACTTGCCGATATAAAGAAAAAGTCAACAGCTAAATAAAAATTTCAATTCTATATGCTTTTGCATACTTGATAAACGTATTAGGTCGGTACATTGTAACAAAGTCGTATATAGTTTGTTTCTTTAAATGCATGGTAGGGTCCTGCACATGTTGCACAGTAGTTGATGAGGGAGAAAATAGGCAACCATTTGGATTTGCAAAGGGAATGAGGTCTGCGACTTGGCAGATTTGCTATGTAAGTACAGTGCTTTACGGCATACCTCTGAGCCACCAGCTATTCAACTCCCCTCCTGCTCCCCTCCATTCCAGTTTTTGAGAGATATGTGGCTCAAGTATCAAGAAAACCATAGCTCATACTACCAGTGAGTACAGTATTTTGAACACAGAGCAGTGGCCTGAGTTATGCTCATCCTTCATCAACAAATTGTTAATATTGTGATCCCAATTTCTTATCTGATATTAGTTAATATTCATTAAAGAAGCGCAGTCAATCAGGCTGAAAGTTAAGTGGCTAATCCATAAGGTTTTTTTCCCCATTTGAACTCTGGAAGACTGTCAAAAATTTTGAGGTATTTCATCTTTGAAAGTAGATAGCACCAAGGCAGAGAAAGTCCAAGTTATATATATATTCTGTATGCTGCAGAATATTTTATACTCACAGTATAAAACATAATTCTTATTATTTATTACTTAGAGTTGTGTGAATTTTCACAGGCAGCAAGTAAAGGGAAAAAGGAACAAGAGAGATACGCAGCACTTTCTGAGAAGCTGCATGAAGAGAAGAAGAAACAGCAAGAACATGTAGAAAGAGTCATGGCGAGACTGAAGCAGGTAAACAAAACACTATTTACATTTGGTCAGTGTTCTGTTTTTATATTTTGATTTTAGTGTGTTTGCAATATTTGTTTCTTTGCTATTTTCAACTACTAAGAAATCATTTAGAACCTAATAACAGCCATTTCAGGTTGGAATATCAACATTATTATTACCATTGTTTCCAACTCACCATAACGATACTCACTAAACCAAAGAAATGAACATAGAAAGTGCACTCACAATCAGACAACTAAACTTTTAGGTGACAACCTGTCAGGAAAAGATCACACACACACACACACACACACACACACACACACACACACACACACACTTTGTAGTATCTACAATTTTGTTTCACAGAAACAGAAAATTTAGCACACGGCTGCCATAGCAATGAAATATATTATCACTAGTATGGTCAGAGCACAAGAGAATGAGCCTTCACTGGCAATCGTTCACTTCCCGTCAATTGCTGTGATTGCGATGGCTGCCAGCGACACGATCATTTATTTTTTTGTATGGCCACTGGATGGTGATTAATACAAATGCGGCAGCTGGAGTTACCATTACCCTCCCCTCTTTTGCAGAGTCTGTGAAACGTATGTCTGTGGCAGAGAAGGAACAACCACAACAGTGGTATTGATGCTGGGGGTGGGTCAATGAGACAAGCAGGCCACCGGGTCTGCGCAGGTGACCTTGCGGCAGAGACAGTAACAGTGGCAATGCCAGCTGCACCTTGACGGTGTGGCCTTTTATTGGGGAGTCAGCACCTGAAGGGGCATTGGTCTCACAAAGATTGTGTATCAGCTGCCTCGAGTCCCGTGACTTTTGTAGTTGGAAATGATACAGTTTATAGCGAGCATGATGTAAACCAGCCCAAACAGAGGGACGCCACAGGATTTTGAATGTTGACAGCGGCAACCCGTGTGACAGGGAGATGTGTGATGGTTTTTCATTGGGGTTGGGTGTAGCAAGTCCACCATTGACCTACACTAGTTAATGTGCAACTCCATCTCAATGCCATCAATGTGCACCAGACATGTCTAGGAGAGTGCCTCTAGGGCACCCCGATCACTGAGAGAGGTTAGTACATAGATGTAGGTCTTCGAACTGTATCTGCAGAGCCTGCAGTAGCCCATGCAGGTCAGGCATCCATCGAGGCACTTGGCCTCTGGGAGGTGGCATCTCTTGTAGGAGGGCACCCTGGTGTCTGCAGCTGCGAAAGCATCTGGTTTGCCTCCCGCCCCACAAAGGGCACAACAGGTCCTGGGGATGAAACAGGGATGTGCCATAGGTTTCCGTGGTGAACATCTTCCGTATGAGTTTCCCGTACTGTCATTGGCTCCTTCCTGGCTGTCAGTTGAATGTGCGTGCCCACAGTATACATCGATAGACACAGCTGTACCATCGGCTGCGTTGCAGTATGGAGGAGGTGAGTAGCATCTGGGGTTGTTGCCAGTGCGGAATCTCTGCTACACTTCAGCCGTTCAATGGTATGGCTCTTTAAGTGCTCAGAAACAGAGCCAATGATCTGTTTGCAGACGACTCCACTGCGCAATTACGTAATTGCACCTTGAAAGGTGCACATCATATCCTCTGCCTCGCCATTCGACTGGGCATGAAAGGGTGTGGACCTAAGATGGTCATTCCGCCTCCAGAAATTGTTATTGTAACAATTGAGCATGGCAAACTTCTATTCACAACTGCCGAGATGGAGTGCACATGCATCATGTATGGGTAATTTGACAAAGCATCCACCACTACTTTAGACAAGGAATTACAGAAAGGGCCAGCAAAATCAATACGAATGTTGCCCCATGGCTGGTTTGGAGTAGTTGAAGTGGGAAATTTTAATGGAAGAACTGACTGATGTTCGGTTCACGTCCGAACGAGCCTCTCAGTAAGCATGAGTACCAAGCCAGTAGGCAAAACACATCACTGGGGCCTTCATGTGTATGATACCCCAGTGGCCTTGGTGGAGAAGGGTAAGGATACGGGACTGCAAAATAGTCTTGTGTAGTTCGCGAACAAACTAGTTCGGAAGAGCGCTCCCACAGGCAAACTACGCGAACTAGTTCACAGATCTCTCGCCTCTGTTCGACCGCTCCTTTTCCGAAGACTGACGGGGAACAGCAAGAGGACGCGAGAGCACGCAGAATTGCGTGATTTCCTTCTGCCAGTTACCTTCATTTTGAGCTGAAATGCAATTCATCTGTAGTTTCATAGTTCACTGCCCCAAGAAATCTATTTTAAAAATAAAGTACTACGCGTACACTGTTTGCAAAGTAATTGAATACCATTGTATCACCCATTTGTGTAAATAACTGGTTTATTTGCCTAAGTATTTGATGTCAAATTGCCCAAAAATATGGGTAATAGCACACGCTTCGGCAACACTGACTCATTATATAAAAAAGCTGTCATAAAAAAAAGAGCTCTTTTAGTAGCGGTAGCAAAAGCCAAAAAGTGCGGACATACTAGGAGCTGCGGACGAACTAGGAGCAGCGGACATTTATGCCAAACGTGTCTCGCTTCATAGTTCGTTGGATTCTTTTCCGAAGACCGATGGGCAATAGCGAGAGGGCGTGTAGCAGAATTAAAAATCACATGTTTTGTCTTCTGCTGTTGAGTCATTTTGAGGTGAGTGTCTGCCTGTTAGATTACATAGTTCAGCGCTACAAAATTTCTGTTTTGATGTGATCTGCACTCTGTAATATCTGACTAATAAATTCCATAATGCCAAGATATAGAGATAACTGTAAACTTAAATGCGAGAAATTATCCAGAAACTGTTTCTTTTGGTTTGCGTGCTATCGTTAGCAGTTCAAGCTGCAAGCGTATGAAGCAGCTAGGTGGGGGAACTTCCCCCTCCACCTGCTTGCGCAGATCGCACCACTCAGCCGTCACTGGGAGCGGACGAACTAAAAGAGCGAACTAGTTCAAAGTGACCCCAGTTTCTTTGTGGATAGATACTCAGGCGAAATGTGCAAAATAAAATGTGACACCTGATGAAGCATGCAATTGGCTTGTGTGGTTTGACTGTGCTCTGGGCTGTGAGTGGGACCATATTCAACATATTCTGCAATTGCTTATCAGTTTGGAAACAGAAGACCTCTGGCTCATAGAAATCCAGATCCGATCCCAGTGATAAGTGTGACTAACCATCCACATTGGCATGGCAGGCATTGGATAGCTAATGGAATGTCATATTGATGCCCACGTAGGAAGAGAGCCCAATGCTGAAGTAGTTGGGCAGTCCTGTTGGGGAAATGAGAGATGAATTGCGAAGAGAGCCACAAGTGGATAATGGTCAGTGACAAAATGGAATGTTGGCATAAAGAAAAACATGAAATTTTTGTACTGCACAGATGATTGTCAAACCATTTCTCTCTCTCTCTCTCTCTCTCTCTCTCTCTCTCTCTCTCTCTCTCTGAATAATTTTGCCGAGCAAACATCAATGTCCGTGATGCTTTAAATGACAGGTTCTTTAGATCCATCATCATGTCCATGTGACAAAATCGCTATGGCGGTAAGTTGGATGGTATCCGTTGCCTGAATAAGCTGTTTACCAGGCGTGAAAACACCAAGGCACAGCGCAGACATCAGCAGTGATTGTACATGGCTGAATGCCTTAGAAAAGTTTTACAATGCCAATCTCATTGATTATAATAATTTTATATGCTAAATCATGGCTTTCTGAAACAGGGTGTAGTAGTGTTTGCTGAGTTCTGTGTAGGAGTTCATATTTTGTTAGCACCATTACCGATATTTGTGTTTGCTGAAGTTATTACGTCTGATGAAGCAGAAAATCAAAATGACAGACTTGCAATTGCAAAAAAAAAGCGTGTCAAGAAAGAGAGATAAAGAGACAAGGAATTGGTAGTGAACAGTTTGACAACAATGTAAGATTGAATGCCTGGAGGAAATCAGCTCCAATGTGTAAATTATCAACCTGACAAGTAATTTTAATTGGACTATATTAAGGGTGGAGAAGAGCTCAGAGAATATAGGAGATGGTGAAACCTCAGAAACATAGATGTTACTGAATGGGCAACATATCTAGTACACTTCAAGAAAGCATAACAACTGTTCATTATACTACTCAAATTTATAAAACTCACTTTCCAATTACTAACCATAGTCAGCCTTGATAATTACGTGTTAATGGTATGTGTGAGTTGCAGCTTCTATTTTTATTACTGCCAGAGATTTTTCCTTGGTGAGTGTACAGCTTTGTGAATCCTGTTGGTAAACCACTTCGAATCTAAATTAAGGCTTATATCATTGTACTGCATCCACTTGTTTTCATGGCATAGTATGATATTGGTGACTGGCCACAGAACTTCCCTTTAAAAAAAAAAAAAAAAAAAAAAAAAAAAAAAAAAAAAACATTGTACGGCTGTTGTTTATTTTTAGCCTGTTCAAGAGAATTAGTGTCATTCATTATTTTGTTTCTAGTTGTAGCCATTAGAATTTAGATTCAGAATTAATTTTGCTCTGTCCCTTTAAAAAAATTAAATAAACAAATCTAAACTAATAAAGGACTCCATTGGATAACAAACAGAGATTTTGGTGATGTATTTTATTGTGAAAGTGCAGAAAGATAAGAGGAAATGGAGAAAATCAAGAGAAATAAAGTAATATGCAAATCTGGAGTGGGTGAGATACATAATGTTAAATAGCTGTGAGAAGAGGAAGGCTATTTGTGAATGAGGAAATGAAGGAAGGGCAACATTTACAAAAATATCGACAGACGCTATAACTAGATACTGTAATTTGATTTTTGTACTTTTACGATAGCATCCTGTATCTGTTGTGTATACTGTTTGCTATCTGTGCAGGAATATAAACTTATCTTTCTTCTAAATATACATTTCATTTCTACCATTATTAACATTAACATTTGTAGACAGCCACAGTCAAGATTCTAATGTAAATTTGGTTGTTCCAGGAAAAAGATACATGGTTTCTGTCTCGCTCAGCAAAGGCAGCCAAGAATGAGACAATAACACAGTTTCTGCAGTTGTGTCTTTTTCCGAGATGCATTTTCACAGCAACTGATGCTGTCTACTGTGCTAAGTTTGTGCACACCATCCATAGCTTAAGGACTGCCAACTTTTCCACATTACTCTGCTACGACAGGGTAAGTGCTTGAATTTATGAAGCATATCATTGGTAAAGAAACAATACGGCATAGTTGCAAAATAAGAATTTTACGTGAGTGACAAAAAACTGTCCAAAGTAAATAATTAACATTTCGGCATTAACCTTTAAGTAGTCGCGTCAGGACAAAATGACACAAAACAAATTTAACAAAAGAAAATTGTCTATGGTCATTATGACCTGATGCAACTACTTAAGGGTTAAGAGCAGGTGCGTGTACTGTTAATGACATCATGTGACTGACAAACGAAAAATCTGCAATTTGACAGTTACGTGGTATTGTTCCTTAATTGACAGTATGTTAGTCCTTTCCGTAGACCATTTGTTGGTAGTCAGCCATAGCATTAAATACGTGCCTTTTGATATTTTAACGTAAGTTGAATTGGTACAAAATAGTAATTCGTGTGTGCTGGTCCATTCTGTAATTCAATTCACAATTTCCAAATAGTCCATCAAGAAAGTCATTTGTAAAGACAGATCGTTCATCTACTTATCCAACTTTAATATTTTTCTATTTATGGATTTTGATAGTGAATATATTTACTCCAAAAAACAGACATGACCGCTAAGTGTTATTTTTGTGCTATGAATTCGAACCAGTACAACAATTAGGGAATTGTCTTATTTAAGCAAAATTTATCTAAATTATTCTAAATGTTCCTTTTGTGTAACTTTCTCCAGCTATAATTGATAGGAAACAGTATGTTGGAAGAACTCTGGAAAAGTATTACACTTGAATGTTCTTTATTCTGAAGGAGGCCATGGTCTTTAGCTTAATTGCTGTGTGTGTGTGTGTGTGTGTGTGTGTGTGTGTGTGTGTTTCTGTTTCTGTGCCTGTCGCAATCCGTTATTATGTTTTTGGGGACAGTTGTGAACTGTCCTTACTGTGTTGTTGTATTACAACCTGGAGTTTCCATTATTCAAACTGCATTCATGGTTGCAGAGAGGTATTCAAGAATGGAGCTCCAGTATAAGGATGATAGATGACCTGAACAAAAATAAGAGACATATCTATAGATATAATAATGGAAAGTCCAGGTTGGAATTAATAATATAGTAATGACAGTTTACAACTCACCGCAAAGACGTGGCAACGACCTGCGACAGGCACATACAAAACACACATACATACAACACTTTCAGCTATCGGCCATGGCCTTCTTCAGAAAATAGAACACTCACGCAATCACACAGGCACACAACACAGTGTGTGCAAGCTAATAAATCAAAATATCAACACTGATCTGTTAAATAAATGTGATTCTGAATAAATAAGCGCATGAGCATAAAAAAAGTTTGATGAACTGTAAGAGAAAGTACGCATGAAATGGACAATAAGTTCTATTAAGAAGCCAGTTGACTTACAATGAAGAACTGCCTGCTGCACGACGTGTGTACTCAGCGGCGGCGGTCATTGAGCAACTGAAGCGTAGGATTACCAACCACAAGTACAGGGTGTCTCACAAAAGATGCCCAACAGGTGTCTGAGGATCGCACGGCATGATTCCCGGCCGCCGCATCCGTCGGCCATCGCAGTTCTCGATTCTTGGACTCTATTGTGCTGCGGGCGCATACACTGAGTTAAAGTCTAAAAAACATTGCCATCTGAGAACCTAAGCTTACCTTTATTTACAGTAGATGTTCAAAATGACGTCCCTCTATGGAAAGAGCGGCCGGACATCTCTTGAACACATTTGTGAACACTCGATGAATTTCAGCTGCCGAAATCTGGGAAATGACTAATCGAATCCTGTCTTACAACTATTCGAGTGTATGGGGATTGCTTGCATGCACCTTGTCTTTTAACATCCCCCAAAGATAAAAGTCAAACAGATTTAGATCTGGAGAACGAGGAGGCCAGTCAAGTATCCTGTCATCAAAAACACTTTGTATTACTGCCATAGAAGCATTGCAATGTGTGGTCCGCATTGTCCTTGCCTGGAATAACCATACAGTTTTTCATTGGGCAAAAGTTCTTGAAAAAATGGATGCAGGATATTGTTCACATACCTTTCAGAATTTATTGTATCGTGGAAAAAGATTGGCCCAATTATTTGCCTCGCTCTAATTGCACACCACATTCCAGTTTTCATGTCACGAAGAGGTTGTTGATGTAACTCATGTGGATTTTCTGAGTTCCATTGTCGATTGTTTTGCGAATTTACATCGTCTGACAAATGCAGCCATGCTTCATGTGAAAATGAAGCATCTCAGGATAATCTTCCCCATCGTGCACAGACTGTAACAGCCAGTTACAGTAATGACGTCAAGCAACAGTATCTGAGTTCTGAGTTGATGCACTACCGTTATTTTGTATGGCTTCAAATTCAGTTTGTGTACTGCTCTGTGAGCAGATGCTCTTGACACAACCGTCTGAAGTGCCAAACGGTGAAGAGATTTTCTTGGATTTTTTTCCAAGGCCTCCCCTATCTCGTCCAATTTATTTTCGGTTAGAACACTACCTCCTCTAGGCCTTCGTTCGTCTAACACAGAGCCAATCTTTTGAAATTTCTTCACTAATCTGCGTATCGTGGATTCATTGAGAACATGCACATCAGGAAATTTCAATACGAATTCTAGCCAACATTCCACATACGGTTCTGTTTTCGCATACTTCAGCACAAGAAACACTCATGAATCCTTTGTGTATACCATACTGAAAGGAAACTCGACAGCAAACTCTTAAACACCCGAACACTCTGTCACACAGTACAGAACACAAGAGCAGTGTTTCTACCTGACGACAATAGGGCCAGACTTAGCGCTGTTGCCAAGTGTGCCAGAACATGCATAGCGACGACCGGCAGGTGAAGCGGCAGCAGCCAGCAAACGTGCCATGCAACTCGCAGACCTCTCCCAGGCATCTTTCTGAGACACCCTGTATGATCAAATCAAAACAATGGCAGTGAGTGTCGCATTTATACAGCGAATGAATACACTGAACTGATTAGTAGATTGCGAATCTAAATAAATATACACAGGAGTACGGAAAAGTTTGATAAATAGTGAGCTTCGAAAAATTTGTACCTAACACTAAATTGTTTATTAACTGTGAATCTGAAAAATATATACACAAGCTGATAAATCAAAATATCAACACTGATCTGTCAACTAAACATGATTCTGAATAAATAAAGACGTGAGCAGACGAAAGTCTATGAAATGTAACAGAAAGCATGCACAAAATGAAAATAAGTCGCTTCTATTAAGAAGTCGGTTAACTTACAGCGAAGAGCTGCCTGCTTAGCGACGTGTGTACTCAGCGGTGGTCACTGAGCAACTATTATACAATGTTATATTCGGAAATTACAGGATGGTTTCTCCTACTCATTTGCATCACCTTACATTTTTCTGCCTTTAAAGCTAGCTGCTATTCCTCTCACCACCTAGAAATTTGGACCAAATCATCCTGCATTTTTTTACAGTCATGGAATGGCAATACATTCCTGTACACCATTCATCATCAGGAAAAAGCTGCAGATTGCAACTCACTCTGTCTGTCAGGTCATTTATCTAGATAGAAAATGATAACGAACCTAGCACACTTCCCTGGGGCACACCTGTTATTACCCTAGTCTCAGATAAACACTCGCCATTGAGGGCAACGTACTGGGTTCAGTTACTTAAGTAGACTTCAATCCACTCACATATTTTAGTACCTGTTCCATATGCTCATACCTTCCTTCCAAAAATTGAGAAATATGCTGTCTGCCTGTTGCCCTTCATCCATAGTTCGCAAGGTGTCGTGAGAGGAAAGTCAGGCTAAGTTTCGCGCTGTCGATGCTTCCTAAAGCCATGCTGTGTGAGTCCATTCTTTTGCCTTACTTATACATGGGAGCTACCTGTACTTTTTTCCAGTCACAAAGAAGTTTAGGCAGGATCAAAGATTGGCGATAAATGCAGGCTAAGTAATGGGCCAAAGCCACAGAGAACTCTTTTTAAAACCTGATTGCTACCCCATCCGTTCCAGGCGACCTTTTTTTAATTCTCTCTGCTGCTTCTTTACACCGGCTATGCCTATTACTATGGCCATCAAATGGAGGTATGTTTGCCTGGACCTCCTCGTGAATGATTTCTTAAATTTAAAACTTTGGCCTTCATTTTGTTGTTCAGTACCATATAAATTTGTAAATTCTAAAATACAACAAAGCACACACAGAGGGAGAACAACATGCACGTAATTGTCACAAAACATAGTTGCATAAATATTTTTACTGAATAATTTAGTAAATTCCTAAAACGCTTAGTGCTGAGCATAATAAAAACTCTACCTGTTACAGTTCTTCATTCTTTAAATCATAAATATATCTCAAAATTTTAACAGTGGAAAATCTGATTGGAAATTTCAATAATGGAGGATAGGTAACAACTCACTGTAAAGAGGGTTGCTGAGCTGCTGACAGACACGAAAATATACAAACACATACACACAACTTAAATTTTTGGCCATGGCCTTTGCAATCACTTGGACATTTATAAACACACAACCACCATGTCCGGCCACTCCAGTGCAACAAGCATCTAGACTGTGACCCACCTTTACCCGGCATCCTTCCCCCTGCACTCCCCACCTACCTCTCAGTCTAGATGCTTGTGGCACTGGAGTGGCCGGACATGGTGGTTGTGTGTGTATAGTTGTCAGGAGTGATTGCAAAGCCATGGCCAAAAATTTAAGTTGTGTTTATTTGTTTGTTTATTTTCGTGTCTGTCAGCAGCTCAGCAACCCTCTTTACGGTGAGTTGTTACCTATCCTCCATCATTGACATAAACATACGTCAGCTATTGGTCCAGGTGGCCTAGCCACAAAACAGGAGAAATAGGCGTTC
Source organism: Locusta migratoria (assembly GCA_026315105.1). Classification (NCBI taxonomy): domain Eukaryota; kingdom Metazoa; phylum Arthropoda; class Insecta; order Orthoptera; family Acrididae; genus Locusta; species Locusta migratoria. Next base: position 207,680,340 of record CM048749.1, read on the forward strand.
CGAGTTTGCCAAGGTTTGTGACTGGTGGAAGTTGTGCACTGCTGTATAGGTGGCAAAAAGTGGCCACTGGCAGTTTTTGCTAGTCTTAAACGAACCAAGTGATTATTGCATTTTGATTGGTTTGTACCTGACCTATAGTTCCTTGCACTTCATGTTCTTCATTGTAGTGCAACGAGTTGCACTACATTCCTATATCACGACATAAGATGGCCGAATACATTTGTTTTGGGGATTAAGTTGAAGGTGTAAGAATTCCCTTGAGGTTTTTGTCTGCCTAGGTGGACGGTCGAGGAATACACCTGCAGTTCTTCCAAGGAGTAAATGCAAGTCAGAAGTTTGGACTCTTTGGAGTCGTGTTAAAAACAATTGTTTTGTTGGTTTCGTACGAGGTGATTCTATGTTCTGATGTGATGGAGAAAATATGTATCTAGATTGTTGTGTTATGTGGCTCATAAATTGTATCTAAAGATGCAATAAAATTTTAATTAATTGCTAAAATACTTTGGGTCGAAGATGTTATTGTGTGTGAATTGCACATTTTCTCTTTCTCTGATCAGCGATTAGCAAGATGATGATCTAACTGCAGGAGAGACAAACTAGCTCTACATTTACAACTGAAATAGGGAAGAAGTAACCACACAACAAGAATTATACACGTTTCAAAAAAGTAAGAATAACCCATAGTAGTGTTTGAGAGCTCATTGAGAAGCAGCCCATGGTCAGTAAACACACATTACATCATTTGTTACAGTCGTATGCTGCCAACATAAAATGCATACATTCAAGTGCAGAGTTATAGCTGCCCAGATACAGGGTCAAATTATAATAAATAAACTGGAGAAAATAAATATCTGGAAAAAAGCTTGATCTTTAGGATAAGTAGCTGGATACACTTTCAGCAAAGTCAGATAACAGAAATAAAAGATATTGTAATTAAAATTTCAAGAGTATGCTCAGCATAGTAGTTTGGAAGTTTATCTTTATAATACAATCATCACGGCATAGTACACCAAAGAACTTTTTGTCCTTGCTAGTTTTGTGTTTAAATGAAGGAAAGGAAACACCAAATAGATAGCAATGTAGGTCACTGCTCCCAATTTTTGCCAACTCCAACTACAGGCAGTGACAGAATTAAGCACAGCAGTTGTTTCATCTGTAGAAATGTCAACTAAGATGTAATTATATGACTAGAATATACAGGATTCCTGATTATGATTGTGTATTAAAAATTTAATGCAGTTGCATTGCTTCTTCCATTAAATTTTATTTACAATGTTTTCTTACTTGGGTCAATCCATATGAAGTTATACAGGGATGGTTGCTTGACCATTTTTAAATATTTTAATTTTTTTATATGTGATTACCATATATTTGAGAACTTTAAAACAGTTTTTTAAAGTAATTTATCTTAGACCTTTACTGAATGGCGGCCATTTTTATTTGTCGGCGCGCGCCGATTTTTCAGTCTGCAGACATTAGCGAAAATTTGAATATCTCGGCACTGGGTTAAGTTACAACATTGCAATTGACATGATTCTTTTTAGAAAAGTGTCCTCTACAACATTGTCTATTACACAAAATACCCTAAATTTAAAAATAACCAGTCAAAATGACCTCCAAGGTTTGGTATCCAAATTTTCAAAAATCCAGTTTTTAGGCCCATTAATAACATACAAGGAGTGACTCATGAGAGTCTATTTTTTTCCTGTAGTTAGATATCATACACTACTAGCCTCATATAGAGCAAGAACACTACAAATGTTTCCTTAATTTTTTATGAATTTTTGAAATTTGAAAATTTTCATTTTTTGTAAAGTTTGAGGCTAGTTATCTCAGATGGGACTGAATATAAAAATATGATTTTTGCACAGTTTGTACACCTATGTGATAGCAATGTACTGTAAAAATTTCAACATTGATATCTGAGTGTAAACAAAGATATGAATTTTTGAAAATGAGGAAATAATTCATATGATACTACAACTGTTATTAGGACTGTTGCCTATTTAAATGGTTTATTGTTTCATTGTAATAAAATTTAATTGTTACATAGTGTTAACTAAATATATATCACAATATTCATTTAGTTTATTTATTTTTAATAATACAATATTAAACAACAGGAGCTTTCGGTTGTGTTCTATTATAATAAAAATGCCCATTTTCGTTTAGGTTTATTGACAATAAAGAATTATATTATTGCTGGGTGTGGCATTGTAGAAGTACATTACTGCTGGGTGTGGAATTGTTGTCAGTCTGTTCTGAAACCTCTGTTAGAGTGGATGTACATACTTCATCGTGAGTGTAGAATGTGTTATGTGCTTTGTTTTGTGTGTAATTTGTAATTAATTTTGAGAGATTAACTGGAATGCAATAACATGGATGAACAGTGCTCTGTTGGACAGATAACAAGTGAAGTGTGTCACAATACAGTTTATGGTTCAGTTACAAAAAACTTGGAAAAAATGCTATGTAACATCAGAAACAGAAATTTATGACGATCATTGTGTCAGTAAAATTACATCTCTCTCTTTAATGTTGAATGACATAGTAGCATGTGTGTATGATGGACAATGGTGGCTTGCCGAGGTTGAACAAAAAGTTTGGAAAACAATGACTTTTTGTGCATTTTTGCCACCCTGCTGGCCCGTAACATTATTCAAGAAATCTAATAGTGACAAAGTTTGGATACCAATGAAAAATGTTTTAATGAAACTTTGTGCTTGAACTTACCACAGCAACTGCGAGGTCTTATTCTACATCACAGAAGCCGTCAGAAGAAATAAGTGTTCTTAACATTCGCCACCAGGTTCAGGAATAGTCACATCTCGGAGGATGTTAATTTCTCAATTAATTTATTTTAAATACCGTATGTCAAAATAACATAAATGTTAATTTCAGTGATGTTTTCACTTTTTGTATATAATTCAGTACCTTGCTTCAATAATAATTGATTATATTCCACCAATATCACACATGAATAGGTAACAGCCATAAGATCAGTTGTATAGTAATGTGAATTATTTCCTCATTTTCAAAAATTCATATCTTTGTTCACACTCAGATATCAATGTTGAAATTTCTACAGCATGTTGCTATCATATAGGTGTACAAACTGTGCAAAAATCATATTTTTATATTCAGTCCCATCTGAGATAACTAGCCTCAAACTTTACAAAAAATGAAAATTTTCAAATTTCAAAAATTCATAAAAAATTAAGGAAACATTTGTAAGTGTTCTTGCTTTATATGAGGCTAGTAGTGTATGATATCTAACTACAGGGAAAAAATAGACTCTCATGTGTCACTCCATGTATGTTATTAATGGGCCTAAAAAGTGGATTTTTGAAAATTTGGATAGCAAACTTTGGAGGTAATTTTGAGGGGTTATTTTTAAATTTAGGGTATTTTGTGTAATAGACAATGTTGTAGAGGACACTTTGCTAAAAAGAATCATGTCAATTGCAATGTTGTAACTTAACCCAGTGCAGAGATATTCAAATTTTCGCTAATGTCTCCAGACTGAAAAATCGGCACGCGCCGACAAATAAAAATGGCCGCCATTCAGTAAAGGTGCCACATAAATTGCTTTTAAAAACTGTTTTGAACTTCTCAAATATAGGGCAATTACATATAAAAAAATTAAAATATTTAAAAATGGTCAATGAACCAACTTAATTTTTATTGTACCACTTCATTTGGATTGACCCACTTAGGAAAACAAATTGTATTGGCAAAGTGATTGTATATGGTTTCTTGTTTTAGCTATTGAGGTTCAGAACCTTAAAAGGTAACAGTTTGCAAAGGCTCTTCTTTAACTTACTTTGCAAAGTGTGGTCTGTTAATGTACTCCTTGCTGTATGAAATTAATTTATACGATTTCAATATTTATGTCATTAATGTGTTATCTTTTTCTTTTCTTTCAGTTGTTCTGCGACATCACTTACTCTGTTACATCATGTACTGAAAATGAAGCTAATCGATATGGGCGTTTTCTGTGTGCTATGTTAGAGACTGTAATGAGGTGGCACTCTGAGAAGGCTGTGTTTGAAAAGGTAAGTATATACTAAAATAAAAAATAGAAAAGAGATGACTTACCAAAAGGACCGGCTCGTCGATAGAAACAAATAAAATAAAATTACACACATACAAGCTTTCGCCACCACTGGCAGCTTCTTCAGGAAAAAGAGGAAAAAAGGGAAGGATATGGGTTTTAAGGAAGTGGAAAAGGAGTCATTCCAATCCCAGGAGTGGAAGGACTTACCTTAGGGGGGAAAAAGGAAGGTAAACAAATACACAGACACTCAGACATATCGAAACGCAAACACACCTAGACAGACACCTAAAAAAACATTTAAATAAATACTGTAGATAAAGCTCTTGGGGAAAACTGTTGAATTACCTTGATGCATGAAGTGACAAATTTGAATGGTAAAGTTTGTTTTCTACAGGCAGGTTTAGACACAAAAATATGAGGGTAGGTGGTGACGCATTTTAAACATGATACTGAGCCACAGTCAGTCATGTTGAATTGACAGTTATAGCCTTCATAAAAAAGAAACATACATTCACGCAACCACTATGTCCACCACGTCTAACTTCTTGACTGTGAATGGGGAGGGAATGTAATTTGGGAGGTGGGCGGGGGGCTGATCAGGTATGGGGATAGAATGTTCCATACTGCATGGCAGTAATGGAATGGGGTAGTTGAGCAAAAAAGAGAGGTATAAGATGATAACAAACGCCGCAGCAGATTAGTTGTGTACGTTGGGGCTTCGTGCTGCGGTGCGGGCTGCTGTTCACTATCGGGGGTTCGAGTTTACCCTCAGGCATGGGTGTTTGTGTTTACCTTAGTTTAAGTAGTTTGTAAGCTACTGATTAATAACCAAGCAGTTGAGTCCGATAGATTTACAAACACTTGAACATTTTGACAATAACAAATATCAAAATAATGAAAATAATAAACACAAAAATGGCAGCCCACAGTTGGAAAAGTTTTGTGTGCAAATTGTTTCTGAGTGGTTGTGTGGATGTATTCTAATGAAGGCTGTGGTCAAAAATTTACATTGTGAATGTGAGTGCCAGTTCTACATCCTGTTTTTAGCTCAGAGATTGTATTTGCAGGGAGTTTGTAATGTACCCTCATATTACAGTTGAACCTCGCTTTTACGCTTTTCAGGGGACTTTAGTGAAATGCTGTAAAATGCAGGAAATAATGTTTTAAATGGTAAAATATGCTTACTGGATCAGCCTTGCATTTCCGTAGTTTATGTGTGATGTTATGTACATAATAGACATCTAAATACTTGCCAGGGAGTTGATTATACAATAAAGGTTATCCAAATTTTTACTGTTTTGAGCGCCATGCAGAACTGGTAATTTTATGGGAAGTGGAAATTTTTGACGTAATTTCAGTCATTATAATCGAGGATGCCGCTATTGGCGGCAAACTGGTAATTTTATGGGAAGTAGAAATTTTTTCCGTAATTTCATTCATTATAATTGAGGACGCCACTGCTGGGCTATAACACATCTTCAAAATTACCTGAACCGCTTCGATAGATATCGTTTGGACGCCGCTGCCAGGCTATGTAACATCTTCAAAATTACTACCTTTTACTGGAATTAATTATTTACATAGTAAAACTCCTACAGTTCCGTTCGTTTTGCATTTTTCGGTGTTTCACACGACAATATTCGAGAATTTATTTGCGTTCTCGAGTACAAACAAATGCATAAGTATTTTTGTGACGTTTGTATAGGATCGGCATCTCTCACTATTATCGCTTTTTTGAGGTTGTGGGTGTTATGATACCCAACTGTGACAGATAAAGTTCTTTATTAACCAGAAATATGTATCACAAAAACAACACAACTATTTATTCTCACTTCAACAAAGCAACTGGTTCTGATTGTTTGAGTACTCGCCAGCCGCTCTGGCAAAGAAGCTAGCGGAAAGATGAACTACACCACCACAAATCAGCGTTATTCTCTCGTTAACAAACCGTTCTGTATGTCTGAGTACATGCCAAGCACTCTGCCAAAGAAGCTGGTGAAAAGAAGAACTACATTGCCACAAATCGGCGCGTCTTTGTCAACAACGAAACGCGAAATATACGTTTGAATAGCCGCAAAGTGTCAAGAAACTCGAATGCGAATAATTTTTAAGCACTATACTTTAAGGGGAAAGCCATGCTAGTGTCAATTATGTACATTATGTCATTTTTCTTCACGAACATGCTCTCAAAAAGTGTAAAACGCGGGAAAATCGTATATATGTTAATACAAAAACGAGGGCGAATTAACATTGTAAACATAGAAAATTTGACGGGACCGACAAAAAATGGTGTAAATGGCGGGAAAACGTAAAAACCGATAATGTAAAAATGAGGTTTTACTGTATTTACATTCCATCCTGGGCTTACCATTGGTAAGATAACTGAAGAGCTTCAGGTGTACCGTAAAGCAAGTCTGGAAAAACAGGCTGGTTGAAGCTTTGCTGACGCCCTGACTAATAGTCAGCAGTTGAGTTCAAAGCCATTTCTGAAGCTTCACAATATTATGCAAAGACTATTCTTAAAATCATCAGGTAAAAATCCCATCTCTCAGCATCCTTTACTTGGTAATAGTTGCACTTACCAGGTCAAGAATAAGCTAGGAATCAAAGTTTACAACAAAGAAGACCCCCATTTCTGTTTAATGAAATATATCAGCTTACAAAGTGCAAACTTTCATGAAGTTGACCAATGCAAAACTTACATTTCTTGTGTATAGTATTATTGAGCAGTCAAAATTCCATTGCAAGTACTCCCACAGCAGTTCAAAAACTGAACTTTCACCCTTTACATTATCATCACATTAATATATGAGATAAGGCTGCTATTCACCAAACTTAATCAGGGTTGTTTCAATCCCCAGTCAAAAATATCTAACAACTTCTCAGTTCAAATATTGCAAGGCGTGTCTGAAAGGTCCAGTGAATGGCAGATCATAACTGTAAGGATGAGGTGCCTGCTCATACAATTTGAGGGACATGTCAACAAGTGACTACTGCAGTGCAAAGTGAAGCAGTGGTAGACGCTGCGACCCAGCTAACAGGGTCAGTGCGACAACTCGTTTCACTGCAAAATGGAGCAATGGAACAACACATTAACATCAAGGTTTGTTTCAAATTAGGCAAAACTGTGAGAGAGACCCACGAGATGTTTGTTCAATTGTATGGTGTTGAAGGTTGGAGAGAACTCTACCAGAGTGGACAGTGAAATTTCCTGCATGACAATGTCTGTGCACACACTGTGATCCACATGCTCAACTTTCTTGCTAGTTGCGAGGTCACTGTGATTCCACACCCTCCTTATTCTCCAGATTTGGCACCAGCAGACTTCTTTAACCCCCACCTGAAATTATCCGTGAAAGGCTTACAATTAACAAAGGTTGCAGAGATGAGACAATGCGTGACCTCAGTGTTTTGAGCAATTCCGCCAGAAGTGTTTTCTGATAGTTTCCAACAGCTGTACAAACAAGGTCTGAAGTATATTATATCCAATGAGGAAAAGTTTGAATGCCAGTAAAGGTACTTTGTTTGTAACTCTTGTATCCTGTATTTCGTAAGACCGTTCACAAAACTTTTCACACGCACCTTGTACAAGTTTTTACAGGAATCATGTGATTCATCCCCCAGTGGCATCAGGAGATAGTATCTGGCTGGGGCAGGGATTTGTAATTAAGCCTGGCTCTGTTTTGTATGTACAGTGCAAATTACACTTCAAAGCTTGACATGCACTTCAAAGCTTGACTTGCTCTGAAAAGGAACTGTAGACCTATAAGAGACTCGATCGAGATCTTTGCCTTTCACAGATAGTGTTGTAAATATTAGTATTTTATTGTATATTTTTAGAGTTTGCTAGAGGAAAATGGTAATGTTTTAGATTGTGTATCTCTCCAGTTGTGAAACTGTGTGTGAAAGGTCACAATCTCCTTATTATTTGATTGTAGATGAAGTAATTAGAGAAAATTCTTGAACAATGAGGACTTGATCTTTAACACTAATGTTTTCCTGAAAGTAGTCTCCCTGTGGTCATGTTTATGTGTGTTTGGGTGTATGTGTGATTTGTATAGTTTTATAATAGGAGTAGTAAGAGCTTGAAAGCTAGAGTAACTGCTGTCTTCTTATTTCATGTCAGCTGTAGTTAAGTTTTTGCCTAGTAGTCTATGTATAAGTTTTGAGTTTTAATAATGAATTGTACAGGTTGGAATTAAACAATATAATGAGGACAGTTTACCTCTCACCACAAAGAAGTAACGACAAGCTGCAACAGGCGCATTAACACACACACTTATACAACACTTGAGCTATCAGCATGAATGTTCTATATTCTTAGGAAGGCCATGGCGGATAGGTTAAGTGTCAAATTTACATGTCTTTCTTTATGTGCCTGTCACAGCTTGTCATTACACCTTTGTGGTGAGTTGTAAACTATCCTTATTATATTTTTTGTGTTTTACTTATTTTCTAATTGTGAGGAGGTTTGAAAATGCTTTTTCAGCTGTTACTTGAACACTTTACTGATTGCCCATCTGTGTGTTCTTTCTACAGGAATGTGCAAATTATCCTGGTTTTGTTACAAAATTCCGTGTCAGCAATCAGTTTTCTGAAGCAAATGATCATGTAGACTATGAGAACTATCGGCATGTTTGTCACAAGTGGCACTATAAAATTACAAAAGCCATGGTGGTTTGCCTTGATTCAAAGGATTATGTGCAAATCAGGAACTCTCTCATCATTCTCATTAAGATACTGCCTCACTTTCCTGTCTTGTTGAAGCTTAGGCAGATCATTGAAAAGAAAATTGAAAAGGTAAGTTTTCCTTATTAGTTGTGTTTCTCAGATCACATAACATTCAGCTTAGCACAATTATTGAGTCTTTGATACATTAAATAGTCTATGCCTCTTAGATCATCCATTAAGTTCCACAAAATTTCTTGTATATAGTCTTCACAAAGAAGCATCTTTTTAAACTTAAAGTTGTTACATTATAAAATTAAATACTTTCCATTTTTCCAACCTTTTTAATCTGAGAATACTTAAAAATAACTCCTAAATAAAAGTAATGCAGTATAAACTTCTTAACAAGCAATTTGGGGGGGATGAACTGATGCATCATTATTATTTTATTTTTTAATGCAATGTTCTTGATGAAGTTACTTGCTTGCATTGCTAGTCGAATGTTGATATTCAATTAGCTTTGTTTTCCTTTTTCATATATATATATATATATATATATATAATTTACAGGTAACTTACTCCTTTCATTAGCTTCCTTACTCACAGCAGATGTTCTACATGTTTCCAGGTCCGTGAAGAGGAAAAGAATCACCGCCAAGATCTGTTCATATTAGCAACAAGTTACAGTGGCAAACTCAAAGCCAAGGCCGCAACTATGATTAGAGAGAACGACTTTCACCAGGTTGGGGAAAAGGTAGATAGTGATTAACACAAAAATAGCACAAAATATTTGTTTATGGAGTGTAACTTCAAAAAATAATTTTCTATGCTTCTCTAATGAATTGGTCACAAAATGTTTGATTATAAAATAGATAATACTTTTTATAGATTGTTGCTCTAGTACCAGTTTAATATGTTTATAAGTAATATTCTGAGTTAAGGATTAACAGTTCCACATATGTAAGACTATATTTACCCAAATGCAAGCCAACATTTTTCCCCCATTTTTGCTGTCAAAAAATGTAGCTACAGCTTGAGATAAGACAAGGTACAAATTTTCATCAAAACTTTATAGTGTAAGCATATATCTGGCCTATAAGATGACCCCCAAGTTACCGTAATTACCCAAATGCATGCCATACTTCTCTCTCTCAAGTTTTCAGGATCTAAAATACATCTGCTACTTACATTCCAAGGCAAAGCTTCACGAAGTTCCGAAAAATGCGATTAGATGCCGCCATAAGTAGTTTTCATGATTGGTACACAAGGATTTCACCCTTTGTTGCATTGTTTGCAGTCTGTTTTTGAACATTTCCTGCATGTAGTGCTACATTGTATCCAATTGTGAGATGCATATTATTATTATTATTATTATTATTACACCGCAAGATGACATTTCATCGCGCCAATGCACATGTGCGGCTGGAAACACAAGAAATTGCTCGAGAACAAAAGATAATGGATTTCGAAGGAAGCCGCTATTATTGCGTGTAGCTCCGAAATATTTTAACCCTTTCACTGCTCCGTACGTAAATATACTCTAATCGTTTCAGTGCGACTCTGGATATATTGAGAATTATTTTTGACAAGCGACATTGCAAAATCAAGCTGCATAGTAAATAATTAATTCTGTTCCCACTATATGGCATATAGGTTATTGTTTGTACCCTTGTCCACTCAGTAAATTAATAAAGCTCGAAAAGCGAATATTTTTTTAATATGCAAAATTTCGTTTTCGTAAATCTTTCCTCCACAATGTAAATTTATCAGCGTAATATCGCAGATGCGCTGCATAGCACGCCTTCAACCCCCAAACAATATATATTGAATCGATACGTTTCGATGTGATATGCATGGAATACGCGAATGTTTCTGAACCGGAGATTCGCGCACTACTCGTCGAGATTTAAGAAAATTCTCATTTGTCTTATACCTAACTTTCACCTTTAAAAAAGTTATCTGTAGCGTAGACTTAAGGAGGTTAGGTATAGGTTAAACAATTTTTTTTTTTTTTTAGTATATGAGGGTGCGTAGCGTCCGAATCTACAGTTCAGAGACAGTAAATTGATTTACAGTTGTACGTTCGATATATATCATTTCAGGCCGAGTTCCTTAGAGTGTAAGCTTTCTTGTAAATTATCCAGAAAGCTGTACTCTTAGGTTCCAGCCTTTAAAATCACAATATATTCATAAAAATCATAACATTCGCCAGTTCTATACATATCGTTTTAATACTTAACCGCTTCGATATATGTCATTTAGAGGTCGAAGCCGCCCTATGCAGCATATCTGCGAAATTACCAATTTCAGTCTAAATTTCAATTGTCGTATAAGGCGATGTCGGATTTTGGGTGGAAGCTGATGACCTCGCTGTTGAGTGCCCTAAAACGCCAATCATCATCATCATCGGATTTTGGGCTTTTTTTTATGATTGAGTCATATTCTTATCTGCGGAAATATGCGGTAGTTATTTTGCTTTGGAAGCTGTGGTGTTGGTGTTTCCAGGTTGGAACAACCAGAAGCTGGGGGTTTGTGGTTAAATCTGGGTGAAATAAGAGAATTACCCTGGAATTTTCTTTGTTTTAGTCAACAGTTAATTTTTTACTGGTATAAACTGTACTTTGTCTCACTACTGCAGAATAACACTCCAGCAACAAACTGCTTTCAAGGAGTGAGATATCTCATCTGTAGAGGTCTGCACAGGTGCGGATATCCATAGTATTTCTTAGTTTATGGATAAAATTTGAAGCGACGTGGATATTTGCATGTTATATGTGGATAAAGTGAGGTATCTGCCCAGTACATCTGTTGAAATGTTAGCTGAAAACTTCAAGCCTGTGGACATTCTTGGAATCCTTTCAAGGCCCAGGTTTAGTGGAAATCTGTTGTCCTCATCTCCTGGCCACAGCAGACATAGCTGTACCCGAGACACCTGTGCCTAGTCTGTTTATGCAAGCGTATCTTATCTGCGGTCTGTCAAGTGCTTAGTGGGTGTTAAACAGGCCCACTGCCCACCAGAGGTGCCATGCCAAATTTCCGCTGCTCAGTTAGCACTTTGTAGTGACCGAGTGCCAATGTATATGATAGTGAATACAGTGACTGTTCTTTCTTAAATTGAACATGAGATCAATGGATACTATATCATTTAAAGTGAAAAGAGGTGTTTTGACATCAGTGAAGGGAAACAAATTGAAATTATCAATTTGGAAAAATATTCGGATATGTCTTTGATGGCAAGGACGATATAGTGACCTGTTTCGCATGTAAAAAAAGTACAAACTTACACTGTTTCATCGCAAATGAATGGTACAGATGCACATATAATATGAACAAACATTTATGTTTATGTATTAGATAAATGGTGCTGGATGTAATAAAGACCAAAAGTAGCATTTTATAGCAACTTTCATAATTGGATACAGTGTATAGTGAAAGTAACGTATTTAAGAAGGTACAGAATGTTAGATTGTATAGGCTGGCCATAGCTGCAGCCAACATTCTCTCTCTCTCTCTCTCTCTCTCTCTCTCTCTCTCTCTCTCTCTCTCTTTTTTTTTTTTTTTTTTTTTACAGTTACCAATTAGAAGTAGACGGCAGTTTTAACAATTGAAATGACATGCTGTCCTTTGTGTCACATAACCTCTCGTGTTAATATGGGACAAATAATGTCCCTTTTGTAAAACTATGAAAGAACTGTTTATTTTTTTAATGTAAACACAGTAAAATCTCCTCTATGCTGATCAATTTTAACCACTGCAATTTAACCCTTTCACGGCTACGAGGGCCGCACTTCCTCCACGCCCAGCGGCTGACGGCGGTGACCGTGCTGCCTGCCTGGCCGGCGGGCCGTTGACTAAGCCGGCGGCCTCTGTGGGCTGTGGTGCTCACAGTATACAAATGCTCCGCTGAAAAATCAGTATCACGTAATACGGACACAGGGCTTACACCTTCTCATAACAATCACAGAGAACCAACCGAGGCTCTCTGTTATAAGTTTATCCTGTGCCGACAAAAGGTTTCTTTAGAAAAATTATCAGAACGTTTCTATTTGCCACAAATATATTCAAGCTAAACGGTTTCAGAGAATACTGCTGCTAACGAAGATATCGCAACTCTGACAATTCTTACCATAATCTATACATATTGTAACAACATATGTATCTAATGCATCTCCTTCTAAACTACTTGACTGATATGAACTGTGTTTGTTACACATATTGGCCCACTTTAGGTTATGGTAGTAACACTAAAAGTGTGCCTTTGCGATCATCTTTTGACAGCTCGAAATTTAAATGAAAATACCGGCTTAACCTTTCATCTGACACAAAAATTGAATAACCGAATTTGTAGAGGAGAAAATTTTCTACAACTTTGCTCTTTTATGTTTTTTGTTTTATTTTTTCGTATCTCGTACTGTTTCAGAGATATTTGCAAAAATAAGGGCGATTTTGGGATGTCTGTCTGTCCGTAACTTGTTCCATGTTTTTAAGATGAATTGTTCAACCGATTAGCTCCAAATTTTACAGACATAATTGTAGGCTGCCAGAGACCAGAACCTCCCTTTTTCAAATTTTTCGGACAAAAAATACTGTAGTAATACCAAAAAAGCTGTTTGTAATGTAATTTTAATTGCAAACGAACCGTTCATCTGAGACACAAAAATTGAATAACCAAATTGGTAGAGGGGAAAATTCTCTACAAATTCGCTCTATTACGGTCTTCGCACATCTGACATATAGTTCAGTCAATATGATGTCATAAACAATGATAGTCACAAGAGACAGCCCCATCGGACAATGTGTGAATAACGACGTTCTATTCATCTATTACTTGAGAATGAGAGCACTTTAGCAACTTCCACATACTTTAAAAATATATTCGAACTTTAAAAGAAACTTTTTTCGTGCCAATCTCAGCGAAATGATGAAATGAAAGGAGATAATAGCTTACTACCTTTCCACTGTTCACATACTAAAAATATGTCATTCAGGATGGCGTTACGATCTATTATTTATACACAACCAATTGGTTTCGACATTGTAGCCTAGCACTACACACAGTTCACGATATATGAGGGAGTAACCAGTAAGGTTCATGAAAAACCAATCCATTGCTCGTAAGGGTTTGATCTATTACGTCTTTACTCAGGTTTCCCATCCTCATTTATGACTCAGGCTTAGGACTGCCGCTGGCTGAGTTAAAAACTTCTTTTTTTTTTTTTCCCACGCTTTTCTTTTCTTGGCACGTACATTGCTACTGAAGCAACCTCAAATTTCCTTAGTGTATGATATTTTTCAAAACATGTCACTATGCAGAGAGCAACTTAACACTTTTTACAATTAATACACGTCATTTTTTCGTGTTGAATTAGCAGTATATACTACACAACGTCTCTGGGAAATTCTTTTTTCTCTCTGTTACTTCGAGAAACCCTGAATAATGTCCTCTTTATTTTCTGGTCGAATTGGAGTTTTCTGTTTTGGTGTCTATGGGATCTCAGTTTATCCACAAAATTTATTCAGTAACCAGTGGATTAGTTCTATGTGGAATTTTGTCAGTGGCGTCGTCTTTATTTCATTAATAGCACACAAGTCAGTTAAATGGAAAAATACTTTCTTGTACCATTTCATTGTCCTGTGCACTGTATGGGACTTAACATCATGACCATGATATCAAGAGCACCCGTTGACTTACTGTAGTTGACTAAACAAGAGGGTTTTACTTTATTACGTCCCATTTTATGATCCCTTTTCTCTGTCTCAACAAAATCTGGTCCGTTTACTGTGGGAAGCATCCAAACTTCTTTATTGTCCATCGATTTTAGTGCTAACAGTGTTCCACAGGACTTGTAATTCCCCCCCCCCCCCTTTTTTTTTCAGTTTCCCAGGCATCGGTGGAAAATGTTTAATGTTTTTGCGCTCTGTTGTGATTGCATTTGCGCATTTCTCATGGAGCCGCAGGAATAATTCCGGGCTCAAATACCAGTTATCTAAATAAGTGGTACGACCTTTTGTTGTGATGCGGCAATAAGAAAGTCATAACAACATCGCCTGATTTTCCCCAGTCGGCATTACCAGATTCTGTCTCCGTGGCAGCACCAGTGTAGACAATGTAATCTTGAGTACAGTTACTTCGTACATCACAAAGAGCAAAAATTTTAATACCAAAATGGCTACGTCTTTTCGGTATATACTGTTTAAATCATAGCCTTTCTATGAAAAGAAGCAGACTTTCATCTATTACAGGGTTTCAAAATGGAACTATGGCCTCTTGAAATTTTTTTATTGTGTGTTCTACAACAATACGTATTTTCTCACGAATATCTTCTGATACAGTGGTATTAACACTGAAGTGTAATAAATGCAAAATTAGTTTGTACCGGTCTCTCGACAGTATCTGAGAAAATACTGGTGTTTTAAGCAAAGAATCTGTTGACCTATATTCATTCATTTCTAACTTCATAGTTCTTCGCATAACAAAGGAACTGGTCAGAAGCAGTAAAATTTAACAGATTCTATTTGCTTCCATTGTGATGATCTGCTGGGTACTGTCGTCAGTTTTTCGGTACTTGTTTATTTCTTTACAAATAGCAGAAACAAATTCTATGGGCATAAAGTACAAGAAAATGTCTAAATGATTTGCTGTCTCATCAAAATCTATTTTTACATTGCTAAATATTTCAATAAATGGTGGTATTTCGTCACAGATTGATTCTCCGACCAATCATACGTTCTTTTTCAAGACGTCGTTATGCTAACCACATCATCTACTTTTTCCTCTTCAGAACAAGAATTTTCTGACATAGTTCCTGGCAGCAGCTGGTCCAGACAGATCTGCGTCTTCATCTGAAAATAGGTCTGAACCGTCACTACAATCATCACTACTGTGCATGAGAATATCCACTATTTCTTTGTCTGATATATTATGAGACGACATTGCAAAGCAGTAAACTCAAACACTGTCATCTCACAAAACTTGGATACAAGACTGGCCCATTGCTCGATTCCTAAGTGGAAAGAGATGGGAGCAAGGGAAAACCATAGTTCTTTCCGGCATCACAAAGAAGAACAGATAACGACAGTTTTTGTGGGTGCCTTGAGAAACGGACAATAGTCAGTCGCCATTCTACCATTTACTTGCTCCTACGCCCAGCTCTATTGTGCATGTTTACCTGCTACCACGCCCAGGCATACATTAATATCCTTAGCCATCTGGTCTTCCCAACTGCCTGGAATAAATGAATGCCCGCAGCCGTCTGGCTCTTCTACCTGCTGGGCATACATGTATGCCCGTAGCTGTCTGGACCTTCCCACGGCTGGGCATACATTATGCCCATAGCTGTGAAAGGGTTAAGAAAATGCCTGTATTAAACAGCTGTCAAAGTGCTCTGACCACACGGGCTCTGAAGCGCTACTGTGTGTGTCTGGATTGCCAATGTTTTCCTGTTAAGAATAGCCTGTTTTGCAGTAAGTATAGAACAGTTACTATGATTCAAGAAGTCAAAAGTACTAAAGTTGTCACAGAAATGACACAGTTGACAATAATTATATCATTACATACCATGGTTTTAAATACTGGTATTTTTTACTATTACCCATTCAATACTTTAATATCTCCAGATGCGGATAACGAACTTGCAGATGCTGGTAAAGTGCCGCGGATGCGGACCTTGCAGATGATGTGTGGATGCGGATAAAACTTTCCTTATCTGTGCAGACTGTTAACATTTCTAACATGTCGTCAGGAGAAATTGGGAATAGTGGTTTGAGAAGCTTTGCTTTCAAAATAAATGTTGTCTTACACCAGATGAACTACTTTAATAGTGTGAATATGATTTATTAAATCCGTTAGACTCTCATTTGAAACATAGCCTCTGTGGGAACTAGTTGTTACAGTGTGCTGTGTCATAAATTCAAGCAAGCTCAAAGCATAGTTTGCAGCAGTGTTCATAGGGGTGCCACATGTAGCAGTGTCAGTGATCATAGTGCTACCAAGTCAGTTACAAAAGATATGCCGTGTCATGGCGTGCAATCACAAGAAAACTACCGACAAGTAACATACTCTAGTATCATTATAAATAAAAAATATATAATTTTTCCTGCTAGGAGTTTTTGGTCTGTAATATTCATACTCTAGTATCAGTGTAAGAAGGAAAGTTGCTTCAGCCACTTACGAAATTTTAATGCTCAAGGCCAGCCATTGTGCCATCATTAATAATTTTAATAGCACATATATTTTTGATATATCTTAAAGTGTAACTTGCGCTAAAGAACCAAATTCCAAGGTTAGTTTATCATATTTATTTTAGTTATTTCATAAATAGGTTAGAAATTATGCAATTGTGTTGACATGTAAACAGGGAAAAATTTTTGACAATCAATTAAAGCCTTTACTATTTGGTTCCAGCCTAACAATGTTCCCACTTTATACTCTGAATTTCAGAGAACATACTCCGGTTTGCATGAATAAAACGGAGTATCTACTTTATACTCTGAATTCCAGAGAACATACTACGGTTCGCATGAATAAAGCAATTTGGAGAATGTACTTCAACCAAATATGTTCTCAGCATGAGTGAAAGGGTGAGGGAAGTTACTCAAAACAGAGAACATTTTTCCAGTTGCATATGAATAAAACCAGAGAAGTTTCTCAAGACCGGAGAACAGTCTCCATTTTCTGAAGTGAGCTCTCTAGCATACTTCATGCTGAGTAACTTCTGTTAAAGTTACATTTTACTGTGGTTTATAATAAAAATGAAAAAATTTGTGTTGTGTAGAAGGCAAAAAGAATTCCTTTATACTTAGGCTAGTGTGAAGAAATATGAGAGAGATGTTTATGCAAATAAAAACATTTTGCTGGCGAGTAGCTTTCTTTACAATCATAAGTGTGACTCTTCAATCATTTTATACAGTAACGAAAGTGATATCAGTGGAGGTTTTTCATTACCGACGTAGAAATAAAACATGGGTAGATTCTCCTGCTTGTCTTACCTGTTTCTTTGGAGTGTATATTTATAGTTGTAAACAGCTACATAGTAGAATAGTATTGTGTGATTTTAAGCAGGGTCTATTAATAAGGCCTTACAAAGTTAATTCCAAATAAAGTGCATACCAGGACTTCAGACTGTATCACAAAATAAATATAGCTGCAATCCAAAGTACGGTATTCATTCTACCCAAATCAGTTGGCTTATTTAAGATGTGTTTTATGCCTTCGTAATCATAACTTATGATAGCTGTAGGTATACATGACAGTGAAATTAATAACTGCTTATTACATACCAAGCAGTCTGTTTCTGTAACAAAATCATATGGCCTATTGCTTATGAGCAGATCATTGTGTGTCATATTTAACAAAAAGTATCATATGTTAGAAATATCTAACATCATTCCATGTTCAAACAGATGAAAATGTAATGCATTCTTCAAATTTCGTTCACAAATTGTGCTAATCCAACTTCAATAACAAAGTTTCACTGATAGCACAAGCCCCAAAAAAATTCATAAAAATATAGCATCATAACTTGTATATGTTGTGCATAGCATTTGCAGCACTTGGAATAATTGTGCAAAGATAATTTGGATATAACATAATATTCACTGATGGTTGAGTAATGATGGTCTTGTCTTTCATATACCAATTAGTGTAAAAATTAAACAAAACAAATTTTCATTTGCTTTCAATGTTCTGATTTTTAAAATATTTTATGGAACTATTAATTTCTATCAAGACTTTTGGGAGATGTGAATATTGAGTGTTATTGTATGTGAATACAAATTTTGTGTGTGTTTGAGTTCGATTAAATTGCTTATTAAATTGATGCTCAATAGCAAACCATTACTGTTTACAGTCTGCAAGTGTGGTACAAGAATCTAAACAAGAAGTATCAAGTTCCGCTGTGGTGTTACCTCCAAAGCAGATTAATGGTGACATCGAGCGAGGTTGGTTCTAATGTTGTTTTATATAATTGAAATTCTCACATAGTTTCTGACTTGCATTAGTGGATCAGAAAATTAAAATTATTCAGTGTCTGGCAATATATGGCTACAATCTGGGCTTCTTGCAATGGCTTAGCAGTTGTGTTGCTGGCTTGTGTGTTTTGAGTCATTAGTTGAAACCTAGCTCTGCGTTTTTTGGAAAGTTCTTGAAAAATATTATGTTTTTTAATACACATAAGTTAATTTTTTATGTTTAATAATGAAAATTTGTAGTTGGAATTTAACACCTTGACAATATACATTACAACTCACCACTCACCATAAAGATTATTGTCAAGTGACACACACACACACACACACACCATTCCATTACAAATAACAGACAAATTTGGTTGTTACTTGCATGTACCTTGTGCTCAACAGTAGATGATCGTAACTCATAAGAATAAGTAAGTGGGTGTATATAGTGTGGCTCATAATATCTTGTACAGGGGCATCGACAGATGTGTAGAAGAGTGGAGAATCACTCAGTGACTACTTGCTATGTCACAGATGTACATTGAATTTTCCTAGAATAAAAGGTAATAAGTAGAGGCACCTGTTTGCGGTGAAAATTTTTGCTCCATTTCGTCATTTTTTAAAAACCTATTTTGGTATATTTTTCGCTATTTTTATTTTATTTCGTCAATAATTTTGCTAATTTTATTTTCACTTTTTAACAAATAAAAACTAAAGCAAAAATCAATTATAGCCTCATTGCAGTGTAACACTTTTTTTTATCCAGAAAACATGAAAATTTGACATTGATAGAGATACATAAAAAAAAAAGGTTTGAGAAACACTGATCCTATTACTTATACAAGTTTTACTAGCCTAAGTAATTTACATATGTGTGTATGTTTTATGAACCCTCAGTCTTGTTTTTAACAACATCAAGTTAATTGATTCTCAGAAGCCCCACAATCTAACTGGCACTTTGTTCAACTCATATTGATTCCATTAGGGGAAAAAAACTAGGTAATCTGATTTCAAGCTGCACTTAGAAACGAAAAATATGGATAACCGAAATGGATAGCGCGCCCCTTCCTTTGCAATTTGCACACTTAAATTACTATTACATCGCAAACAACGATACCCGAGAGAAATAAGTATATCTATCGGCCCTTTTACTCCACATTTACACTCGGCAGCACCTGCATTGCACGTAATTATTGGGTAATACTGCTGACGAGGACTTATCACGTGTTTGTGTGTGTGTGTGTGTGTGTGTGTGTTTGTGTGTGTGTGCAGGACTGCAGCAGTTCCTCATTATTGAGACAAAAATAAGACGCAAAATCTAGTATTGTTGTGAAAAATATGTTTCCTTTTTAAGCTTTGGAGCTAAAAATCATATATATATACGTCTCGAGCACTGAAACACAGGGACTGAAACGATTAGCATATATTTACGTACGGAGCAGTGAAAGGGTGAAAATATTTTGGAGCTACGCGCAACAATCCCATTGTGGCTTCCTTTAAAATCCTTTATTTTCTGTTCTTGGACAATTTTGTCTATTTTCACCCATATAATACGCGCATTGGCGTGATTAAATGTCGTTTCTGTGAAAGATATTACTTTTCTCTTAAACTTCACGGTTTATGCTTCTTCACGATCAGATACAAGGTAGCACATCACGCAAAGTTCAAAAGCAGTCTGCAAACACTGCCACAAAGGGTGGAATCCAGAATGTATACCATTCACAAACCCAACTTATTGCGGCGTATAGCAGCATTTTACGTAACATGCATTCGCGTAAATACGGTTTGTTCATCCACTCTTAGTTTCCGATGATTGACTTTTTCCAAGGAGATGTTTGTCTCGTGTTGTTGATAACACGAATTCTTCCTTGTCCACTTTCGCTCGTTTTGCCGCTGCAATGATGTACGTAACTTGTGTCTTCACACCTGTCGAAAGCACTTCCTCCTTGTTCTTCTTATGGAACGAACTGCTATTTATGTTTTGGGCAGGTGTCCTTTCTTTGCCATTCAATACTCAAACAGCTGTATTTGCACAATATTTTCCTTGTTTTATGATAGACATAAAATCCATCTAAGTCAAATTCTCTTTCACAATCAAAAACTGTTACGACCATCTTAATAATCTGTTGTACCAAAAGAAATCACTGAAAGAACCAGCGATCAGAAACAATTATGACGACGCAGTACACTACCAGTCACTGTATCAAATAAACCGCCGGAAACGAACTTCTTCACTGCACAGGAAATGAGGTTGGCAAGACTCAAAACGATATATATCGAATTGGTTTACAATCGACTGTGATTTATATCCCGTAATTCTGCCAGTACATTTAAATTACTGATGAGATTTCATAATATTTTGTGGATTGTTTCGTGATTTTTTTCAATTTCAATGATTTCATGATTTTCCGCTAAATTGGAAAATATCACAAAAATTTCGTGCTTTGTGTAAAACAGGTGCCTCTAGTAATAAGTAATACATAGAAGAAATATACTTTTATGTCAATTAAAGGTAAAAACGTATGTTTTTTGTGTTAAAATCAGTTGGGATTGAAAGAGAAACGTAGGTGGCAACGAGTTATGACATCTTGTCACTTGTGTGTATCAGACATAAATTATTGTAGATTTTGTTAAGTGATTAGTTAAACAATACAAGTTCATGTGTTGTGAATATAAAGGGAATTTGCAGCTCAGAATTTTTATTTGGTAGACTTAAAGATTTCTTCAAGACTTCCCAGTGAATTATCCTTGCATTCTAGGTGACAAAGCTGATGTAACATGGAAGAAAGGAGGAAACTGATTAGTTGGGTCCTCCTATAAGCATAAAGAACATAAGCAACCTGGGAGAATTGTAACCTGCAAAATAAAGTATGGTAATGTGGAAATAACTATGAGATTATGACTGTACTCAGATCATCATCACATACTTGCCAAATTCTGTGGTAACGCTACAGTATCTAATGTTTTAGTCAGTAATAATTAAGGACCAACCGAATATTCGGTTTCGGCCAAAATATTTGTTTCGGCCGTAGTTTCAGTTGTGGCCAGAAATCGGTCGAATGTTCAGCTTGGCCGAAATTAGCTTTCTCGAACTTAATGATGAAGTCCGGTCGCCTTCTGGGTGGATTTAGTCAAGAATAATGCTTTACCTCAGTTGATGGCGTGCCGTTTTAAGTGCTAGGAGTCTCTCCTACCATGTAAAAATTGTAGGTATTTTGTTGTCAGGCACAATATTGCGCAATCGTATCTAATAGTGATAGACTATGTTAGTAACAATTTAACTTTATCAGTATTGTACGGAATGGAATGGATTATCATACTGTTATGCTGTAAAGCTTTATTCAAGAGTTTCCTTTAAAGTGGGGACCTTTTTTTATAACTATAATGGGTTTAGGAAACATTGATAGTGTGGAACACACCTTTCCCTGCTCAGTTTGTGTAAATTTATACTGACACAGTCATAATATTTGTCGGAACTGTGACTTTATTTTTTTAAATACTTTCTGTGTCATTGATTGAAGCTGCTATGTATTTAGTAATGCCAAACGGGAGATATGTAAAGTTGTTTGTCGATTGCAAAAAAACGCTCTCAAGTACAAAATCGTAAAAGTGACTTATGGAAGCAGACAAATATTACTTTCTCCGTATTTTTTTATTTTGATAGTCATGTTGAGGCTCTGGTATTTCGTAGTATCTATTTGGCATATTTGTTGTGTGCCTAAAGACTATGTTCCTAGAAGTGCAGAACTGTGGAATTTGTGGTAGCTATATAGTAGTCACGATAGTTCTAGGTGAACGGAACCGGAATGATCTGGAACTATCAAAATTTACATGGAAAAACAAAAAATCGGCCTTGAAATGGATACACGTGTAAATTTACTTCATGTTATAACAGAGTAGTTCATTTTTCTGTGAAGATTAAGTGTACCCGCTGTTCTTGTTTTGTTTTATGGTGCTCTTATTTATGGGAAACTCGTAATTCCGAGACTCGAAATATCAAGACTACTCTATCGAGTTCAGTTTACTTATTGTCAAACTTTTTTAAAAAATTTCTTTTCTTAGGTAGAAAAGTCACAACAAGGAGAAAAGAATCCAATTTGGAAATACTTCAATAAAAGTACCATCCATTTGTGTAAATCTGTTTGCCTCCTATGTCATCTTTTATGGACTCGAGGTTAGGCTTACGCACACTCAAGAAGGCTTAGTACTGGGAGGAGATCTTGAAAAATGTGGTAAAACTAGTGGTTTGAGGTGGAACGTAAATATACAGAAATTTTAACTTATCTTATTTACTCAATTATAAGACGAGTTTTTCCCCCCAGATTTGTCATTCAGAAAATACAGGGTCCTATATTCGCAGACTAGCGAAAGTCAACATTTTTATGACGTGACTAAGTAAAGCTTCATAATAGCAAAGTCTCACTTACTTCCAGTGCAACACAATAAATTGTATTAAATAATACTTTTTAAGTAAAATGTTTAATGCAGTGTATCATTTGAGCTGCCCTAATTTCATAATATGCAAGATTAAGTACAAAAACTGCATGCAGAATTGTTAGCTTCAGAACTAAAGAAATCAATGTGGCGTATACGCACTGAACTGAGTGTAATTTCTTTGTTTTCATTTCTTTGCACTTTTCTTTTACTACATGCATTTTCATATTTCGTGCTTAGTTTAATTTCGTTCGGAAGTCCTGGAACATGTTAGAAACACTAAGGCGAAGAAAGAAACTAAAATGGAAACGGCTCACAGTCACTTTATCAGGATAAAGTTGCAAAACTTCGGACAATACGAGATGTTTGTTTAAAATGTATTTTACCGAGAATGAGGTTTTTATTATAATAAAAACTTTATTGAACACGAGTTGTGCATATTATGATAAATAATTTAACATAACGGTCTATGAGTGATTTTTATTTTATCATTAAATAAGGCAATACATGAGCATGTCACTTTTGCACAAGACTATAACATAGTGATGATGATGTTTATTATGATACAATAGCTATTCAAATAAACCAATACACTATTGCATCACATTTGCGCCAAGTTATGTGACTGTAAGTCACGATTGTTCCAAGTTGTGTGAGGACAATGTTGCCCGCCGAAACTAGAAGAGGAGCTGAATGTTCGGTTTGTTTGTCAGACTCTACTTACAATGTAGTTACCCTTTGATACTGCTGGTATTTTACTAGAGACTGTTATGCATCTGAGTTGTTTTTGAGATAACTTGGAACATAGTTCTTGGGGATGTTCAATAAGTCCTTAACTTCCCTTTTTTCCCAACAAGTACAAAGTGGTGGTACAGTCTGTCCTGTACTGACCAAATGTTTTGTTCAGTTACACTACAGTATTATTTTCAATGACTTCAGATGACATGCAGAACTGAATACTGTTTATCACTTGTGGCACAAATTCAATACAAGCTTGTTCTGTGAGGATTGGTTGGTGAAGTTGTGAAAACTCCTAGGCAGTCAGGTTCGTGAATGTCCCTCCTACCCCATCACAGCCTCTCCACTCGTGAATAGTTCCAAAGAAGTAACATCAAAGTTCACAGAATGCTGTGTCCTAGTTAAAATTTCTTTCTGGTTTTTATACTGATATGATGATCTATCTGAAAAACAAGGAACATTTTTTTTTTTTTTTTTATCTGGGACATATCCACAATGACTTTAAAAATCAGGGAACTTTTCATTCCTTTACTCATCAGGAACCTTTCATTCTTTTAGTCATCAGTTACATTTTTGTATATTTTACTGGCAGTAATTCAACAGTACTGTGAGGATAATTTACAAATTAGCACAAAGACATACAATGATCTGCAACAGGCACAAAGAAAAAAGGACACACATACAACACTTAAGCTATCAGCCATTAGCCTTCATCAGATAAAAGAACAGTCACACTTCACAGATGCACACCCATTATCTCCAGCCGCTGCAATTCGAAACACGCTTTGCCTTAGGGGATAGGAGGAGAGGAGAGGAAGGTTGCAAATTTTGGGTGGGATGGATACAAGCAGGGTCCTACGAAACATGTAATTTTGAAATTGGTGGAAAGACACACACACACACACACACACACACACACCACAAGGAATGTGAGATGGCAGGAACTGTTAAGAGAGGTTGACTACTGAATTGGGATGTTGTGGTTCTGGTTTGTATGGTTTAGCATTTTGAGGTTTGGTTTGGGGGGGGGGGGGCTGGAAGTGGGAGATTGAGCATATGGGAGAGACTGGGTTTGTGTGCAATGAGAGGAGGTTGAGGTTTGTTGGAAAGGTTGTTGAGGGAGAGTGTATTGACTTTCCGGAGGTGGGTAACCAGGAGATTGGATAGTTTTTTTCAGGTGGAGGGAGGTGTGATGTTCTAATTTGCGGTTGGCCTGTAGGAGGATGTTCTGAACTGCAAGTGTGGATGTGGAAGAGGAAAGATTGACGATTTTGATTAGGGTTAGGCGTCAACAGGTGTGTTCATTGGCTGAGTTGATGTGTATGTTAAGCATTAGGTGGGTGAGGGCTATGGATTGTTCATCTTGGAATTGGTACAAGGCATGGCGAAAGGATGGGTTACAGCCAGATAAGGGAACTTTAGTGTGAGACCCTTGGGGGTGATGCCAAATGTGAAACAAACCTAAGTAAATAAAATGTGGAAACATAATCTGGCTAGGGAGAAAGCATGTTTGCAAAGGGAATGTAAATAAAACTTGATGGGGTTATTGTAGGGATGTTGTAAAGGTGACAGTATTTGGAAGATGAAAAAGTGAGAAATATGTGCTATGAAAGAAATAAAAAATATGTAAAAATGAAAATACGTACAATAAAAAAACATACCATATATGGGGAGAGAGATAAAGGTGAAATGACAGAAAAAGGAATTGAGCTATAAAAAAGAAGAAATAGAAAATGCTGTATTGATACTTATAACAAGTGTGTTTTTTTTTTCTTTTAATCTGCTGTGGCTGTCATTACTTCTTACTCCTTGATCTAATTCCACTTCTGCACTGTCTTTTGTGTACAACTTTCCATATAATTTTTGTAATTACTATAATTGCATCACTTCCTCGTTAAATCTTATTAGTATCACCTGACATAAGTTTTGTTATTTGCCTATTGTCTGAATTAGCATTGTACTTCATGAAGATCGGCTGAAGTCTTCCTTTCTTTCCTTTTATGAACTTAATAAATTTCAAAATGGAATTTTTCTATTATAGACATAAATAACTATATTATTGTGTTGTGACTTTCATTCCACTGGTACTTTCCAAGTTCAAAGCAATTCTGGAACTCCCAGTGTTGGTAGCACTTACATCGTGTTTCAGTTTGGTAGATATTTTGAGACTTACACTTGAGACCAGTTACATGGACTCTGTTAAGTGACTTTTTTCCAAAGTAGAAAAATTGGGCTTCTATCACTTCCCCTCTCAAACCACAATTTTCAAAACAATAAGCATTGTACATCCCCCCCACCCACCCCCAATTTTTTAAGTACTTTTGTAAGACTTGAAGTAGACATTGGCTACTTTTTAGTTATTAGTGTATTAACCCTATGCATTTTTTGTCTGCAGATAGGGAGCGCCCATCGGAAAAACATGAAAAAGGAAAAGATGTCAGTAGCCGAGAATCAAAGGAGAGGTCTGAACGCAAGACTGAGGCTGCAAGGCAAGGTGCAGGAGGAACATCTATAACAAATGACCTGCCTTCTGCCAAGCAACCGTCAACTCCAAAACTGGTACCTGCCGGACACGGTGCCACTGCAGTTGAAACAAAAAGAGAGCAGCCACCATTGTAAGTATTTCTCAGCATGGTAAATAAAATTTTTGCCGCGGCAGTAATGTGTGTGTGAGTTGTGCCCGAGTGATATGTCGGACTGTATTTGTGCTCCATTATTGTGACGAAGGCTGTGGCCTAAAATTCAGCTAAGTTTGTGCGATTTTCTTTTGCCTGTTTGTGGCTTTGCAAGCATCTTTACGATGAGTTGAAACCTATCCTCAGTACATTCTTCACTTTCCATCCAGGACTTTCCATTGTTACATTCATAATAAGAGCTGTGCTTTACATTTAGAGCACCTTCACAGGCTGTGTTTCTTGTAACGATTTACTTAAGATATCATTTCCCATGTACTGGTGGCCAGTAGTAATGCCTTGTAAGAGTGTAATGTATTTACACAGTAAGTTGACCTTCGTACTGAACACACAGTCTCCATCAGTTCATAGTTTGAGTCCATTGAGTTGTTACTCTCTTCATAATAGTGTTGTTACTGCTGCATCGGGCATAATATTTCTCAACGAGGATAATAGATGCAGAAAGATAGCACTCTGTTGTCACAATATGTGATTTTAATATCATAAAATTTATGTCTGAAGATGCAAGTGTCGAAGTATAGCTCTTCCCTTACTCTGCGGTGGGTCAGTAAAACTTTGACATTTGATCGAACTTGGTGTGCATTTTTTGGCCTTCAGGGTGCTTTAGTTGCAGTGATTGAGCTTTGGTTTTGGAGTCATAACCGTAAACCCATGTTTTGGCACCAGTTATGACACTTTTGAGAACAAGGTCATAATTGGTGACATTCAGGAGCTTCTAAATGATGCTTATGCAATAGTTCTTCTGATCAAAATTGAGGTTTTGGAACAAATTTCACAGACATACTTCTCATGCCCAAAACATCCAGAAAAAATTGCAGTGCCGAGCCAACCTTTTTGCCAACATTGTTAGAAACTTCTCTTACAGTAATTTGACAATTTTTTAAAACATTTTCTTCACAGCTTCAACATAGTCTGTTGTTGTTGTGCTTGTGCGTCCAGGGAGTGGTTCATTACAGGCACCTTTCGAGGAGCTTGTACAACATGTAAACATCTTTTTTATAAATAGAGCTGACCTACCATATGCCACTGTCAACATTTCAAGTGTTTTAAAACATGATTCCATTTTTCACACGAAATGTGATGCAAATTTTTTGCTCCATTTTTATAATAAAAGAAAATCGCTGAGTACAGTAAAACAAATGTAACCATTCTATCTTTCAAAAACAAATGAATTATGCAGTACACTTGTAACTGTGAACATATGTTTGGCACATGTGTACCAACATAACAAAAAATAAAAATCAATAGTCGAATGTATGCTGCATGCTCAATTTGGAAAGTAAACTTACTTTTTGTATGTTGCTATTATCTTTGTTACATGCAGGCACATAAGCACTTACACACACACACACACACACACACACACACACACACACACACACACACACATACAAACATTTAGATTTTTAGTAATTGTAATCTATTACAAGAACAGTGCAAAGAATCTTTCACCTGATGTAATATATAAATCTCTGGATGTATTTATTTTACAGAGTTTCCAAAGATAAAGAGAAAATTAAAGACAAAGATTATGAACCAAAGGAAAAGACAACAAAGAAAGATGAGCGAAGGGACGACTCTGAAAGGGAAAGGCGCTCCAAGGAAAAAAAGGAGGAGAAAGTAGCACGTGAAGAAAGGCTGTATCGGGTAAGGATTGCTCAAAATCATAGTGCTTGCTGTTTTTGTGTAACAGTGGAAAAAGCTTTATGTAATGTAGTAGGATCTCAAACAGTTGAAATATACACCTACTTTAGTATTACCGTATTTTATCGCATAAGCTCCCCCGTCACACATTCCCCTCCCCAACGATTTTTCATAATTAAAAAATTATTTTATTAATATCGCACATAATTCCCTCTCCTGGTTCGTTTTAACAGGAGCGGCCTTCAAATAACTTGACAACGGATAACAATGGACGCAGTGGTACTGCCACAAATGAATATTTCCATTGTTACAACATACCGTAAATTTGAAACGTTAAGCCACAGACGTATTTCTAGGTCAGTTTGCTACAAGTCGTCGTCATGGCGAAATATTCAAACTACACATCAAAATTTAAACTAAATGTGTTATCTTACACCGATAGAAACGGGGTCAAAGCTGCAGGAAGGCATTTCTCCGTCGATCCTAATTCAATATGGTATTGGCAGAGACAGAAAGATAAACTCGTGGCTCCAAAGACAATCTCCAGATCTTTCCGTGGGCCTAAAACAGGGAAATATCCCGAAATTGATAATGGTGTAATTGCTTATGTCAATGAACTTCGGAATGATGGTTGTGCTGTCTCTTATGAAATGTTTCAGAACAAAGCTCGCGAGATAGCTGCCTTGCTAAACATTGACAGAAAGGACTTTAAAGGAAGCATTGGTTGGGTAATTTGTTTTTTGAGACGGCAGAATCTCAGTCTATGAAGGAGAACATCTTTGTGCCAGCGATTACCTCGAGACTACACAGATGAGGTAATCAAATTCCATCGTTATGTAAAACAAGTGCGACAGCAATATGACTATTTGCTCTCTCAGATTGGTAACGCTGACCAAACGCCAGGGTTTTTTGATATGCCATGGAACACAACCATTGCTGCAACTGGCTCAAAAAGTGTCCTTGTAAAGACGACTGGAGCAGAGAAACTAAGATGCACAGTGATGTGCGTTACAGCAGACGGCAATAAACTTCCACCGTATGTCATCTTTAAGAGTAAGACATTACCAAAGGAGACTATCCCTCATGGAATTCACTTATGAGTTCAAGAAAAGGGCTGGATGACAGCAGAATTGATGGTGGATTGGCTGGAGAAAGTCTGGGGAAGACGACCAGGGGCATTATTACAAAAGAAGTCCCTTCTTGTCCTAGACAGTTTCCGGGGTCACCTTGTGCAAGCTGTAAAGGAGAAAATGAAACGGATGAAGTCCCAACCTGTTATCATTCCTGGAGGTTTAACATCCATTCTTCAACCTTTAGACGTCAGTGTGAACAAACTTCTCAAAGAACACCTATGACGCCCGTATTCACAATGGATGGCGGTGGGATCTCATCAGCTGACTCCAGGAGGCAAGATAAGGAAGCCATTGGTACTGATGATGTGCGAGTGGATAATCCGTGTGTGGGAGAAAATCGGTGTCAATATTGTGAAGAAGAGTTTAAAAAGAAACTGGAATTTCTTGTACCATTGATGGATCTGTGGACGACATGTTGTGGAATACCAGTAGTGAAAATGAAGAAGATGGTGTGTTATCTGATCCTGAAAATAGAGATGATAGTGACAAAAGTGAGGTCGCAGAATAGAGAGAGAAAATACGGTAAACAATGGATTGCTGCACTTGATTGTAGGCGTAATGATGCTGTGGCATTACCAGTAATCCAGTTCTTTTGTGTTACGGTAATTGAAAATAAATTGTGTTAAGAAAATAAATACCGGTACAGTAAGTTTAACATTAGTTGCGACTTCTGACGTTTGGCTTGTCGGGGTGAAGGAGACGCCGTTGCCCAGGTAACAGCAATAGTGAGCTGGCTTTTTCCACTCCCGCCGCCACATGCTCAGCTTGTGAGGCTCCGCTGTTGCCAAATCATGTGTAAACAGTAGCACTTGGTGTCGCGCGGTGGCCCTTTCCGTTCTCTATCCTGCATTGTTGTGTCCTACCGACAAAGAATGTTTCCAGGTGCCAGCGTGGCGTTAGATGTTGCCAGCATGCTCAGTGTACACTGGAAACTACTTGAACCCTCCACTCGCTCCACACAGACATGTCAAAAGTTGCAACTAATTTTAAACGCACTGTAGGTACCATTTTTTCACAAATTGCCATATACCGGTATTTTTTACCTGCCTAATACATAGTTTTTCTCCCTTTCTGAATAACTACTCGCATAATTCCCTCCCTAGTGTTTTCAAGAAAATTTTTCGAGAAAAAAGGGGGTGGGGGAATTTATCGATAAAATACGGTATATACCTCTCCATTTTGCTCTGATGACAATGACAACACTTTGTAAAACTTTGAGCTAGAGATGAATGCTTATCCTTCCTCTGTAACAGAATCTCCTCCTCTCCTTCATGCACAGCACCATTCACTCCCACACCAATTAGTATATACATCATTTTCGTGGACAAGCTTCATTAATTTTGATGTTATTGCAAAATGAGAACATGTGCCTCATAATGTCTAAAAAGGGTAGACGTGAAACACAACTTGCACTATTCATCAAAGATATTCGGAGGGCAGTTAATACAGGGTCCCAGGTAGATGATGTGGTTCTTTACTTCTATAAGATGTTTGGTACTGTTCCACCCTGTGCCCTCGCACGATGAACAAAGTGCGAGCATGTGGAATATCAGGTCAACTGCATGATTGGATTGAGGCATTTCTAGACAAAACAGAGAGAAGTCTTAAGACATGAAAGTTTATATCAGACATGCCCCAGGAGAGTGTTATAGAACCTTTGCTTCTCACATTATATATAAATGACGACCTCATGGGTAACATCGAAAGTTCAATGAGGCTTTTTGCATACAATGCTATAGTTTATCGAGAAGTCGCATCACTG
Organism: Locusta migratoria; assembly: GCA_026315105.1. NCBI lineage: Eukaryota > Metazoa > Arthropoda > Insecta > Orthoptera > Acrididae > Locusta > Locusta migratoria. The sequence goes on from CM048749.1 coordinate 207,711,423, forward strand.
GAAAAGGGTAGCGAAATGCAGAATGATCCAAAGCATATTGACACATAGTATAGGGAACGGGAAATTGAGCCTCAACATAAAAAGTGTATAGTGCTGACTTTATATAGAAATAAAGATCCTTCATTATAGAACTGTGCAATAGCAGGACACACACTGGATGTAGTTATTTCCATAAAATATCTGGTACGAGACATAGGGTGATCTGAAATGGAACAACCATATAAAATCAGTCATGGGTAAGGCAGATTCCAGACTGAGATCATTGAAAGAGTCCTCAGTGTAGTCTCGCAACATAGAAAGTAGGTTACAAAAATCTCAATAAGCCGTCGCTTGACTGTTGGTTATCAGTGTGGGATCCATACCAGCTGGAGTTAATAAAAGACGTAAAGAGAAGATCCAGTGGAGAGCTGCACACTTTGTTACGTACTCATTTAGTAAGTGAGAAAGTGTCACAGAGTTGATTAACACTAGTAGGACCAGCATTAGCGAACTACCTAGATGGACCGCTACCAGTAATTTTGACTAGTGATTCCCACCCCCACCCCAACCATCCCTGTTTTACTTGTTGAATTAATTTTGTTTAATTATAGATATATATATTTTTAATGGCACTAGGGTATTATGCTTTCCCTAGCAATGTGCTATGTGTAGAATTTTGTATAGAAGTTTTATGTAATCAAACTACTAATCAAGGTAAAGAATACACTGTAAAAACATTTATTTGAAATTGAATTTACAAATGCAAATAAACACATAATTAAAAATAAATTATCTTATTTCTACGAAATGTGTTCAATCAAATCCACCATCTTGGTCAAAATACTTTTCGCACACATACTGAACACTTCCAACACAAGGACCACATAAGAATTTCTTGCATTCCACATACAGATATTTAGTTTTGTTTGTACTTTTTCATCCTCCTATCTCACAGGTCTGTCGTACCTTAGAAGCTTCGGTGGTCGCAATGGATGCATGAACTGTCATTTTCGTTGATTGCATGTAAGCAAAGGAGAGTGCTTCTGCTAATTTGAAAAGAAACATTCCCCTGTTGTCTCTCTGTAAAGGATCCAGGCAAGTTCTAGCACATTGAAAGAAAATGAACATAAGCCATCTGCGGCAACCAAATTCGACTGTTTACAGGCAAGACATCTGGTCCAGAATATTCACTTCAAATTTAGTGGAATCGTTGAAGCTTACAGTTTCACAAAGTTTCTTCTGAGTTTCTTGGTCTACTGCAACTGATGTGTGTGAAGTAACTGTCATGACACCTGATTTTTACAAGACACTGTAATACAACTGCAGCAGACTTTGCTGATGGAGGAGCTTCGGGTTTTTCTTCAGAGCACCAACCACCTTTGTATTTTCCTGTTTCAACTACTATACAAGACGTTTGCTGGTGAAGAAATTGTCACATTACGTTTCTTCCTTCCCCAGTGTAATGTTGCACGAGATGTGTAACAACATACTCTGCAACAGGTATGTTAGTGGGCCTTACACTTTGTTTGTCCCAGTAAGGAAAACCATTCACCATATATTTACTGTTGGCATCTCCTGCAAGCCATAATTTCAAACCAAATTTATCTGATTTATTACTCATGTATTGTATAAAGTGTCAGCGAGCTTTGCAAGGATAGAGTTGCTCATCTACTATTATAAATGCATCTGGGTTATAGTTCCAGATACAGTTGTCTGTAAATGGTTTCCAGATTGGGTAGCTGCCGCAAAGACATCAATCTTGAGTCTTTCAGGACGAGCTTGCTGGTCATCAAATCTCAAAAATCGCATGCTTTCTTATTTCTTCCCATAGTATGAGAAAAAATCACGACCCCACACTTGAGACCATAGACCTCCATTCACTCCTTTTGCATGCATTATGCCCATAGCAGGTTCTAATTGGGCAATGGCCAAGTTTCATCTTGGAGAACTTCGTGGGTTCTAATTTCTGTACAGGTTTTTTATGTACTGTATAATATTATGATCTACAAACACTTGCCATGCACTTCCTCTGACTATAAGTTTCTTGTCATTACCCGTTGCCCGTGGAGTTTCCACAAACGCACTGTAACACACTAATCTTCCAGGTGCATGGCCTGGTGCAGTTAAAGTCCATACTGTTCCATTGGACGCAGTCTCTTCACTACAGACTACTGGATGCAATTCTTTTCATATTATTCATCATTTGCGAGTACGAATTTGTGGTGCCATGGGAATCGAACCAGTAAACGGTGGGTTATTTGCATGATTTGTGCAGGTTCTGAGTCTTCATCTTCCGAATTTCACGATTTGCCTTGTGCATCATCAGGTAGGTATTCTATATCATCATCATCATCCAATAGATCACATTCAAAAATATCTTCTCCTTTGCAATCTTCTGGTAAACTATCAAATTTCAGTAATTCTTCATCTGAACAAAAATACTGATATTTCATAATAATCATAATAATAATAATAATAATAATGAGGAGAGCTAAACCTCTGCAGAGCACAACAGCATTCTGACAAGAGTACAACAACACAGTATATCCGCTCAGCTACAAAATAAAGTAAAAAGGAAAGGAAGCTAGGGAACAAGATCACAAAGATGAAATAACGTACCGGTATGCTAAGCGGATGGGAAAAAGCAATTCTTCTCTGGAACGTAAAAGATTTCTCACCAGATGTGATCATTTAAGGTTAAAATGCTGGAAAAATTATGACACATTCTGTTTTCATAGTAGATATTTTAACAATGGAAATTTCAATAGGACTATCAATAATGGAGGATAGGTAACAACTCACTGTAAAGAGGCTCGCTGAGCTGCTTCCAGATACAAAAATAGATAATCACATTCACACAACTTAAATTTTCTGCCATAGCCTTCGTCAGAAAAAGAAACACATACATTCACGCAGTCACTCAGACAACTATCCACACACAGCTATCATCATGTCTCACCATTCCAGCAACACAAGCTAGACTGTGAGTGAGGTGGGGGGGGGGGGTGGAGGGGGAAGGATGTTGGATAAAGTTGGGGATGGAAAGTTCCGCAGTGCATGATGGAATTTGATAGGCAGGAATTTGAATTGCGGCAATGAATACAATGAAGGGAATGGGCAGGAAAGGATAAAAGGGGCGTGTAGTATGGGGAGGGAGTGGGGTATTTGAAGTGATAAGAAATTTTATCTTTATTCTCAACTAGACATTACGCCATAATTTTTAAAATCAACAATGTTATTGGTGGTTTTTGGCGGAAGAATTGAAACTTTATTATGATAGGATGCTGAGGTGGAGAGAGTGGGGGGTTAAGCCGTTGCCTATTGCTTCTTGCATAGCAAGATGGAGCTACACAGATTTCATGATAATCTGTACAAATTGCACAAGAAGATCCAATTTACATTAGAAATTGAGAAGGATGGCACTATTCCATTCCTAGATGTGGAAGTTTATAGAACAAGACATGGCACGCTTGGGTACAGGGTGTATCGGAAGCATATACACTTTCCAACAGGTATTTGCATGCCCAATCAAACCACCACCCAGCACAGAAGAACTCTATTATCCGCTGACTGTTGATTTGCGTGCGGCGCCTAAGTGATGAAGACAATAAAACAGCTGAGCTCAAAAAACTACAAACAACATTCTGGCCAATAGCTACAACCACAAAGTGATTCACACTGCTATGGATACAAATAAAAGAAACCACAGAAGGCAGGAAGTTGATGAAAAGCAGCCAGCAGCCCGCATACCGTATGTCACAGATCGGATTGCTAAACATCTTCGCTGGGTTGGTGTCCAGCATTTCTTCTATAGTAGTCACAAGATCTTCTATAGTAGTCACAAGATCCAGAATGTACTTGGCTCTACAAAGGACAAAATAGAGGCACTACATGCAACAGGAGTATACAAGGTGAAATGTGAGAGTGGGGGAAGTATACACGGGTGAGACAGGGAGGGCAGTGACAAAGCACATACGCGAACATAAACACTACATTCGATTAGGACAACACAATAAATCTGCAGTAGCCAGAATACTTGCTAAGCAACCAGGAATGGTTAAACACAAGATAATGGAAGCCATTGAAATTTTAAAACATCCTAATAACATGAACAGAGAAGATGGACTCAGGCTTGCCCCTTCCTGGGTACTAGCAATCACAGCGAACTAGGCTGCACTGACAGCACAACATGCAAGCAGTCACTAGTAAGCAACTGCCTCCGCGCAGCCTGGGGTCAGCAGGAGAAAAAGGAAGCCCTCGCCTTATTCACCGATGACCACCAGGCATGTCTTGCTATGCAAGAAGCAATAGGCAATGGCTAACCCCACTCCCTCGACCTCAGAATCCTATCATAATAAAGTTTCCATTCTTCCGCCAAAAACCACCAATAACATCAGTGATTTAAAAAATTATGACCTTATGTAATGATGCAGTAAAACACCGAAAAAACTTTTATGTCCTCTAACTCTGGCCACAGAAGCCTACGCAAGTATAATTTATTAGATGTTAAACAGCATTCACCGGTCAGATTGACTGTTATGGTCCTTCTAGTGTTAAGGAAGGGGCATTCTCTATTGAGGTATGCACTTCTGTTGAAAGCTCTAACACCAATCGTTTAATGAAGAGCCAACCAATATATTGCTTCCTTCTACTTATATCTCACGAACTGACCACAAGGATAAGATCAGTAAGCTTAGGCCCACACAGAGGCATCCAGGCAATCATTTTTCCCAAGAACAGTACACAACTGCAATAGGAGGAAGTGGCAATGGTACCCTCCACCACACACCGTGAGGTGGCTTATGGACTATTTATGTAGGTGTGGGTGTTTTTCTGAAGCGATGTTCTAATTTCAATATGAATTAAAGACTTGTGTAATCAATTATCATTTTTATTCAAGATGTGAAAAAAGTCTGTTTGCTATTCATTTTAGAAGCTGTCATGGATTATTGATAATGATTAAATCGATGCAATTTATAACATACTTTGTGTAGTTCCCTCCTTCATGGTCGGTAACTTGAGGATTTCTTAATTTGCAGCAGCAACAGCCTCAGCCGCAGCAACAGCAACAGAACCAGCAACAAGACGATCGCGATCGAGACCACGAAAGAAGTCGCGATCGTGAAAGGGAGAGAGATCGCGAAAGGGATCGGGATCGCTACTCCGAATCGGCAGGACCTTCCATCAAGGATGAATACGGGACAACTGCGTCACTTGCTCGATACGGAAGTGAACGTGACCGCGACCGTGACAGAGACCGGGAGAGGGAGAGAGAGCAGCGTTACTACACGACGGCGGCTGCGGCAGTGGAACGTGTGGAGCGCGCACACTACTACCAGCCGCCTCCTTCCAGCCAGCATGACGACCGTGATCTCAGCTCGCTGTCAAACTCCAGCTCAGGTTCCACACACCGCCGCAGCCAGGAACCACCAGACCTTGTTGATAGAGGTAGAGAAAATCCTTTAATGTAGTTTTATATTACTATAATAGGTTACAGTTGTGACTGGCTGTAGGTGTGTATTCATTTACTTATTCATTTATAAAAGAAGTTACTCAAAGGTTTTTGTTTGTGTTTTAATGTTTATCTTTGAATAATCAGTACATTTGTTCTGCATTGTTAGTTGTTTTAACATTTTTTATTTGGTTTCAGATGTCAAGAGGCGGAAGATGGATGGCAGCTCGTCATCAACGAAGGTTAGTATTCAAGTCTCCTAGCAACGCCAGAGGAAGTTTTTGTGGTTACAGAGCTGAGGGCCAGTCATCATTTTTAGTCGTCACTGCATCTTCGTTCTTCACACTGAAGAAATTTGTTCCGAGTTTTCTTGGCTGGACTTGTAATGTAATAAATAGTGCCTGCAGAAAGTGACATTTTGTTGGTGTGTGCGTGTGATTGTTCGAAGAAGGTGGTCGTAATATGTGAAGATTCAACATCTGCCAGTAATGAAGATCTACAAAATGTGAAGTTATTGTGAGATAAAATCTGATAGTTGTTAGCTGATGAACTGCCGTGTACAATTAAAATCTCTTGTCTCTAGTGGCTCTGGAAAAGAAACTGTTTCCTCGCTCATATTTGCATACACTCCATTGTTTACAAAGTTGTCATTGTAGACAGAGAATCATCAGTGGGCATCTTGTCTTTATAATTTACATTTATAAAGCTATTAGTCGTCATATAGTAACCATTGGAGCTGAGTTATTCATAGGGTATATATGGGTTAACTGTTGCTGCACCTGCGTTAATCACTGTCATTAAGATTTTTTTGAGGATACAGGAAACCGTATATTGGAGACCACCAGAAAGATGAATGAGGAATTGAAATATCAAGAGTGAGTTTTACCTAATAGTAAAGGCTCAGGATTGAATTTGGAAGGAAAACATGGCAACATGATCATCAAAAATGAATAATTCCAAGCTGAAATTATGAAGAGTGATGGCTCATATATAGTATGATTGGTTTTGTCAATGACAATTCTGAATATACTAATGCTGATTATTTCATCAGAGTATCCTGGAAGATATTTAATTAATGAAGATGTCATTTATTGACAAATCTGTATAACCTCCCTGGAACACAGAAAAATATTTAGATCATTTTCTAAAAGACAAGATGAATGGTTACCGTTAGAAGAAGAATGTGAGAAAAACCAAGATGATAAATAAATACAAGAAGATTGTATGTAGAAATTGAAATATTAAAATTATTAAATTTTCTGGGGGCTCTACAGCTGTAATTGTATTGAATCCCAATGCTAAACTGCCAGATAGCACTTGTATATGAAAGAACAACAGGAAGTTTAGATGTTATCATATATTTGCATTGTGGTAGAATACCACATGATCACTAAGAAGAGTTATTCTAATATTGTCCAACCATATGTTGTGTGTGAGGAAATAGCCTTATGAAGAAAATTCATGCTGCTGACATGCCTAACATCTAGTCCACTGTTTGTACGGTGTGTTACATCCATACTACAAGCGTGTAACGAGGGGATTCAACCAATACAAGAGAATTGTCCGTGATATCACATTATTTGAAAGCAATAAGAGAGGAAATGCTGTGAATCGAAGCTGTTTGGAGACGATGGACACCAATATTTGAGCTCACAACATGACATCCAGTACACAAAAATCACTTGCAACACCCTGCAACTTCTACATTGATTCCTGAACTGTATACACTCCTTTTTGACCAGTGTAGGTGAGTACAAAAGAGGGAGGTATTTCGAACTTTTTTGGCGTGTTTTATTATAAGAAGTTTTTATATCTTTGCTTTTCATTCATATTGGTTTGCATCTATTGGTTCGCTTTAGAGTTATCAAACAGTTAATATGTTGAAAAAAATATTGTGTCCTTCACAAATTTATGAGGTGCACAAGCCCGTAAACTATTAAGTTTCATTAATCATCAAAATTTAAAAGAAGAATTTATATAGGTAAGTTTCTGTGGAATAAGATGAAGCAAGTAGTGTTTGTATTTGGTGGCTCCAATGATAATGCATGTATATCCTCGGGTCCTGTCCTGTTGGTTTTATTTATTTTATTTGCATATGGCCGTTCTTTCCTGTGTTCCTGGAAAACCATGTTTTAACCTAGGAAATCATCGTGTATGTTCAAGGTATGTGTTATTTTGTAGTATTAGTGGTGGGAAGTCATTAATGTTATGAATGTCTAACACATATTTTGCCCCTAGTTTGAAGTGAAAATTTTAATGAGCCATCACATAAGTACATAAAACTGGTGTCATGTTTCAGGGCATTCTCATAATATAAGGGATTCTTAATTATGTACATGTATGCTTGAGCAATATCTGTTAAAGAATTGATATCATTCTGTTGTTTTTCTGTAATGATCTTGCATCTGATTAGGGTCATTCCATGCCAAGTGGTCTAGAGGCTCCCACATGACCCTCATGGATTTTGATGAAATTTTGTATGAACATTCACACATGTTCTCAATGAACACTGGCAAAGTTTCAGTTTCAGAAATTCAATACTTCCGGAGATACAGTCACTTGTTTAAGACCATAGCACAGCTTCCAATAGTGCATCCTTGAATTTTCAGCAACTTTGAGATGATATATCTCTGGAAGTATTTGCATCAAAGAAACAAAACTTGGCAATCTTATACAACTCTTAGAGCTCTTTAAAGTAAAATATTAAGAACAGGATTTCTGAACAATTTTCATATAGATAATTTGGGGTAAAGTTGGGCGAAAAAATTGCTGATTAAAAAAAGTGCGAACTTTAGTTTTTTATATCTCCGGAAGTAATTGTGGGATGTACATGAAACTTTGCACACCATAACTCACCTACACAAGGTCTTAGAATATAAAGTTTCATTCTCCTATTGCTTCCCATTATTCCACAAATCAAGGGTAAAGTTGACGATTTTTCAAAAAAGTGCTAGAAATGGGTATTTTTAGTCAAATTTTTCAAAAAAGTGTTTTCTCCAAATTCCTTTAAACTATGCTCATTAGAAAGAGCATATTCTAAACTATCTAGAAAAGTGGATTTGGTTTTGCAATGCAAGCATATAAGGCCCTAAAAAGTAGCATCATCATAGAGGCGCACTGCAAGCTTGAACCCATTTTTCGGGCACTCAAATTATACCAAAAATCTTTTATTATGTATAATAAATGTTTGTTAATGCCTGGGATAAATGAAATAAGATGTCCTGATGAATAGGACGTAGCTTAATTCCGAATAGAAAAAAATAAATGAAACAATGTCACGCCCCCCCCCCCCCCCCAACTCTCTCTCTCTCTCTCTCTCTCTCTCTCTCTCTCTCTCTCTCTCTCTCTCTCTCTCACACACACACACAAAATTATAATTTAGGTTGAATGTAAAGTGTAAAATTTATTTCCACAATCATTATCTAATTATTAGTAGCATTTTTAATTATCACCACCAGCTTACTGAAGGAAAATAAGTATATAAATGAGTTGTTCTGCTTTAACCACTGTTAGTTTCATTTCACCTGAGAAAACCAGCATCTCCATCACCATAGGGGCCACACTCGAGCATCAACAGCTATGGGTGAGTTTCTTTACACAGGTTTCCTAGCGTGATAGTAAAATTATTTAAGTGCCCTGGGAAAATTAGAAGCCGCTCTTAGGGTCCTTAGATTGTTTACTCTAACCTATTTCAATTTTTGATACACTACATTAATTTTCTGATGAATATCAACAGGAATGGTGTACTGCTGGACAGACAAATTTACTGACAGAGCTGGAATAACTGCAATAATGTGGTGTTATGTAACCCAGTACTTGTCACTTATTGGTGGTCAATAAAATGAATCTACTGGACCATGAGGGTGCATAGTTTATTAATGCACCCCTTTGCTCAGTGGAAGTCTCACAGATATTCCCAATCCAGCAAAAAATTTCTTAGATGCATGCAACATATTGTCCTGGTCGGAGAATAGACATTAATATGCCTTCTTCAGTTCTCTGACCCATTAGAGCTAGAAAAGATGATCAATCATTTGAAACTCTGCTGACCTGAATTGTTGTTTCATCAATAGGTAAAAAGTGATGATTTTCTCTAGTGCCTGCTACAGTTTGACCAAGTTTAAACCTCTCTTCTTGTGACCTTTTTTTCCAATTTCATCTTTACTGACAAAAACAAATTTAATTCCATTAATGTTTTCAGAGCAGAAATGAAACAGATCTAGGGGAGTAAGATTGAGCACTGGAGCCAACACTGAAATTATGAATGTGTGATATCTGTGGAAACTGTGCTTTTATATATTTGATGAGTTCCTTGATAAAAACGTTAACTGTACCAGTGTCATGCCGCAAACAAGAACTGATAATGCAGAAACTTAAAGATTTCACTTTCTCATTTTGATGAAAGTAGATAACATATGGATGAATTGTTGCTTTCCAGAGGAAGCCTTGCACAGCATCCTGAATAATAAAAGAATAATTTTCCAAAAAATCCGTTAGGACAACAAGCTCTTTGTTTTTCAGATGACTTTTAAGGCCTTTAAGATGCAGCTATTCCGGCTCCATCAGTAACTTTGTCTATCTGACATTACAGCATTCCTCTTGAGATTCATCAGAAAATTAATGTAGCATATCAAAAATTCAGATAGGTTAGAGGAAACTAAGAAACCTATGAGTGGCTTCTAATTGTACCCAGGGCACTTCAATAATTTTATTATCAGGCTTGGGAACCTGTGTAAAGAAATGTTTATCACACTTGGGATATCCTGTGGTAAAGGAACCCACCCGGGATGTTGTTGCCCCTATGGCGATGGGGATGCTGGTTTTCTCAGGTGAAATGAAACTAGCAGTGGTTAAATCAATATGGACTGTAGCAACTCATTTACATACTTCTTTTCCATCATTAAGCTAGTGTTGTTCATTAAACAGGCTACTAATAATTAGATAATGATTATGGAAATAAATTTTATGAATTAAATTCAGTTTGTGTGTGTGTGTGTGTGAGAGAGAGAGAGAGAGAGAGAGAGAGAGAGTTGGGGAGGGGCGTGACAATTAAGAAATAACATTGTTTCTATTTTTATTCTTTTTCTATTCGGATTTAAGCTATGTCCTATTCATCAGGACTTCTTATTTCACTTATCCTAGGCATTAACAAACATTTATTAGACATAATGAGCTTTCAAGTATAATTTGAGTGCCAGAAAAATGGGTTCAAGCTTGCAGTGCGCCTCTATGATGATGCTACTTTTTAGGGCCTTATATGCTTGCATTGCAAAACCAAATCCACTTTTCTAGATAGTTTAGAATATGCTCTTTCTAATGAGCATAGTTTAAAGGAGTTTGGAGAAAACACTTTTTTGAAAAATTTGACTAAAAATACTCATTTTTAACACTTTTTGAAAAATCGTCAACTTTACCCTAGATTTGTGGAATAATGGGAAGCAATAGGAGAATGAAACTTCATATTCTACGACCTTGTGTAGGTGAGTTATGGTTTGCAAAGTTTCATGTACATCCCACAATTACTTCCGGAGATATAAAAAACTAAAGTTCGCACTTTTTTTAACCAGCAATTTTTTCGCCCAGCTTTGCCCCAAATTATCTATATGAAAATTGTTCAGAAATCCTGTTCTTAATATTTTACTTTAAAGAGCTCTAAAAGTTGTATAAGATGGCCAAGTATTGTTTCTTTCATGCAAATACTTCCAGAGATATATCATCTCAAAGTTGCTGAAAATTCAAGGATGCACTATTGGAAGCTGTGCTATGGTCTTAAACAAGTGACTGTATCTCCAGAAGTATTGAGTTTCTGAAACTGAAACTTTGCTAGTGTTCATTGAGAACATGTGTGAATGTTCATACAAAATTTCATCAAAATCCATGAGGGTCATGTGGGAACTTTTCTCGATATTAGACCACTTGGCATGGAATGGCCCATTAGTATCGTCCGATAAACCTGATATTGCTTCATAATCATCACACATTTCTCCATGTTGTAGTGTTCATTGTGGCAGTGAGGAGTTTTATGCGATTATGTCCTATAAGTTTCCATTTGTAACCTGTGACATTCTCAAATTAATACTTTGAAGAGACATTATGTACTTTGCTCAGTTAAACCCACCTATAGCTGCTTCTGAAAGTTTGCAGTAATTTTTGCCTGACTCACATTTGAATTTGCTTCATGTGCTTTTGCATTAGTGAATACTCTCTCTCTCTCTCTCTCTCTCTCTCTCTCTCTCTCTCTCTCTCTCTCTCTCTCTCTCTCTCTCTCTCGCTTGTAACTGCAAATTGTGACAGGTATAGAGGTTCGTTATTAGCTGCTTTACCAGGGATAAAAATGCTGAAACTATATTTAGATTTTTTGTAAGTGCTTTTTATGTTCTAATGACATTAGGAAATTTGACTTTTTTCACTCTGTCCTTTACACCACTGCTGCTTAGATATATTAGGAGGTGAGGAAACAGTGCTACTAGCCACAATATTGTTTCATTGACTATTATTGTGAACTAATCTGTTTTGTAGTGGCAGCATCCATTCAATTATACATTTCACATTCACAAGAAAATACTCTTCGTTCAGTATAGATTAGATTAAGACTTGTTCCATATATCATATATATATGACATTTCGTAATGATGTGTTACGTGTCAGTCTAATAAATGTTGTCTACACTTGACAATCAATATTTTAAGGATTTTTACTACATTTTTTTGTTGTTTTTTATTATTTTTTATTTGTTTTTTTAAGTTTTATCTAAAAATTCATCTACATTGTAGAAGGAGTTGCCATTCAGAAATTCCTTTAATTTCTTTTTAAATACTAGTTGGCTACCTGTCAGACTTTTGATGCTACTTGGTAAGTGACCAAAGACTTTTGTGGCAGCATAATTCACCCCTTTCTGAGCCAAAGTTAGATTTAACCTTGAATAGTGAATATCATCCTTGCCCCTAGTGTTGCAACTATGCACACTGCTATTACTTTTGAATTGGCTTGGATTGTTAATAACAAATTTCATGAGTGAATATATTTATTGTGAAGCTACAGTGAAGATCCCTAGATCCCTAAATAAATGTCTGCAGGATGCTCTTGGGTGGGCTCCAGCAATTATTCTGATTACACACGCTTGTGCAATGAATACTTTTTTACTCAATGTTGAATTGCCCAAGAATATGATCCCATATGAAAGTAATGATTGAAAATAGGCATAGTAAGCTAATTTACTGAGATGTGGAAGATATCATTTACAATTTCATAGCTTAGAAACAAATTACTTTCAGACCTCTATTATCAATTATAAGAGATTGACAATCTAGGGCATAAAGAGAACAAGATAAAGATATGTACTATGAAACATCTGTTCCAAAGGGAAAGACACTGCATGATGATTCACAGCTATGTATATTAACTAATTAATATTGATTGTCATTTTACAAATTATAACGTTTGAAATTCTGTGTCGGACAGGGACTAAAATCCAGATCTCCCCTTTTCATGTGCTGCTCCTTTAACCTCTTGACCATCTGAGCACACTCCTCAGCCAAACTGTCATATGGCACACATGTTTAGAACAGATGTTTCATAGTATATATGACATGCCAAGAGAGGATAACAAGGGAAAACACTAAATGTGTGTGAGCACTAGGGGCTTGAAGGCAACTGTACTCCCTTTTGCCTGCTTCACTTGATGCATTTTTATATTTTCTCCTTTCATCAATTACATCTACATACATACTCCGCAATCGACCGTAAGGTGCGTGGCGGAGGGTGCACTGTACCACTACTAGGCATTTCCTCTCCTATTCCACTCCCAAATAGCACAAGGAAAAAATGAATGCCCATATGCCTCCATGCGAGCCCTAATTTCTCTTACCTTGTCTTTGTGATCACTATGCGAAATGTAAGTAGACGGCAGTAAGATCGTACTACACTCAGCTACAAATTCCAGTCATATAAACTTCCTCAATGGAAATTCACGAAAAGAATGTCGTCTTTCACCAGCAATCCCCAAATGAGTTGCCGAAGCATTTCCGTGACACTTGCACATTGGTCAAACGTACCAGTAACAAACCTAGCTGCTCGCCTCGGAACTGCTTCCATATCTTCCTGTAAACTGAAGACGTGGCCGTACAAGTGTTTTATAATCGATCTCCTTTTACAGATGAAGTACATCTTCCCAAAATTCTCCCAATAAACCCAAGTCGGCTGTCCGCCTTACTCACAACTGTCCTTAAATGTTTCATATCACTCTGCAATGTTACACCTAGATATTTGAATATTGCAGATTTATCAAGTAGTTCACTACTAATGCTATATTTGAACATTACAGGATTGTTTTTCATACTCATGTGCATCACCTTACATTTTTCTACATTGAGAGCTAGTTGCCATTCTTCGCACCAACTAGAAATTTTGTCTACGTCATCCTGTATGCTATTAAAGTCAGTTAAAGACAACACCTTCCCATACACCACACATCATCAGCAAACAGCTGCAAATTACAAGTTACTCTGTCCATCAGCTCATTTATATAGATAGAAAATAATAGCGGTCATATCACACTCCCCTGGGCACACCTGATGATAGTTCAGTATCTCCTGTGTTATTCCAAGGATTTCTATTAGGCCTTGTCCTGCGTATATGACACTCTGCGGCCTTCACTACTCTATCTCTCAGAGCTATCCAATCTTCTTCTACTGTAATACTTGCCCATATTTCAGACATTTCTTGCCTAATGCTCCCTCTAAAACCCTCAGTCACCTCTGATTCCTTCAATTTGTTCACATTCCATCTCCTTAATTCTCTACCTTTTTGCAGTCTCGTGAGTTTTAATCTACAGTTCATAATCAATAAGTTATGGTCAGAGTCTACATCTGCCCCTGGATATGTCTTACAGTTTAAAACCTGGTTCCTAAACCTTTGCCATACCATTACAAAGTTAATCTGGAACCTCCCAGTGTCTCTGGTCTCTTCCACATATATAACCTTCTTTCATGTTGATTAAACCAAGTGTTTGTTATGATTAAATCGTGCTCTGCACAAAATTGTACCAAGCAATCTCCTCTTTCATTCCTTTTCCCCCAGTCCATGTTCACCTACTACATTTCCTTTCTCTTCTCTTTCCTACTACCGAGTTCCAGTCCACCATCAAAATTAAGTTTTCTTCTCCTTAAATGGCCACCATCGTAAGTGCTTTTCTTTATCACTGAGAATTTCTTCGTCTAAAGAATTGATAAATTTTACTGCCCCGAGCAAATGGTATTATCACTTATAACAGAAAAATCATAATTCGCCACAGAAAAGGTGTATTAGACCACAAAAAGTTTATTTATTCCGGGAATTTTTTTGTTATTGTACGCGTATGCACCCTGTAGACTCACATTGAGGAAGATGGTTCAGAGCCACCTCCATCCGTTCAGACTTTGATTTTCCATGATTTCTCTCAATAACTCCCCGCAAATTTTGGATGATCTCATCCTTTCATGACGTCAACTTTGTCCCTTTTCCCAAATTCGCCAGTGGTGATACAGTAATAAGCACGTGACTCTCTATTTAGGAGGACAACTATTGAAAACGCTGCCTGCGCAACCAGCATTAGTTTTTCTGTGATAGCCCTAAATTACTTACGATGAACAATGGGATGAGATCTGCTTCCCCAATCTGAGCTCATGCCCTATCTTGAAAAAGTCATCATCAATTGAATGTTAATTCTCAATTGCTTTCCTCTCAATATATTTTGATGATCTAAACTATTCACTTCGCCGGCCGAGTGGTCTGCGGCGCGCCAGTCACAGTCTGCTTGGCCGCTACGGTCAGGGTTTCGAATCCTCCCTCGGGCATGGATGTTTGTGCCGTCATTAGTATAAGCTAGTTCGGAAGTAGTTTGTAGGTTTAGCGACTGATGACCCCATAGTTAAGTGTCATAAGCTCTACAAACATTTGAACATTTTGAACTATTCACTTCTACTTCACAATTCCATGTTTCTTGTTATTTCTCTTTGTTGTTCAGATTGTCTCCATTCTGTTCATTGACTTCTTCCCTTGGCTGCTCCTTTTTGTGGAAACACACACCCTCCCTTATACCTCTTCGTTTGACTGAAACCAACATCCACAAAATAATTCTTTCTTCGGGTTACCAAAGATGTGAAAATAACATTGCATAATACCCAGGTTGTGTAAAGGAAGTTGCCTTATCATGCAACTGTTCTATTCCAGCTGACAGCTTTCCTGGGTGTTTTCACTTTCTAATGTGTCACAGTTTCTGCAAAGTACCTTCACAGCACAACACATTAATTGTGATTATGTGCTCAAGGAACATAGTTCAATGGAGATCATATTGAAGTTATCAAATCCTTTGTGAAAGAAATTTTATTTCTTTGGCATGGAGAGATATGGGATGTTTACACCAGCTTTGCTGTTTGCAATTGTGTTCAGAATGGTGGCATCTCGTTTCATTACCTTTGACAATACCAACAGAAGTCTTTATTTCCCTTACTCTCCCCTGTCTTCCTGTTTTCCCCTCCTCCCTCTCTACCCACTGAGCAAGGTGGCAGAGTAAGTGGTTAGCAAACTGCAAGCTGTAGTCACATTCGTAGGAGCAGCTGTTCAAATTAGCATGCAACCAACCAGATTCAGTTTTTCCATGATTTCCCTAAATGACTCCTGGCTGATGCCAGGGTGGTTCCTTTGAAAAAGAACACAGCTGGTCTCCTTTGCTGTCTTTAATTTGAAAAAAAGAAACAAAAATCATCTTTTCATCCTTCTCTGTTCACCCTGAATCCCTGTATTTGTGTGTTTTGGAGCAGTGCAGTCTTAATTCCAAATCAGAATGTAAAACACATTTCTTTGCCCTTTCAAAGTATTTGAAAAGCGAAAATAAATTTGATGGATACAGGTAAATACCAATAAAAATATTGAGAGATCTACAGAGTGTCCAGTTCAGTTTTGCTGAAACATATGATACAATTTTTATAAGATATTGTTGATTTTCCAGGAAGACTACTGAATTCATTCTCATAAGCACAAAAAAATTTGCTAAGAACACATTTATAGCACTATTGCATATGAGAGAAAATGATACAGCCATTAAGCAATATTCTAAAGACTCCTGTACTTGTGTTCATCTTTAGAAATTAAATAAAACAAATCATAAGCTATCTAAAAGATTATAAACTAGTGAGAGGTCACTCAATAGTGGTAAAATTATTGAAGATCACTAAAGAAATATATGTTTTTATCAATATTGTTTTTTATTGTGTGGGGAGTTTTGCAGAAGATCTGATTTCAACAAACTTCATTTACAAAATTTTACAGGAGAGGGTTTTTTAGTTGAACATTGTTGAGTAGGAAAATTTAGTAGTGGTTGTTAATGCAGATAGGTATTGATGAATGAGTAATATTAGTCCATCACTAATGTCCTTTATTGAGAGGAAAAAAGTCGTAAATAACATTTTTACAAAACTCTACATACGAGGGGGGACCCAAAAGAAACTGGACTCCGAGGGCACTGCCATTCGTAGATGTAGTACAGGGTTCTAACACTAGATGGTGTTAGTAGATACCTTCATGAAACAGCTGTGCAGATGGTGTCAGTGTAGAGCTGAATGTGCAAGTGTGGTATTGTGTTTCTCTGACTGTTGGCGGGTTACCCCTGCGAAGTCATTACATTGGCAACTTTAAAATAACAAAGAGTGTGTGTGAAATTTTGTTTCCTGCTTAAAAAACTGCAACGGAGACACAACAAATGCTTCAGGAAGCTTTCCAAAAAAACACTATGAGCCACACACAGGTTTTCGAGTGGTTTGAGCGCTTTAAACAAGCTGAGACGAGTGTTGAAGGCCAAGCTCGTTCTGGGCACCCTTCAACATAGCGAAACGAGGAGAATATCAAAAAGGTCCACCAAAAGATCAATGAGGATCGTCGCCAAATGATTGGCCAATTTCAACAGAAACAGGAATGAGTTGGAGCTCGTGCCAGCGGATTTTGAGTGAGGATTTGTACATGAGACATGTTTCTGCTAAATTTGTTCTGCGCCTTCTCACACAGGAGCCAAAAAACCATCCGCATGACTGTGGGTCAGGACTTGAAAACAGAGATTGCATGTGATCTCTTGAACAAAGTCATTACAGGGGATGAGAGTTGGTGTTACGGGTATGACCCAGAAACCAAGCAGTGTCAACCCAGTGGACGACTCCCAACTCTCCCAGACCAAAAAAAGCAAGTCAAGTAAGGACAAATATGAAGACAATGATCATTGTCTTTTTTTTATGTTCATGGAATTGTGCATCAGGAATTCATACCCCCTGGCCAGACTGTTAACCAACAAGTTTACTTCGATGTTTTAAGACATCTGCGAGAGGATTTCAGGAGGAAATGCCCGGAACTTTGGCGATCAGGTGACTGGTTTCCTCATCTTGACAACGCTCCAGCATACACGGCCTTACGAGGTGACCCACTATTTAGTATCTCAGAGGTGGTCTGTCATTCCTAATGCTCTGTGTTCACTGGACCTAGCCCTGTGCGACTTTTTCCTGTTTCCATTAATGAAAAAAACGTTAAAAGGGAAGCGTTATCATGATGTGGTGGCGGTTAAAAAAGCTTCGCAAAGGGCACTGGACAATATCAAACTTGAAGAGTTCCAGAAATGCTTCAAACAGTGGGAAAGAGACTTGACAAGTGGTCATATGTAATGGAGAGTATTTTGAAGGTGACTGAAGTAATTTTGTAAAATGTTTCATCAATAAATTTTTATGACAAAAATCCAGTTTCTTTTAGGTCCCCCCTTGTATTTACTTTTACCTGCTGTCTCTCTCTCTCTCTCTCTCTCTCTCTCTCTCTCTCTCTCTCTCTCTCTCTCTCTCTCTTGGAAACAATTAACTACTTGTAATGGTACTGAGTATCCTCCGACACGCACCTTTAGGGAATTGCGGAGTATGTATGTAAATGTGGAAATTCTGAGGATTTAAATTAAATGGGCTATAAAGAAGATTTTTCTCATAGATTAACATGTGAACAAACATTTCCACTGCTTTAAAATCTCTTCCAGGTCTCCTAAATCTATTACGAAACTCATAGTCATACTTTCAAATGACAACTAAAGCATTGGTACATATTCTAGTACAATGTTAACAGTTAATGTTTTGTGAAATAGAAAACAGTACTAAAACACAAACCACTTTAATGTAAGGATTTGTTCCAATACAGAAAATTATCTTCTGTGTCATTAGCATTCCTTGTACAACTTCTGAACACAACTCTTACTTCCCTCTGAATCATTTCAAAAAAGGCATAGGGACTGATGACCCCATAGGTAAGTCCCATAAGCTATACAAACATTTGAACAAAAAAGGCACTTTATTAGCTTTGGTTAAGAGTTGATTCTATTGACAATTAAAACAAACTTTCACAGTATCATTGCTATTTTCATGTAAAATACTGAGAAATCTTTATGCCCTTATTTTCTGCAACCTATTAGCTGTTCTTAAGTATATGCTTAATGAACTGTATCTGATCTTCATTCATTTCCTGCAGCTTGTAAAGTTGCCCACTTCAATTCTGCTTAGGTAGTACACACACCCTCCAGCTTATATCTTATGTCAATACATCTGAGTCTGTCTCCACTCTCTCTCCATCAGACAATTATTTTCATTCTACAAATTATTTGATAAGGTTGTAAAAAATCAGACATGACTGTCACTTTTCGGAATGTTGAGTCATATACAGGGATCTCTCAGCATTCTTCTGCTCTGTATAGAATGAGACTGACATGGATATTTGCTTACTTTTGTCGTCTTCCTCCCCTGACAAGTTCACTTTTAAATATCATTGTAAGAAATTATACTGTTTAAGTTTTGTCTTATTCATATACAGGCTCTCTCTAAAATGAATGACATCATCAATACACAAACATCTGGCTTTCATATTTTTTACTTTTTTGTTTCAATATTGTTGTTGTCTTCAGTCTTGAAGCCAGTTTGATGCAGGTCTCTGCCCTTCTCCATTCTGAGCAAGCCTCTTCATTTCCTCATAATAATCCATTTTAATCTGCTTACTGTACTTGTCTCATGGTCTCCCTCTACAATTTTCCCCCCTTACAATTCCTGGATGTCTAAGAATATGTCCTCCCAATCGATCCTTTGTTTTCATCAAGGTATGCCAGAAATTTATTTTCTTCCCAATTCTGTTCAGTACCACCTTATTAGTTATGTGATCTACCCACCATTCTTCTGTAGCATCAATAGCCTCTATCCTCTTTCTGTCTGAACTATTTATTGTCCATGTTTCACTCCCATGCCAGGCAACACTCCACACAAATGCCTCAATGAAAGACTTACTCATGCCTAAATTGATATTGGATGTCAACAATTCCCCCCCCCCCTCCAATTCCTATTCTGCATTCCTCTCTACTGTGAATAATAGAGAACAACTTGCCGTAAAGACGAACATTGAGGCACCGACAGTCACAAATAAGACACACACACACACACACACACACACACACACACAATTCTAAATTTCTGCTTGCGGCCTTCCTCAGGCAGAGAACACTCATCCACACAATCACTCAGGCACATTCCTCTACACACGTCAGCCATCTCTGGCAGCCCAACAGTCTGACTCACGGCAAGCGGAAGGGATGAAAGGGGTGAGGGGGAAGGAGCAGAGGACGGTGGGGGGGGGGGGATAGAGGGAAGATAAGGGTGGGGATATAACAAGCTGAGGCGATGTCAGGTGGAAAATGAGATGTAGTATGAAAAATGGGGTGTATATTATAGGGGGAAAAATAAAATATATGTGTGTGAGGGGGGGGGAGGGGGCTGTGAGGCATGGTATGTAGAATGTTAGGTTATTGGAGGTTGAGACCAGGATGGTTGCGAAACCATAGAATGTGCTGTAGGGATAACTCCCATCTCCACAGTTAAGAAAAGCTGGTGGAATAGGGGAGGATCCAAATGGCTCGGTTGGTGAAGCAGCTGTTAAAGTCCAAGGTGTTGTGCTCCACTGCATGCTGCACTACAGGATAGTCCATTTTGCTCTTGGCCACAGTTTGACGGTGGCCATTCATCCTGATGGAGAGCCGTTTAGTTGTAATTCCAATGTCGAATGCAGAGCAGTGATTGCAGCAGAGTTGGTATATTATGTGGCTGCTTTCACAGGTGGCCCGGTCTCTGATGGGGTAGGTCAAGACTGGAATAGGAAGTGCTGGGTGGGTGTAAGGTAAGGGGTTGGGATTAGGAGATGCATAGGAATGGACTAGGATGTTGTAGAGGTTGGGTGGTCAAAGGAACACCACTTTAGGGTGGGTTGGGAGGCTCGTAGGATGTCTCTCATTTCAGGCCATGTTGACAGATAATCAAAGCCTTGGCATAGGATATGGTTCAGTTGTTCCAGTCCAAGATGGTATTGGATGACAAGGGGGGGCACTTCTTTGTGGATGATTAGTAGGGTTGGAGAGAGGACTGTTGGTGTGTGAAGATATGCCATGGGAAATCTGTTTATGCACTATGTTTGGTGGGTAATTTCTGTCTGTGAAGGCCTTTGTGAGGTTTTCGGCAGACTGGTTAAGGGAGTTCTCATCACTGCAGATATGCCTTCCACAGTGGCGAGTCTAATATGGGAGGGATTTTTTGATGTAGAAAGGATGGCAGCTGTCAAAATGAAGGTACTGTTGAGTGTTGGTGGGTTTGATGTGGGCAGAGGTGCGGATGGAGCCGTCAGAGAGATGCAGATTAACATCCAAGAAGATGACATGTTGTGTTGAGAAGGACCAAGTCAAATGGATGGATGAGAAAGAGTTGAGGTTGTTGAGGAATGAGGATAGGGTGTCCTGACCTTTAGTCCAGATTATGAAAATGTTATCAATAATCCTGAACCAGACCAGGGGTTGTGGATTTGTGAGGCTAGGAAGGTTTCCTCTAGACGGCCCATGAACAGGTTGGCATAGGAAGGTGCCATATGGGTGCCCATAGCAGTGCCGCTGTTTGTATACTTTTGCCTCAAAGGAAAAGTAGTTGTTGATTAGGATGTTGTTGGCAGGGGCTATGAGGAAGAAGGCATTGGGCTTGGAGTCTGAAGGACGATGGGCAAGGAAGTGCTAGACTGCGGCAAGACCATGGCTGTGAGGGATATTTCTGTACAGGAAGGTGGCGTCAACAGGATGAAGTATGGATACAGGAGGTAGATGAGTGGGGACGGTGGAGAGTCGTTGTAGGAAGTGGTTGGTATCTTTGGTGTTGGAAGGTAGATTTCAGACAATTGGTTGGAGGTATTGATCAATGAGGGCAGAGATTCTTTCAGTGGGAACACAGCAACCAGCCACAATTGGGTGTCCCGGATTATTAGGTTTATGGATTTTAGGAAGCATGTAGAAGGTAGGTGTGCGGGGTGTCTTTGGAGTGAGGGGAGAGATGGATTCAGCTGAGAGGTTATGGGAAGGGCAGTAGGATTTTATCAGGGATTGAAGGTCATGCTGGACTTTTGGAATGGGATCATCCTGGCATACCTTGTAGGTGGGGGAATCGGACAATTGGCGGACACCTTCAGCCATATAGTCACTGCGATTTAACACTGTTCTGTGACCATTGTATGTTATTTTACTGCCCAACTAAAAAAACTCATCCTCCACCTTTATTGTTTAATTACCTAATCTAATTCCTTCAGCATCACATGATTTTCTTAGACTGCTTTCCATTACCAATGCAATACTCTATTTTCACATCTTCCTTTGAGGGTCCAATTGTTACTCTTTCGATGTCTACGGCTCCTGCTTTGCCTTCCACATTTCATCTCCTGGTCGGAACTGTTTCGGAATATTCCAAATACTCTTAACATTTTAATAATGATGCTCCAAGAGGAGTGTTCTACAACAGCTACAACTTCCAGTAGCAGCATTCACACGATGCTACACAATGGCATTTCTGACTGACCAGACAGTGGCTTGCTTTGCCTATGGATAATTGGCATGATAAATCTGCATTGCAGTAACAGCAGCAATAGTGACATCAAAGCTGCTTACTGCAACAGCTTTACCCGTTCTCAGTGGATGTGCTTCACCATGTGAATGCCCAGAAACACATCTTTGCAGCATCGTGTGAAGAAGCCGTTATACAGTGCTTTAATATAAAAGAGGTTTACACGGGACAATATGCATGTTGTCCAATAGTCACTTAGAAAACAGTTGATTTATCTTGTAGAGTGTTGTGTTATTTCCAGACAAATATGTATTAGTGTAAAGCCTATTAAAACTAACATTGATGGTCGGTGGGAGGCATGACACCTCCAACACGACCTTCCCTAGTAAAGTCTTGTTGTGTTCTAAGCATTCGTCTGATTGATAACTGCTTTATGTTTTAAATTTCGACCATGCAGTGTTTAGTTGAGTTTTATAGAATCTTGAAAAATGGAGATATTGAGTTATGTGAATATTTTCTATATTCAGGTGCCTTTAGCAATGGGAAATAATTACTTTTGTCATTTTTCCCTGTTAGCCATTGAGTGAAGCTCATATTTAAGTACCAGAATTTTAAGGAAAAATAAAATAATGGGGCTCTTTCTTTTCTATGATCCTCGGTGGTATTCCAATGAAGGCTACATTTCCATGAATAATAATAATATAGTGAGGACAGTTTACAACTCACCGCAAAGACGTGGCGAAGAGCTGCGACAGGCACATACAAAAGACACACATACAACACATTCAGCTATCGGCCATGGCCTTCTTCAGAAAATAGAACACTCACGCAATCACACAAGCACACAACACAGTCATACAACCATCACCTCCGACTGCCGCACTTCGAATCACGCTCTGCAGCGAATCGGGGACAGGAGGGGAGGGGAGGGGATAGGAAGGTTACCTCACGGTGGTGGGGATACGTTAGATGGGAATAACGAGATGCAGCTTAGGAATGGAGTGGGGAGGCGGGCGAGGGGAGAAAATAAAGTAAAATAAAATAAATATATATAGAGAATGCATGCACACTGCAAGTACACAAGACCACACACACACACACACACACACACACACACACACACACACACACACACACACACACACGGTCGCACATTCACACACCACTCAAAATAGGCGAGTTTTGGGATAGAGGTGTAGGAAATGTAAAGTATGGAGGGGGGAATTTTAAAAAAATATAATATATATAATATAAATATAAAAAATATAATATATAATATAATCTCAATCCTTTGTACTACATTTCCATGAACATTGATGCAATCATTTCACTGATGCGTGGGTTTGACAGTACCAGAAACCATGTCTTGCTGCATGAAGAAGTCCTAATTTCCTGTTGCACATGCTCATCAAACAGGCATCATTGACCCTTTGAAGCCTTTTTTAAAGGCCACAGGTTTGGGGTGAGATCAGGACTACAGTGCAGACACACGGTTGTCTTGACAAGGCTGGCCTTCCAAATCGGCCAGTGTCTTGTGTTGAATTGCAACCAGTACCAGGCTTGGTGCAAGATTCTACAACGATGGTGTTCAGCAGACCCATACTCATTCTTAATTCTTCAATCAGTGTCTTCCAGAGTTTATCCTTCATCTGCCAATAAAGAATAAAAGTACATTGGTAATAACATCCCCATAGTTCACGTTTCCATATTTACCACGGATGTGGGGAAGATAAGAATGCAACACTAAACCATTGCCGACATGTTGGGTGCTCATTCATCCACACCTGAGTTATAGTACTTAGTGTATGTGCTGTAGGAACACCCTCAGTTGAAAACTGAAAAAGATCATAATGTGCCGGTCAGTCAAAAGGTACAATCACATTTTCATTGGTTTTTCAGCATACGACTCCATTAGGAGGGAGTAATTTGGAATTCAGAGGTTGGAATGGCTATGCCAAAAACCTTTACATGGTAAACTATCAGAAACACAGAGTTGAAAATACAGTTTAAGTTAGGTGCTAAAGCAATCTGCAAGATTCTTCCTCATCTGTTTGTTCCATAATGGCAAAAGTAATTATAGATGAGACAAAGATGTTGACCTAAAAGAAAAAAACAAACAACTGGCTAGGAAACTTTCCATTAAGTCATGGTGAACAGGGAGGAAGGGGGTTGGGAGCTTGCAAATTGGTAAATAAATTTACACTTACCTCTAACCATATTTCAAGATTCGTGAACTTGCACCTTATCTGTGCAGAAAGTGCATTATCATGATTGTGTCATACAAACAGTAATTATCAGTGTAGTTCTTGATGTATGGAGCATTTACTTTCATGAGGAGCATAAGGTGAGACAGTATTAAAAATAGGAAATATAAATACTTCGATGATCTCGATCAAGGCTCTTAACTATGTTGAATGTTTGTTTTGTGTCTTGTGTTCACTGTGTGGAGACTTGTATGCATGTGGCTTGGAGTATTTTTTCTCGATATACAGGATGTTCCAGTAGAAATAGATATTATTCATGGATATGGCAGGAATAATATTTCAGAGGGAAACAAATTTCTTTTATTGCAAGCATTTCATACTTCCTGAGGAGCTAGTATGGAATAAAATGAGAACAAATTGTTAAGTAAATATAAGCTCTAAAATGCATAATGTACTAACTATGACAGTTCATCCGTGGATATGTTTCCTAGTAAGAAAGATGGACAAGTGAATCTAGCTCCTTAGGTATACTGTGTTCTCTTCCTATTTGCCTTTTTAAACAAAGCCACTACAAACTGTTGACATATAGTAGTTTCAAATGACACAGGAGTGCTATAACTGTGCTCATTTAAAATATAACATAGTTCCTTAACTACAGATGTTATATGCACTGCATACAATACAAACATAGATTTAGTTGGTAAATTATTGAACAGGGGAACTAAATGTACAATGGAAAGGTAAAGCTGTTGTTTTACAACCAAACAACACAGATGTGTGTGTAGTAGACAACTGGCCATTCATTATTAATATAGTTTTCTACAGATGAAATGAAGAAATGTTATGATCTAATACGTGAAGCAGACATGTAATACATTTGTTATTAGTACCTTCTTATACAAAGAAATGTAGAAAATGAAAATTAAACTCTCATTTATGATATAATTTTTTGAGCTGCGCAAAGATAGAGAGTGCATTTTCTAGCACCACAATACTTCCAGTTTGCATATTATGTATTAGCCCTCTCTCACAAAAATTTTCATTGTGAAAATCTTCCAATGTTGATCTCAAATTATAGATGAGCCCTTCACCCATTTTTCCTGTCACATAACCGCTATTGCTCTTTGTCCAGAATTATCATTTCTGCACACCTGACATGTCACTATGCTGTCAACATTACCATCAGTATGGTACTTATGGACCCATGTTTCATACGCTTACACTACAGATTTCTTTGCACTTCTATCATTTATTCTCATTGTTATAAGAAATCTTCCATAATGTCCTCTCTCTCAACCAGATATGTCCATCTATTTTTACTTTCTTTCTTTCATAAAACCACATATGCTTCAATATCTTACAGAAAGTGAATCATTCACCTGATTCATTCTTCACCCAATTGTAAAGCTTTCAAGGAGTAAGTATTCCTCTTTAATCTCATAACATTCTAAGAACACCTCATTTTCTTCCCCCACCGTGTCACAATTTTCTGATCACTTTTCTGGCTTTCTTAGCATTATTTAAAACATTGCACACTATCCTTCGACTTTTTCCTATTGCTGCTGCTGCACTCACTATTGATCTTTCTAATGGTATTAGCAAACCTTCATATTTTCCTTCTCAACAGAATTGAACTTCATTATTTTTCAATGCATATAGAGGAAAAACTCCTAGCCGGGAATATATATATATGGCGAAAGCTCGAATGTTTGTGTGTTTTCGTGTGTGTTTTATGTTTCTGTCGACGAGCCTGTACTTTAGGTAAGTCCGACAGAAACATAAAACACACACGAAAACACACAAACATTCAAGCTTTCGCCACCACTGGTGGCTTCTTCGGGAAAAAGAGGAAGGAAGGAGAGGAGAAAGGGAAGGATACGGGTTTTAAGGAAGTGGAAAAGGAGCGATTCCAATCCCAGGAGTGGAAGGACTTACCTTAGGGGACAAAAAGGAAAGTAAACAAATAAACACACATTCACACATATCCACATGCAAACACACCTACGCAGACATTTGTAGAAACCTTCTAGACCTTTCATATGTCTATAACAATCCCCATCCAGCTCAGCTAATAGTTGTTCACTGACTGATAACCGAAACATCAGGTTTCATTTGATCCACAAACATTGTTAAAGTGTTTAGTTTGTTCTGATATGCTGTATATTTGCACTTTCTATAACAATGGGCACTTTTCTTCTGAAATAATTACTGAATTGCTGAGTTGTACTTCCTCAACAATACAATGAGGAAGCTTGCAACTCCCCATAAAGTCAATTGTCGAGCCACATATGGGCATGTAATATCCCCCTCCCTCTCCCCCCTGCCTCCCTCTCCCCCCTGCCTCCCTCCCCCCCCTGCCTCCCTCCCCCCTGCCTCCCTCTCCCCCCTGCCTCCCTCCCCCCCCTGCCTCCCTCTCCCCCCCTGCCTCCCTCTCCCCCCTGCCTCCCTCTCCCCCCTGCCTCCCTCTCCCCCCTGCCTCCCTCTCCCCCCTGCCTCCCTCTCCCCCCTGCCTCCCTCTCCCCCCTGCCTCCCTCTCCCCCCCTGCCTCCCTCTCCCCCCCGCCTCCCTCTCCCCCCCGCCTCCCTCTCCCCCCCGCCTCCCTCTCCCCCCCCGCCTCCCTCTCCCCCCCCGCCTCCCTCTCCCCCCCCGCCTCCCTCTCCCCCCCCGCCTCCCTCTCCCCCCCCGCCTCCCTCTCCCCCCCCGCCTCCCTCTCCCCCCCGCCTCCCTCTCCCCCCCGCCTCCCTCTCCCCCCCGCCTCCCTCTTCCCCCTTCCCCATTTTACTTCCTTCTCTTTCCTGCATTCCTAAGCCTCATCTGTTGCCACCCATCTAGAACCTGTATGCTCTATTATAATGCATGCCTACTCTTGCCTTGCTTCCACCCCTAACTCCCCCCCCTGCCCCTCACTTCCCAACCACTCCAAATTGCACTCATTTTCGAAGCATTACTCAAAACACAGCAGCCACAGATGATGGTCATGCATTAGTGATTTGATCTGGTGATTTTTGCATGAATGAAAGTGTGATCAATTTTTCTGGCGAAGGCTGTGTCAGAAATCTTATGTTGTTGTTGTGGCTGTATGGTGGTGGTGGTGGTGTGTGTGTGTGTGTGTGTGTGTGTGTGTGTGTGTGTGTGTGTGTGTGTTTTGTCATGCCTGTCTGGGGGCTTGATCATCTTCTTTGCCCTCATTTGCAAGCATTACAAATGGATGCTATATTCTATAATTGAAAATTTTTTGAACAGTCATATATTTATGAAGGCGTGTTGCATTATCGTATGGTCAAAATCAGCTGGCAATGTGATACACTAAGTGGAAGTTTTTTTTTTGGAGTGGGGGGGGGGAGTAAAATAATTGCTATACAGAAATAATATCACAGTGAAAATAACAATCACCCACGCATTATTTCCCAGCAAGCTCAAAATATTCATAAATGGTATACCTTTGTAATGAAATTATGAAAAGTTCCCCACAATCCTGTGTATGCAAATAATTTTTTGCAAAATGATTAGTTGTATGTTGAAAACAGTTACACAATCTACAAAATTTGCCTGGGCTATCTACAGAAATTGCTCTGATACTTTTTCCACTTATATTTACCATTTCTGAGAAAATGCCATTTTACAGTTGTATTCTCAGTTATATGCATACATTTCCACGCCATCTATGAGGTAACATACTTGACGCTTCTTATTAGTTTCATCATCATTATGTGGTTTCCCTGGCAGGCCTACTCCAAGATCTACTTCACTGGTTTAATGGAATCTCAGGACTTATTCAATAACCTCTTTTACATCCTCCTCAGCCAATGGAAATTGTTGCAACAGAAAAATAACTGAATTGAATGAAACACTGTGTGCATCTCCAAGAAAGGCAAACTCAAAACAACCGCAAAATTTAATGTGAGCTCAATTTTAGATTGCATGTAATGATTTTTGCAATCTGATCAATGTGCCTTTCAACTAACTGCCTGTAAGCACTTTCCAGTTGTTGTGTAATATCGTGTTTCCCTAAGAAGGTGTATTCTAGCTTCACAGTCATATGTGACATAGAATGCTCATGTTTCTTTATTGTCTGTATTAAATGTCAAAGATCATCAACACCTTTTAGTATCCAAGTTGTTTCACACCCAGAACAACAGTCATGGAAAACAGTAAGACTCACTTGTAATTTCACAACTACGTAACCAGTCTACTTTCACAAAAGTGTGTGGTTTTAAAGGTTGTACAATTAAGACAGTAAAAAAGTACAACTCACATCTTCAAACTCACAACTGCCTATTGAATCTTTGTGCTGTCACACGTGACCAACTGTAAAAGCTGGCCAGAATGTTCATAACTTCACTGCAACAAAAGGAGAACACTCTTGTTTTTTGTACCCAGGGCCATATTTAGGCAGGTGCAACATGTGCAGTAGAAAAACGATTTTTAGTATTATTTTAAAGTAAATTGAATCATAATTATTTAGACTTTCAATTACAGCAATAAATTATAAAATTCAGGATTCAGGCTGTTGAGAGTTCACAGAGGCATAAAAAGTAGTACTCTAGGGTACGATTTCTTCAATATGCTTTCATATGGGCATAACGCATGACACATTCTTTTTATCTGCAGTTTTTTGACCTTGAACCAACACAAAATGTGAGCTGAATATCTGGCTACTGAGTCTCAAGTGTAAGAGGATGCGGCATTGCCAAATCGCAATTGAGTATGACTGCTAAGATGGCATTGTACAGGTGTCATTCACACTGAGTACATTATCAGCCACATTGGTTTCTAGTTTAGAACAGGCTTTGTACAATAACTTTTCAGATTATAAGACTTTCCTCTTAAAATAAACTTTCTATTTTTGTATCGTGAGATATTTTCAAGTTGTCCAGCGACCTACTTGCATACACCTCACGGCCCACTATTGAGTTAAGACTAACAGTTTGAGAAAGTCTGCTGTAGAGTATGTAATAGTGCTGCAATTTTGCAAAAGGACTTCTAAGATGTATTAATGAATATAAAGTCCTTTCAATCATTAAAAATAATTGTATGCATTGTTTACATTCGTTCAAATTAATTTTGCACCACCCGTAATACCTCCCACTCATTAACTATTGGGTTAATTGTTCCTGGTAATTATTTGATAATTTAGTATTACTTTTTGTGTACTGTTTGTCCATCCTGCTTGGTTTTCACAGAAAACTTTCGTGGTCAGGGCAGAGACAGCTGTGGTGGTACGTTATGGTAATATCTCCACAAACAGCCATCAAAATTACCAATTTTTACTGAGGCATTAATGATTTCATGGCCCAGAGCCAAATAATCATAAAACATGTCAATAGCCATACCACCATATTTGCTTGTATGTATGCCAGATATGTTATGATTCTATTTGTGGGTGAACACAAATGAAAGAGAAGTGCTGAGCACCCAGAATAGACTCGTTTTGACTTTTGTATCCACATGTTTATGCCATCTATGTTCATTAACTATATACATTGTGTACATATTGATCTGTGCTTCTGATACCAGGAAGTCATTCTTGTTTTGGAATTGCATAATACGAGTTCTCGTAATATTGATAAGCTATCATTTTGTTAATGTATTGTAAGTCTGTTTTATTGTTCTTCTGCCCATGCGTGTTAGGTCCTTTTTTCAGTACCTTGTCCAATATTCCCGGTAAATCATTTAACAGTAGTTGGCCAAGTACCAAACATTGTGGTACACAATTTTTATTAGCTTTGAATTTCTTCTTACTCATGTCATATCAATTGTTAGTATGACCCTCTCATTTCTAATTTCAAGGCACAATGCCATCAATAGCATACCCTTTTAGGTCAGCAGGGAAATTTTTCTTATTCAGTTGTTCGAGGACTGAGTTAATGAGGTCATATAATGTTTTTTCAGTAGAATCAGCCTGTATGGGGGCCAAATTGAGCTACACATAAAATGTTGTTCTCAGAGTGGTGGTTCAGTAGGGACCATGAGGCTCATCTTAACACTCTGCTTTTTCTTGGCCCAGTGCGCCTTCATTGTCTGGCTGTGAGCCTGCTTCCTCTCATCCATCCATTTAGGTCTGGCGGAGCATGAACACTTCTTACTTGTGAGAGACAATGGGAAGACTCCCTATGGATGGCCTGTCGGTATTGAGTTCGGTTCTCGGTTGTCTGTAATGGGATCTGTAGTTCCTCTAAGTCTGATCTAACAAAGGTGAGCCACTTCACTTTGGACGTCTTTTCCCTGCTTGTCACTTTGAGGATCCTCTTGGTGAGCTTGGAGATATTCAGGTGGGTCATGTGCCCATAGAAGGTCAGTCGCCGTTTCCTCATACATATGACTGTGTGTAACTGATGTTCAAAGAGCTGGTTATTGTGTGTGATTCTGTAGGTTCTGGCTTCCTCTCTTATGGTACTAGTATTCTCTTCAGGATCTTCCTCTCTTTAAGTTCTAGTTTCCTGAGTGGGCCCTTTCAGTTCATCTAGAGGCATTCACAGGCATAGAGTGCGTAGGATCTTACTACCAAGTTGTAGTGCTTCAGCTTTATGTTCTTGGATAGGGACTTTGAGATACAGATGTTCTTACAAGAATGCCCTCTCTGACTTGCTGCACTTGGCACCTATGGCCAAGGTTTTGCTCTCGTTTGCTGAAATGCTTTATCCTAAGTACTTGACTGCAGGAACTTTGCAGATATTATTGTTTCCTAGTGGGGTTGTAGAAGAAGCTTGCTTGATACTGGTATTGAACTCAGTCTTCTGTATGTTGATCTTCAAGCCGGTTTTTACCACAACATTGTAGAGGCTCCGTAGTTGGTAAGTAACCTCCTCCACGCTCTTGGTCAATAGGGTGAGATCATCGGCAAAGTCTAGACATGGTACACTGAGGTTGTCTTTCTTGTAACCACACTTCAGTCCTGCCTCTGGTGACAATGTGGAAGTCCCTTCTCTGACGATTTTCTCCAGAAAACAATTGAAGAGGATGCACGAGAGGCCATCCCCTCCCTGAACCCTGTCTGGATGTGAAAGCCCGCGGAGAGTTCATCTGTGAACTTGACTTTGAAGGTGGTGGTATTTAGGGTATCATGGACCAGTCTTCTAATCTAGGCCTAGTTCCCTCAAGGTAGAGAAGGGGGTCTGTCAATCTATTGAGTCGTATGCCTTTTCAAAGTCTACCATAATGGCTACCTAGGGATGTCCCCCTCGCCTCCTATATGAGAGGATTGTCTTGAGGTTTTGAATCTGTTATGTGCAGGAACTACTTACCCAGAAACCAGCCTGATATTCACCTAGTTGGGAATCTAGCTGTTTGGTGACTCTAGTTTGCAAGGCTTTAGAGAAGATCTTGTAGGGTGTACACAGCAAGGAGATGCCTCTGTAGTTGTTGAGGTCAGTCTTAGTTCTTTTCTTTTGTAATTGATGGATCACAGCTGAGGTCCATCCCTCTGGCAATACTTCCATTCTCCAATAACCTCAAAGATCTGGGTGATACTCTGCAGGGACTGGTCATCTACATGGTTCCACATTTCTGCCACTATACCATCTTCAGCTGGGACCTTGTTGTTCTTAAGGTCTTTGATTATCTTCTCTATTTCTTCCCTGTTGGGTAATACAGAGTCCTGGTTCCTGAAAGCAGGCTCAGCGAAAGCAAGTCTCTCTTTTGGTTGTTCTGCATTGAGGAGTTTCCTGATTTATTCTGCAAAGGTATTTGTGCAGTCACTGCTATTTATTTGGAGCTTCCGATCTGGCCCTCCAAATGCAGGGTTGGGGCTGTGTATGAAGAAGTCCGTTTCTTGAGTCCTTCGTAGGGATCTCTTGAATTGTTTTTCTGGAAGTCTTCATCTGCCTGTAGTATTTGAGACCTGTTGTAGCTCCTTTTGGTTTTACAGATGATAAGCGCTGTTGTTTTTCTTTGCGCCATGAATGCCTGATGGTTTGCCTCATCTCTGTGCTGATTTCACTTGATCCAGGCTCTGCGCCTTTCCTTTATAGGTTCATCACATTCTGTGGTACACCAGGGGTGCTTACCTTTGATGAAGCAGGTATGGTTTAGTGAGCTGCATCCAGTAGAGCATTTTGAAGATGACACCAACCTTGTTTCTGTGCGTTCCTCTTGAGGGTGGTTTGGAAGTCGCAATCCTTATCACTCAGCCGTTGGGTGTTAAACCTGGGTATTCTCGAGACCTTTGGGATATTGTGTGCTCATCTCAAGTGTTGTAGGTTGGGGGATGTGAATTCTAAAACATGGTTGACCATTCTATGATGTACAGCAAAAACAATACCCAGGTGTGGAACTGTCTTCATCACTCTTTCACCTGGTTTTCCTTTATAGATTCAGTACCCTTGGATTTCCATTGTGTTCGCATCTGGAAATTGAGGCCCTTGTAATGCTGCTGTGTTGATGTTATACTTCTCTAACACATCGAGGGTTTGCTTGAGTTTACCAACCTTTAACAGGGAGTTTTATGTTCACTGTAGATAGGTAAGGGCTGCTCCTTGTTTTGTGTGTTCTTGTGTATGAGGGGGCAAGTAGTAGTGTGGAGTACATGTAGGTGCAGGCTCTCGAGAATTTGATGACCTGCTTGCCCCTTCTTGAATGGGGAGTATTATTTCCGTTGATATTTCTCATACTGTAGATTCCTAAAGAGTATACTTTTGGGCTCACCATAGTGGGTGTCCAAGTTATCTCTCGAGGGTGTTAGCCCTGAGGTATATTTTCAGCTGCTACTGACATGTGGAACAGATGGTGCTGGGGTACCGCCACTGACATGTGGAACTGCTGTGCCCTTGGTACTAGTTTTGGTCCACCCCAGGTATTTTATTTCCTCTGTACCTACCATATCTAATGAGCATACCCCTGTCCACCACCTGGGGAGGCGCTCGGTAGGAGACTAGTAACTTCCCTGAGACTTCAGTCCCATGTTGGGACTGTAGGTGTACAGCTGAATTTGTAGCAGAAAAGGAACTGAAATATGGGAAAGATTTCATAGTTGCATTCATAGATCAATACTTAAATTTCAGTAGTAGAAGTGGAGAGAGATGGCAAGTTCTAAATAGACTGAAATTGCTAAAAAGATTGCAACTCAGAGTTAAAAATAACCAAATGAGGTGACACAGTGGTTTAACATACTGACTCTCATTGAGGATGCCGGTGGTTCATACCTATTTCCAGCCATCCAAAATTGTGTTTTCCGTTATTTTCCTAAATCACTCCAGGCAAATTTGAAATTCTTCCTTTCATGTTGTGTGTGTGGTTCGTTTGTTTGCGTGGTTCTTTTGTCCTTAACAAAAACAGTTGGAGGTTTTTTTTTTTTTTTTCCATGACACTAAACCCTCTTCTTCCTTCCCTCCTTTTCACACTACAACAGATAGGAAAATGACTTAGAACAAGCAGAGGGGTTTGACAAGGAAGTGTTCTCTACTAGTGCTTGTTAACATCTACATAGACAGTATGAGGAAAGTTTGTCATTGAGAAACAGCAGATGATACGAAAATCATCACATGATATGATGTGTTGATTTGGTGAAAAAATGAGAAGTAATTGCAATCAACTAAAGACCTGGCAAGGTCTAATTGAAGAGTTCAGGCTTGGAAATGAGGTTACAAAAAATTGAGTAAAAGTAAATAACCAGGGAAAATGAAGGATGTAAGATGTAATTGAAAAAATATTAAATAAGTAAATGCTTTCAAATGTCTAAGAAATAAGTTTAACCAAGAACGGAAACAGTTAAAATATTGGTGAGAACACAAAATTGTTCAAAATTTTATTGATGAGAATTGGACATAATTTAGAAATTGGGGGGGAAAAAACCTACCAAATCAGTGACTATGTTATATAAGTTTTATATGATGAAAAGAGACAGGAAAATAATGAAATTATATGAAATACCGTTCAGATCAGATCCTATAAGAAACTGTTGAGAGAACTGTGTTTGAATTATTTGGCCATGTTCATGGGGCAAGAAATAACTGGATGAGAAAAGCTCTTTAGGGCATAGAATCTGGGGAGAAGATGGAACCCATGTGAATGATCTACATAACCAGATTGTTTTCAGGAAGTAGATGGAGGAGGAAAATGGCAGCAAACCATATGTACAGTACAAAGCACTTTGTAAGGGTTCAAGGCATACAAAATGGATTGCCAAAGTCTAATGTATATACAGCCACTATCATACATTGTTATAGTAAAAAGTTTGCAGTGCTGATGGAGAACATGAAGCAGATTGTGTGAAATAAATTTACACATAGAGAAGTAGCTGAAGGAATAAGCCACACAGGCTGGTAGTATTAATGCGCTACATGGTTGTGAGGTGAAATACCTGGAAGATTACTGAAGATAATGGCTTGTACATTGTAACTTTTATTCTTTTACTGATCTTCAGCTTTTGGTAGCAGTCTCTTCTGTGGGTCTGTATAGATCCACATTCCAAACAAATGCTTTCATGATGCATTTGTTTATTTTGAGATTGATGGTTTTGCTCTCATAATTTGAAGAACTTGGCTGCTCTTGATGTATATACATCTGCTGCTGCTGTCCTCAAGTGCTTTGCATCCGTTAACATCTGCATTTGATCCTTCCATCAGGTGGCCTGGATATGTTAACATGCACTGTTCTGCCGACCCTCTCACTACTTCTGACCTGACACACTACATCCAAATATTGGTGAATAAAAAAAAGTATTGATATGCAACATATATGCAGCTTTAGAAGATATCATTTGCAAAACCTTATTTCCCATACCTTGAAATGTTAATTAAACATGATTTTATGGCCGCACAATTCTCGATGTGTAGGGACGAAATTATACTTGTCATGTGTTGGATCTAAAATTCTATGTCTTGAGAATGAAAAGAAACATTGTTCTATTCTCAATCTTTAATTAAAATTTTGATTGCATCTACATTTTGTATACCACAATTTTTGAGCTAAAACCAACCATAACTATGTTTAAACAAATTCTTTAAAATTTTATTAATTAGTTTCACTAATTTGGTGCACAGTAACTCTAATAAATGAGGAAAAGAAATTTAGTCCAAATTGTATCAAACTATATGATGTGCAAAATTAACTTTTATCATCTTATTTATTATAGTATATCTTATCTACATTTTATACACTGCAAAGTATAAGCTCCAATTGATGATGTATGAAGTGTACATGTTTTTACTTCTGCAGATCTTCAATTTTTTCTGCAATAGTTTACTTAATTTAATGCAGTACAATAACTGTGATCAATAACAAAGATGAATTCAGTCCCTTATCAAGTGATTATATATACTGTTGCATTTTCAACAAAACAAATTGTTCATTGAATAGTTTGCTTTCCTTATAATGGACCACTATCTCTCAGAACAGGTGAGAAATACAATATTAACAAAACCACATTCAGCAGGGAAATGCAGATAGTACATCTGTATGTAACAGTGAAATGGTAACATTACATATTAATTTTGCCTATTGTATTTGGCTCACAATTTTTATCCACTGCATTACCATACCCTGTGGCATCTAGATAGAGTAAATTCTTCTATCATATCTATTTCTTCTTCCAATTCTTATTTTAGAAGTTCATATTCTTCTTCACCATGGCATGCCGTCACTAAAGTCTTTCACTTTCTTATCCTTGTACCCTACGTATTAACCCTGCAAGCGTGATGCTGCCTTCCATCTTACAGCACCTGAATGTGACACCTATTATGCTTGTCTGTGATTGTTATATCCCACCCATACTGTAAACACTAAATCAAATAAAGTACCAGAGGAGAGGGGAGAAGGGAGTATGAACATTTAAAAGAATGATAATTGATCACTTTAGGCACAAATGTTATAAAAATTAATTGCTTTATTTACAAAAATCTAAAAGAATTGTGACTTCCTCAACATTGCTTTGCAAATCGCAATTTTTTCTCTGCCTCCCCCTCCCCTCAAAAAAAAAAAATAAAATAAAAAGAAATAAATAATAATAATTTTTCCCCTTGTATATCATTTTATTTTCATAGAACAACTGAAAGTAGGCTAATGGTCTTGCATTAGTGGTAAATCGCAGGTTTAGTCTTCCTTCAGGACCGCTAATTATAAATGCATTTGGGGCAGAAGTATTATCACATCCCTTCCAGTCAGTTGTGGCTACGCTGTCAATTCGTCTTCTGAAGAATCATCAGACAATAAAAACTCATCTTTCTCATTATAACCTTCCATCAAAATTCACAGAACTTCATCTTCAGTCAGCCCAGCTGTTGTGCACAACTTTAAAAAATCTGTATGCACACTAAGAAAAAAACCTTCATAAAATTATAGGCCACGCCAATAACTTAATGCAAAATCCGTCAACATGAATCTAAGGAATGTATGACACTGACTTCTAAGGACCATCCTTCAAACTGCATCAGCAGACAAAAAAAATGTGTCGATGTCATATGCCATTGCACACGCCTGTGGGGATTTGAAGAAAATCCTTTAGTGTATGTCTGCCTTCTGCCCCTAAAGCTTAATCCCCACCTGAATAGTTTTGCAAACTTGGTCTGCGTCATCTTAGATGTTAGCGTTATATATTGGTGGAGAGTAGACAGAGAGAGTATTGAATATAATTAAATGCAAAATAGCTTTGCTTACTGATGATCAGTTTGGATTTAGAAGAGGAAGAGAAACTTACAAAGCAGTTTCAGCACTGAGGCTAATTTCGGTAAAAGATTTTTTTTTTTTTTTTTTTTTTTTTTTTTTTTTTATGGGACTTAACTACGGGGTCATCAGTCCCTAAACTTACAAACTACTTATGAACTACTTACGAACTAGGACGGCACAAATATCCATGCCCGAGGGGGGATTCGAACCCCCGACCGTAGTGGCCGTGCTGACCGTGACTGGAGCGCCTCAGTCACCTCGGCCACCGCGGCCGGCGGTAAAAGATTAAAGAAAGGTCAAGACACCTTTATAGCCTTTGTACATTTAGAAAAGGCGTTTGATGATGTGAAATGGAATATTCTATTAAGATACAAGGATAATTTGGAAATTATGAGTATATAGAGATGAAACAGCTGTAATTAAGTGTGGAGAGTAAGATTAGGGTGCTCACTTTCACCTGTTTTATTCAATGCTTATATGAATATAGGATTGAATGAAGTTAGAGAAAAGATGCAGGGTAGGATTAGTTACTTGTTCCGTAGATCCATATTGAGGGGATCCTCGTGGATGTGGAACATGTCAAGAAACAAAATTTACAAGTTGAATAACAGATAGTACTAATAATATAAATACAAATACATACACTTATAATATAAATACAGATACTTAAATTTTTAAGTTTTTAAGTTTTTTTTTTTTTTCTGATAATATAATAATATCTAAAATGTGTGTTCCTGAGTAGTGGACCCCTTTTTGAACTAAAGTAACTTTTAAATCCTTGTATAGATCATTTTTATTTCTAGTATTGTGTGTATGAACTGAGCTGTTTGTTGGGAAAAGGGATATATTATTTATAACAAATTTCATTAAGGAATAAATATACTGAGAGGCAGTAGTTAATATACCAAGTTCTTTGAAGAGGCTTCTACAAGATGTCCGTGAATTTACTCCACAAATAATACATATTACACGTTTTTGGACTCTGAAGACTTTTGACTGACTTGACGAGTTACCCCAAAATATTATACCATATGACATTAAGGAATGAAAGTAAGCAAAGTATGCAAGCTTTGTTATTTTTATGTCTCCTATGTCTGATAACACTCGTATTGAAAATACAGATTTGTTGAATCGTTTCTGCAGTTCTGTGGTGTGCTCCTCCCAACTAAATTTATTATCAAGCTGTAATCCCAGGAATTTAATACTGTCAACCTCTTCTATCTGCTCTTCTTCATGCTTAATGCATATGCTGTCAGGAAATCTCTTACATATTCTGAACTGCATGTAGTGCGTCTTTTCAAAGTTTAATGACAATGAGTTGGCTTTAAACCATTTATTAATGTTCATGAAAATATCATCAGCAGACCTTTCTATCACTATACTTGACGTACTTTTTATTGCAATACTTGTATCATCTACAAACAAAACGAACTCTGCTTCTGGTAGTGTAACTGATGAGAGATCATTAATGTACACAAGAAAATGCAATGGCCCTAAGATGGATCCTTGTGGGACACATGTAATTTCTTCCCAATCCGATGATGACTGTTGGCCTAATTCCCTAGTCACTTGCACTGACACCCTTTGTTTCCTGTTAGTGAGGTACGACTTGCACCATTTTGCAGCATTTCCCGTGACCCCATAGAATTCTAATTTACTTAAAAGGATGTTATGGTTCACACAATCGAATGCCTTTGACAAATCACAGAAAATACCTGCTGCTTGCAATTTATTATCTAATGAATTAAGTACATTCTCACTGTAAGTGTAAATAGCCTTCTCAATATCGGAACCTTTCAGAAATCCAAACTGTGTTCTAGACAATATGCCATTTGTGGTTAAGTGGTACATTGTACATTACCTTTTCTATAATTTTTGAGAATGCTGACAAAAGTGAAATGGGTCTGTAGAACACGCTTTAATTAACTTTGTTGATATTTCATCATAACCACTGGAATTCTTTGTTTTTAAAGATTTTATTATGGAAGATATTTCTTGTGGTGAAGTGACCGACATATTCATGTGTGTGAAGTTATTTGTAAAAGCTAGTTTCAAATATTCAAGGGCATTATTTACTGACCCAGACAATCCCTTACTATCAGTAACGGATATAAAGTACTTGTTAAATAGATTTGCCACACTATGCCCATCAGTTACTAATGTCTCAGCTACTCTTAATCCTACCTGCTCTTGTTCCTTTCTGGTTCTACCAGTCTCCTCTTTCACTGTATCCCATATTGTTTTTATTTGGTTTCCTGGTGTTGCTATCTTCTTTTCATAGTGCATTTGTTTAGATACCTGAATAACTTTTTTTAATATTTTACAGTATTCCTTATATTTAGTTAAATCATCATCATTGCAACTACTCTTGGCTGATAGATACATTTTCCTTTTTGTCTTACATGAAATCTTTATTCCTTGTGTAATCCAAGGTTTTATTATAGACTTCTGTTTAATTCGTGTTACTTTTAGAGGAAAACAGTTTTCAAACATGATACTAACATTATTAATGAATACATTATATTTTTCATTCATGCCATTAGCACTATATACACCTTTCCAGTTCATGTCTTCGAGGAGTTTTCTAAAATTTTCAATTTTTGGTGGGTTGACTACTCTCCTGTATGTACATTTTGCAGTCTTCATAATCTGTTTAGAATCTATACCTAAAACAAGGAGCTGCATATCATGATCTGACAGGCCATTTATTATTGGTTTTATGATATGATTTTGTTCCTTTGATTTGTCTATAAAAATATTATCAATTGCTGTCCTAGAGATTTTAGTTATCCTAGTTGGAAAGTTTACGGTGTGTGTTAGGTTGAAAGACAAAGTTACTGACTGCAATAAATTTTTACTGGAGGACTGCATAAGAAAATCTGTATTAAAGTCACCAGCAACCAGTATTTCTTTATTTCTTCCTGTTAAATAACCCAATAGAGCTTCTAGATGAAGGAGGTATGGTGATGCAAGGAGAAAAAATTGACATGCTTCAATTTACCTACAATATTCCAGTGGTAGGGGACAATGATGATGAGTTTGCTGATTGAAATGAACTCAGTGCTTAGCAAGTATGAAAAATGAAGTACAGAACCTATGCAAGTATTATGTTCGATGGTGCACACCTTTAGAATGACTCTGTATTTGCATCCATAGGTAGCAAGATCACTGCAGGTGCTAAAACCAAACTAGACATTCAAAGTAGAATATGTCAAATGAACATTGCCTTCAATAAGAAATGTAAACTTCTCACATCCAACAACATGAACATCCTTTTGAGGAAGAAGTTGTTGAAGACTTTTGTATGGAATTGAATCTTGGGCCATGGGAAAGCTGGAACATCGAAAGATGTGGTGTTACTGTAGAATGTTGAAGATAAACTGGGTTGATAAAAGTGTCAAACAAACAGGTTTTGCAAATAATTAGTGGGGAGGCTGTCTCTCAGAAGAACTCTGCAATAAAGATGCAATATCTGGATTGGTCATGTCTTGAGGCATGAAGGATTGCTAAAAATCATCTTGGAGGGACTGGTGGAGGGAGTGATCTGTAGAGGTAGACCCGGGGTGGAGTGTATGAGACAAGTAATGGACGATATGAACTTTAATAGCTACAGGGACATTAAATAAGTGGTAGGCTACGGGACACTATGGAGAAATGCAGCAAACCAAGCTATGGATTGATAACCAAAGAAGAAGAAGACAGAGAGAGAGAGAGAGAGAGAGAGAGCATACCTTTTATTTTTCTTTATAATTCTTACTCGTTCCACCTGATGAAAATCTCCAATCATAGCCACTTTGTTCATTTGTAAGGTATCAGCTGCATGTCCTCCTGTTTTGAATTTGCTTTCTTCAACACTCTGCTAATCTGTTGCCAGCTAATGTTATCAGATATTTTCTTCAAGTCTACAAAGGCAATGTAATTCCTTTTATCTTTCTATTTTTGCTTCTCACAGTGAATACCCAGTGCCAGAATCACCCCTATCTTATAACACCCCCCCCCCCTTTTCCTGAATCCAAACTTGACTCAACATATCTTCCACCTTGTCTTCAAGTCTCCTCTTAATTATTTTATGATAAATTTTCATGTGTACAATATTAGGCTTACAGTTTGATACTGTCCACACATAGCTGCTGCATTCTTCTGTATGCTAATTAATATTTCTATAAGTCATTTAGAGTATCTTAAGATAATTGTCTTATTGCTAAATTTGGTTACTATAAATTATTTTCCATGTATAGAGATATTATTATGATATTGATTTTTACCCGTCGCTACTGTGACAACCTCTACACTTTCCAGTAAGATGTTTTTTCCTTTTTTTTCCCCTACCGAATTGCAAATTCATGAGTCTGTCAACTATAGTTATTTCTCCATCAAGAGATATTGCTGTAACTGTATTCTAAAGACTAATATTTTCTTTGCCTTTTTTGTAAAAATAAATTCTCATTTCTGAGTAAACAATTTATATACAGTAGAAAATATTTCTACTCTGTCCATCAGATCATTTATATAGATCGAAAATAATAGCGGTCCTATCACACTCCCTTGGGGCATGCCTGACGATACACTCGTCTCTGATGAACACTCGCCATCGAGAACAACTTACTGCGTTCTATTACTTAGCAAGTATTCCAGCCAGTCACAAATCTGTGAACCTATTCCATAAGCTCATATCTTCGTTAACAGTCTGCAGTGTGGCACCGCGTCAAACACCTTTTTGAAGTCGAGAAAAACACAATCCGCCTGTTGCCTTTCGTCCATGGCTTGCAAGATGTCATGTGAGAAAAGGGCAAGCTGGGTTTCACATGAACGATGTTTCCTAAACCCATGCTGATTCACAGAAAGAATCTTTTTTGTTTCAAGGAAAGTTACTATATTCGAACTGAGAATATGCTCCAAAATTCTACATGAAACTGATGTCTACGATATTGGCCTGTTATTGTGTGGGTCAGTTCTCTTGCCTTTCTTATAAACGGGAGTTACCTGCACTTTTTTCCAATCACTAGGAACTTAAAGCTGAATTAAAGATTCGCGATAAAAATCAAGTTTAGTAGGGGGCCAGTGCCGCAGAATACTCTTTGTAAAACCGAACTGGTATTTCTTTGTTTCTCCTGCAAAATTCTGAAGTCTCAATGTTGTATCTGTAACAGGCTATTCCTAGATCCATCCAGGTCTATTCTTATACCATGATTCGATTTTCTATAATAGAATACCCATGTGTTTCGCACATCTATATTATATTACATGCATTTTGCTAATGGACTAACTAATATTCATTGAATTGCTAGAGCAATGACTTCATTTACAGATTCAGTAGTCTTGTCACTATGGTTTTGTGTAAAGTTTGTCTACATAAATGAGAGCAGTTGTTGGATTTCTTTTAGTGACTTGTTGAAGTAACAGTTCTATGACTCTCTGCCTGCACTGAAGGTAACCTGCCATAACAGCCAGATTCTAGGCTTTCCACCATGTACATACCTACAGCAACTGCCATTGCTGCAAAAGCTGTCTGCTGTCAAGGAAAAAGTCAATAACAGAACATTTGCAATTTATGTGCTTCCACATTTGTCTAGGCAAGATGAATTGGGTAGGTCAGGTATGATAGCTAACTTCTAGAAAACACATTTACTAGTTTCCAAAGTTGTATATTATTCTTACAATAGAACCCCTATGTAACATTTTTCTGGGGACCGGAATTTTTTTACTTTAAATGGGGTTTACTTTAAATTGAGTTTTTGATAGAAAGCAAACCTTTATCAGAACTCTTTGCCTGTATTGACATGAATTGTGCCACCAACACACATAATTTACACAATAACAACAATAAATTAAGGAGATACTATACACTATACAGTAATTATAAGTGAGAAATGCTTAAATGTGTTTATAGTGCCAGATATAAAGCTACAGTCGGGTTTGCTATGTTCGTGAGGTATGAAGTTGACTGGATATGTACTCCACCATAATCTCATTGACTGGAGTTTGTGCATGGGCATTTGTTTTGTTACAAATGTGTCATTACTATTTACAGTACCATGTGATCCATTTACAATCACCAATCCAGCTACTGAACCACATGATTTAATTTAAAGATACTAATCATTTTAAACAATGATGATTTGCAATTTCTGTAAAGTATGGGTCTTTACTTTTCACAGTATAAACTGAACAACTTCAATTCACGCATCCACCTACTGAGCCTCATGATTTAATTGGAAGAGACTAATCATTTAAAACATTGATAATTTGCAACAAAAATTGCAGTGTGGTAGAAATTTAATGTCATAATTTTTGTCAGAACACGGATGTATCACTTCTTGCACATTAACAAACAAGTTACTGCCGATATGCACAATAACCACTGCCAACATATCACATAAGTACAGTACAACCATGCCTAGACACACAACATTTCAGTGATTTTGTACTCTGTGTGAAGTACATCGACTTTTTGTTTATGAGCTCACAGACCCTTTTTTTCCCACCCACGAGATACGTGTACGGTATATGTCATTATGAAATTTGCAATTTATAATGTGAGGAGGAAAACCTCAATTGTAGGCCTTAAATTGTCCTTCACAGGCTTATAATGTCTTTTTCATAGGTTTTTATTGTCACATAGCCATAACAAATAGAAATAAATACTTGAGAGTTTCAAAATTTCCTAACACTAAATGCAGGTTTTGCCATAATATGAATTACATTAAATTGAAGATAAAATTGCATTGCACTTATGAAATAATTTTGGTACTTGAAAATTCTTCCATTAAATAGGGGTTTACGTTAAATCGAAGTCACACACAATCTAGGTTATACTGTAAAATTATTATTTTGGTGTCTATATTTTGTGGTCAGTCAAAAGAACCAGTAACAACTTCCTCTTCAGTCTACACAGTGAAAGGAAAAAAAAGATGGAATTTTACAGCTAGTGAAAGATGGCTTTGAAAACTTAGAAATGAAGTAGAGAAAATCAATTTAGAGAAACAAAAGTATTGCAATTTCTTTGAGATAAATTTGAACTTTGATTTTCTTGGCTTCACATAATATGTGAGGTTTTCCTCATGTTTTATTTTCACTGTGTTTACCTAAAGCAGTTCGATGACTGTATTCTTTCATACTTTAGACTTCTTCAAAATGTTTTTTACCCAGCATATTTTTTCACCTATTAGAAATCTTGTTTCCGTGTGCCTGTGCAATCAGTATTACATCTGTCTCTGAACACAGGTGTTCTTTGTGGTGGCTGTTTGCAGCATCAGGTGAACCCTCTGTGTGTGTGATTTATCCTTAAAAACTTCTTGATATCTTGTATGTGTGATTAATAAATTGTATGTATTGCTGCGCCTATTCCTCTTCAAACATGAGAACTGCTTCTGAGGAAAAGGTCATAAGTAAAATTAAGTGTATGTAAGAATTGATTATTATTACATTTATCCCACTAAAATACACCTCTAATATTCAGTTGATCGGTCATCATTGAGTTTGTATATGTTGTTTTGACCACTTCATCACCACATATCTCCAGTGCTATTTGCAGCAAGACAAATGTTGCAAATCAATACAGATTCAATTTGCACGTAGAGGCTTTCTACTGTACGGCACAGTAAACACCACAGTGCGATGAACAGAGGAAGTATTTGCAGTTACAGATACCAGCACAAGTTATGTGAGCAGAACTAAGATAGGCTTACAGGTCACACAAACTTT
Source organism: Locusta migratoria (assembly GCA_026315105.1). Lineage (NCBI taxonomy): Eukaryota > Metazoa > Arthropoda > Insecta > Orthoptera > Acrididae > Locusta > Locusta migratoria. The sequence goes on from CM048749.1 coordinate 207,756,266, forward strand.
AAGTATGCATTTACCGGGCACTAAATTAGTAATCTGCGATAAATTGAGAATTTGGGTTGGACAAGACATGTTCCCAGATAACCGAAGCAATTAAAACAACCATTTGTATAAGGTGTGAAATCAAGGTTCAAGTCCTGATCTGATTATGGTTATCATCTGTCATCATTGAAAGTATTTCAATGCCCTGTACAAACTTATGTCCGTAATTTCTCATTTGTTGTAAAATTCCTCATCCATTATAAATAATAATAATAATAATAATAACAGCAGCAGTAGAAAAGAAATCTGTTGCTTCCAACAGTAATCAATCAATCGTCTTTTTCATATGTTGCTCCAAGTAATAGTTTATAGTGGACTTGGTAGATTATTTAGAGCTGCAATAAGTTGTCACATAAAGTCGCCCTGATGAAGACTTGCTGTAAAGTAGCTGAAATTCTAGCAACTTTATTTACATTATGACAGTTCTCAGATTTTATTATTATTTTAATGTAATTAAGTGGTCATGTATTTTATCATGTAAACACAGTAGCAACACAAGACTTTCTTTTTTTCAATATGTAGCATAATGTAATACAAGAAAGGTAACTTGGTGTAAAGTTTACTTGGAGCATCAGTTTTAAAGAAAAACTGGTAGCACATCTTGTCTGTGCATTCTGTCTTATAACATATTTTCTTGGTTGGACAGTTGGACAGTCTCTCACTACGTTTCCACTATGTTTCATTTTTCTCCCATTGTTGTTTGTATGGCCATACCTCTTCATTTGTCGCCAAGTCAATCAGTAATCTCACCAGTAGTGTAGTGCGCTCAGTTATTTGGTTCTTAAACACTAAACAAGTTCGTCCCAGTGAAATTCACCAGCAGTTTGTTGAAGGTGTGCTAGAGGTGTGTAAATAGTTTAGCCTGTTTCATGAAATAACGACAAATGTTTATGATGAAGAAAACAACAAATTAAAGGGGCACTTCACGAAAACATGTGCTTTACTATTGGTGTGCTGCATTATTAATTTTCACAAGTTCCAAGAGTAGTTTATAACATTTTTGCTGACAAACTTCGAAGAAATGTGTTTAGGGTGGGGTTCAAAAATGTTGATAGAAAAACATACAACAAAGCGAATGGCACATTTCTTGTCCAATTTGGAGTCTCGACTTAGCACTATCAGGCTTTCATCTGTTTCCAAACATAAAGGAATTTCTTGGTGGAAATCACATGATACTTGATGACATGATGAACAAAATTGTTAATAACTGGTTTAATAGTCAAATGGCAGAGTTCGTTGATTCTGGGCTCCAAAATTTGGTGCCACGACTCAATAAATGTTTTCAAATGTTCATGATGACCTATGTTGAAAAGTGAAAAAAGTGTCATATTGTAGTTTTCGATACAATTTAAATCATAAGTAAAGTGTCTCTTAAAATGACCCTCATACAAGTCAGTTTACATTTTCTAAAACCATCAGTTATGATATCTGTGATTCTATGTTGTGTAATTATTTATGAAAATGAGTTGTAAAATTAGCTTAGAAAATATTTGAAATGGTATGTCACTTACTTGCTTAAAAAAATAGACAATTTTAAGGGTTCTATTTCATTAAATCATTTATAGTGCTAAAAAGTTAGTGCTCGAATATTGTTTCTGTTTGCAGTAGATTACCACCTATATACTCAGACATTAAGTATCACCTGTGGAGAGAAGTGTGGAAAAACATTAATGAAACAAAACAAAGATTTTTAAAAAGTAAGAAATGGGGGTTGTTGTGTGAAGATGCTCAGTAAAATTCATCAAAACAAACAATAACCTTTGTCAAATAATTTTACAACTCAGACAGAATATTATGAATTAGTTTAGACTTCAAGGCTGTGTAGAATAATGTATTCTTGGGAAGTGGTGAAGAGGTGCTCTTTATCTGTAGGTTCGGCAGCACCCTCTCTGGAAAGGCTAGTTTGTTGTCTAGATCAAGCAATGAAAGCACGTCAAAATGGTTTGCACATGTGTCAGTACGTCTCATTCACATCAAAATTATAATATGAGCATGTGATAGAGTCGAGTTGGGTCAGAATGATTGGTCCCAGGGGAATTTATTTATTATGCCACGATGTTTCACCTCATATAGGACAAAAACGAGAAATGTACATGCAGTGTAAACATATACAAAAGTGATTGTTTTCAGAACTAGGAAAGTACCAGATGGCGCCTTTCACTTTCAGTTCCATTTTATTCTCAGAGCCATGACACACAGTGAAGCTTTTTGAGCTGTTTATTATTATTATTATTGTTATAACTATTATTATTATTATTAGTAGTAGTAGTAGTAGTAGTAGTAATAGTATAGTATTTTATAAATTTTCTGATATTCAGTTTAATCACATTGTATTAATACAAATGTCTTACCTAACTGTATCCTATTTTTCAAATAGGCGTATCCATCCTGCACTCTCTGATGTGGCACATATGCATGGTCATCCTCTTCCAGAAACTGGATTTCCATTCATTCGCTGTATTTGCTCAATGTAGGAACACTGCAATTTATGTTGGTCTACCTGCAACATTATTTCAAGTCATGTATCCATGCATTGGCTTTAATTGTGCAGAAACCATTATTGATGGGTTGAGTTTCATAATGTTTATTTTCCTAAGGCATCCCACTTCATCCTATACTGCAACGATGTCTGCATACATGTACCAAGTGCTGATAGTGTTGCTGCTGCTTGACACCTTGCAGTATTCAGCAGAAGAGAAGACATTTGCAAATATTATTATGATAATGTGAGATTTTATTACCTGTGTTTTAGGACAATGTGAATAGCTGTGACTGCAGTGCAGAAGTCTGAAAGTTCATAGTATTGTTATTCACCTTTCATACAGTTCTAACCTCTTTTGTATCAATACCATGAATTTCTTTATACGTTTATTATTTCTGTATCAGGTGATCACGTGACCAACAAGGCTAACAAAATGTAATTGTTTTCAAAAATTATTGGATACAATTTCCAAAAATTGATGAGTCTGTACCTAGATAAAACTCACAAGTATTGCATGTCATATATGACACATGGAAGCTGAAGATGTTAAGTTTTCAGAATCTTAATCACAAATAGCAAAATCTTTCGACTTCAGTTGTTTCTGGTTGTATGAACTAGATATAGATTTAAAAAAAAAAAAAAAAAAAATATATATATATATATATATATATCCAAATTGGACCTCGAACCCAGATTTCCAACTTATCACTAGCAGTCTCCTTAACAATTTTGGTTATCTAAGTGTGCTCCCCAGTTCAACCAAACCTCCATATGCCAAAATTTTGTCTGTGTTCCTCAAAATGTTCACGCATAATTTAGCATAACAGGCTAGATAGAAGTTGATAAAAGTATGGCACATTGAGGTTTTGATTCCTTCAGGGAGTAAATATGAATGCTGAGGTGTTTAAGACGACTGCATCCGAGAAGTAGGAAATCATATTTTAAATCACACATTTTCTTCGTATACAGCCACTTTAAGTTCAGTCCCTTATTACTTATTGTGTGTCAAAAAACTGTCAATTGTTTATCTATTTTATTTACTTTTGTACAATATTACAGAATTGCTTTGCATGATTGATTGTATGCTTCCAAGTATATGACTGAGATGTTACTTCCATTTTTCGCTCAATATTTTTACACATGACCCAGTTTTTATCTTGCTGCCTGAATTACATCCACGCTGGTTTCATTTCAAGCTCTGAGAACACACAACAGCAAACTCAAAAACACCTGCAGGTGATGACTGAGTCAGTTCTCAAAGTAATGTGTGAAAAAAATGGAAACAACAACCCATGTGTGTGCACATAATCAGAGCATTAATATATTTAATTTTTTTTAATTCTCTTATTCTTCACATGTAAAATAAATGCTGCAAAAGTGTAAAGCCTGAATTGAATTTTGTATTTCTCTTTAAGTAGCTGGAAATTCTAAATACGGAGATGTCCATGTACATTTTACATTTATTGCATACTCTTCGAATACATGCTCACCCCAGGGTGTATAATGTTGACAACATAATGGTCCCAAGTCAAAATCGTACACCCTTGACAATCACTAAGTCATAATTGGATTCAGAAGTATTCAGGAGAAGACACATGAAACAAATTTGAAAATGTTGTACATTAACATACAAAACTGACAAAAGAGAGTGGATGAGGAGCTAGAGGAAGAACTACTGTTGGTTGGCAATTTGCTGAAATGTCAATCACAAAGTTATTTTTATCAAAATATACACTGTGTTGACAAAAGTAATGGGACAGTAATATGCACATTTACAGGTGATATAAAAGGGCAGTGTGTTGACAGAGCAGTCATTTGTATTCCACTGATTGATTTGAAAAATGTGATTATGGCTACGTGACAGAAATTAATAAGCTTTGAATGTGAAGTGGTAGTTGGAGCTAAACATATGGAACGTTCAATTTAGGAAATCGTTGGACATTCGGAATTTGAAGATACTTTGTCAAGAATGTGCTGAGAATACCGCAATTTCATGTAGTATCCCTCACCATCAAGAATGCAGTGGCTGAAGGCCTGTTCTTAAAGACCAAGAGCAGCAGCATTTACATAGTTTTCAGTTGTAACAGACTAACAACAGTGTGTGAAATAACTGCAGAAATCAATGTGGGCCATAACAACGATCTTATGTTAGCACGGTGCAGTGCAATTTGGTGTTAATGAGCTTCGACGACTGACATGAGTGCTTTTTCTGACAGTATGACATTGCCTGTGCTGCCCCTCCTGGGATCATGACCATATTGCTTGCACCCTGAAGGACTGTAAAACTGTAGTTTGGGAAAATAAATCCTGTCTTCAGTAGGTAATAGCCCGTGGTTTGATTACAGTGTGATGCAGATCCAGTCTTGGATCCAAAATTTCATCAAGGCACTGTGCAACTTGGTGGTGGCTCCAGCTGGATGTGGGCTACATTTATGTGGGATGAACGAGGTCATTGGTCCAGCTGCATGGAACATGGATGGGAAATGCTTATGTTCATGTGTGGACTGTTGCTGCCATTCACGGACTTAAAGTTCATGAATGTTAGTACGCCATGTCACCAGGCTGCATTGTTCACTATTGGTTTGAGAACATTCTGGACAAATCCAGCAAATAAATTTATCCCCCCTTTTTTACCCGAGATGAATCACATCGGACATTCATGAGACAATGTCAAGAGGTCAGTCCATTTACAAAATCCTCCACTGACAATACTTTCTCGATTCTGGGAGGCTATACAGGCAACATGGTTAAATATCCTTGCAGTGGACTTCCAATGACTTAGTGATTCCATACCACATCAAGTTTCTGCACTTAATCAAGCAAATGGAGGTTCTGCATGATATTAGGAGGTATCCCTTGACTTTGCCACCTCAGTGTATTTGTAGTAGTAGTGGTGGTGGTGGTGGTGGTGGTGGTGGCGGCAGCAGCACCAGTAGCTGTGGTAGTAAAAGTAATACTGATGTTATTATTAATCTTGGTGTTGTCCATGCATGAAGCAGTCAGCTTCATATAGAATTTTTACTCTGTACCCTTGCCATTCAGTGGATCAGAGCAGTTTACTATCTTCATTGCTTCAGGGTTTTTTTTTTTTTTCACTTCTTTTAATGGTGAAACTATATTTAAGAAGAGCCATCGTTTTATTCTCTCTCTCTCTCTCTCTCTCTCTCTCTCTCTCTCTCTCTCTCTCTCTCTCTCTCTCTCTCTCTCACTCACTCTCACTCACTCACACACACACACACACACACACACACACACACACACACACACACACACACAAACACACAAACACACTTAAATGTTACTTTTGACATGAATGCAGTTCTGTTACTACGTCACTGTCTCTTGGGATACACTGGCCAAATATTTTATTTATAGCTGCTTTTGCTCGCCTAAATAAAATTTGTAAAATACACTGCTGTCAGCTTCAATGCCTATGTATATGTTGCATTTTATAGCATGCTTTCTTTGTTAGCAATACATAAATCATTGGTCATTTTTCTAAACCATCTTCTTGCTCCTATGTATTTGTGTTCAGGACTCATTTTTATTTAATTTGCTTTAGTGTCAGTATCTGCATTTCAGAAGCACCATCAGTTAAAATAATATAATACATAAAATAAAATTTATACAGATCACACCCAGGTGTTGCACACAACCCTACTTCTTTAGTTTAACTGACAGTGATGGCAACAGGAAGGGTATCTGGGTACAAAGTTAAAATAAGTAAATTTCCAACATCTTAAGTTTCAGTTTTTATTTTCAAGAATGCACCACAGCTACAGCACATCACCCATTGTTTTAACATTTTTCTTTATTGAACTATTCATATGATATGTTTGAAGAACAAATTTCATATATAACCACATATTGCGCGCACGCGTGCTTGCGTGCGTGCGTGCGTGTGTGTGTGTGTGTGTGTGTGTGTGTGTGTGGTTTTTGTCATACCAGGTGGATAAGCTCGTGATGTGTCTAAAACACTCATCCAGCATATATTTCATGAAGCATCCTTACATTACTTTATTTTGCTGTTTGGAAAACATTATACCTTTCATTTCATTTATATTTTCTATGGGATAATAAAATGAGAATATCAGATTCATTGGATTTACATGATTGGTGGCATACTCATTTTATTGACTTTATTCTGTGCATTTATTTTGAACATATTTTTTCTTTCCTTAGCCTTTCCAGTGCTTCCATATTTCATTTCAAGTAACATCCCTATCCTTCGGTCACATTTCTATATCCACAGAGTTCAAAACATGAAGAGCGGAAGCAGCAGTTGTTACTCGAGCAGATGGCCTTGGAGAAAGCGGAAAAGAAAGAAAGGAGTTCAAAATCAAAAGAAAAAGGCACCCGTGATAAGTCAACAACAGATGAGGAAAAAGAGCTTCGAAAAGAACGGAAGCTTGGTCGCAAAAGGGTAAGCGTTGATGCATTATTTTACATAAAAATAAAACTGCCTTAAATACGTATACTGTAAATACACAACTTATGTGCTCAGTTAATTGAAACCATAGTTTAATATTACATAGTTATTTGGCATACTGGAGACATCAGATAAATCATAAAATTTCACAGAAACCTCTTTGTTTCTTGAAAAGGCTAGACATTACAAATGTGCCGTGCAAATATTTAGTAATTCCTGCATAGCTTCAGGCATATAAACTCAATAAATTATTATTGTGTCAAATTTTTTTTCTTTTTCTATCCATATTGATTAATTATTGGCATCAAAAATGTCTCCTATTTTTAGTTTTAGCTTCAATGTAATTCAATGAATTACCTTATTTTATATACTGCACTGCAATGTACTGATTAGAGTTGTAATGAAAAACCTGCAGAATAGAATTCAAGTACTTTTTAAGATGGGTCCCATTATGTCGAGAGACAGAATTTCCACATAAAGTTCTTTCCTTAATTTATAGACCTCTTACACATTGCAATTATTAATGTAAAATTATTCTGATAATCAATAAGTCACAGCTTGTCTTTGCAGTGAGTTGTAAACTGTCCTTGTTATATTGTTGAATTACAACCTGGACTTTCCATTATTAGATTATTCTGATAATCTTTTTTAATGATTGAGATGATGCAGTTGTTAAATATAGGATTGTTATTTAGTAGCAGTAAGATTCAAAACCCCGTCCATTGTTCTGTTGTTGTTTTGTTTACATTTTACATGAGTTGTTACAAGTGAATCTACAGTTTCATCTATGAAGCCAATTTAGAATTCTTCCCTTACTTTTGCCCTAAAAGTGCTTGTTTGCTCCATCTCCAACAATTGTGTCACTGTCAAAATATTAAAGTATAACCTATATTCCTTACGTCTGTAAATTTGTGAAACATTCTTTCATTTTAAGTATTGTACTGCGTTTCCTGAACGATTCCACCATTAAAATGTTGTTGTGAGAATTCCATGTACCCAGGAACTACATTATATTATCTAGTGTATCTTAATGTTTTAAGTGATAGGTTATAGATCAAAAGTATTGGGTTTAATTCTTCGGCATTCCAATCCCAGGAGAGGAAAGAGTTACCTTGGGGGAAGAAAAGATAGGTAAACAAATACACACACCCCCACACATTTACACAGACACACACACACACACACACCTAGGCAGACATACTACAGAAACCAAAGAAGTTAGAGATGCCACTAGAGGCAGAGGCAAAGATGTTAAAGATGTCGGGCGGGAATTCAAATGTAGCGGAGGTTGAGACAAGGTGGGCAACGGGAAGAGAGAATATGCTGAAGGGCTAGTTCCCATCTCCGGAGTTCTGAAGGATTGGTGTCAGTGGGAAGTATCCAGATAACCCAGACGGTGTAGCACTGTGCCAAGATGTGCTGGCCGTGCACCAATGCGTGTTTAGCCACAGGGTGATCCTCGTTACCAACAAACACTGTCTGCCTGTGTCCATTCATGCGAATGGACAGTTTGTTGCTGGTCATTCCCACATAGAACGTTTCACAGTGCAGGCATGTCAGTTGGTAGATCACGTGGGTACTATCGTAAGTGGCTCTGCCTTTGATCGTGTACACCTTCCGGGTTACGGGACTGGAGTAAGTGGTGGTGGAAGGGTGCATAGGGCAGGTTGTACAACGGGGGCAGTTACAAGGGTAGGAGCCAGAAGGTAGGGAAGGTGGTTTGGGGATTTCATAGGGATGGACTACGAGGTTACGGAGGTTAGGTGAGCGGCGGAAAGACACTCTCAGTGGAGTGGGAAGGATGTCATGAAGGACAGATCTCATTTCGGGGCAGGATTTAAGGAAGACGTATCCTTGCTGGAGAGCCACATTCAGAGTCCGCTCCAGTCCTGGAAAGTATCCGGTGACAAGAGGGGCACTGCTGGGATTCTTCTGTTGAAGGTTATGAATTTGGGGGATGAGGAAGTGGCTCTGGCAATTTGTTTCTCTACCAGATTAGGAGGATAGCTGCGGGATGTGAAAGCTGTTATTAGGTTATTGGTGTACTGGTTCAGAGATTCGGGACTGGAGCAGACTCGTTTGCCACGTAGACCTAAGCTGTAGGGAAGGGAACGTTTGATGTGGAAAGGATGGCAGCTGTCATAATGCAGGTACTGTTGTTTATTGGTAGGTTTGATGTGGACGGATGTGTGGAGTTGGCCGTTGGACAGATGGAGGTCGACATCGAGGAATGTGGCATGGGATTTGGAATAGGACCAGGTGAATTTGATGGGACCAAAGGAGTTGAGATTGAAGAGGAAATTCTGGAGTTCTTCTTCACTGTGAGTCCAGATCATGAAGATGTCATCAATGAATCTGTACCAAACTTTGGGTTGACAGGCTTGGGTATCCAGGAAGGCTTCCTCTAAGCATCCCATGAATAAGTTAGCGTACGCGGGGGCCATCCTGGTTCCCATGGCTGTTCCCTTTAGTTGTTGGTATGTCTGGCCTTCAAAAGTGAAGAAGTTGTGGGTTAGGATGAAGCTGGCTAGGGTATTAAGGAAAGAGGTTTTAGGTAGGGAAGTCGGTGGTCGGCGTGAAAGGAAATACTCCATCGCAGCAAGGCCCTGGGCATGTGGGATATTTGTGTATAAGGAAGTGGCATCAATGGTTACAAGGATGGTTTCAGGAGGTAACAGGCTGGCTAAGGATTTCAGGCGATCGAGGAAGTGGTCTCCTTCCCTTCTGCCTGAAGAAGCGACTGTTGCCTAAAAGTCCCCCTGAAATTCTTAAAAATTTTAGGTTCCTTCAATTTATCAAAGTCCCATCTCCTTCTTTTCCTACCTTTCTGCAGTTCTTTTCAGTTTCAGTCTACAGTTCATTATTAATAAGTTACGGTCAGAGTCTATATCTGCCCCTGGTTATGTCTTACAGTTTAAAACCTGGGTCCAAATCTATGTCTTAACATTATAAAATCTATCTGGTACCTTCTGGTGTCTCCTGGTCTCTTCCACGTATACGACCTTCTTTCATGATTCTTAAACCATGTATTTGTTACTATTAAATTATGTTCTGTGCAAAATTCTACCAGGCGGCTTCCTCTTTTATTCCTTTTACCCAGTCCATATTCACCTACTATTTTTCCTTCCCTTCCTTTTCCTGCTACTGAATTCCAGTCTCTTATAACAATTAAGTTCTCAGCTCCCTTAATTGTCTGAATAATTTCCTTTACCTCCTCATACATTTCTTTGATCTCATCCTTGGCAAAGCTAGTTGGCATGTAAACCTGTACTACTGTGGTCGGTGTTGGCTTAGTATCTACCTTGACTACAATAATGCGATCACTGCGCTGTTCATAGTAGTTTACCCGCATCCCTATTATTCATTATCAGACCTACTCCTGTAATACCCCCAACTGATTTTGTATTTATAATCCTGTACTCATCTGACCAGAAACCCTGTTCATCCTGCCTCTGAACTTCAATAATCCCCACTATATCTAACTTCGACCTATCCATTTCTCTTTTTAAATTTCCTAACTTTCCTACCCGATTAAGGGATATAACATACTATGCTCCTATCCATAGAATAGTGTTGTTTTTCCTGATGATCACATACTCCTGAGTAGTCCCTGCCTGGAGATCCTAATGGGGGATTATTTTAACTCCAGAATATTTTACCCGAGAGTATGCAATCATCATATATTCATACAGTAGAACTGCATGTTCTCGGTAAAAGTAATGGCTGTACTTTCCTTTTGCTTTCAGCCATTTGCAGTAATGTGTGGCAAAGCCACATTAGTTGATGTTACAAGGCCAGCTAAGTCAATCATCCAGACTGTTGCCCCTGTAACTGCTGCTGTCCCTCTTCAGAAACCACACATTTGTCTGGCCTCTCCACAGATACCCCTCCGCTATGGTTGCACCTACGGTACAGCTATGCAAGCCACCCCACCTCGGCAATGTCTGTGGTTCATAGTGGTGGATTATTGCCTTACTGCCTTAAATAATCCTCCTTAATATTGTTCTTACAATGTGATAAGCAAGCCTTCTGAATTGTTACATTCTGCAGCAGATATCCTTAAACTATTAATTTGTTTATGCTATTATTGGGCTTTTTATACAAACAACATTTCATACAAGTATTTCACTGTTCTTATTTTTTCACCTATATTTGTGTTTCTTCCTCAATCAGGTCTATTTCAAACATGATGTATCTCAGGTATAATTTAGTAAACATTATACACCATTATCATTAACTGTGTTCTCTGTCTTCCGTTCAACACAGGCAGGCCACTAGTCAGTAGACGAAATACGAGGCGCGTCCAGAAAGTAAGTTCCGTTTGGTTATATAAAACGAACGGGTACCGATACAGAAAAAATATTGATTGTACAAAAATCTGCAACTCTTAAACTACTTTTCTACATAACTTCCGAAATTTTGAAGGCAATTGTCATAGCATGGCACAAGGTTTTGTGTGCCTTTTTCATAGAATGTTGCCGCCTGTGTATTCAACAATATGGTAACATGTTCTTTCAGCTTGTCATCATCGTTGAAGTGTTGTCCACCAAGGACAGATTTTAGGTGTAAGAACAGGATTACTGTCAAAAGATTTTTTTTTCCATGATAATGTCTGACCTCACATACCAAATGTGACCAAGCAATTCTTACGGAAATTTCAATGGGACCTGTTTGATCATCCTCCATACTGCTCGGACCTCTCTCCTAGTGACTTTCATCTCTTCTTATACCTAAAATCTGTCCTTGGTGGTCAACTCTTCAACGATGATAAAGAGCTGTTACCACATGGTTGAATACACAGGCGGCAACTTTCTGTGAAGGATGCATGCAAAAACTTGTGGCACGCTATGACAAGTGCCTACAAAATGTTGGCAGTTATGTGGAAAAGTAGTTTAAGAGTTGTAGAATTTTGTGCAATAAAAATTTCTTCTGTATCTGTGTACAATTTCATTTTATTACCAAACGGAACTTACTTTCTGGACGCGCCTCGTATTTCTTTACTAATGGCTTTATTTATGGAAATCATCTTTCAGAGGTATCTTCTCACCTTTTTCATATAAGAAAATCTGTTATTTATCTTATCCAAAACTAAGTCAAAATAAGATTATGGTCCTCTTGGCCCCTTAGTTAATGCACTAAGAGACTTCTGTCTGTATATTCAACTTCTTTTAGAATTGTCTACAAGAAATTCTAGAGAGGACATCATGTGGTGTTCTTATTACATGCTTTTGTGCAAAAAGTACTCTGTTCCACAGTGTTAAGTTAATGTAGAACATACATGCCATAAGATATTAGTGAATAAAAGCAAAAAAAGTAAGTAACTTCTTCATCTTTAATAATCTGTAAACTTAAGTTCAGATGTTTAACATGCATCTTCCAGTTCAGTTTCTTAACAGTTTAAACTCCTACGACTGTATAATATTGTCATTAATTAACCCAGTCAGTAACAACTGTTTTCCGTTACTTTTGTGTTCACAGAAATAAAATAATGATTTCAGCTACATGCTTGATGAATAAAAATTTTGTGATTTAGGTCTGGCATTTATTGCCTTATTGACAGGTTGTAAACAAAACAAGTAATCATTGTGGTGAAGGGTTAACAAAAGAAAACTAAATTTTGAAGGAACTATTATTACTTTTAAAGTTATAAATCATAACTGTGACTGCATTTATTGAACATACATGAATATTTTAAACTATTGTGAGAAAAACATAGCAGCTTGCTATGCATTTCTTAGGTCTGGTGAAAGTCATTGATTATGAATTATGCATTTAATCAAGATCATGCGTCATATTTTCATTCAACATATTGTATTGAATTTCTTAATGTTTGGTATATTTAGAAAAGTGGTGCATAGCAAATTATAATTTTACACAATATGTTTCAGATGTTCCATGTAGTGTAAACCTAAAATAGACTTTTCATTGGAGGTGACCAGTATGATTAGTAATTATTTCAAAGTGGTTTAAGTCTAAAAAATGCCAGTTTGACAATTTAATGAATTATTGCAATGCCTAATATTCAATGTTTTCTGAACACTCCACTTGTAATTTTATTTGAGAATAAGTTTAAAACTCTTCAGAATCAATTAAGTTGCTACCAAATAGTTATCCTTATAGTTGATAATAGTTTTATCTGTAATCAGTTTTCAACGACAGTCAAAAATAACTTCCTATTCTAGGATCGCGCAGAAGAGGCACTTCTTTTAGCTGAGCAGAAACGCCGTAAAGAGGAAGAAAAAGGTACCAGTGAATCCCATAGGAGTACATTATTCTGTAAGAAAAGCTGTAGTTTTCCTTGCAATGTAATTTCCAATGTTTGACAATTCTCCTTGCAGTTGCTAAACTGGGAAGTCATCAGAATGGCGACCCTAATGAGGGTCATGTTCGAGAGAAACACCACTACAGTACCAGGGTAAAGAAAGCAATGCTATGTGTGCTGCTTGTTCTGCATGTACCATTGCTTGGGCTTCAATTCTACTAATGCAGATACGGCTACTTCCTCATGTGCATCAATGTAGAAAACAATCTCTCTGATTGTGTCACTCTTAATTCTCATTTTGAATTAAAATATTTGCTATGGTTAACTATTATTTGAAGGGTTCCTTGCGTTATTAATTTTGCTCACTTACATATTTCGTATAAAGAATCTATTCCACTTTCTTCCCTTTTTATTTTTTTTTTTTTTTTTTTCTCTCTTTACTAGTAATCTTTGACATACATAATGGGACAATTAAATAACTGAAAACTTGTTAGCTACTAATGCTGTAAAAAAAAAAATGTTACATGTTGAGAGTTTTACGGGGGTTGGGGGGAGGAGGTTATGTACATGAAATGTTAATCACTGAGCAAGGTGGTGCAGTGGGAACACACTGGACACACATTACACCTCTGGCCATCCTGATTTAGATCCTGTCATTTCCCTAAATTGCTCCAGGCAAATCCCAGGATTGTTCCTTTCAAAGGGAACAGCCAATTTTCTTCCCCACCCATAGCAAAAATCAGTGCAAGCATGTACTCCTTCCGTAATGACCATGGTATTGATGGTATATTGAACCGTAATGGTCCTTCCTGAAATCATAATTCTAAGCATTTATCTCTCTCCCAAGAAATGAAAAAAAAAATGCAAATTGTTACTTATTTTTCAAAAATATAATGATTGTTTGTAGCAACTCACTGTGAAGGTGACTATTTGAGTAGTGGCACACACACACACACACACACACACACACACACACAGTTGTTAGCCTGGTGATGTAGATAAATTCAAAGGATTTAGACTTTATTAGTGGTTAGACCTAGGATTTTATTTTCCCTAGTATTTTGTAGTATCCACACTATTTCTCTAAACACATTAAAAAATGTTAACCGTTTCATTGTTTATCTAGTCTGAATGGCCATCTGCTGTGTGCATGCAATTTTCAAGTGGTGCACATATATATGACTGTAGCAGTCTATTATTATTATTATTATTATTATTATTATTATTGAAATAAAATTAAGATGCAAAACACATTACTAGTGTCTTTGTTTAATCTTTATGGAGAAATACTTATTTTTTCCAAAAAGATTCTTTATTAAGAGATGGGCAGAAAGTTATGACATTGTTACAACTTTAAAATTGTTGTATCTTGCAAGATGAAAATTCAGACATAAAAGTGCATTACATTTCATACAAATACATCTCAAGTCACTTCATTTGTCTTGCTTCAAGCATGCAGTACACCTTCTGAGAATTCTTCTTCTTTTATGTTTCTGAGACATTCTCATCTGTAAAGCGAAGATGATTGTAATCCACCTATTGGATGAAACCTATTACCATACCTTGCACAAGTTTACTGTTCAGTACAACATTGCTGTTCGTTGTCATTGTACGGAGGACCAATCACTCATATAGTCACTAAATTCAGGAAAATGGGTGTGGCAATAATCTGTAGAGATGAATCCCTCAAAAGAACAGAATCCTCTGTGAACAACACATACTGAGATTTATTTATTTATTATTTGACATGCCCCATTACATAGTAATATTACATGTTAACACATGCAACAGTTGAAGAAAAGCGCCCAGTTTCATGTAGAAACAACAAAAGTTTTACATCAAGAACATCTGAATGTGACAGAAGCCAACAGGATATGATAAAAGCAGCAGTGGAAGAAGTACCAAATCCTTCTTTGCTAAAGGCTGTTACAACAACAGAGAAACTCATCGTAGGGTGCCATTGTTTTGAGGTAAATCAACAGAAAAGAGTCAAGTAAAAGAAATATGACAGAGTCCTGAATGTATTCCCTATGGCCATGAAAGACGACCCATGAACCTTTCTCATACATAGAGTAGCAGTTGATAGCAGCAAGAACTGCTGAACCAAGTAATCTAGAGATAGTGAGCATGAATGTTGGTCTCCATAAATCAGGAGGTAATAGTGTATGTTGTAGAAGAAATGTTTCAAGATTTTGCATAAGTTTTCATAATCAATTGAATGCACTCTGAAAAGTGTACTCAGCCAATTTGGATCTGTTCGGAGTTGTCAAACTACAATCCAGCATCTAATCGTTGCAGGTACAGTCAACTACTAGAACAAGTATAACACCCACCGAAGAACAGGTATTTGGAGAACAAGGGACAACACACTAAGTATATATTTCTACAGTTGACAACCTGGATACCATATTCATTCCTGCAGAGAAAGAAGAAAAGTGTCTTACAACTATATTGCCACAATATGTGAACCATCACAACACTTCTATTTCCACTTGCTGACCAGTTGGACAAAGCTTATTGGAATATTCTATACGAGATTGCCCCCAACATGTCGTAGCTGATTCCTCTGCCTGTACAGGGATAACAATCACTTGCCTAGCTACAAAATTCTTATAAATTAAGCATGCCAACCATCTATGGCGATGAGGTTACAACACATGAAAACACTATCTAAAAAAAGTTACCATGAAGTCAGGGAATCTCATTGACAGTCAACGTCTTCAGGTGCTAGTCAACTCAGGAGCTTTTTTTTTTTTTTTCCCCTGTAGTGTCAAATGTTTATCATCATGTTTGATGATATGATAGCAGTTAAAGTCACTTATGGGGAAATCTACCCAGCTGACATGTGTATGTGTTATAACAAAAACTATCAATGACTGAATGTTTCTGTACAGCATTACAATATTGATATCTATCCCATTACCAACAAAATCATAACTGGAGCAAAACAAGTAGAGAATATGCAGTGTGAGTAAAATTTTGATATGGGCATCATACAGTGTTATCATTAGTTGTTGTTACGCCTCTAACTTGTGGTGCAGGGTGTTAAACATCTGTCATAAATTCCTTGTAAATTCAATTCCTGTGTGTCTTGTAAAAGATAGTCTCATTCTTCCCATTCCCCATCTACAATGACATATTTTCATAGTGAAAGACAGAACACAGGTTCGATATACAATAATGCCAACTGAAACAATTAAAGAGAGATCAGTAGATCAGTGCCTCTATCTTTAAAAGTTCTGGATTTGCAGATTTGTAAATTTAAACACAGTTATCCTATAATATTAATTTGCATGCAGTTTATGAGCATGGGTTGAGTGGGTGGGTTGTTACTCTGCTTTGCATGTTATTGTATAATAATAATGTGTGTAATTTTAGTGTGAATGACAAACACATTTTAAGTGCACGACAGTGGTACCACATAATTTATTGTGATTAAAAAAAAGTCTTGGTTGCAGAAAAGTGATGTTTCACTTATTTATACACGACACGTTTCGCCTCTTTTGGGCATCAGGCATTGCATGGGAAATTTACAAACTTGGTTAAAAAACAGGTAAAATCTTTCCTAAGCAAGAAATATGGAAAGTGCAGACTGATAAAACTACAGGCCACATGACCACATTCACAATTTGGTATTGGATCACTTGAGGTAGCAGAACTTCAAATTATTAAATTAAATAAAACACAACCTTTAAAATAGATATGGTAGCTGTTGCTCAAGAGTTGGGGGGGCGGGGGGCGCAACGAAGTCAATGGTTAAATATGTTGCGATATGTCTGAGTGTGTGTGTATTTGTTTACCTTCATTTTTTTCCCCTAAGGTAAGTCCTACCACTCCTGGGATTGGAATGACTCCTTTTCCACTTCCTTAAAACCCATATCCTTCCCTTTTCCTCCCCTTTTTTCCTCTTTTTCCTGAAGAAGCTGCCAGTGGTGGCGAAAGCTTGTATGTGTGTTTGTGTGTAATTTTATTTGTTTCTCTCGACGAGCCGGTCCTTTTGGTAAGTCATCTCTTTTCTATTTTTATTTTTATTTATCCCACCGGGAAAGTTTCCCTCTATAATTTATATATATATATATATATATATATATATATATATATATATATACACACACACACACATACATACATACATATATATACATACATACACACATACACACACACATATATATATATATATATATAAAATATAAAAAATAGACGAAGATTACTCACCAGGCGAAGGAGCACAGGTGTGACAGCATCACAAATAAATAAATGAATACACACACACACACACACAATCGCAAGCTTTCGCAACCCAGTTGCGTCTTCAGGCAGTAGGGAAGGAGAGGGAAAAGGAAATGATGAGGGTTTTAAGGAAGGGGGTAAGGAGCCATTCCAATCCCGGGAGAGGAAAGACTTACCTTGGGGGAAAAAAAGGAGGGTAAACAAATGCACACATGCCCACACATTCACACAGACACAAGTACACCTAGGCAGACATACTGTAGAAAGCAAAGAAGTTAAGTTATAGAAGTTAAGAAGTTAGACAGAGATACCACTTGAGGCAGAGGCTCTGTCCAGAGAACTGATGCAAAGATGTTAAGAAGGTGGGTGGGAATTCAAATTTAGCGGAGGTTGAGACCAGGTGGGCAACGGGAAGAGAGAATATGCTGAAGGGCTAGTTCCCATCTCCGGAGTTCTGAAGGATTGGTGTCAGTGGGAAGTATCCAGATAACCCGGACGGTGTAGCACTGTGCCAAGATGTGCTGGCCGTGCACCAATGCGTGTTTAGCCACAGGGTGATCCTCGTTACCAACAAACACTGTCTGCCTGTGTCCATTCATGCGAATGGACAGTTTGTTGCTGGTCATTCCCACATAGAACGCTTCACAGTGCAGGCATGTCAGTTGGTAGATCACGTGGGTACTATCGCAAGTGGCTCTGCCTTTGATCGTGTACACCTTCCGGGTTACGGGACTGGAGTAAGTGGTGGTGGAAGGGTGCATAGGGCAGGTTTTACAACGGGGGCGGTTACAAGGGTAGGAGCCAGAAGGTAGGGAAGGTGGTTTGGGGATTTCATAGGGGTGGACTAGGAGGTTACGGAGGTTAGGTGGGCGGCGGAAAGACACTCTCGGTGGAGTAGGAAGGATGTCATGAATATATATATATATATATACACACATACATACACATATACATACATATATATATATACATATATATATATATATATATATATATATATATATATATATATATATATATATATATATATATATATTATAGAAGGAGACCTTCCAGGTAGGAAAATGGTATAAAATAAAGATTTTTGACTTACCTAAAGTACAGGCTGGTCGATAGGAACACTAAACACACACAAAAACACACAACCATTCGAGCTTTCGCCACCAGTGGTGGCTTCTTCGGGAAAAAGAGGGAGGAAGGAGAGGAGAAAGGGAAGGATACGGGTTTTAAGGAAGTGGAAAAGGAGCCATTCCAATCCCAGGAGTGGAAGGACTTACCTTAGGGGACAAAAAGGAAGGTAAACAAATACACACACACTCACACATATCCACATCCAAACACACTTAGGCAGACATTTGTAGAAACCAAAGAAGTTGGACAGAGATGCCACTTCAGGCAGAGGCTCTGTCCACAGAACCGAGGCAAAGATGTTAAAGATGGCGGGCGGGAATTAGAATTTAGCGGAGGTTGAGACCAGGCGGGCAACGGGAAGAGAGAATGTGTTGAAGGGCAAGTTCCCATCTCCGGAGTTCTGAAAGATTGGTGTTGGTGGGAAGTATCCAGATAACCCGGACGGTGTAACACTGTGCCAAGATGTGCTGGCCGTGCACCAAGGCATGTTTAGCCACAGGGTGATCCTCATTACCAACAAACACTGTCTGCCTGTGACCGTTCATGCGAATGGACAGTTTGTTGCTGGTCATTCCCACATAGAACGCTTCACAGTGCAGGCATGTCAGTTGGTAAATCACGTGGGTGCTATCGCAAGTGGCTCTGCCCTTGATCGTGTACACCCTCCGGGTTACGGGACTGGAGTAAGTGGTGGTGGAAGGGTGCATAGGGCAGGTTTTACAACGGGGGCGGTTACAAGGGTAGGAGCCAGAGGGCAGGGAAGGTGGTTTGGGGATTTCATATGGATGGACTAGGAGGTTACGGAGGTTAGGTGGGCGGCGGAAAGACACTCTTGGTGGAGTGGGAAGGATGTCATGAAGGATGGATCTCATTTCGGGGCAGGATTTAAGGAAGTCGTATCCTTGCTGGAGAGCCACATTCAGAGTCCGCTCCAGTCCCGGAAAGTATCCGGTGACAAGAGGGGCACTTCTGGGGTTCTTCTGTGGAAGGTTCTGAATTTGGGGGGATGAGGAAGTGGCTCTGGAAATTTGTTTCTGTACCAGATCAGGAGGATAGCCGCGGGATGTGAAAGCTGATATTAGGTTGTTGGTGTACTGGTTCAGAGATTCGGGACTGGAGCAGACTCGTTTGCCACGAAGACCTAAGCTGTAGGGAAGGGAACGTTTGATGTGGAATGGATGGCAGCTGTCATAGTGTAGGTACTGTTGTTTGTTGGTTGGTTTGATGTGGACGGATGTGTGAAGTTGGCCGTTGGACAGATGGAGGTCGACATCAAGGAAAGTGGCATGGGATTTGGAATAGGACCAGGTGAATTTGATGGGACCAAAGGAGTTGAGGTTGAAGAGGAAATTCTGGAGTTGTTCTTCACTGTGAGTCCAAATCATAAAGATGTCGTCAATGAATCTATACCAAACTTTGGGTTGACAGGCTTGGGTGTCCAGGAAGGCTTCCTCTAAGCGTCCCATAAATAAGTTGGCGTACGAGGGGGCCATCCTGGTTCCCATGGCTGTTCCCTTTAGTTGTTGGTATGTTTGGCCCTCAAAAGTGAAGAAGTTGTGGGTTAGGATGAAGCTGGCTAGGGTGTTAAGGAAAGAGGTTTTAGGTAGGGAATTGGGTGGTCGGCGTGAAAGGAAATACTCCATCGCAGCAAGGCCCTGGGCATGTGGGATGTTTGTGTACAAGGAAGTGGCATCAATGGTTACAAGGATGGTATCTGGAGGTAACTGGCTAGGCAAGGATTTCAGGCGATCGAGGAAGTGGTTGGTATCTTTGATGAAGGATGGGAGACTGCACATGATGGGTTGAAGGTGTTGGTCTATGTAGGCAGAGATTCGTTCAGTAGGGGCTTGGTAACCGGCCACAATGGGGCGGCCGGGATGATTGGGTTTGTGGATCTTGGGGAGTAGGTAGAAGGTGGGGGTGCGGGGTGTCGGTGGGGTCATGAGGTTAATGGAGTTAGGTGTAAGGTTTTGTAGGGGGCCTAAGGTTTTGAGGATTCCTTGAAGCTCTGCCTGGACATCAGGGATAGGATTGTGTTGACAAACTTTGTAGGTAGTATTGTCTGAGAAGCTTTGAAGTTTTGAGGTTTTGAGGTCAGCTTTCAGACAATACTACCTACAAAGTTTGTCAACACAATCCTATCCCTGATGTCCAGGCAGAGCTTCAAGGAATCCTCAAAACCTTAGGCCCCCTACAAAACCTTACACCTAACTCCATTAACCTCATGACCCCACCGACACCCCGCACCCCCACCTTCTACCTACTCCCCAAGATCCACAAACCCAATCATCCCGGCCGCCCCATTGTGGCCGGTTACCAAGCCCCTACTGAACGAATCTCTGCCTACATAGACCAACACCTTCAACCCATCATGTGCAGTCTCCCATCCTTCATCAAAGATACCAACCACTTCCTCGATCGCCTGAAATCCTTGCCTAGCCAGTTACCTCCAGATACCATCCTTGTAACCATTGATGCCACTTCCTTGTACACAAACATCCCACATGCCCAGGGCCTTGCTGCGATGGAGTATTTCCTTTCACGCCGACCACCCAATTCCCTACCTAAAACCTCTTTCCTTAACACCCTAGCCAGCTTCATCCTAACCCACAACTTCTTCACTTTTGAGGGCCAAACATACCAACAACTAAAGGGAACAGCCATGGGAACCAGGATGGCCCCCTCGTACGCCAACTTATTTATGGGACGCTTAGAGGAAGCCTTCCTGGACACCCAAGCCTGTCAACCCAAAGTTTGGTATAGATTCATTGACGACATCTTTATGATTTGGACTCACAGTGAAGAACAACTCCAGAATTTCCTCTTCAACCTCAACTCCTTTGGTCCCATCAAATTCACCTGGTCCTATTCCAAATCCCATGCCACTTTCCTTGATGTCGACCTCCATCTGTCCAACGGCCAACTTCACACATCCGTCCACATCAAACCAACCAACAAACAACAGTACCTACACTATGACAGCTGCCATCCATTCCACATCAAACGTTCCCTTCCCTACAGCTTAGGTCTTCGTGGCAAACGAGTCTGCTCCAGTCCCGAATCTCTGAACCAGTACACCAACAACCTAATATCAGCTTTCACATCCCGCGGCTATCCTCCTGATCTGGTACAGAAACAAATTTCCAGAGCCACTTCCTCATCCCCCCAAATTCAGAACCTTCCACAGAAGAACCCCAGAAGTGCCCCTCTTGTCACCGGATACTTTCCGGGACTGGAGCGGACTCTGAATGTGGCTCTCCAGCAAGGATACGACTTCCTTAAATCCTGCCCCGAAATGAGATCCATCCTTCATGACATCCTTCCCACTCCACCAAGAGTGTCTTTCCGCCGCCCACCTAACCTCCGTAACCTCCTAGTCCATCCATATGAAATCCCCAAACCACCTTCCCTGCCCTCTGGCTCCTACCCTTGTAACCGCCCCCGTTGTAAAACCTGCCCTATGCACCCTTCCACCACCACTTACTCCAGTCCCGTAACCCGGAGGGTGTACACGATCAAGGGCAGAGCCACTTGCGATAGCACCCACGTGATTTACCAACTGACATGCCTGCACTGTGAAGCGTTCTATGTGGGAATGACCAGCAACAAACTGTCCATTCGCATGAACGGTCACAGGCAGACAGTGTTTGTTGGTAATGAGGATCACCCTGTGGCTAAACATGCCTTGGTGCACGGCCAGCACATCTTGGCACAGTGTTACACCGTCCGGGTTATCTGGATACTTCCCACCAACACCAATCTTTCAGAACTCCGGAGATGGGAACTTGCCCTTCAACACATTCTCTCTTCCCGTTGCCCGCCTGGTCTCAACCTCCGCTAAATTCTAATTCCCGCCCGCCATCTTTAACATCTTTGCCTCGGTTCTGTGGACAGAGCCTCTGCCTGAAGTGGCATCTCTGTCCAACTTCTTTGGTTTCTACAAATGTCTGCCTAAGTGTGTTTGGATGTGGATATGTGTGAGTGTGTGTGTATTTGTTTACCTTCCTTTTTGTCCCCTAAGGTAAGTCCTTCCACTCCTGGGATTGGAATGGCTCCTTTTCCACTTCCTTAAAACCCGTATCCTTCCCTTTCTCCTCTCCTTCCTCCCTCTTTTTCCCGAAGAAGCCACCACTGGTGGCGAAAGCTCGAATGGTTGTGTGTTTTTGTGTGTGTTTAGTGTTCCTATCGACCAGCCTGTACTTTAGGTAAGTCAAAAATCTTTATTTTATACTATATATATATATATATATATATATATACACACACACACACATATACATATATATATATACATATATATATATATACACACACACACACATATACATATATATACATACATACACATATACATACATATATATACATATATATATAGGGAAGTTATCGTAGGTTGAGGCCTGGTTGATTTCGGGATCGGAGAATGTATTGTAGGGATAACTCCCATCTGTGCAGTTCAGAAAAGCTGGTGGTGGATGGGAGGATCCAGATGGCCCGGGTTGTGAAGCAGGCATTGAAATCAAGCATGTGCTCCGCTGCATGCTGTGCCACAGGGTGGTCCACCTTGTTTTTGGCCACAGTTTGGCGGTGGCCATTCATCCTAATGGACAGCTGGTTGGTGGTCATGCCAATATAGAAAGCTGTACAGTGCTTGCAGCACAGTTGGTAAATTACGTGGCTGCTTTCACAAGTGGCCCGGCCTCTGATAGGGTAGGATAAGCCTGTGACAGGACTGGAATAGGAAGTGCTGGGTGGGTGGATTGGACAGGTCTTGCAGCGGGGTCTTCCACAAGGATATGATCCCTGTGGCAGTGAGCTGGGTTTCGGGGTGGCATAAGGATGAACTAGGATGTTGTGAAGGTTGGGAGGGCGACGGAACACCACTTTAGGAGGGGTGGGAAGGATCTTGGGCAGGATGTCTCTCATTTCAGGGCATGAGGATAGAAAATCAAAACCTTGGCGAAGGATGGAATTTAGTTGTTCGAGACCAGGGTAGTACTGGGTGACAAGGGGAGCGCTCTTTTGTGGATGGTTACTAGTGTTAGGAAGAGGATTTGGGGTGTGTGTGGATATGGCACGGGAGATTTGTTTGCGGACTAGGTCTGTGGGGTAGTTTCTGTTTGTGAAGGCCTTTGTGAGACCTTCAGCATATTCAGAAAGGGAATTCTTGTCACTGCAGATATGCCGTCCACGGGTGGCCAGGCTGTAAGGGAGGGATTTTTTGACGTGGAAGGGATGGCAACTGTCAAAATGTAGGTACTGTTGGTGGTTGGTAGGTTTAATATGGACGGAAGTGTGGATGGAGCCGTCAGTGAGGTGGAGGTTGACATCCAGGAATGTGGCATGGTTGGTTGAGGAAGACCAGGTGAAGTGGATGGGAGAGAAGGAATTGAGGTTCTGAAGAAAGGAGGATAGGGTGTCCTGGCCGTGAGTCCAGATCATGAAAATATCATCAATGAACCGGAACCAGGCCAGAGGCTTGAGGTTTTGGGATGCTAGGAAGGATTCCTCCAGACGGCCCATGAACAGGTTGGCATAGGAGGGTGCCATGCGGGTGCCCATGGCTGTGCCTTGGATTTGATGGTAAACTTTCCCCTCAAAGGAAAAGTAGTTGTTAAGTAGGATGAAATTGGTAAGGGTTATGAGGAATGAGGTATCAGGCTTGCGTTCAGAGGGACGTTGGGAGAGGTAGTGTTCCAGAGCGGCAAGGCCATGGGCATGTGGGATGTTGGTGTATAGGGAGGTGGCATCCACTGTGACAAGTAAAGATCCCAGGAGGCAAAGGGGTGGGAATGGTGGAGAGTCGGTGAAGGAAGTGGTTGGTATCCTTGATGTGGGAAGGTAGATTTTGGACAATAGGTTGGAGGTGTTGGTCAACTAGGGCTGAAATTCGTTCGGTAGGCGCACAGTAACCAGCCACAATAGGGCGTCCAGGATTATTAGGTTTGTGGATTTTGGGGAGCATGTAAAAGGTGGGTGTGCGGGGTGCTGCTGGGGTGAGGAGGGAGATGGATTCAGGGGAGAGTTTCTGGGAGGGGCCATAGGATTTTAGTAGGGATTGGAGATCTTGTTGGACTTTGGGGATGGGGTCAATCTGGCACAACTTGTAGGTGGAGGAGTCAGATAGTTGGCGGAGCCCTTCTGCCAGGTAGTCACTGTGATCCATAACTACAGTGGTGGAACCTTTATCAGCAGGGAGGATGATTATGTCAGGATTAGTTTTAAGGTTTTGGATGGCTCTTCTTTCTTCTGCTGAAAGGTTTGAGTTCTTGGGAAGGGACTTGGGAAAGGATGGTGAGGACAAGTTGGAGGTGAGAAACTCTTGGAGGGTAACCAGAGGGTGGTTAGGTGGGAGTGCAGGGGGATCTTTGTTGGATTGTGGTATGAATTGGGACAGGCAGGGTTCAATATTGGGATTAGGTAGATTACGGTCAGAGGGATTGGTGGCAAAGTAGTGTTTCCATCGTAGGGATCGGGAAAAGGAGAGTAGGTCTTTGACAAGAGCAACATGATTAAACTGGGGTGTAGGACTAAAGGTAAGACCTTTGGACAGAACGGAAACTTCAGTGGGGTTTAGGTTTTTTGTGGATAGGTTGACCACAGTGTTCTGGGGTTGTTTTGGTATTGGATGTTGTGGAGTGGTGGTAGGGAGTTTGGAGGGGTGAGGTAGGTTCAAGAGGTCAGCTAAGCATGGTCTGGGACCTATGAGGGGCTCACGAGGAGGAACACTGTGGTTCGGATAGGGATTGGATATGGGTGCTCCAAGGCGGCAATATGATGTCAGCAGGCTGGATAGTTTGTGGAGGTGGTGTTTGGAATGCTCCTCCAGTTGCTGGAGAGCAAAGGATTCGATCTGGGAGATGGGATGTAGGTATTTTTGGTTACACAATAGTAATATCTTACGGAGGGAGAGAAGGTAGCTAAGGGATTTATGAGCCATGGAGAGGTGATTTTGTAGGACTAGGTTCGTGAGGGATAAGGATTGGTGGAATCTGAAAAGGTGCAGGTCGTTGTGGAAGGAGGGGTGGGATCCAGACAATGGAATTTTTAATGTTAGACCGTTGGGAGGGATACCATGACTTAGACAGCATTTTAGGAATAGGATGTGGGATTGGGTTTTGGCCAGGGAAAGGGATACTTTCCTGAACTGGTACAGATAGAAGGAGCAGGGGTCCATTGGGACAGGGATGGAGCCGGGAAAGTGGAAAGTGAGGAATGATGGGAGAGACAGTGGATTATGATGAACCTGGGAAGAGGTTCCTCAACACGCAAAATACGCACCAGACACGCAAAAGTTCGTAAATTCGCGCACACAACTACACAGATACACACCCAAGCACGCAGATTCACGCCCAAGCGCACTAAATGACGGAAAGAAATGCAAAATCGCGAGTAAAATCATGCACCAGAACGCAATATCACGCACTAAAACGGGAGATCTCACACAGGAGCAAGCAGCCCACCGCAAAAATGCGTACAAAATCCAAACAACGCGTAAGTACGGAAATTAGTGGAAGAAAGACTGTAATGGAGCTTCTAGAACAGAAAACTCAAGACACAGGAACGTAAATTTACGTAATTCTAATATAAGTGGCTGGGGATAAAAGATTACATGTACGTATCTGTGGGCGTGCCCGTTAGTTCAAACGAAAGTGGTTCTGGCATAGTTGGGTCGTAATAAATAACTAAGGTGATAAAAAATATAAAATAAATGTATATACAGTTGACCGAAACTACGAGAAAATACACGAGGGAAAGTAAGGAAAAGTGTATTGGAATAACTGGAAGGGGGAAGAATAAGCTGCATCAACAATCGGCGTGGTTATAAAGCTCTCTGTTGAAAGCTGGCGGGATTGTTGGCTGGGAAGTCGGAATGTGACAGTTACAAAGGATTGAGAAGAAGGAAAATAGGAAAATACAAGAGTGAAGGAAATATTGATAGAGGGATGTTATAGAAATTAGTAACAAAGGAAAAGGTTATGGGATGGAAGGAAGACCGTTAGGCAAAATATAAAATTGGAAAGTCCAGGTTGGAATAAATAATATAGTGAGGACAGTTTACTACTCACCGCAAAGACGTGGCGACGAGCTGCGACAGGCACATACAAAAGACACACACATACAACACATTCAGCTATCGGCCATGGCCTTCTTCAGAAATAGAGCACTCACGCAATCACACAGGCACACAACACAGTCATACAACCATCACCTCCGACTGCCACACTTCGAATCACGCTCTGCAGCGAATCGGGGACGGGAGGGGAGGGGAGGGGGAGG
The DNA here is from genome assembly GCA_026315105.1 of Locusta migratoria. NCBI lineage: Eukaryota > Metazoa > Arthropoda > Insecta > Orthoptera > Acrididae > Locusta > Locusta migratoria. Next base: position 207,783,122 of record CM048749.1, read on the forward strand.
GGATAGAAAGGTTACGTCACGGTGGTGGGGATGGGTTAGATGGGAATAACGAGATGCAGCTTAGGAATGGAGTGGGGAGGCGGGTGAGGGGAGAAAATAAAATAAAATAAAGTAAAATAATTTAAAATAATTCATGTACACTGCAAGTGCACAAGACCACACACACACACACACATACATATACACACACACGATCACACATTCACACACCACTCAAATCAGGCGAGGTTTGGGATACAGAGGTAGGAACTGTAAGGTATGGAAAATATATATACATATACATACATACACACATAGACACACATATATATATATATATATATATATATATATATATATATATACACACACACACACACACACACATACATACATATATATACATACATACACACATACATACACATATATATATATATATATATATATATATATATATATATATACACACACACACACACACACACACACATATACATATATATACATACATACACATATACATACATATATATACATATATATATAGGGAAGTTATCGTAGGTTGAGGCCTGGTTGATTTCGGGATCGGAGAATGTATTGTAGGGATAACTCCCA